>JAHHUM010002023.1:258819-934622 GCA_036173005.1 Crenichthys baileyi
GAAAAATGATAAAGATAGGTTCCATACATGTCCAGAATTAAACTGTGTCGCAATCCTGATATAAACTTAGCTGCAGTAATAAAGGGAGTGTTAACAGTTCTGATTTTTTATCATCTTTTGTTTTTCCTCTTACATTTTCAAGATTTTATGTTTTTCTAAGTAAACACAGTCTTCTAAAGTCTTTTTGAAAAACATAAAAACTAAGGATTCTTAAACCTGAACTAAACACTTCAACTAAAACATCTGACAATCTCAATTCGCTACACGCAGCTAAACAAACCTTCAACGAACGCACAGCTTTACAGAGGGTCTTTCTCTCTACCTGATAATTCTCTTGCGGTTCCAGTTAATCTTGTGCAGAACTGAAACCTGCTTTATAAAGTAAGCCATTTTCTTTGAGCATCATGAGTCTTAGCATGGTGCACTGAGCTCAACTCTCTCCCACAAATGGTCTGAGGGACCTAAGGCACCTTACAGATAGAGAGGTGCAGTGGCCAATACAGTCTCTCTTTCCCTGTGACAAAGAATATGTGTTGCGATACCCCAGATTCAGAAAGTTGAAGTGGATTCCATTTAATTCTGCGAGCCTGACCACATTAGGCCTTACTTACAGAGGTTCTAATCCTTCACCATCTTATATCATGATATTGCCCACCCCCACCTCTGGGTGTACTTAAAAAACATATCACATTAGACTGGTGTTTTATTATCGGGAGAGTCTATGACAATATGGAACAAGCTAATAAAGCCACTTTAACACAATGGAACGGTATTTGAATTCGCTATTCACCCGACGAGCGGGTCAAGCTTGTCAAATCAAGCTGCGGCTGGTTCAAACTTTGATCTCTAGAGGTCAGTTTCACTAAACCTGCTGCCCAGCCCGTCACTACCAACGAACAGACTCTGCTCTTTATAACAGCTAACATAAGTTACTGTTTACTACCACAGCCATCTGCTCTGGGCCGTGTGTGTGCGTGTGTGTGTGTGTTAGTGAGCAGAGTCTATTGAGGGGGAATAATCCCATTAAATGACCACGGTTCCCTTTCGGCAGAGTGAACGACTGAAACATAAATGACAGCTGCGCTCCCACCTCTGTGACCCCACACACACATTAACACGTGTGCACATGTGTGAATTATAAAAAAAGCAGCAGAAATGTGATTTTGCTCTCGCTCTACGAGGACCGTTTCATCTGCCGTAAACCGATAATACGACCAAAAGTGCTAGAAGCATCAATTAATAGCTCATTCTGATGGCTGATTATAAAAGGAGGTTAATCTGCAGTCAAAGCTTTAGATCTTTTTTACCGTTTCTACACAGAGTGAATGATGTATTTTGTGCAGCTTTTTGGGATCCAAATATGAACATTTTATAGGTTTTAAGATGCAACTATGAGCACAAGCAGACTACTTGTTTTATAGAAAAAACGATAAAATTCAAATTCAAATTGTAGTCCCATTACAGAACGCAGTTCCAATGACAGGAACAATCCAACTTGTGTTAAGCTGCAAATTTAATATAGAACTGCACAATATGTGAACCATTACAGTATCACTGGGAACAATATTTAAAATCCTTTATTGTGAGTGCTATGTATATATGTCCTCACTGGGTGATAAAAATTTTAATTTGTGTAAGATTTATAATTAACCCCCAATCAGTGGCGAAGGTGGCCGATCATCCTGAGCCTGGTTCTGCTGGAGGTTTCCCACTGTTGGAAAGGAGCAGTTCCTTTCCACTGTCCCCACATGCTTGCTCAGGAAGAGGGATGATCATAGTCGATGACTAGATGCAATTGCAGATAACTTTCCACCAACTGGCTTTACAAACTGAATTTGAATATCTTGTTTTATAGCAAGGAACTGGGATCTTTGACAGAATCTGCGTGATTGGATTATATTGGATTGACTGGACTTGATTATATATTTCCTGTTTATCTCATAAAGTTCCCTTAGATTAAGTTTATTGTGAATCGGTGCCATATAAATAAACTGAAATTAAATGAATTATTATAAAAATATACAAAAAAAGCAGTAAACAATTTTGTAGCTTTGCTGCCATGAACTGTAATATCTGGAGCAGAGGCAACCTTACGCCATTAGGTAGAAACCGCATTAAACCGCGACTTTACTATTGTTTTATATAGCTTTTTACGCACCTGTGCTTCCTCTGAATTAATTTATGAATACCCAACAGACATTTCAAATAGTTAACGGTGAGTGACTTCACATATCTTCATGACTTCAATGGGAGAAAATGTAGGCCATCTTTGGTGAACGAGAAGACAAAGAAGGTAAAGTAAGTAGGCAGGTGATGGGAGGGGCGTCAGCCCTGCTCGACAGACACAAGAGGGAGAGAGCGGGGGAGAAGCTGCTCACTGACACCTCCCCCTTCCTCCTCATTGTTGGGATGAAAGAGTAGGTTTAACCGTGACCTAAAGGTCATACACGCTCAACATGGGCACATACACGAGGGTGCAAACAGTCTCGTTCTCCCTCTGCAGAGCATCTGTCTGCCCGCCTGCTGACATCAGGACCTTTTCAGGTCACTGAGGCTCTAGTGCTGTGAAACACACAAAGATCTCCCCGTAAACACGTGCCGTACATTTACACTGTTCATCATTAAAAACAAACACACAAACAACCATACAGATAAACACAATAAAGGACTTTCTATATTCTATGTTCATTTAATAGTTAAATCAGTTCACCCTCCTGAGTAATATACCCTTTGTTACATATTTCAGAGAAAGCTTTATAATTGATCAAGGACTCTTTGATTACTGAATGAATTACTTTATTATTAACTGAGCGTGACCACAGTCATTCTTCACAGTCAAATGCTTCATTTATCAATCATCAAAAGAAAAGGAACACAAGCATTTTTATCCCCTTTATAAATGTCCATGCATGTAATGCTTGGAAAGAGCTTCAGTTAAATCTTAGTAGTGATTTTTTAGGTTTATCTGTGTTTTTTTTTTTTTACAGGACCAGGCAAGGTTTAACAATCCATCAAACAGCACATGTTAAAATCTTGCTAAGGAAAACCTTTCTTTATATAAGAGGGAAGCTGTGGACGCAGCTTCATTCTATGAAAGTGCCTTAGAAACGGAGCTGTTCTAATCGAACAGATGGAGAACTGTGACACCAGCTGCTGAGAGTCAAGACTGCAGTAATTAAGGTCCGTTTCCACTGGTTTTACCAGGTCAGAACCAGATTAGCCAAGTAGAAATGTACAGCTTGGGTAGGGAGGTAGCCATTTTGGTTCTACCTTGAACCGTCAAAGTGGAGCTCTGTGCAGGAAGGATGCTAAACACTTCTGTTTGAATTTTCTCATCATTATCTTTCTGCTATCTCAGTTCCAACTCAGTTAATATTTCTTGGTGACTTTATGGTACTATTTTAGATTACGCATTAACTATTGAAACTATTGAACTGTTAACTATTGAAATCCCAGTTTTTACTTCAAGCATCCTTAAATAACCCAACTTCCCATGATTAAATGGCTGTTAGTGGATAATATAATACAGAATTAACTAATAATTACAATAAACAAGTTTTAGAAGCAGACGTTTTTCGCAGGTTTGCAGTTAAGCCATACATTTCTTTAAATAGGGCTCATAGCTATTATGGCTGCACGGTGGCGCAGTTGGTGCCACTGTTGCCTTGCAGCAAGAAGGTCCTGGGTTTGACTCCCGGCTGGGGGTCTTTCTGCATGGAGTTTGCATGTTCCCCTGTGCACGCGTGGGTTCTCTCTGGGTACTCCGGCTTCCTCCCTTCCCTGCATTATGGGATTTGTAGTTTTGTCTCAAATCAAGGTTAAACACCAACGGTGCATTTCTCAAAAACAAAAATAAATAGTAGTTTACGATTTAGTGCAAATAACCTGGGTCTATTCAAAACATTTTAAAGGTTAGAATTGAAATTGTTGAATTTAACATTGCAGAAAACCAGAACCTTGCAGAAAACCAGATAACATATGTTATTGTTGCACATGTCCTCTAAGTGTGTGGGGATTTTGTTCCTGTTTTTGGTAACTTTGAAAAAATTTACATTTACAATGTAAAAGTTGCGATGCTCCGTTAATTTAGGCCAAAAATGCAGTAAGTTTCCGTCTGTGAAATAAATAAAAACATGTTGAACGTTTCCTCAGAGTTTCGAGTGATTTTATACAAGTTAAAGAGTAATATTATTAATTCAAAAATGTATTACAGTTAAAGCTTTTCAAATAATATAATTGTTTTCAGTAATCTTTTAGCCTGTTGGCCTAAGTTCACTGTTATGTCTCTTTTGATGCAGACCAGGGGCTGGTCTTGTGTCCTCGGCTTATTGAAGATTCAGTAATGAATGAGTTTCAATGTCGTGTTTGCGAACAATACCAGGTGCTCCTGTTGTACGAGTAAAAGCAAACAGATGAACAAGCTATAAATTATTTTAGGGGCTGTACTAGACCTCTTAGTTTTATTCAGTAGCCTCAGTAGCCTCTCTTGGAGGCAGAAAGCATAACTCACAAACAGCCCGGTTCTGTCTGGTGATAGAAACGCACCCAACAAACAGCCCAGGAGAGATTAAGAGTTTATGGTAAATAACTTTCAAGGGATAAAAGAATAAAGCAAACACACCTTTAGTTGCAATGCAACAAACCGAGCTTTTGACCATGAAGACAGGGTATGTTTCTTTCACAAACATCAGTAAAGCAAAATGAGAGCGCCTAATCTGCTTAATATATGGAGCCCACCTCTCCTTATATGGACAAACCATCTCACCTTGACAGAGTCCAACAGATCTTTAGGGAAAAATCGCCTCAGACCAACATCTTTCCTGAAGAGAGAAACAGAGATATAGATCAGAATGCTGTCATTACACAAGGAATTTTAATTAGCTTGCATTTCTCTCTTAATCTGATCTCAGCTGTCCATGTTCCCTCTCCTAAGACACCAAGAACAACATTTGCAAGCGAGATACAGTAAGACAGGTAACAGAACAGAAACAGAAAGGTTTGACAACGTGCTGACTACAGGGCTCCATCTATCTTTGCATGAAAATGGATCTAAAGTAATACAATTGCAGACACAGAGGGTGATGCATAGCAGAGTGGAGAAAGGGAAACCTTAGTGACAAAGAGAGATGTGCAACGCTATAACAGGAAGTTAACTAATGACTCATACTCCTCAGAGGAAAATATGAGTACTCCAGAAGGAGGAAAGACAGGAGCGAAGAGGGAGAAAGGAAAAGGCAAGAGAGGTTACATCATCTTTTCTCCAACAAAGGTCACATCCCCAATCAATATTATACAACAGCATCATTATAGTACTCTGCTACATGTGTGTGGAAAATGGATGGTCCAGACAAGATATTCTACTTCACCACAAAAGACCTGTTTTTCATCTTAGAGCTGTTTGGATGCACGTCTGTGAAAGGATTGTTTCTGTTAAAATTAAAGTTGTATCAGCAGCAGCCTTGAGATGTCCAGCATTATAAAATGATGACTGATCATGCTTGTGTCTTGTTAGAATTAAACATCCCAGCAAAATTCCCTATTAATGGGTCAAGCCCTTTCTTGTCTCGGGGACATTGAACAAATGGGACGAATATGATTCTGACAGGGAACAGAAACACCTGTCGATTACATTTACTGCTTAGCCTCTCAACTAGATTCTCAAATGATCACTAATGTAGAGATGCACCAAGAAGTTGCCCGGTGACTGGAGGACTTTATGTTTGATTGGCTCTGATCCATGACTTGCTCGCTAACAACTAAAAGTCTGATTTTGTTCCAGCGCTATCAGGTCGCACCAACTACAACATTCTTTAGGGCGGAGGGTTTTTTCAGTGGGAAGAAGGCTGAGCATTATTGAGGTGTTTAAGAATAAAGAAAGATCATTCATTCATAGTTCCTTCGGACCATTACACAGGATTTTCTAACCAATGTATTATTCAAATATAAATAATACAGGTGCACCTATCTCACTTTTCTAACCTATTTATTTAAGAACAGTATTCAAAATTTTTTTTTCCTAGACTAGAGGGTCTAGAAGGTGAGTGTTCAGAAATTATTTATGATAGGAGCAGAAATGACATCATGCCCCAGAGCAGACGCTGTAAAAACGGGGCTTAGCGATACTGTTTCCCTTACAATTGACTCTTAGCCCTTTTGTGCTTTCTCTGACTTCCACTGTGAGTCTCCTTCACTCAGTAATAACTTCCACATCAATTAGTGTTGCTGTTGTTACCAAAACCTGTCAGTGCTTAGGAACGATGCTTTTCCTGGCTGCAAAAAGAGGGCCAGTCACCGATCAGGGCCAGTCAAGTAAATAAATCGTCAGGTTCCAATCACCAGCTGATTTCTCGGTGCATCTTTAACTAAAAAAAAAAAAAGGCTACACTCAAAGTATGAAACAATAGTGTCAACAACATTACAGACAAGTTTGTGAACTTGGTATGGTGGATGATGAATTGCAGGTCCTGCATCAGATCTTTGCTGGACTTTTTTCCTGTTACCTAAAGAGATAACTTTCAGATACTGTTCATCTGCTGGAGAACGTGTTTTTATGATTCACTCTTGATCTTTTGTCCTCCATTTGCCAAATTCTTTCATTTTTTTTAATCAACCACAGACTGCATAAGCTGCCATGGTCGGAGGCAAGGATGGGACAGAAATTCTGTCGAAAAGCAGCCAACATCCAAAGAAAAACTTCAGAAGATCTTCAGAAACCCAAAAGAACCACAGATCAAGACCTCTTTAGAAGATTGTAAGGAAGTCTGAACCCTAGCAACATATAAACAAATAAGTTGTGGCTTAAATACATTATTATTAATACAACCCCAGTTACCAGAACACTAAAGATCAGTAAAGAACACTTTTTCAGCTAATTAATGTTCATGTATGAAGATTCGACCAACTGAAGCTGGCAGTGTCATAAAACCCCCAATATAGAAAGAAGATTTCTGACTTCAACTATTAAACAAGGACCCAGCAGTCCCTGTTGGCCAAACATCAGCTCCCTCAGAGCCCTAACAGCCCTTTCCCTCTTCTCTCTTGCTTGTTTAAAATATGTATGACACTACATCTTTTCCCAATCAACAGAGAGGCAGACAGCAAGGGACCTAGAGGCAAAACAAAAGAGGAGCAGCTTGGGAGAAATAAACGGCAGAAATGCAGGACGTGAGGGAAGGAGAGAGAGAAAACAAAGTGACGTCATTTGGTGAGGAAACAGTGGACATTCTTCTCTGTTAATTGGAAAGCTTGTTAGGCAGAGGTTCAAAGGGAAACTTTTAGTGTAAGAGGGCATCTCATTAGAATTGGAACATGTAGGAGCCAGGCTTAATTAGACCTCACTTTGTTAATTCTTCAAGCACAGCCACCATCCAAAGAGGCGAAGTGGGACATCACAAGAACCAAACATGACAGCAGAAAACTGCTGAGAGAATTGAACGTTTTCTCATCGCTGCAGCAGAAGAGTTTTTTTTAACTATCAGTGACCTGCAGTTCAAACAACTGCTGCTAAAAAGGTTCAAGGAAAGGCTCAGATTCCCAGGTACAAACATGCGCCAGGAGTTGGCGTGAAAGTGAACACTTACTCCAGTAGTTCATAGTTGGACTTCTTGTCCAGAGCATTTCCTCTCATCTCTTTGAAGAACCTCCTGGAAGCGAAACAAGGTGGACAGCAGAATAAAACATAATCAGATACTGGATGTCAACACTCCAACACTGAAGCTGATGATAAAAATGTACTTATTTTTGACTGAAACGATGTAAACTGTATTCAGACTGCTTAGAGAACAAACAAGAAGCTTCAATGAAATCCTATCTGAAAAAGAAACGTCTGTTGCTCTGAATAATGAATCACAACACTGAGTAATGAATCAGAGGCAGACCGACTGACCCAGAAAGGACTCCAGTAAACCAATTTAAATCTTTGTAAAGAATACTGCTGCTTCTAAGTCATCAGGAATCGCTTTTTAATGCATTTTCTACCTGATTTCCAGACAGCCCAACTTGAGAGCTACATCTTGTTCCACCTGATCTCCAAACTGTGTCATATAGTCATTTTTCACCTGAAAGAAGCACAAATATCTAGCATTTTATGTCTTACAGTCAAATTGTTCTTCAAACAAGTCTTAACCCAGATAATACAAAATCAAACAAACACTCTCCCACCCATATGCCTCAGCGTGTGAATATGTTATTCTAACATATGAATATACTTTGATCCCATTTCATTGTATTTATGGCTGTAAGCTTAGGGCGGTTGTCCTGCTAGAAGATCAACACTTCTGCAGCCTCGAACAAGTTTTCTTCCAGCTTTGCCTGATTTAAGCTTCATCCATCTTCCCATTAACTCTGACCAGAGGAAAAGAATCCTCACAGCATGATGCTGCCGCCACCATGTTTCTAAGAAAGGATGGTGTGATCTTGGTCATCTTAAGTGTTAGTTTTCCACTGCATAGAACATTTTGTATCTGACCAAAGCACAATCTTGCATGTCTGCTGTGTCCTCTTCATGGCTCATGGCAACATCTAAACCGGACTACTTATAGCTTTTTCTTGCCACTTTCCTATAAAAGCCAGAATAGTATAGTGCACAACTAAAGGCCAATACGTACTCTGCAACAACAGAGAAATGTGTTATTTCGCTCGTTTTTTTTCTGGCCAAGACATCTCATACTTCAGAGGAACCCAAGTGCCAACCTCTGGGAAGTCCTCTTTCAGATACCATGCAAGAAAAAAGCTCTGGCCAGATGACGTGTCAAGAACAAACTGCAAGAACTCCTGCAAGAACAGAATGATGTGACTATGCTCTTGTGGAGTATTTAGAGGCTTTAACAGTTGTCTTGTCAACAGGTTCTCCCATCTGAGCTGTGGATTTCAGCAGCTCCTCCAGAGTTACAACTAGACTTTTGGTTGTTTTTCTAATTAATGTCATGACTATCAACTGTCTTCTGGAGTCAAATGGTTGAACCGGATTTTATTTCGAGGGTTTCACAGTAATTAGGGGCTGAGCACACACACACAAACACACACGCACGGCATTTTCAGATTTTTATTTGTAAAAAATTTTAAAGCATGTATAATCTACCCTCAGCTTCACAATTATTACACTACTTTGTGTTGGTTTAACGCATCAAATCCTGATTAAATACACCCAACTTTGCGGCTGTAACATGGTTTAAATGTGCAACACACTGCATGTGTCCTGTGGTTGAGTACCTGATGGTAGAAGTAGTTAAGTGTAGGTTTGTCTTCTGTAAACTGCTGGACAAAGCCTTTTGGGAGGTAGCGGATCCTTAGCTCATACCTACAAGAGAAAAGAAAAAAGACAGCAGAAATAAAAAATATATATAAATCTTCAAGAACACTTGAAACAGCACAAACGTGCTGGAATAATTTACATAAACTGTGGGCCTCTTATCAATTCTGCCAATGTATGACCCAAACACCAATAATGTGCAAACAGCTAGATGTCTGTTAATCAGGAATCGGTTTTAAGAAAAGCTAACACTTATTTTATTAAAAAACATTAGCACTGTGGGCAAAAACACAAATAAGACACAGGATTGTAAACCAGCATCATTGACAGAGACGCAAACAAAGAGAATGTTGTTGACTTAGTCAGACAAAGCAGACATCTGGTTCTCCGTCTGTCTTTATGTTCACGGTAACAAAAGGTCTCCTCCTCACAACAGCATTAGCACCAAGACAGCTGCAATAAAGCAAATATATCCTACAGCCTTAACATCCAGACTACTCTTCCCAAACAGTGTCACACACAAGGTTAAAAAACAGACAGGTCACGCTAATTTTTCTAAAAGCAAATAAATCAGCCACTTTAGAGAGCAATATGACAGACCGCTGAAGCTAACTTAGTAGGGTGACTTTGAATGCCTATAAAAAGTCATGCCAAGTCAAAGCAGAAAACTGGTTAGAAAGGGAAATCCCAGTTTTCCTACAAGACTTGCTTTTTAAGAAACAAATAAAGCCAGCTTGTTCACTATTCTGGAATGAAAAGGAAATTCTTCTGAGTTTTATGTAAAACTCTAATAAACCTTTCTTAAATCTAGAATGCTGATATATCACAAACTACGCAAGTGTAAAGCTTTAATCCCCCTGGATTAACTGAAGCAATACAAAAAATGTGACTAAACAATGGACAAGTGAACCAACCTGACACTTTGTATCACTTCAAAACTGTACAATCTTTATTGATGAATGTGTTTCGTGCTTGTTTAAAGCGACAACATGCAGAGAAAAGCATTGTTTTATATTTGGTTGCTAATGGCCGTTAGCACTGCAAAAAGCTGCAAGTCTCCCTAGTTTTCTAACTCACAGCTGGAAGACTGGAGAATCACATCAGCCTAATTCAGCCTAATAGTGAGATTCTGGCTGCATGCATATGACTGTTAAGGATGATAAAATAAAAAGCCCTGGCAAAAGGTAAAGTTTGTAATTTAAATATAAATAAATGCGAAAACCACCAAATGTATTAAGCATATTTGTCCTTTCAAAAATTAAAGACTAGAAAAAATCCTGGAAAATCAACAATTTTTTCATAGTTTTCATTTTTCCATGCATATCCAGACCTGGAAAATGATTAGTATTCTGCTATACCGCTAAACTTTTTTTTTGTAAACCTTTGTCCGTCTTGCTGGACACGGACGCTCCACAGGACACATCATTTACAGCCCAGTCAACCAGCACTGTGCTGCCCAAACAGAAGAGATCAGGATGAGTTCGATCAGACTTCCTGCTCGTCCTGTCCTACCTCCACTCCTCGTTGGGCCGTGCCTGCTCGTATTTCTCTCTGATGTGGGACACACCCATATCCGGGTGGAGCCAGTGCACCTGGTCTCTGGACTGGCTGTTGCTGAGCCGGAGGCCAAAACATGAAGTCCAGCGCACCTTGTTGATGTCCAGAATCTTCTGGATGATCCCCTGCATTTAAGAAGGGAAGGTAAAAAAGGTAGTTATAAGGAAGGTAGGTCTACCAGGCCAGGCTATTCTGGGCTATGTTTTGTTTAACCCTTTTTCTTCAGTCTACCTGGACTGGATATGAACCAATTAACCGTATACAAATCTGTACCGAACGGGTTAAGAAAGGCAGTTCCAACAGTGGTTGTGGTTACACTTGACATTTTGTTTCATTTTGTGCGTGTTTGACTCCAAACGATTTAACATGATGCTCCCACCCAAACAACTTGGCAGACATCATACATCCATAGTAATGCTCACAGAACCATGTGTGTTGCCATGTAAAAGGCTGGGGGCTCTGACCTAGATACCAAAGAATATAGGGATTAAAGGAGAACAGAGGAGCACATATTTCCAGTGATACATCCTGTATGACCACTAACAATTCGAACTGCATTAGCTGAGCTTCTGTGCAATGTTTGAAATTAAAAGCATGCTTCAACACAGCTTAAACAGACACAGAAAATGGGCCGTTGGGTAAGATGCAAGCATGTGTTGAGTTTTTATTATCAGAGCTGAGAGCTTGGACCTTGAGCTGGAAAAAACCTTGGAACCTTGTTCAACTTTAACACAATTCCTGAGTATAAACTGTTACTGTTATGTTACAAATTGCCTTTTTAAAAGACTAATACAGGTGTGCCTCAAGGCTAAGCTCTTGGCTCACCTTTTTTTGAGTTTGTATAAAACTGATTTGCCATACTGGAGTCCAGGTGCAGGTTTCCAGCTGTATGCTGATGACACAGTTTTAAATGTAGCTGCTTTCAACACAATTATGTTAATATTTTGAGTCTGTTGCATCATGATTTAAACAGGCATCTATTTAGTTTTACTCAAGGACCCAACCTTTGATTGGTAACCGTTTAAATCTAAAGAAGAACAAGCAATTTATCAAAAAAGTTTTAGAAGTAGAATATCTAGCAAAGCAGAGCTGTAAAAGCGGACTTGCATACTTCTACACTAACATTCAACAGTTTCATGCTGCAAATATTTTCATGTATTCATTTGTTTTTGTAAATGGCTGTAATTTACTAGTCTAACCCAGCACCAGCAACTAGAAAGACACTGTGGATTATATGTAACAGGGCGAATGCATTTCTGGGAAAGGAGGGCTATTAGATCACACCACCGTCATTTTCCTAACATCTTCCTTATATGTTGAATTTCTGAACTTTCATTCAACTTCCAAACCTCAAACTTATTTTTAAAGCCTCTAATGGTAAGATAATTGAGCTGCTTAGTAGACCTTTGGTTCCTGTTGGAGCTACTGGGAAATTTAGGGTGTCTTTACCTAAAACATCTCCTGAACAAGCAGCCTCCTCTATAGGAGAAGTTAACACATGGAATTCCTTACCTGAAACTCTGAACACTATTATTTTAGAGTAAAACTAAAGCACTTTTTAAAGAAAAGTGAATGATCACCAACATTCTTCATTTATTTCACAGTAATGTATATTGTTATTTATGATCTTGTTTTCTATTGATGGAACCTAATGAGTATTATGGTTTTAGTCTTTTTTTTGCATTTGTGTTTTCAATAATGCATAATGTTATTTATGTTTTTATCAAAGCAAAGTCCATCCACTAGCAGGTGTTGCAAATTATTTTAGGCCATAAATGATGAGAACAATATTTGTTAATACTTATCACTTGTCTAAACAAATACTCAAATAGAGTAACTTAAAGAGGTTTATGAGGCCCTTAGGAAAGCTAAAAACCTCTATTGTCAATGTAGAGTTTTCTCTGTTTAGTTTCTTAACAACTGAGCCTCAGTCTGGACCTCAACATGCTCCTACAGCAGCTTTTATGAACTGTGACAATGACCAAAAAGACTTTGAAACTCTTGATTTTTTTTTAAATTACGACCTAATTTGGTGCTTTGTTGAGGATGAAAACAAAAGAGCACAATTGAAAATATCGGTCCAAACACATTTTTCCCATGCACACAGTCAACAAATCCAAGCCTCAATGAAAAATTTAATCTCACTGTGCTTCTTACCCTGACATCTGTTGCATCTCCATATCTGATATTGGAGGACCAAAAGCTGTGTTCAGTGTTGGTCTCAAAGTAATGCAAGACTTTCAGAACCCTGTCCACGGAGCCAGCCATGGTGCGGTCCGATCCCCCCGCGCTCAGCCGAGACTTGGCGCCTGCTAGGAAGGCATTGTTCAGGTTGGGGTCCATATAGGCTGTTGCCATGGTTTTCCCTGCTGAGACTGCTGCTAGGTGTCGGTCATATTCTGCAGATTTCAAAGACAAAAAGCAGAGGTAAATTATAAGAAAAGGAAAAGTTAAGAAAGACAAAACTAGGTTCAAATTTTGTAGGTTTTGTATATATTTTTATACATATTTTTCTAAAGTTCAACTCGTAAAAATTAAATGGTTTATATAAGAAATAATAACGTCTTAAGTGGTGTGAATTTTTTGCCTGGGGTATGAGGCTGTCTTGGTAGACTGGATATCTGGATCTTTATGTGTTAAGGACATTACCTAAAGGGTCATTACAGGCCACTAAACACATGTTTATAACCTGAAACATTTTATAAATCAACTGCATTGCGTAAAACGTTTTACACACTGACTACAAGGTCAGTAAAAACCCAACGACCAAATCAAGTTCAGTTTATGTCAGACAGATTAACCAGAGTAAAAATGTCAAATCATTTGAGGTGAAGTTATTAGTAGTTTCTACAAGTGCTCAGTACCTAGCTTGAAGTAGACAGTATGCAAACCAGCATTCAGGAAAGTGCCACCGAAACAGTAAATTCATCAAAAATAAGTCAAAGCTTCAAGCATCAGGAAATGTATTTTGTCATTTCTGCACCAGGTTTTATAGCATATTATCAGAGGTTAAGAGTAGAGGAAAAAACCGTTGGGATGTTTAGACCTTACATCTCTAATCACGTTTCAATAAGGCATGGGCCAGTGGGCCAAAATATTTGAAAAAGTTACAGTTTCAAAGCAGCAGAAACTTCCCACCATACTGTTGCTACCATTTCGAGATACCATAGTGATTCGGTGTTTTCTCCTACTGTTTGCAGGATAGAAGTACCATGGTACTGCCCCTCCCTCACCTGTTACTGCACACTGCTGTTCAACTGGCTGAAATGAGCCTCCAAACACTTTTTCCTTGATTACAAGACAGAGGGATTAGGCTGTTTGGTAAAAGAAATTCCAGTCGTGAAGGAAACAGAGTCTTGGTATGGAAAATAAAAGGATCCCTGGCCATCAGTTGTATTGAGATTGACTGTTTTAAAACTACAGCAGGCAAGCCTGGTGAGGAATGTCTGTTAAACAGCTGACTACAGGTTCTACCTGAGCAGATAGCCTGACTAATTAATCAACTAATATCAACTTTTTGTACTTGTGATACTAGTGATAGGAGGAAAACAACAAAAACACAGTAAGTACTGTTTTTTTTATATTTTTGTGCATGTATCATATCAACAAAAACTAAGTCTATGGATTACATAATTTTTGCTGTAATAAACAATATATTATAAAAGCAACATTAATAAAATAAATAAGATGGCACAGGAATAAGAGCACAAATTATACAAATGAATTATAGCTGTAAATCAGTTGTTGAATAAATAGAGAAATTTACTCCTTTCTCTTTCTACAGTCAATTTCAGATTGTTACAGCTCTAAAGTTGCATTTCCAAGTCCCCCTCGTTTCTCCCCCGGCCTTCCTGTCCTTCTTGACACAAACTCTGTACAGCAAGTACCCATCCTTCACGTGTTGTTCTTTGGCAAGATTAAAAAACAATGAACAATAACATACAAGAGAAGAAAAACGACGCAAGTGCAGCCAGGGTCAAGTCTCTTCATGTAGCTGTAAACCAGAGAAGACAATGCACAACATGCTGCCATGTTATCCTGAATAAGAAGTTCTGACATTGACACACTTCCTGTAACTTTACGGAAACTTCATCTGGAAACTTGCGCGTGTTGCTCTGTCGTCAACGAAAGAAATCAGCGCTTCTGATCCGCCTCAGGTTTCATTGTTCTGCTTCCCTTCCTTCCTGTGCTTATCCTCCATTAGAAGAAAATGGATACGTTCTAGAAGGTAATTGCACCTGAGAGGACTGGAGAGGTCGCGCACACACATACACACACCCACAGACATATACAAACACACAGTCTGCTCAAAGAACTGGTAGCTTTCCCCGTATACCAACTCCAGTTCCCGTGGAGTCAGATGTCCCACAGTGTTTGCCTGCTTTCAAGCTCCTTGTTGCTTGTTTCTAAGTGTGTGCTTTGAGCAGATTAAATTCCTACCTCTGTCCCAGCACAAGGGGAAAGGACTGCAGCCGCTCATCGCCATAGAAACGCATGTCTGCCCCTTCCTGTGCCTGTCTGCTCCGAGGACCGAGAGGCAGCTGGGCGCTTCACAGCCTCGCATCACACACGCCGAAGTCAAATAAATAAGCACAGCAGGATCCCGAGACGACTTTGAGAAAGATATTACATAATCCCAACACTAATTTACACAAAAATACATCCTCGAAGGGATAAAGTAGCTCTTACACAACAGTTTGCAAACTATTACTTGCAACGGGGTAAAATCCTCAGAAGGCCCATTTTTAAAGTGTTGAAATCATCCAGAGAGGCACATCCAGGAAGAGTTTCAGCTCAACAAAACTTGTCCTTGTGATATTGTTCTTTTATCCAGAGCAACACAAGGCCATAAGGATCCCTGGAGACGCTGAAAACTTCAATGCTTGTCCTTTTCTGCCCACTTCTGAGTTACTCCTTAGCAGCCCTTCTCTGATGAAAACACATTGTCAGTTTTTAAACTGAATCAAGCTTGACCTCCACAGTCTTAGCTGCTGTAAAAGTGTCAAGCAACTGTTGCTCAGGGGAGAGAGTAAATCCACCAGGTTGCTGGGATTGCTGAGTAAAACCCTCCTTCATCGAGAGCACAAAGCCAAATCCAGCTCGCACAGAACAGTGCTGATCCAGAGGAACTCCAGTCTGCTGGTGCCCGAAAAGAAGGAGCCGCAATTACTGTGCTCAGAGAGAAACAAACACAGAGTTATCGTCTTTTGTCGGAAACAGAAAGTGAGAGAACAGATTGGGGCCGGCTAAACAAAGGAAGCAGAGACAGAGATGGGGAGGAATACAGCGATTGTTTTGAAGTGAATAAGAGGAAAACGAGGACAGGGCAACACAACTGAAAGAAAGTTGAGGGAGAAATGGAAGAGCTCCAAACAGAGCGGACTGCTGGTGGAGGAGGAGGAGTTAAACACTATTAATATGCTAATTAAATCCTCTCCATTTAACAAAATAAAAAACCCTCCCACTCCTGCTCAGGAAGCTTATCTCAGAATGACTCTAATCTTAAATCAATGAGTCGAGGAATGTAAAAAATTATTATATGCAGAAAGATTTCTCTCATTTACTAAAAACAGAAGCATTCAATTTAAAATTTCTAACTGAAAACTTTCTAAGATCTTCTTCAGACCATTTAAATCTAAATCCCACAGGAAATATGAAAGAAAGAACTAATAACTTTTAAGCAAATTAAATATAACCTTGTCACCTTAAATGAGTGATTTTCAGCTCTGCCACTTGACCTAAACCACCCAAACCTAACCCCTTCCTACAGCAGACAGTATGCTTCATAACAGGAAACAAAGATCGGCTTCATCCAACTATTAAAAATCCATGTTTTCCAACCAAACTTTAAGTAAAACCTTTCCAACGAAGAAGAGCTGGTTGTGGATAACATAAGAATTTAGATTTTATTTGCCTAAATATGCCAGAACCCAGTTTCAGAACTTGTTTTGTGGTAAAGTCTAAATGTCCGGGGGCAACGGTTATTGCTTTCCTGCCTCATGGGTAGAAATGACTCGGTTGGGCATTTCCTGGCCAGTTGTCAAGTTTTACGGTTTTCCTTGAGGTCTGACCTACAAAGTCAGATTTTAACCGATGTTTTCGTTGTGCTGTTGATTTTTGGACAGAAACTTTGTATCCAACAGCAACTGAAGGAATGTTTCTATTTATGCATCAAAGTATGCCCCTAATCTTTATTTTAAACTCAAAGAAAAATGCTGTCGGTTCATGCATCTATAGATTGAAAATGGTGGAAATGGTTCGTTTTTATGCATTTAATGAATACAGAAAAAATGTCTGATTTGTTTAGCATTTTACCTGCTAAAAACCAACCAGAGCCAAACAAAGGAAAACAGGACGATGCTGATCTCTGGATCTAATCATGGGGTTTGTAGTTTTGTCACTTCATGATGACCTATTAGCAATCTGAAAAAGGATAAATAAGCACATCTAAATATATCTCAAATAAGGATACTTATACTTGCTTCATAATAATGACCCTGTTTCTGTCTCTGAGTCATTGCTCTCTTATTTTTTCTAAATTGATCTCTTTCTACCCAAATTATTTTTTCACCTATATTTATAACAAGGTTACACTGCCAAACACGAAAAATAAAAAACAAAATTTGGAGGAAGATCTATTTAAAAAAAATACCATTTCCTGGGGGCACTACAATGATCTTACTATTAACGTCCATTAAACATACAATTAAGCTTACATGAAGAACTGGATCAGCTTTGATCGATCTCTAAGCAATCATTGACAAACCTGTAAAATCCTAAAGTAGCTTTGTCTCCAGACAACCTAACTGAGCAGCCACTGAAGTGTGTATGAGTGCAGCTTTTCTATAATTTGTGGTCCATCTCAGGCTTTGGCCCATTGTTATGAAAATCTTCTGGGGAGTTGGGGGGTTGTGTGTACTGATGGGGACTATTAAAAGCCTTTTGTCAGAGGGGCCGGATGTTGCCATGAATGGGAAGAGCTCTTCTGGGATTTAGCCAAAACTCCTTTTCATATTATTTTTCCCTGAGCATGTGGGTGAGCATAATTAGTTTGGTACAAAATTTAAATACAGCAGGTAAAACCTCAGACCTGTACTTGTCACAGTAAAAAAAAAAAAAAAAATCTAGGTATGTAAAAGAAACAATTAAAATACAAAAAAATACAAAACAGAAAAAAGATTTACATTTTCTGCTTAGATTTGAGATTTTTAGCATTTTCATCTTCAAGAAATAAATAGAACAGTAAAAAAGATTTATTGATCCTGCATTTTCAAGGCAAATGTAAAGATTATCTGGTTTGTAAGACCGTTATGTGGTTCAAATAGAGTTTAACGTAATCATTAATAAAATAACTCTTAGTTTGTAACCTTAATAAAAATATTAAAAACACCTAATAATGTTAAAACAGTCTTCTTCCTTTATGTTCCAACTTCAGCACAGCTGGCATCAACTGTTGCTATACTCAATATTTATTCCAGAAGGATGTTTTTTAGAAGTTGAAGTGTTTGCTCGTACCGAGGTGAAGAAAACGCATCTTTGACTAATTGCATGAGTTGATAAATGAAGGGAAAAGTTGAAGGCTGATAGAGAACAAGGTGGGTCAAAGGATACAGGATGACGGTAACAACTACAACAACAAACTAGGCTCAGGGCCACATGCTGATTCCCAGTGTGTCGTTCTGGTGGCTATATGTGGATGAAAACCAACACTGAACATCACCCTGAACACACCATTTCCACAGTGAAACATGGCGGTGAGAGAGGCTGCAGAAGACTACAACGTACAGCCCGAGCTAGAATGGAGGGATTTAGATCAACGCATATTCATGTGTTAGAAAGTATCAACTCAGACGGCTGAATACAAACAAACTTCACATTGATTCCTTATGTAAGACTTTTTTTAAACCATATATTCTTACCCTTTCACCTCCCACTTATATGCTACTCTATTTTGGTCTCTCACATAAAATGTCAATAATATAGAATGTTTGTCAAATCAAATTTATTTGTAAAACATATTTGAAAACAAGGGTGAGCCTTCAGGGTACTCAAAGAAGTGATCCCAGAAACACAAATCACAGTATATTAATAAAAAAATAAATGACAATTCTATAATAGAACCACTTGTCTAAAATAAATTAATCAGAGGAAAGTTTCTCTGCAGTGTAAAGTTGAGAAGCGAGCTTGATTCAGTTTTCTGTCCGAGATCTGACCCTTACACTGATTTAGCATTAGGTGGATATGGTAGACGGAGCACTTGCTGGTGCTGGACGGTCCAGGAGACTAAAAGTGCCAATTGGGTTGATACAAACTCACTGCAGATTTTTATTTTTCTCTTCTTCAACACAATTAAGCAAAAAATAAATAAAAATAAAGATATGCATTGTTAAAAACGTATGTGTATTACGGGCTTTTATTAGTCTTGAATTTCTTTGCCATTTTTGGATTTGCAACTTGGCTCACAGACATCGGTACAGTTTGGGTCGGGAGGTTTTGGTGCTGGAAGAAATATAAATATGTGGACCGAGGCGGCTCTGTGAAACTGAAAAGGCTTTGGGACTCTTGGCTGTTTAATAAAGCTGATCCAAACACTAAAACACAGGAGGTTGTCTTAAATTTACAATCCCAAGGACACTTTTGGGACCATATGGATTATTGACAGATTAATCTGTCATGAATCCATCCAACTAAACATCTACGGAGAGGAAAGCTGTTCTTGTGTTGTTGTTGCTGCAGTAATTTGACTAGAAAGTGAAGCTTGTCACTTTGGATTTGGGTTTCGGCCGTACAGAGAAGACCCAACTACAAGAGGCCCGGCTCTTAACCGTCAAAAAACAAACATCTGTTGACCAAAGTGCTGTAGAAGACATGGCAAACCAGAGCAGACAGAAAAACAATCAACAGAAAAGGCCTCAGTACTGAAAAGGAGTAATAACAACCCCCATTAAACTGCATTAAGACCATGTGAATGAGCCTGCGGTCATGACGTGACAGAATGTGGAAAAGTTAAAGTGGTGGGGATACTTTTGACCTCTGGTACTGTAATCTTTATATACTGTTACCAACACATATCATAAATACTTTACCAAGATAAAATATTGTACTGGAGTTTTAACAAGTCTTCTAAATACTTAAAGTACTTATATAACCCTAGCAAATCTAGATCCAGATCAGGCAAACAACAAATAAATCTGTCTGAACTGCATAATTGCACTACAACATCTACGGCTGTGGATTCCCTTCATTATGCTCCACACGAGTTAATGAAGCAGCTGAATGATTTCCCAGACATGTTCTGGGGTCAGTTACTCACCTGTGTAGTAGGCGATCCTGGAAATATCTGAAAGACAAAGAGAAAATATCCCAGTCAGCTGGCTTGTTGGGCTATGAGGCTCCAAACAAACAAATAACCAGCAGATGTCCCCAACCCTGCTGAATTGTGTGCCCCCCAAATAAATATCCTGGCCTGCTCAGCAATTTGTGTCACTATAAATGAATTAAAAATCAATCCATGGTCAGCTTGTCGCACACACACGAGTTATTGATTGACTTTTTTTAAATCAATATCCAATTGGTTCTTTATTCACCTCTGACTCCCATGTTGAAGCCGCACTATTTAAAAGTGATCAAAGGTGGGAAACCCTGGAGAATAGTGCTATTGTTTGGTGTTAAAGGTCCCGCAGCTGTTGGATGAGGATGTGGTTTAACCTTTTAGCCTTTTGTCAGGAAGTTTGAACTTAACAGGAACATAGAATATACTTCTGCGGCTTGACACAAGTGGAAGTTGAGACTTTACGTAGGTTTAATTCCAACTTATCACCCTGCATCTAGATGAAGATGGATTAAATAATCAAGTTACTCGCCAGGAAGATTTGCAGTCCTGGAAGGGAATCCATACGTTGCTGCGAGATCTCCAATTTCCTACAAAAGCCTTTAGATCGAAACACATTCTTCCGTCTTCTTTAAAAGGACAATTTGCAAACTCTGGTTTTAATCTTTCGCTTCAGAAACAGTTAACTAGACGAATTAAAACATATCAGTACTTTGCAAAAATAGTCATAGCTCTTCAACCTGCTTGTGTCACAGAACAACCACAATCTTAAGTGGATTATATTGAAAGAAAAACAGATAGTAGCACCTCAGTGGAAATAAACATACAGTATTCTGATTTTTTACAATAAAAATCTGAAAAGGGTGGCGTGTATTTGTATTCAGCCTATCAAACATACTTTGTAGCCCCATCTTCCAAAGCCATTACAAATGCAAGTCATTTGGGGAATGTCTCTACTAGCCTTCGATATCTAGAAACTAAAATTGTTGCACATTTGGGTGAATGTCAGGTTGGATGGAGAGCATCTCTAAACATCAATACTTTGATCCAAACTAATTTATCCCACTATCTTTAGCGGTCATGTGTGTTGTCGTCCTGCAGGAAGGTAAACATCTAACTGGTTTTCTTTCAGGATTGCCCTGTATTTAGCTCCATTCATCTTCCCATCAACCAACCAGTTTCCAGGTCCCTGCTGAGGAAAAGAATCCCTACAGCATGAACCTGACCCACCACAGGAGGAGAAGGTGTGTTCTGAGTGATGTATAATATTAGTTTTCCACCATTTACAGGTTTCCAGATTTTGCCATTTTTTAACAAATGGCACAGTTCCTTTTTAGTAGTTAACAAAAAGTCTAAAATTGTCTCTTTTTTGTCTTTATCTTAGTTTTCCTTCATCTTAATTTTCCTATGTTCCAGGATATTTTGAATTTGGGTCCAAACACCAAAAATTTGGTTTCAAAAGGTCCGGAGCAAGGGGGTAAACGAACTCTGGTCCATTTAAAGCGGACCAAAAGTGGCAGGTGTGAATACAACCTTAAATAATGTTATCTTCCAAACCTTTGAGGCCTTGATTACAAAGGGTTGAAAACAAACGCGGGCCAGCCTGCTCAGATTTTTATGTCAAAGGTTTTATTCCAAGTCACTAAAAATATTCTGGCTGACTGCTCCAGTTTTCTTTCATATTATTTATTTATTTATTCAGTCAGTCATCAAATAATTTGTTGTCAACACTACAGACAACATGGCAAACAATATTGACAGGGTAATGACTGAAAAGGTACAGACAGATGTTTAGCAATAGGTCCATAGTTCTGACAGGAAGTTCAGGAGACGCTTCACGGTAACTTGACACCCACTTATTGGACTCACTGGGCTGTATTAGAGAAAGAGGTTATAAAGGATAAGCGTCTAAGTGCTTTAGACACCCTGATGTAAACACACACACACACACACTGGGCCCAATTGTATTTAATTTCCCTTTGGGATGAATAAATTATTTTTGAAATACACAGAGGGTTTAAGAACAGGATGGGTCCATGACCCAAGACCATGGATGGGTGAATAGATGAATGGAGGATTGGGTGGATAAAGGGATAAATCAGTTTGCAGATGGGCAGACGAATGGAGGCAGTCGAATTAATGTACAAAGGGATGAATGGATGTACAGGCAGATGAATTGTATTCTTTTTTTGCCCTTTCAGGTATTACACACATACCAAATAAAAGGAAACATATGACTTCCAGTTTATATGAGTAAACTGGACCAGTAAACTGATAAGGAGAGGTTAACAGTGACAGAATCTGTTGATAAAGTCTCCTAAATGACAATTTAATAGACCTGAAATCTGTCTGTAGCATCTGCTGTATCTGGTTGTCTGAGCTCTGTTGCATCTCTATTTGTCTTTCCCTGACCCTCTCTGTTAAGAATGCAGAGGAGTCTAAGTGTTGTTGGGTCTACGTTTTGCAGCCACCTTGGCAACGCTGCAGCCAAAGGTTAAAAGCAGCGGAGACAGTGGTCTTTTCATGGTTGAGAACTGAGTGGATATATGATTAAGAGCTTTAAAAAAAGCTATCTATGTAGAAGTTTTTAATTCAAGTACAATACAAACGGCACAAACAGATATTTTGCTCCAATTTCACCATGACAGAAAAATACTGAGAAAGTGTGAACCTAATTAGAAACCAGTCAGTTAAGCTGTCTTTAAAATGTATAAGAGCACCGAAGAAGCAAAGGGAAACACACATTTAGACAACAAGCTTGTCTGCAGACTGACAGAAAACCCAGCAAACACCTGCTCCTCCAACTGAGCTGTCTATGAAATGTGTCACTCAACATAATCCAATCTGATCTCCCCCTTAGAGGAAAAGACTTGATTTTTTAGACTTAGTTAACCTATGTATGATGTCTAAATTCTTAGCAAAAATCTTTGAATTCATTCAGATATTATAACTTCGGTCCATGAACAGTGATGCTCTCCCAACCACGTTTTTAAATCTATCACCTTTGCCAAGGATTAGAGGTGATCCAATCAATCACCCAGAGATCAGGACTGGACAGCAAGTCAAATGATGAAAAATCTGACTTTTTATATTTATTTTACCATCAGCCTATAAACGCATCAATCAACAGCATGTGCAAGTTTCTCAGTTAAAAAAAAAAGAAAAATCAGATAAAGTTTAGGGACAGGCTTCAATGCATAAAAGGGATAACTGTGTAATTCTTTCCATTTTTATTGGATTCAAATGTACGACCTCTATCAACACATTTCTTTCTCTTACATGTTAAATCCTATGAAAAAAACGGGATTCATCGAAATTTGAATCAAATTATGTAAAAACTCCAAACTTCTCCAACTTTCCAGAATTCCCAGTATTATATAAATGGAATATGTGTACATCAGGCAGGGTTTAAATATTTTGGATGGATGGATACTGTTCCAGCTGCGTATGAAACCCTGACATATTCTTTTATGCTATTTTAATTACCAAAAATTACACAACAAATTGGTTGACAGTATACTGTTGTAGGAAAAAGGAGAAACATGTGCCACTTCGATGCAAGGGTGGTTCACCATTAGGAAGCTTTAAACATAGGAAATACATTTAGTCTTTGCTTGCTTCACTAATATGATGAGCAGAGAAATGTCTGACTGTTCTTGGCCTGACTTTGAGGGGATGAAACGCGGTACATTATTTTAATCAAAGCCACAAATTCATTCTTTGTAGCTCTAAAGATTTTCCAAACTTCTGCCATACATCTGAGCACAGACACACTCCAGGGCACATTTGCATGCAAGCTCGGACTTTTTGAGGGTGGGATCAGAGGTTTGAAGAAAAGTAGGACGATAATCTATATGGGAAAACAAAGAATGCCCGAATAAAATGGAAAACCTGCCTCCTGGTAAATGACAGTATGAAGTGTGTATACTTGAAATCCATCATTTCGGATTCCAGATCCTAACTTTTACTCTGAAATTTCCAAATTCAGCATGTTCCATGACAGAGAAAGTGTGACAGCTACAAAATATAAACTAGGAGCTACTTTAGTTTGGAAAAAAATCCGTTTTTTCAGTTTTGGACTGGACCAAACAAGCAGAAAATCACCACATTACAGCTGCATTAGAGGTCGGGGATTACAACACAACAATAAAGTCTACTTAAACATAAATCCGTCCATGGTCACCTGCCTGCTGCTGGATTTTTAAGTCCGGTCAAATTCTTTTACCTGCTTTTTTTCTCCAACGACTCATAAAGTTATTATTTTGTAAATAAGTGGGCAAATTCTTATTTGCTGCCGCTTTTGTCTCCTGTCTTGTTGTTGTCCGACTCTTATGTGTAAGTGACACTGAATTAATCTGATGGGATGGAGAATGACACAAAAAGCGCTGATTTGCCGCGGGCCGACAGATCTGCACCCAGAGGAGAATCTTCTAGTAACCAATTAGAGACCAGCATGAACTCACATGGAAGCCAAAACATACATACAGACTCACCACTGAAACATATGTATTTAGGCCTACATAAAAAACAATTACCCCAAATAAACCCAAAATGGAATGGGAGACACAATTTATGAGTGAACAAGATGTGACAATTACTTTAATGTATCAGAACCTTTTTCCTGCGGTTTTGAAGGGGGGGAGGCACCCCAGCGCCTCCTATTAACAAGCCGCCCCTGATAGTCTGTATATCTGCTTTTTATTAAATGTTTACAGACTAACTCCGACTGACTTCATAGATTCACGTACTCAGTTAAAAGTAAAAGGTCAAAAAGCATACTGAAGGTAAACTGCCGTCCTACTCAAGCAGATATAAGGACCCAGATGTACACAAACACTGCCTCTTCAAGCTGAGTATAATTGCATGTTACCAATAGGGGTTTTTGGTAACTGTAATTATACAGAACAATTACTGCTGGAGCAAAGCAAGCGTCTAAACTCCTGGTGTCACATCTAAATTTAGATAAAATTCAACAGTTCAAAAGAGATCAGAAAGTTAGATACGTTTAGAAAATGAAATTATTGCATAATGCACATTTTTCTGTATATTTCAAAGACTTCCTAAACTCCTGACTTACTTTCTTGTTTTTTGCTGAAAGGTAACCCTTTCTGTAAGTGCGTATGCAAGACGCTCAGCGGTGGGTAGTAGTCGAGCACGCAGGCCATCGGTGCAACAACACAATGCTTGGGGCACCAAACACACCTGCCACTCACATTTCACCATTTCCACCTGACCTTTAAAGTGCTTTTTACAAGCTGCCGCTCTCCGTTCAGAGCAAGCTATGAAACATTGATTCAACTAAGCTGTGGTTCTTCGGTTTGTCTATTTATGCAATGAGTTTGACAGAAGCAGGGGTGCATTTACTCACGTTCCGATAAACACCAAACAATTATCCAGCATCTATCCCTACCTAGAGTAAATGCGTCTGCACACTTTTACGCAGATGATGGACAGCCTGCAGATGAATCCTAAATGCACACATAACATAATAAGGTCATGGAAACGCATGAGCGGGCACACTTTTATCTGCCCAAAGCAGACAGACATTCAGTCAAGTGTGCGTCGTTCAGGTGCTGCGATAAAAACCCACCCGCTCACTGAAGCTCCTCGCATGTTAATGTATCGCACTCAGAGCAGAGCATACATCATGTTTAATTCAACATAACAGATTAAGGACGAATGAACTGATGCGATACATTAAGCTTCCAAATCAGTTTTAAATGATACCAAGGATACTTATGTTTTAAATTCAGCTGAAGTGCAGCTAAGGATTAAACTACAGATTTACAGTTGTTTACCAGAATAGAACATGTTTAGGTAGGAAGAATGCAAATGTAGCATTAATTATTGAATCCTGCTTTCATCTGACGTGAGAGGAAACACTTGGGAGCTGCTGGGCAAGACAAAAATAAATCCTCAGATTTGATTGGGCAGTAAATGCACATTCTTTATTGGTTCTGTTTAAATTTGTTAGATTGTATAAAACGAACAGACCATATTCATTTCTGCTAATCAGTTATAGAAATATGCAACCTAGAGCATATCTAGATATAGATTTTTTACAATTTAAAGGGTGTGAGGATAGTGGATGTTTATTAGATTATATGTTGCAAAGGTTCTATGGCATAGAATATGGAACAAGGAGATCTGAGTTAAGTTTATACATCCATGCAAAAAGAAAACAGAAAAAAATGTTCATTATGACTATATTGCAGATTTTCCTGCAGAGGTTTGACTTTAAATTAAAATAAATTCAGTAGAATCTGTTTTAAAGCACTTTTAAAACTTTAATGTAACCGAAAGAGACATTAAATACGGAATCAGCAAAAAAACAAAACCCCACAGACTGTAAGGCCATAGATGAATGATGCATGGATAGAGCGGCCGACCGGATCGATGGATGGATGGATTCATTCACAGGATCTTCAACTGCCAATCTCAAGATCAACACTAAACCTGAAGAGATCAAAGCAGAATCTGTTGATGATAAGGCCCGCTGCGTATTCATGAGCTGTTATAAGCTATAGTTCATGTGGAGCAAACTTTCCCTCCATGATGACCCATGATCTAAATTATTTGAACTTACTAAAATATAGAGGACATAACCAGGAAACAAAACATCACTGGGAGTTTGTTCACGCACGCAGCGTACTCACACGTTTCTAAACACAACTGGGTTCACACTCACAGCTACTTAAAGAGCCATGTGGGCAACATGCTACATGACAAAGCATGCCTGTTTTCAGACACAGCCTACACACACACACACACACTCACAGTGGCATATCATGGACATAAATAAGCAGAAAAGCAAATCAACTGAATAAAACCACTTGGAAAAAAGATAACCTAATTTATTTCATCAAATGAAATTGATGAACGTTCACAATGAAAGAGAGACAGAATTGGCTACTGCAGCTTTGTCTCTGAACCTGCCTTGTTAGGAATAACCTTTATTATTATGCTCATATCTGGTTTTCCCATTTATACCATAGTGATATAAAACATACGTTCTAATGTTTCCTTTTTGTTAGAATAGGATAAGAATGCTCATAGACACACATTATAAGGATAAATGGCCCAAGGTTTGTCATGAACGACCTGAGGCTGGGGCACTGGGTTTGATAGTGGAGCAACTGGTTTGATTAGAAAGCTACAGCACACTTAGATTAAGTATGGACACCCGCTACTACACAACCTAACAGATAGACACCACAATGGTGACACATAGTCTACTGATAATCACTGAGGGAGAGCACATCCATTGAAGTACCAGATATAAAACTAAATGTGACCTTCTATCAGGGCTCTTCGTCATCCTCTAACAGACGGCGACGGTCCGAGACGGGAGCCTCAGCGCTGATTCCTCTGCCTTAATTTAGATTAAAGGAGCTAAAAGTTAGAAACTGTATGAGAGTCGTTCCTTTAAGAGTCTTTAGATAGAGTGTGATCGCTTCATGGGGACCAAGAACCAAAGGAGCTCCGAGGCGTCTGACCGCCAGCAGGGGGCGGTAGCCTCGGACATCCTCAAACAGCTACAGGCAGCTTTAGGTTTATGGGTGAGCAGTGAAAAACGCAGCTGAAACATTAGAAATTAATGTTTATGTCAGAACCATCGTACTAAGTTCGTAAACTAGGAGAAGTTCTGTTCGTATGTTTTGTCTGTACAACATAATCAAGTTGTATCTAAACAAAGAGTAATCTTGGTTGTGTTTGCCTCACACTTCAAGAAACAGAAAATATGGCCAGCAGGGGAAACACTAGAGTTTAAAAAAAGACTGTAGCTTTATGTGTCAAGTCAAACACATACAGAAACAAAAGGCTGTCCTGCAGAAACTCCTTTTGTGACTAAATATATGTTGCTGTCAAAAAATATATATAAAATACTAGTGAATTGTGCGACATTTACTGTGATGACCATGTATGGTCTTGATTTTAATGAGGAAGAGGACTAGGACTCTTCATCAACAGATGAGAAGTTGGGGCCAAAAAAACATGACTGGGACATGCCTAACTTTAACACATACGAGCCAATTTTAAACTTAGTTTGTCACAGGCAGAAAAAGACTGTCCAGCAGGTTCCCTGATATGCCACTTTTCCACTGGCCCGTTTTACGCGGCGCTGCACCGCTCCACGCGGTACGGTACCTGTTGTGTTTTCACTGACCCACTGACGCCTCCAGCCGTCAGTGTAGTGTGGCGTTTTTAGTGTTACTGTGTAGCACTGTAACATTAAAGTAATCTGCGTGAAACAATAAAAAATAAATAGAAACTAAAAACATAAATTAAATGCTAATAATGTTTGTATTATTGTATATGCAAGTTTGTCATAAATATGTTTTTTCATATATAAAATGATCCACTGGACCACAGCCCAGCCAGAACTCAGGCTCAGGGGTTCTGATACGAGGCGGAGTTGGAAGGAGACGCTGCTGTCTGGACTGGTGAAGCTCCAAAGTTTGCCTGAAGGAGTTAATATTTTTGGCTTTATGAGGAGGGTTTGTCTCAGCCATGGTAATTATGAGGACAAGGACTTTAAAGCGCAAAACTGCGGACTTCTGACCTCAGTGAAGTTTTAGGTTGGATATCGGATATTCGTGCTCCGTGGATTCAGCAGGATCTTCCTCCCATTTGTTCCGATGCAGGAAGTCTGATTACGGGCAGCTGCTCTCTGCCTGCTCCCCCCTCCTGCAGACACTGGATCTCTTAAGGCCCGTCAATAAATGTCCAACCAAACACGCTGTTTCATGGTTTTGTTTTTGGGGGAAATGTTTGTGTGTCTGAACACCTGATGTTATGTGTGATCAGCTGGTTTAGGATGTTATTAAATACAGCGCCCCCTACCTCAGAAAGCTGAGATGGTGTCCTTTTTCTTTTAGTTCAGCCTTCAGGCGTGGCTTATAATTTGTAAACACTAAAAATATATTTCGGTTTGACCATTGTGGTCCTAATATTATTGTAATTGCTCCTGAGTTTTATTAACTTTTCGCACTACCTCAGCGAAAACCTTCTCACTTCTTCTTCTCCCAAGGCCAATTACTGAACAGCAGTCTGTTCATGTCGCATGTAGATCCTACTCAGCCCCGGTTGGACCTGCTCAGGAGCAGGGACCGAAAAACTAGTTGTTGGTACTGAATATACAGTAATGGAAACGCTTGCAAAGCGAGCCGAATAGAGCAGAGCTGGCCCACATGGAGCGAGTGGAAAAGGGGCATTATGATAGAGACGGTTATTCTTCTTTTTTCTTAAATCTCTAACGTTTATGTGATTTTTACTAGATTCAGCACAACGTGCATCAAAGAACTTGCTGTTTGTTTCTGTGTTTAGAGAATGCATCTTCCGATTTGGGCAAAGTTTAATAAACAGGAGAGAGAAAAAAATCTGTTTTTGCCATATTTGACCTGCACATCACGGCTTACAGCTGAATGAGGCGAAAGTGTCAATTTTGTTCACTAGGATGAACTACTGGAGAATCGCAATATTTCACAAACTTGACAGCTGGCATCTTCTCTTCATAACATATAAACACCTTGTTTCGTCACCATTATTTAAATTAGATTAAAAGAGGATTTATGTGCAATACTTCCCATTCAACAAAAGCGGGAAATCAAAAAGAAAAAAAGAAACAAAACCAGAAGAATTAAACCCACCAACAAGAATTGGCAAACTCCCGACAACTGTGCATCAGAAAAATGAATACAGACATGCCTATAGCCTATACTGTATAGATAGTTTCCTATAAGCAGTCAGAAACATAATAAATGGTATTGTATAATAAATTCTCACCATGGTAAAGTCCCTCCATTTACAGTCAAATGTGAGGAAGTCAAGAAGAGAACACTAATCCTCTTCTGAAGGACTGCTAAACTGGAAAAAGCCAAAATCCCAGCCTTCAGTGCTCTGGTGTCCAGGGTTGTGCTGTCCAGTTCATTCAATAATGACAGGCAACATCGACTTAATGTCGACAGCTCAGCTCTTTCCGCCTCCTGTGTGTACAACGACTACTACTACAAAATACTACAAGACAGACACGGAGCAACATGGGTAGCACGAGTGAAGGGAAGAGGAGGAAGGAAAAGAGGAGTAGTAGGCAGGCTGTAAGCTTGAAAGGGGGAGGGAGACGAAAGAGAGAAAAGGAAAGGGGGAGCGGGAAGTGGGGGAGTGGTTTTGATCCCTCAGGAGAGTGATGGGGGGGCAGCAGATGTACCAGAGACAGAGGAGAAGCAATCGAAGAAGGGAACACATGTAAACATTTTATGCAACAACTGCAAGAAGAGAAAGATGGACAAAAATAGCAAAATAAGGTAGACAAAGGTCACTACTTTCAAAAAATAGTCACAAAGAGTAATAATAAGTAAGCTGAAAATGACAAACAGAAGGCGATGTTGCCTTTGGCTAATCCATCTCTGCCACACAAACGCACCCCTGAGGAGCCACTCAATTAGTCATAATGTAATGTTCTCCTCTCAGCGCTGTGCAACAGAAATCATCCATCTCTACTGCAACAAAGAGAAGAGAGACAAGAGGAAAACCAGTCAGTTCTTCCACCAACTTTACACATTTAATCCAGTTATACCTAATCAAATTCCATGCAGCGTGGATAGTAAGATCCACTCAGCTAGCTCTCCACTCACCTAATAGACGCAACCGTCACAACTTTACAAGTAGGTATGGGTCGGTAGGACAATCTCACAGTATAACCGTTAAGTAAGAATACTATAGTTTCACTACATTTACAATACAATAGTTGGACAGAATTACTTTAATACGAGGCACTCAACTCCTCAATAACCGCCTGTGTTTTTCAAGACCAGAACACAGAACTCAATGAATTTGCTGCTAATCTGGTTTGGAAATTATTTCTATAAAGCTAAGAGTGTGTTAAAATATATCAGCTCCAGTTAAAATATATAACGGTGTTCTTCAAGGGTCTGTTTTAGCCCCCATTTTATTCTTTGGCGATTAGCAAGACACACTCAATAAAGGAGTGGTTCTGCAGGAGGGGACCACAGACCACTTCTCAGTACCTATGCTTTCTGGCTGATGTTTTGGTCACTTTTAAATGTTGGTGGTGCTTTCACACTCGTGGTAGCATGAGACGGACTCTACAACCGACACAAGTGGCTCAGGTAGTCCAGCTCATCCAGGATGACACATCAATGCGAGCTGTGGTAAGAAGGTTTGCTGTGTCTGTCAGCGTAGTGTCCAGAGCCTGGAGGCACTACCAGGAGACGTAGAGGAGGCCGTAGGAGGGCAACAACCCAGCAGCAGGACTTTGTGCAAGGAGGAACATGGGGAGCACTGCCAGAGCCCTGCAAAATGACCTCCAGCAGGCCACAAATGTGCATGTGTCTGCACAAACGGTTAGAAACCGACTCCATGAGGATGGTATGAGGGCCCGACATCCACAAATGGGGGCCGTCTCATCAGGAGCATGCCCAGGCGTTGTAGGGAGGACATACAGGCACGTGGAGGCCACACACAATACTGAGCCTCATTCTGACTTGTTTTAAGGACATTACATCAAAGTTGGATCAGCCTGTAGTGTGTTTTTCCACTTTAATTTTGTGTGTGACTCCAAATCCAGGCCTCCATTGGTTAATAAATTTGATTTCCATTGATGATTTTTGTGTGATTTTGTTGTCAGCACATTCAACTTTGTACAGAACAAAGTATTCAATCAGAATATTTCCTTCATTCAGATCTAGGATGTTATTTGAGTGTTCCCTTTATTTTTGTCAGCAGTGTATATACTAATGACACAGTAATTGATGCAGCAGCACCTTCCTCATTCTCTGTTGCTTGTTCTCCTGTTAAGACAGGTGCTCCTTGCACACTCCATGATATAGGTACATAAAGTGTCCCTTCATATGAATACTTATGTACTTATTTATTATACTTTGATGCTCATGTTTCTTTAAAAAAATCCTGTCAGTAGGTAATGAATGGCAGCTCTGAGACACAGATGCACCTTGGGCAGATCTTTAGGATGGATCTCTTTAAATAAGAGCAGAAAATTATTATATTATATTATATTATATTAAAAGCTTTAAGTAATTTATCTACGTAACTTTAAAAGCTTTTGTCATATATATAATTACATGTCCGATTCAGACATATTGTTTCATGTTCCCAGAGTTAAAAGAGAAAGGTAAAACTACCAATTAACTTTTGTTGAAATAAGCTTCAAAGTCTCCTCTATCTTCAGACATTTCTCTCTTCTTATGTCTTCCTAAAACAGTCCAGAAAGAAACTTAGTTTTTGATTTGTAATAATTTGTGTTGGCATGATTTTAAATATTTACTAACCATTTTTCATTTTGTATCAACTTCTGTGACTGCTTTGTTTTTTTTTTTGTCCTGTTAACTTTTATGATAACGCTTTTATTTGTCTTAGTTTATGTTGTTCTTGCAACCATTTCGACCAGGACTCCAAGGAAGACGAGATCTGTGTCACCATCCTGGCTAAAAAAAGGCTTTCTTTCCATTTCCAAACTTTCTGTTAGCGACGCAAAAACGTTTACCAGCCTTCTTTCAGCAACGGGTGGGGGTTGGGCAGCACTAATTCACTCAGTGCTCTAACGCTTTACTTCTAAACTAAAGTCACTCCACCACTTTCTCTGGTAACTCATCAAAAGGACTTTAAATGATCATAATCGTTCTTTTTGACTTTTTAAACCCTCGGTTTAACTTGATATTACTGACCAGCCCACGCCTGCCCACAAGTCAACCAGACATGGGAACAAAACTAACATCAGGAACAACAAAATAACACAATTTGGGTATTTGAGTGTTACAAAAAATAGCATCAGCCTAAACAAAATAAAATAAAATCAGCATTAAAAATGGAAAATTTGTTTATTCTTTAATGTTTGGTCTCCTCCGTGTTATTCACACAATTTGTTTGGCTTAAAAAGGACTTAGCAGATTTCATAAATCTTGTCAGATGCCAACATTTGATTAATGCAGACCACAAAATATTATTTGGGGTGAGTATCTACAATAACATATCATATCTTACCGTCTCAAATGTAAGATTTAACTGTGATTTCAGCCAATTCTAGGCTAAAGCTGCAGCGGGATCTCACCCGCACATTATGACTTCTGAATTACAAAGAACAACCATTCCATATAATAATATACACAGTTAAGCATGAATCCTACTGCAGGTCCAACTCAACATTCAAGCAATAGTTAAATTATGTTTCCCCATCATTTACGCACACAAAACAAGTACAGCAACCCGACACCCAACAGACTAGATGAGAAATACTCAGAAGTAAAGCAGATTAATGGGCCACTGGATTACTAGGCCATGTCACACAAACACACACACACATACACACTTCTCTGTAGAAGGTAGATCTGAGCTTTATCCTGCTGCCTCTGAGTGTGAGAATCACCGCTTCATGATGTTGGTGCACTAACACCACCCTCTAGTGGGGTAGGTTCTTAAGTGGTGTGTTGTTCTCAACTTCATCTGAGCATCAGAAACTTTTAAAAATATATATACGTCTTCAAAAAATATTATTATTTAAAAGGAATATAGATTGTAACACAAAACGGACCAAATTCAAAACCGACTTCCACCAGTCTAAAGTTAATTGTTAGTGAGAAGGAGCAACTTATCCTATATCCTTTACATTATTCTGCATGACAAAGAGTGGAGAGAAAGCAAACAAACAGCCATAGTACAATTCATCAATGAAGCTTTGTTACAAGATTGAGCCTGTTGGTGACTAATGAGAAAGACAGACATGTATGCTCTGACTCAAAGGCAGACACTGCTGGATTATCCCCACATCTGACCTCAGCCTCAGTGTATGCTGGGACTCCAGCGTTAGCGAGAGTGACGTCATCTAAATGGCATGTATCCAGGTGTTTCACCACTGATCTTTGTCTTCCTCCCTGCAGATTATTATGGCTCTGACTGACTGTATGTGAACGTGTCTGGGGATTGAGCCGCAAGAAGACGTGAGATCACAGGATCGTCTGAGCAGACAGGTATGATTGGGTGGTTTTTATTGTGTGAAGCACTTGAAGCAAAAAGACGAAACCTTTTATAGTATTTTACTTAAATCAAGCAATAAAGTTTATTATTTAACTGGGTGTTGGAATAAACAGCCAAATTAGGGCCTAATTTTACATCAGCTATTTTCCAAGTCATGCCCTTTAAACTGTAACTCGTATACTGTTGTATCTAACCAGTGCATATCGGTTTAATTGTCTTGATTTGAAATTATTTCAATAAATGATGTTGATAAATTTCTTTAAATGTTGATTAAAATGTATTTATTTCAGTACAACTCAAACACTTCTCACTAGACCTAAAGCAACTGGGATTATGTGCCTAGGACTCGTCCTTCAGACACTGGGACCTTTATTCCAAAATAAAATGTAATATTTCATTTAGTCTGAAAAGACGACTTACGACCACTGAGCAACAGTTCAGTCCTTTTTGTCCTTAGCCCTACTAAGACGCTGCTGACATTGTCTCTGGTTCAGGTTCAGTGTGGAAGCTCCCGAGGCACTGACTCCACACCTCATGAATCTTCCCCGAATTCTTGACTGGGCTTTGTTTCCCAATGCGCAAAGCTGCGGTTTACCCCTGTGCTTGTGCACATTTTCAACCACACTTTTTCCTTCCACTTAACTTTTCATTATTATACTTGAATACTGCACCCTGAATTTGCAGGGAGTCAATGACTGTCTGTTTGGCAACTGTTAAGTCAGCAGCCTTCTCAATGATGGTTTAGGCCATAATATAGCAGTAACATCGCATTCTTTAGTAAAAGTAGACACTTATGAAATATGACTTAATTACGACCCTTAATTAAACAAAGATAACTTTCAGGGAATGGACACTTAATTTACTGTGTTTTTATAGATTCATTGGTTGGGTTCCTGTGGGATCTCTTAGGATTTTGTGCAAATATAGTCAGATATGTATAAAAACTGTCATTCTAAAATAAATACGTTTAACATTAAGCAGGCTTAAAGTATATTGGTTATTGTTCAAACTCCCCCAAATTAATGTCCAATCCCTAAAGATTATACCCTGACGCCTTAAAATGGTTTAGTTACCTCTGCCTCATTTGCATACAAGAATCTATGAATATACAAATTAGACCCGCCTTACCTCTAAGCTATTAGCCTTCCACTATCCCTACTCACGTAAATGAGGAAAATCTGCCTTTTTGGCTCTATTTGTTAAAGACGATATCAGCTGAGATAAATTCAAATTTTTACAGTGGTTTCCAATGGTTTACTAAATCCAAAGTACTGTCTAAAGCATATCCTGAGATACTGCAACCAGAAGACTTGATATCTAAAGGCCCGGCACAGCAGGAGGTAACAAAAACGTACCAAAAGGAGCAACTATGAAATGTAATCATGTTGTAGGTGAAGCAGAACAAAGATATTGAGGAAATAAGGTATGATATCAACATACATTTATGAATATAAAGAGAAAATGTCTTCTTTCCATCACCATCTGCTCCTCTCACATTACTCCTGTATGACTGTCTTTACATATAACAAAGACCGACAATTACTTACTTTTCCTTGCCTCCTAATTCTCTCCAATGCCATTACACTGATTGTTCGCTCAAACACGACATCCGTGCATGGCCACACGCACACACACACACACACACACACACTCACACACTCACACACTCAGAGGATGAGAGGCAATTCATTTAAAACATCTAAGCTGTTCAGTTCTTTTAGCTTTAGTTTAATCACTGCTCAGTGAAAATCCTGCAAGGGTCATTGGCTTTTTTGAGTCATTTTTAGCCGAGGAAGGTGCACTGTTATTTTATGTTGACACAGTGCCAAGTATCACACAGTTATTACACCAGTGACACCCTGCAGTGACCCGGTTGAACGAAGGCAGCTTGTTTCAAGTGAGAACAGCTTTGCCGGTCCTTGAATGTACATGCCCCAAAGAGGAATAAGTCATCATTGCTGATGTCATTTCCTGGCATTGTAACAAATTTCAGTTTATGCAGCTAGCAAACCACATTGCATATTCGTATATCAAAGCGCATGAGTGCACACACAGATACCCTAAAACGACTCTGTTTTAGCTGCTGAAATACAATGACACAACCCCATTTACTGAGCTAATAAACTTGTGTTATAGACTTGGTTTCTACAGCTAAAAACGTTTTTGATAAGCAACACCCTAGAGTTACAGGTGATTGTTACTTAAAGTTTAAAATTAATGCCAAAGATAAACTATTTGTGAAGATTACGCATCACCTTAAATGGAGTGTAGGGCTGCAACAGATAATAGTCCCTTAAAATGTACGCATTTATACGCTATAACCGTCTGGCCAGAATCTGTACTGAATTATAACATACGTGTAACCAGACCTCAACTCTCAAAACAATCCTGCAACATAGAAAACAGGCCTTTGTATAACTGCACAAGACAAGTTTTTCCAGCAGTATTCTCTTACTGCATAACTTAACCTCAACAAAAACAGACAAATGCAACCACATGAGTTTACAGTGAGAGCACTAATGCAACCTATAAGAAAGACAAGGATGACACTTTATTATCTTTTGTAAACAAAATCCTGATGGCACAACAACAAATGAACAATCATGCAGACATATAACTAACCCATAAACACTAGGAAAAGTATGTGGAGCATAGCTGCTTTTGAGAGGAAGAAGGCGTTTTCCTCATAGGCTCCTGAGGGACACGGCATGTTTTAGGATGTACAATAAGGTTCCAAAAGAGTGTGTGTGTGTGTGTGTGTGTGTGTGTGTGCATAACGAGGGGTGTGGGGGTCTGCTTCCTGAATGCATCCCAGAAGCACAGGGAATGGATTTTCAATTTGCTTCTTATCTCTAAACACCCAAACAACTCTCTGTTTCCTTCAGAGTTAAAACCACCTCCAGGACTGTGGGGTGCAGGGGGGTAAGGATGATGGTAGAGAGATGCTGAATATTTAGACTCAATGCATGTGCAATTTTTGGCATAAATACCAGTGTATGTGGAGCAGAGCAAATAAGTATAAAACACTTCGACATTTGTTGCAGTAAATGTATTTCCAACCAAATGTTAATAAATGTTAATAAAAGCCCAACGAATCCACACTTACAAAGAGATCATAACAAAGAAATCGATCGAACTTAAGTGATGTGTAATAAAGCAGAATGGCACAGAGAAAAGGTTTAGAACATGCCTATTGGAAATGACTTAACACTTAGTAGAAAAGCCTTTTTGGTGATGACTTCTTCAAGACATCTCATGTATTGAGTATCAGTTGCACAGGTGGGATTTTAACCCAGTCTTAATCATGAATTGACTTGAAATCTTCAAGGTCCAGGTTGCCTCTTATGTATATCTGACCTTTAGTTCTTTCCATAGATTTTCACCTGGAAACAAACTGAATTATTGGCCGGGCCATTGTTTCAAATTACATTTTCCTATGAGTTTCTTTGGCTGTTTCATATTCACATTCTTAACAAGAGGGTCCCAGATAATTTTCCCATTTATCCTTCCTTTGGTCTGATGAAGTCTACCAGTACCAAATACCATGATTTTCCCACCTCTAACCTTCACTGCTGGTATGATGCTTTGGGGGTGATATGCAGTGACATTCAGTGAGATAATATTTTTCTCATGTCCTTCTAGTATTTCATTAGAATCTCCAAACATTCTACTCCAAACTTTAACCGAGCTTCATCATGCTTTTTCTTCAGCAGTGAAGTCTTCTACAGTGATGCCAATGCAGCTGAGTGCATTATTCGTTGTTTTTAAAGGAAAAACTTTACCCGCTAATGCCACATCGTAACTGCGGATGGTCCTTGCCTCGTTGGATTATTTTTTAATTCCTCTTTCAGAAATCATGTTCTTGCCCTTTCCAGAATATGGCAAAAATCAGGGTTTTGAATTTCTTGAGAGTCCTCTTTGTTTTTATCCATCATTACATTCTTCCTTTGTGGTAACCTGGTAAAAAGAAATTATGGGTCTAAACCAGATTATCTCAATTTGCAATGATAGGGGCCAGGACACCTTTCTAAATACTCACAGTTTTCTTGTCTTTCTATGCCTTTTTTTACCTGTCCATGCGTTAACGTGTGTCATTCCTTTAAGATATACATTTTTACTGAGAAATGTTGGCATATTCAATGTCTAATTATATCTATTAAAGATATAATTATATATTTTTTTTATAATTATATATCTAACAAAATGAACAGATGCATGTGTTGAGATTTTCAATCTGGTAGTAAACATAAATATAAAGAAACAAACATGCTGCATTGGTCAAACTTCCAAAACAAATAGCACCAGCTGCTCAGTTAAACTGTTCATTCATGCTTTTTTCCCACCCCAGCAATCTGAATGAGCCAAAAGCAATCTTAAATTGGGCGAGGACTGAAAAAACAGCTGAGGTAGGTACGCGGCTGCCTGCACTAGGAAAAAAACAACCACCCTGTTCGACTGAAAAACACTTAAACTGCAAAGAAACAAGTGCAGAGCTGTGTTTCTCTCCAAAGTCAAATTACTTCATGAACTCCTCATGACACACACATACTGTGCGTCGGGATGTCTACATGCCTCCACAGACACTATGTGAATGCAGTGAGTGCTATCACTTGTTAGGGTCATTGTGAGTCACCATGTACTGCAATCTAGCGACACAAGACTGCTGGCTCTGTTACAGTCTTCTGTTTTCCATTTGCTCCCTGTAGACAAAACTCGACTACAGACTGTGTACAGATGACCTTTAAAATACATAAAGAGCCAGGTAAGAAAAAAAAAAACACAGTACACATCTCTGCAGGGTAGCAGGCTGCCTCTGCAGGATCTGAGTGTAGTCAAGTGTTTCTATAAATACAGGCCTCCTGCATTGCTCTGCAATTTATACACACATATGCAGAGAGTTATAAGCACACACACAAACAAGCCACGCCTGTGTTGGCCCGCTGTGGACCTGCCACAGGAAGGATTGAATTAAAAAAGGTTGAACTGTGCACGCAACTGCTTGCTAAGCAATTTCCTTTGCTCTTGCAGTCTAAAAAAAAACCTTTTACAATTACAGCTCCATGATAATCGCATAGACATTTGGCTAATCAGTAGACAATACTGCAATCCCCTGTAGTTGCAAAATGGGTGGACTATAACCACTTTTAGCCATTTCTTTCTGTAAATTAAACACTACTGAAGAATATCTTGAAATCGCAGCAAAAAGGAGTCCCTTTTGATGCTGACAGGACCTAAGACACATGTGTTTAAAAGAATAACCACACACACACACACACACACACACACACGAAAGAGAGCATTACCCCTCCAGCTTGTTGCAATGAAGGAAGCGGCACCTGCAGGACACCTTCCCGACAAGCACAGCTAGACGTCGGATGACAAGAGTTTGTCATTAACAACCACAACTAGCTGACTGGGTTCATATGACTTCAGAAATCCTCAGTCGAACAAATAATAACTAAAAAATTAGAATGAACCAAAGGAATTTGTATTCTGGATCCTGAATCACATAAGTATGCAAAACCACACTTCAGATTTGAAAATGTAGCGTGCAAGACCGTGCTTGAATTTGTGTACTGTTAAATCAGAAACCCAGTGGCCTCGGGATACAGCAGTTCATTAGCATTTTCTTGCATGTAGAATATGAAGCAGAGGCAAACAGAGAAGCTCTTTCACACTTCAGAATATGCTGGGCAGAACACACCGTTTCTGAAATCCTTCGGTAATTAATCATTGCACTTAACGTTTTAGCATCTATAATGCAAGACAATATCTAAAGATGCTCAATGTTCAATATTCAAATAAGTGTGATTAACTTCCAGGCTGGTATTTTATCAAGGGTATTAAGATGTTGTTTTCCATAGATTCAAATAACTGTTTAATTTCTCTTAGGGATGAATAAAGTAATGATTGAATTGTATTATCAGTAAAATCAAGACAGAACGACTCATAAAAAGAAAAGTTCTGACTTCAATGCCTTTAAATGTTTTGATTTGCCTAACATTAATTTAAAAAGAAGCAAATATCAAGGTTGTGAACCTAAAACCCACCCCATGCAGCATAGATCAATGTAGAGTGAAAGTCTTTGCCAACATCGGAGGTTAGGGCGAATGTTTCAAGATTTCAGATGCAAAACCATCTGATCCCTCCTGATCACAACAACACAAGAGTGACTTCAGAACAACTTTCAGAAACTTCTGTGACAAACCAAGTCCGCACTGCATAATAACCAGGATTAAACTGGAATATGTGACTATATTGGTATCTATCCATCAATATGACTGGATTGTAATATACTGATTGAATTATACATATCTGGAGGTTTGACCTGTTTTTCTTCTAAATTGCCTTGAGGTGAGATTTGTTTTGAGCTGGAATTTTCTTTTATGTTATGTTGCGGCACTAGTGGACTTTATTTTTATAATTTTTTTGACAGTAGGGCAACAGGAAAGGGATGGAGAGAGGGGGAAGACGTGCAGCAAAGGTCGCCTGTGCCAGGAGTTGAACCTGTGACGGGCTTCAGCCTCTGAATAAGGGTCGCGCGGTTTACCCCTGCGCTGCCGCACCTCCTGAACTGGGTTTTTTACAATAAATTAAACTGAATTAGCAGGAAGTGAAGAATCCATTTTGCAAGAAAAAACAGTTTCAAGTCAAAAATCATCATCTCAACCAGCCGTGGTTTTTATAACAACTTGCCTCAAAAGAATAGATGAAGATCTTCAATAATAAAATGTGGCCAATCCAGTCTGCCCTGGTCCTCTTAAAATCTATGCAGTGTTGTCAAATATGGCTCAAACATTTTCCTGCAGCTCGGCATGGGCCAGTCACCGATACCAAGGTTTTAATAACCACTGAAATCTTACATCACACCCTTCCTAGTTTCAAGCCATTTTTAAATCTTGCCAGAGATTGTTGGGGTGACCAGAGTTTTTCCAATCTGTACATAGAGTAACAAAGTGCTGCCCCTCTCCCAACAGTGGCTGTGCACTGCCGGTGAGCTGGCTGAAAGAGGGCTACTACACTTTTCCGTCGCTTACAAGAATAACTAATTCAGCGATATATTATTTCAAAAAACTCTGGTAGTGGTAACAGCATGTCTGTGAAGCAATCGACTACAGGTAGTAATCAGAGCAGATAGCCCAACTAATTTACCAGTCAGTATCAGTTTATTATATTCCCAGTGTTACTATGTGAAGAGCAGAATAAAAACGGGTAAAATATTGTGTGCAATAAGCATTTCAAAATTACTACAAAGTTTTGCAGTTATTTATTTCATATCTCTGCATAAGTATAAAAACCAAAACCCCAATAAATAACTGTTATTGGTAATATTATTACAAATGTAATATTCCAGGTTATTCTGCTGGGGTGGATTTCATCTTGATTAAATGATTTACAACAAAATTGTTAAAATCAATTGAAAATCTGACATGTGCTATAGGAGAAACATTATATCTAAAGAAACTCTGGTTGGATTTTACAGAAAAGTGTCACCAGTAGCATATGGCTTGAGAAAAAGGAAAACTAGAGAATACCTATTGAAGAGAGCAGAGTAATAACTTATCAGTGTATCTCTACTGGAATAAACTCCCAAACCTGCAGTTAAAATACCATTTACAACACTGCAAAAAGACTAAGCAGGAAACATCACTTCAATGCAGTCGAATTATGAACTATAAAATGCCAAGAAATAAGAAGTAAATGAGGGAATGAAACTGAAAAGCTCCTTTATGTTAGAAAGTTCACCAAGTTCAGTTTGTTCTGGAGGGACTTTAAGGTAACCAAACTGCTGCGAGTCAGAAAGACGGAGACTAAACCACAACTTGAGGGAGATTTTCAAGCTAAATGTAGGTTAATCCGTGGCTCTTATTTACCGTGAAGTTACAACTACAACTGGCGACGGGTTTGTTGGAGGCGGGGGTCACCTTTTTAACTCTTTTAAATTAGAAATGAGAAAAACTGATAGTACAGTCTAACTGAGACATCGTATCCAGTATTTCCTAATAAACTGACGCGATTAAATAGTGAATTTCACCCATGTTCAAACAGAGGAAACAGCTAGCGGCAGCCAGGACGAGCCGCATCCCGTCATTTCTTTTAGCAGTTGAAAACAGTCCCGCAAACATAACATCACTTACGCTGACTTCCAGGTCTCCTCCCAGAGGTTTGTGAGCGGTTCGCCGGCGGGAAGACACGCTTTAAGGTCGGTTAGTAGTCCGTTAATTCAGGTTGAAGAGCCGAGAGTTGTTTCAGAGTTACAGAGCTCCTGTCTGTCTCCGCTTCTCCCCCCAACTGTCTCTCATAGCCTGTTCCTGCTTCCCCCCCTCTCCACATCCAGCATTCCAACATGGCTGCTGCACGGAGCAACACACACACACACACACACACACAGGGAAGGAGGAAAAGCCTGGCCTTAGGCACAGACTGCAGCACCATGAATGAAAGGATGTGTTTATACCTCAAACATTTCAAATCCTACAACCGAGGTAAGGTAGTTCAGAAAAAGTTTCCACAAGATCTGAACAGTAAAATCATTTAACAGGGCAACTGTAAAAAAAATTAAAATGTACTGTTTTATTTTTTTCTTATTTCCTAGGCACATTTTTCCTGTCAAAATCAGCCAAGCTACACAAACAAACCAGACTAATTTTTAACAATTGACAACACTTTTTGTGAAAATAAACAAACGTATATAACTGTCATCAAATCAAAGGGGTAGTTTTAAAATGGGCAAAATGGCTCTCCACCAAGGGCGCCACCTTTTAAAGTGCAGCACAAAAAAATCAGTATGTCTCTTTTTAAATGTAATATCAACTGTGTCCTAAACATTTTTTGCAGTGTAGGCACTACTTCGGTTGGCTAATGAGGTGAAATCGGTCTCTAATTTCCAGATTCCAATACGTTGAAGACTATTCCCACTGGTTTTTGATTAGTTTGGACTGCAACTGATCAGACATTAAAATATTTAAACTGTTCAAACCTCAACAGAAATGCTACACTAAACAGGGATTCTTTGAAGCACAGAATGGGATTTATGTATGAAGTCAGAATTCTGCCAAAAAGGCACACACTCAATAAATATTCATGAGCAGTTTTATTCAATTTATACGCACATAAACTACTCTCAACACGTATTTTGAACATTTTACGTTTACGAGGCCCCAATATAACACGCAGGAGTGCTTGGTCCTTCTCTGCACGCTTATAGGGTGCCTTCCACGCGCCCGTAGCCCCTCTCTTATTCGTGTGTGGACCTGTATCTGCTCCCTTGTGTGAACTTCTGTCACTCAGGGTAGTACCCAACAGAGGAAGTAAACAGCCTGTGATTGGATACGTTTTAGGAAATCCCGCCTTTTGAGACTGTTCTGTTTTCTTTCTAGCAAAGCATCTTCAGGGTAATGGGTGTTCTCTTCAAGAGTTAGAAAATGGCAAGCAAAGTCATTAAATAATTTAATACAGTCATGAATGTGCTTTGACAGTAGTTGACATGTGCTCTAAAATTATGGTATTTTTTGTTAAATTTGGAACTTCGTATTAACTAAGCTAACGTTAGCTTCACTGTGAGGAATAAAATGAACACAGATTTATACTTTCACATACACGTATACATTTCTAATCAGTCTGCATCTACCGTTTATTTTCTTTATTTTTTTCTTTTATAAAGATCCCCTTTGGCTGCAGTGAAACTACAATTATATTTTTTTTGGGCATGCAGTTCTAGGAAACTTTACCATACCTAAAGCAAGTTTTTGAACAAAATCTCAGTTAGTCCAAAGCATTTTCAGTTAGTATGCCTCCAATTTATCAGAAGGGTCTGCAATGACATCTGGTGGCAATTTGATGTTATCACAGATATCAGTGAACAAGATATTTAAATTATGACAGCTCTAGGGATGCCTTTAGTAAGATTAAACAGAATAAATGTCTGCTTTGACAAATGAAATAATATATAATTTTTAGCAGGATTGCATTTTAATAAATAAACTCCAGTCTGCATTGCAGGGCAGGGGCTGCATGGTTGCGCAGTGGGTATCACTGTTGCCGTGCAGCAAGAAGGTCTTGGGTTAGACTCCCAGACGGGGGGGTCTTTCTGCATGGAGTTTGCGTGTTCTCCCCGTGCATGCTTGGGTCCTCTCCGGGTACTCCAGCTTCCTCCCACAGTCCAAAAACATGACTGTTAGGTGAACTGGTTTCTCTAAATTGCCCTTAGGCGCGAATTACTGTGTCTGTGTTGCCCTGCGATGGACTGGCGACCTGTCCAGGGTGCAGCCCGCCTCCCGCCTATAGACTGCTAGAGATAGGCACCAGTTTCCCCGCGACCCACTATGGAAGAAGTGGTAGAAAATGACTGACAGTCTGCATTGCTCCAAACTCTCTCTGTGGTCTCCTTTAGTCTCACCAATGACATCCTCACAACCTCTGTTAATCTGTAGCTGACTACAAATTTACTGGGACTATATCTGTTTGGATGTGTTCATATGCCTCTGTGTTTTTTAGACTTTGACAAGGGTAACATTTTTACAGTTATCATACAGTTCAGAATAATTTGCTAAATTTTGCTAACACTGAGTACTCACTTTACTCACTAAGGTAAAGTGAATTCAAATCAGACACTAAAACAACAAAATAATTAAAACACCATCCTATCAAAAAATATTTAAGGTGGTAAACACTTATTACTACTTAGCTGGTCTTATTAAGAAACAGCTTCTGTTTAGAGTTCAGTGTAAATTCTGCAGGTAGAGAACTCCACGTGTTGAGCCTTAGTATACAAAATGGTATTTATTGCAGAAAAGATTTACATAGAAGAACCTCACAGTTCCCACTGGATGCTTCACGAGCTACTGAAGCGAAAACTTTGAATTTTCTTGCCCTTTTTTTTGAATGTGTAGGTGTGTTGATGTCATAGTTTCATACAAGTCACTTCACTGGACATTTACTCCATACACTGCCACCAACTGTGGAAGTTCACAAAAATGTCTTCTAACCCTTGTGGCCCCAATGCTAAGCACCTTGTAAATATCTTGCCTGTTCTTCTATATTATGAAACCATACTGGTAAAACATTACTAACTATCTGTTAAAAACTAAGGACTACAATAATTGTTAACATTTTAAGGTACTGATTTCATTCTGAAAGGATAACACAATAATCATCTCTCTGGTGGGCATTAGGCATCTCTGGCAATTTTTTCTCTACCCGCGTTTTCCGTACAGGGTCACAGGGGAGCTGGGGCTTATCTCCAGCAGTCTACGAGCGAGAAGCAGGGTTCACCCTGAGCAGGTCGCCAGGCCATCGCAGGGCAACACAGGGCAAACAACTATGCACAGATCCATTCACACCTAAGGGCAATATTTTGACCATATTGTCCTTGGAAGTACCTCAATATAGCATGAAATGATTCTGCTGTAAAAAATGTTTTTTGTTCACAGGAAGGGCAGTGGAGCGTATACTTAAACCACATGAGGATGATGATATTGACAGGGCCTATGGGCTAAACAAGAATAGGGACGGCTGAGCTGAGGATGCTGAGGGAGTTAAGAATGCTGATGTAGCTAAAGAAGTTGAGGAGTTGCCACCTGACAGAGATCAAGGACAGAAGAAAGAAAAATATCAGATATGTGGAAGCACAAAAAGAGCCAGTTTCAGTATGGGAGCCTTACTTTTGTGTTTCTTGTTTGTACTAACAGATTTTTGTACTGGTATTTATACCACAGAGTTCATTTATGGCTCTCTTTACTTTTTTGTTAGTGCCATGAACACATAAAAGTCAAGACAAAGAGCTTAATAAGGAGCGAGATGAGACGGGACAATGGAGGCCGAGAAGCAAATACGTTTATATTTTCTTAAACAAAGACGTGCAGTACCTTAAAGACGCAGTAGGTGGCGACATTACAACATTTAAAACACAGCTGCCTGGTCGGGAGCAAAGCATTTATTTTGACAGTTTAAGCACCGGATATTAGTCGGGACGTAATATTGCTGTTCAGTTTGACCAACCAGCGGCAAACCAGTGAGTGTGTCTGTAAATCCTGAATCACAGCGTATAACAAAATTTCTGGAGTTTTTAAACGGCTTCATGACCGCGAACAAGAGCTGTGTTAGGTGTTAGCAAGGTAACACAGTGTCGGAACCGAACCCAGTGGAAATGATCGAGTAATAAAAGGTAAGTCACTGATTTTAACCTGACTTGGTTTGTCATACTTCATGTCTGCTATGTCATATTTTACATAATTATTCGTAGAAACCTGTTTTATTCGGGGTTTTTTGTGTACTGAATCATAACCGTCTTAGGGAGGTAACTAGAAAATTGTTGCCCAGTTGGTACTTTCCTGGTTCGGTTTTTTTCTTTTAAAAATAGGATTTCAGCCAAGTAGACGATTTGACCAATGCAGCCATTTGTTTCTCAAGCGATAAAGAAACTACAGAGACCAGCTGTTGTTTCTGCTTTTATAAAATGCACGGGTTTTGTAAACTACGGAGACCCAAACTTAGAAATAAGCTATTTCCCATGCAGCATGCCTTTATTTTGGGTATCTAGCACAGGTCATAAAGTTTGTTTTCCCTCATTAACTCGTAAACATCTATAAAAGTTTTGTCTGGTCTCTATTAAAGGGGCAGGTCACCCGTTTTAAGAGTTGACCTTCCTGTGTGAGGTTGTTATGAGGTTCCTTGGACACGTTTACCATAAAAATGTAAGGAAATTCTTCTGTTTTTATTTATATGCAAACATTGTTATTATATAACTGAGAATATTTGTTCCTAAATTTTGGTACAAGTTGTGAATTCTCCTGGGGAACAGAAAACATAGATGAACCCCTGATGTGACGTTTATCAGCCTGTCAAAGAGGCCTTTAAACGCCTTTTATTGGGAAACCAGTGTCTGTAAAATACAAAAATAAAAAAATAAACCACAACATATACTCATTATCGCTGCTGGCTACATCAAGGCAGCCTCCCTCTAAGACAGTCGTGAGGCTGAACTTGTTTGTTCCTGAACGTCCTGCAGCTTTGACTTACCTACAAACACATTTAGTGAGGATAATGCACTTAAATGGTGACGCATTTCCTTCACTTTACTTTAAATAACCCAAGTGATTCTTCTTTTCCGTGACACAGCAGAGTAGTCAGAGGCGGGAATGGGCCAAAGATTAAGAAAAGGAATGCATGACAGAGGTAAAGAAAATAGTATGTTGAAATAAGAAGGAAAATGAAACAATTTGTGTTGGAAAAAGAGACAAAAGAGAAACCTGGAAGATAAGAATGAAAGATTGGCCCAAAGGCAAACTTAGAAGGATGAAAGGAAGGCGAATGTATTAAGCTTCTCAGATTGAGCCTTTAGTTGCAACTAATGCAAGTCAGATATTCACTGCTGGATCTGCCTTACACTAACAAACTTACAGGTTATGTATAGCCCCCTCCACACTTTTTGCCCATCCTGGTAAAGATGGTAAAAACCCTTCAAATAAACTGTCTTCTAATTCAAAAACATTAATTTAGATGGGGTGAAAAATGCCATGTTTAGTAATTATAATTTTTAATAAAATCAGTGATTTCACAGGTTAGTGGCACCCATATCAGTTCCTGCAACATAAATGTAACACGTAGCACGTTTGTAATTTATACTTTTATTCCTTTAAGTTTATCCTTGGTTTTTATTTGTCACTTGCACAGAGATTCAGGGTACAACAAGCAGTTTTTTAATAAAAATTAAGACATGCGAAGAGGCACAAAAATCACAACTAGTGAATAAATATAAAAAACTAAATAAAAAATGTAGTCCAAGAGAGGTGATTATAAAAGGAGAAAAACACACTATAGGCAGCAGAGAAATCATGCATTATAATGAGGTGAAGTGTGCTATACAGACGTTTTGAAAATAAAGTATCATCTACTAAATGACCAGTACATTCTTGAAAAGGATCAAAACTTGTATCAGTGTCGTAGAGAAAGACAACCCCGGGTCAATTCACCGTCTTACCCGTTCATACCCATCTTTCGTACTAACACTTGACCATTTTTCCTTTTTCATACCTGTAAACAAACCACTTTGCCCCCTGAAAGCACATTATACAATTTTATTTTTCATTGTATTCAAATACTTTCATAAATTATTTAGTTAAATGGGGAAAAAGGCTCGGGTATACTATATGGAAATTGTATTTTATTATCTTAAAACGGTATATTACACCCTATTTGGATTGACTGTGCATCTGATTCCTGTTTGGGACAGCTGACTTTTCTGAAGCATCACAGGTTATGACCCCAATCAAAATCACTCTGAGTGATCTCTTGCTTGTAGATAATATTTATTGGAGCCAAAAAACAGATTTCTTTGTAATGCTGTATTCATAAAGAAAACTAAAGAAATATTCTCTGTGACAGAAGATTGTGAAAAAGTTAAATGCTGTATTCATAGAAAGTTTAGTGGAAGAAAAAGGTGTGGTAGGAAAACCTGTACCGGCAGCAGGGATAACTGCAGCCTTGACCAGATTGTCGAGCAAAAGTTTGCATTTCATCTAGAAATTAAGGTCACAGAGTCTGGAGGAATCAGAATCGGCTTTATTGCCAAGTTTGTACAGACAGGCAAGGAGTTTGACTCTGGTACACTCTGCTCTCAATAATAAAGAATATCTTTTTAAATGTACATATATACAGGGGTTGGACGATGAAACTGAAACACCTGGTTTTAGACCACAATAATTTATTAGTATGGTGTAGGGCCTCCTTTTGCGGCCAATACAGCGTCAATTCGTCTTGGGAATGACATATACGCTTCTTTGGGGCTTCTCCACACCGTAACTCTCCTGGATGTGGGGAAAACAGTAAAGGTGGACTCACCAGAGAACAATACATGTTTCACATTGTCCACAGCCCAAGATTTGTGCTTCTTGCACCATTGAAACCGACGTTTGGCATTGGCATGAGTGACCAAAGCTTTGGCTATAGCAGCCCGGCCGTGTATATTGACCCTGTGGAGCTCCCGATGGACAGTTCAGGTGGAAACAGGAGAGTTGAGGTGCACATTTAATTCTGCCGTGATTTGGGCAGCCGTGGTTTTATGTTTTTTGGATACAATCCGGGTTAGCACCCGAACATCCCTTTCAGACAGCTTCCTCTTGCGTCCACAGTTAATCCTGTTGGATGTGGTTCGTCCTTCTTGGTGGTATGCTGACGTTACCCTGGATACCGTGGCTCTTGATACATCACAAAGACTTGCTGTCTTGGTCACAGATGCACCAGCAAGACGTGCACCAACAATTTGTCCTCTTTTGAACTCTGGTATGTCACCCATAATATTGTGTGCATTTCAATATTTTGAGCAAAACTGTGCTCTTACCCTGCTAATTGAACCTTCACACTCTGCTCTTACTGGTGCAATGTGCAATCAATGAAGACTGGCTACCAGGCTGGTCCAAATTAGCCATGAAACCTCCCACACTAAAATGACAGGTGTTTCAGTTTCATTGTCCAACCCCTGTACAATTACCTCTTACAATAGAATATAATGTGAAATCAGTCCAAGTATACATAGTGTTGTTCTGGAACTGACTGTCAAGTGTTCATCAGAGAAACAGCCTGGGGGAAGAATCTGTCTCTGTGGCGGCTGGTTTTAGCAGACAGAGCTCTGTAGCACCGACCTGAAGGTAAAAGCATAAACAGTTTGTGTGCAGGGTGTGTGGGGTCTGCAGAGATTTTAGCTGCCATTTTCGTAACCCGTGACCTGTATAAGTCCTGGATAAAGGGAAGAGTGGAGAAGCACCGAATCCACATTGCTTGAAGTCCAACTTGAAGTTTCCACAGTCAGCGGTGATTTGATCCTCCTAGTGTTGTCCCTGAGGTCCACGGTCAACACATCCATTTAGCAGGAATAGGTAGAGCACATCATGCTTCCTTCTGCTGACAAGCTTTATGGAGATGCTGATTTCATTTTCCAGCAGAACCTGGCACCAGCCCACACTGCCAAAGGTACCAAAAACTAGATTAACGACCATGGTGATTGACCAGCAAACTCGCCCATAGAGAATCTGTGAGGTATTTTCAAGAGGAAGATGAGAGACACCAGACTCAACAATGCAGATGACCTAAGGGCCGCTATCAAAGCAACCTGGGCTTCAGTTACACCTCAGCAGAACCACATGCTGATCGCCTCCATGCTACGCTGCATTGATGCAGTAGTTAATACAAAAGGAAATCGAGCAAGTATCGAATCATAGAAATGAACATACTTTTCAGAAGCCTAACTTTTCTGTTTAAAATATCAATAAAAATAAATAAAAAAACCAGAGCTCTGACAGACAGGACTTGGAGATGACCCATGCTTATCTTGCCACTGCAGACAGGAGAATGGAAATGGATGAAAAAATTCTCCAAAGCTTTTTCAGGGAACTTGAGGATCACAAAGTCTCCTAACAACCGTTAGACACTATCTGATTGCAGACTTGTTGTTTGGGAGTAATGCCAGGAGAAGCCTTTTCTTTCCTACCTTCACAAACATGGAGTTTGCTTCACTCTGCTGGAATTTTAACCGGAACATTGTACTTTCATCAGAGGAGGCTGAGATGGAGCTTTTTGGAAGCAGACTCCTCTGCTGTCATTTTGTGGGCCTGTTTATTTTCCAAATGCCCTGAAAACGTTGTTGGCATCACAATTCTTTGAAATATCAGAACGATTTAAATCAAAATATGGTGGCATCTACCAGAAAACTAAAAACTGGTCTTCCTTGAATCTTTAAGAAGGATAATGATGATAAAACCTTTGGTCGTAATGGTTCCGCAGTAACAAAATCAACAGAGCCAAGATGTAAGATTTAAAAAAAAATGTAAGGCTAGATTTGTCTAAGTTCTGCTATAGTGAGATGCTACTGTAATAAAACATTAATTCATTTTATCAGTTTTTGCATTATTTATAAGGGGTGCCAATAACTGTGAAAGGTGCCTTATGTTACCTTAAATTATGAAAATTCATCTGAGAAGGTTATAGTACACAGGACACCATTGCCGAAGAATGTAAAAATATATTTGAAAAGGGTTTAAGTTACAGTCATTTGGTCGTCTTTGTGGTTTTGATTCCTCTGGTGACCAATGTGGTTTATTGCTCCAGCGGCCCAACCCGATCCACACATCTGCTATGTGGATATAACGCTGCATGTGAGTCATGGTACAGAAGGTTTTGGTAGGTTTTTATAGACTTGTGCTATGTTTTGCATATGTAATCAGTCCAGCTGTTGTTATGTGAAACTCGGTGTTGAAATCTTTTTTTTTAATTGTTAAATGATCAGTGGACCATCACAGCAGCTTCAAGTTCCTCTGTTCTCGTCATGCCAGATTTTACCAGTAAAACCTTGTCACAACATAAAGGCAAGTTATTAAGATATAGAAGGTTAAAGGTTACCTGTAACTTTCGCTCTATTCATCTTTTATTCTTTATAACTCTGGATTCCTTTTATTATGTACATTTTTCACGAGAACTATCTGTATTCAAACTATGGAAAGTATTACATAATTTATGATTATGATGCTATCTCTCTAAATGTGTGTGTTTCTGGCAGTGTGTGAACTTTGATGTGATGGCCGAGCTTCCATCTGGGCTCCTGGAGGCCTGTGTTGTAGTTGGAGCTCCCAGCGATAAGCTTCGAGAAGTACAGCAAGTATGTTTACGCAAAGACAAACTGAGATGCAAAATATAGCATTTAATGCCAGAAGTATATTTCTTAACCAACAGAAGCTGTCTAAATTACTAATATCAATAGTATGGTAATTTGTAGCGCGACTGCAGTTTAATACAACCAGGATAACTGTAGAATAAAATATATAAGAAATGGGTAATAGAGGTAAAATTAAGGCAAATACATTATAGGTAGCTAAATTCGTGTGCCTGTTGGTGCACAGAAACTTTTGAAAATATTTAGCAATGTTTGGGATTTGCAAACTACATCAGTGAGTTTATGATTATAACAGGATGACTAAATCTTATCACGTATCTTTTCCAACATCTGCGAAGAATAATACGATTTTGCCGTCCCCACAGCACATCAAGTCAAATGAGCGCCCCCTGCTGGATCCTGAAGTACTGCAGGTCCACGCTCCACCCTTTGTTTTTAAGGAGACCAACTCGAACCATGTCATTGGTCCAGCTTTCAGCCGAGTGCAGAGGAGAAGAAGTTTTATTAAAAAGGTCTGCTTTATTTATTAATTTATTGAGATTAAAAGTAAAAACTGATGTTGGGCATGTTTTATGTAATCTGCAGAAGAAGCGAGATCGTGCTGCAGAGGGACTGTCTAATGGAGATTCAAGCAGTCGTTCCGAAGCATTGTCTGCAACCGAGGACATCAGTGTCCCAAAAGATCTGGACCTCATCGCTTTGCCTCAGCTCTGTTTCCCTGGTACTGTTTTCATGTACCTGACTTTTGTGAAGTGCCTTGAGACAACATGTGTTGTGAATTGGCGCTATATAAATAAAACTGAATTGAATTGAAAATTCAAGACAGGTTAAATACTAATATGCTTTTGAATGGATAATAATTTGAGAAGCTGTATTTAGTGCTCTTTGTCGTCAAATATTTTTGTTATCTCCTATTTAAATATAGTTCACGCACACGTCTTCTTTCACTTGTAACCCCATTTCTGCTGTTATGATCACACAACAGCTGTTTTCACTTTAAGTTTTAAGTTTAAAGAACTCTGCAAAAATACCTCTTACAGTTTAGATGATCAATCTTGGTGTCATATTTAGGGCTTCTTGTTTTGTTTGATTAGGTGGTCTGCAGCTCGACAGCGAGCAGAAAGACGACACTTATCACTTCCTGGTTTTTACCGACCTGTTTGGCAACCGAACCTATGGAGTTGTTGTCCAGTACTACAGAGCTGTCCAGGTACAAACACATGAGCAGTTTGAATAATAAAACATTGAATATGATAAATTCAGGGGTGTATTACTTATTGTCTTCTTCAAGCAGTCCATTCAGGAAGGTGTTTTACAGAATGGCCATAGATGGACGGTAGCCAAGTCTCGTCTGTATGCTCCCTTTGCTGTGTGCATCATCTCTAAGTTCCCCTACTACAACGCCCTGAAAGACTGCTTGTCATGGTAACACATTATGTTAGAAATTGATTGGTTTTTGGACTACGTATTTAGGATTTTGCATAAAATAATTATGTCGAATGTAGAGATGAGTGAAACCGCTCCAATGACTAGTATAGGATGCTAATGCTAATAATGTCAACTCTTTCATTGTTTTCTTTCATTTAAAATAACAATAAAATGCAATTTTATAGCAGGTCTTCTCTCATATACATGAAATGATGTTGCTTTTGCAACTAAATGTTATATATGTATATAATTGCAGCTCACGGCATCGAGGCAAAACAAATCTGCATTGGCAGGTCGAAACTTTGAGGTTCCCACTCAGTGTTGAAAAGTCTGGGAAAGTCTTAAATTTGATCAAAGTATTTTGCACATCTGGTTAAGAAAGTAAACACAAAATAAATATACGTGTTTTCATTTCAAAAACAGGACAAAAAATAAGAAATCTGGGAATGTTTGTCTGAAATTGGAAATAAGAAATGTGTAAGAATCCTGAAGCCTTACAGAACCATAGATCAGAAATCGGCCACAAAACCCTAAATGGGTCATCTCTAGTTATCTATTACCCATTGCTCCTGCTAATAACTTTTCTTTCTCAACATCCCCAGTCTACTGGTCCAGTTACGGACTGCAAGAGAGGCTGATCTTGAAGAAACAATCAGGGAGTTTTCAGCCAAGCTGTCCCTCGTGCCCTTACCACCTCCTGGACAGCTGCATGTGGTCAGAATATATTCATGCCTTTCTTTGTGTCTCCTGTTTCGAATGATGTTTCCCTTCTGCAACACATTTTGATAGATCTCAACAGTAAAACATGTTTCTGTATGTCAGTCCTTCAGCCTTCGTCCTCTTCAAGTGGTTCTCCCATCCAGAGACGATCAGGACAGCCCCGTTACTGACATCGACCTTCACCTTCCACTTCTCTGTTTCACTCATGCAGCACTGCTCCAGGTCATAAAGCTTACAGACAAAACACACCATAGAATATGAAGCCAAATAGCTGCGAAAAATTTTATTCTATAGCAGAATAAACAAGTTTCCCCTCTGCTGTGTCTTTCAGGTTCTCTCCTGCCTTCTTCAAGAGCAGAGGATCGTCTTTTTCTCCTCCGATTGGGCCAGACTGACCCTGGTGGCAGAAAGTCTGCTTTTGTACCTGCAGGTTAGTGGAAGAAATGGTATGTTTAATGGCAGACTTCCTTTTTAAATAATAATAGAAAGGAGTCTAAAAGCGTATCCTTTTTTTCTTGCTGTTACTGTTGTTAGCCACTGTCCTGGCAGCAGCCTTACGTTCCTGTCCTGGCCCGAGGAATGCTGGACTTCCTGATGGCGCCGACCGCTTTCCTGATGGGCTGTCACGTCAATCACTTCGAAGAGGTTGCTGCTGTAAGTACACCAGCGCAGTTTAATGTACTCCATGATCAGTGTTTTGTTCTGTAGGTTTTTGGCTTTGATATTATTTTTCCAAAAAAGTTGAATTAATTAAGAAAAACTACCGATGCAAACTGCTATGTATCATAAATAATTGATGGTTCTTGGCCATAAAATCAACATCCTGTGTTTTTTAAATGTGAGGTTTGTAATTGAAAAAGTGTTTGATTTGTCCAGAGTAAGCTCACACATATGGAGGACCAGGAGAGTCACTGAAAAATAAATACAACCATTTCAAATTTAACATTTAAATGATACAATTAGAAATCCAATTTGAAAAGAGTTTTGTAATTGCACATTTTAAATTGAATTATTAAAGAGGAATTGTAAATTATATTTATAAATATCCTATTTCTTAATGGAGATTTAAAAAACAAAATTCATAAATCTGATTATAAATACCTTTCCTTATCAAACATTTAAAAAGGTAATTCCTTTTTCACCTTACATTTTCAAATCCTTTTTGCAATTGCATTTTCTTTTTACCTTTCCATCTCCATTTAGCATTTCCGTGACCCTTCTGGTCCCTGAGCACACTGAAAACCCAATTAAACCAATCACAGTTGCTCCTCGGATGTAACCGGCTCTCTCATTGGTCAGACAGCCAACAGCGTTGTGAGCCAAGTGTGGCTGTCTAACCAATGAGAGAGTGGGTTACGGAAAAAGGAATAACTTTTTAAATGTTTGACAAGGAAAAGTATTTATAGTCAGATTGTGTTTTTTAAATCTCCATTTAGAAATTGGATTTGATACATTTTCAAATTGCAGTATTTAATAATGGATTTATAAATACAATTTACAATTCCTCTTTAGTAACTCAATTTAAAATGTTCAATTACAAAACTCTTTTCAAACTGGATTTCTAATTGTATCATTTAAATGTTAAATTTGAAATGGTTGTATTTCTTTTTCAGTGACTCTCCTGGGCCTCCATACACAGACGGAGTTTAACAATAACTGCTTTATTCACAGCTGTCTCCATCTTTCTTCATTGTCTCACATTCCCACAAAGGCTTTCTTTTCTGCAGACTGAGCCGTTCTCTGTTAAACTGCCCTATAATGAAGAGCTCCAGTTGCACCAAAGCTATGTTGTTTGCATGTGTTTATTTTTGGATGTAGGAGACAGAGGACCTAATACTTGTGAATGTAGATGATGGCAGCATTCAGGCATCGCGGTCTGAAGCACTCGACCTGCCCGACATACCTCTGGCTGCAGCAGAATGCTTTATTTCAAGGTAACGCAAGCACACCCCCATCCAAATGTTTAGTAGTAGTAGTAGTACTGCGTTATTTAGTTATTGTTTTAAACATAGTGCTTTGGAAATGTATTCACATTTTATTCCACTAAAGCCAAACGCTTCATAGTATTTTACAGTGTTATTTGATAGGATGACACAAAGTGGTGCACGGTTCTAAAGTAGAAGGTAAATTATTTATGGTTTTCGTTTTTGCTCATACACCTAAATACATTTTGCAACCAAATGCCTTCAGAAGTGAAGGAGTAGAGTCAGCCTCTGTGTTATGAATTGCAGAATAAATTTGGTTGTTTTGTGAAGCTATTGTTAAAGAAAAAAGCTATTGTTAGAAGAGGTCCAGTTTTACAGTTTTTCACAAGCCAGCAAACCCGTAGAAGAAGGTTCTCTGTTCAGATGGGAACAAATTTGTAGTTTTTGGGCTAGATGCAAAACAATAAGTGTTGTAGAAAACTAACTCTGGACATCACCCTTAGCCATCCCCATGGTGACACATGGTGGTGGCAGGATCATGCTGAGGTGATGCTTTTCTTTTGCATGATCAGGGCCATAAATACAGGCGAATTCTGAAATAAAACTGTTAGAGGCTCCAAAAAACGTGAGCTGGGGTGGAGGTTCCGCTTCCAGCAGGACAGCAGAACAGTCATAGCTATAACATACTGGCTTAGATCAAGACATGTTTATGTATTTAGAATGGCCCAGTCAAAGTTCACACCTAAATCCAGTTGAGAATAAGTGGCAAGACTTGGAACTTCAGGTTCACAGATGCTTTCCATCCATCTGGGCTCCTGGAGGCCTGAGTTGTAGCTGATTCAGAGCTGGTAGAAACATAACTCAGAAGACTCCAGACCCAAGGTTGTGGTTGTAATAGTCGCTAATGGTTGAAGGGGTGTGAATACTTTTGAAATGCACTATAAATCAAGTGAACAGATATTTAGTTTGTGTATAGTACCTGGATTTAAAAAAATATATTGTATGCAAAGACTAGTAACACCTTTTAACTACTGTCAGAGAGAGTCTTGAGTTTGAATGTGTGTTTGTTTTTGTTTTTTTGCTGAACTGAACAAGCATATCTCTTGAATGACTTGCATGCTCCAAAAGCTGTTATTTTATAGGCCGGGTTTTCCTCATCCTGTAGTACTGGGTGCTCCTAGTTCTTTGGTGAAAAACGAGCTGTACTAGAAATAGTTTAAACTGGAGTAAAATCTCAATCTTAAAGTTTAGATTAAATCTACCTAAAGCGTTTCAAATGAGAAGAGTTGGTGGACATAATCCAGTTGATGCCATCCAAGACTCAATTCATATGTACTTTGGGTTCTCCAGGGCAGAGAGCTTACAGCTTCAGTATGATTTGGAGATGTGCCACCTCGGAGCAGGCACAGATGTAAACACCTTTCGATCCCAGCGCAGAAGCTGGCAGAGAAAACTCAACTCCCAGATACAAAACATCGCCCTGGAATTAATGGTCAACATTTTCAGGTAAGGCTCCACTGAGAGGTAATCACGTTAAACAGATTTAAGACTCCTAATCTTTCCTGACACCTTCGGGTTTTTTTGTTTATCAGAGAGGTCCAGGACTTTTTAAACCATGAACACAGGGTTTTTAACAGTGAGGAGTTTCTTAGAACGAGGGAGCCAGAGGACCAGCTGTTTTATGGGAAGGTAATGTCTCCTATTGTTTAACCAAGATTGTACACACTGACACACATACACTAACCTGTGACTGTGTCTTTCTCTTTCTCTGCATTGTTGTTCTCAGGTGTTAGAAACTCATATCTTTCACTCGTTCCTGCGGGACAGGCTGAACAGGAAAAGGGACTCCTTCAGCCGCATGGAGCAGATGATGCGAAACCACGCGAACAGGTATGATGCCGGTATGACGTCACAGCTGATTAGCTGATAACCAGTGAAAGAGGATGGAAACATTTTTTTGTAGTTCCTTTCAGACTATCAAAATTATTCTGATTACTTTATTTAACACAGTTTTTGAAATATTTCTGTTTTGTGTGTTTTTAATCACTTTCAACTACTATAAATAACAATTATTAGACTCCTTGTCTTTCCTCTATTTAAACACTAAAAAGATTTTCACAGGCTGATTTGGATTTCTTTTTATGAACTTTAATATAACTAGAGACAAGAACATCATTTAAACATTTATTTCTAGCCTAACGTTCGCCATTGACCATTAATTGTTATGTTAGGAGCAGAGGTGACGGCGCATTGCAGTGTGAGAGCAGTCGCTGGAATCCAGGGCTTTACTAATATTCTGAAACCAAACAAATACTTCAGGTATTAAACTGTCTATAGAATACAGAATCTCTGGTAAAGAAAGCAGGACAGCAAGTTTCATCCCTCAGACCATAAGGCTACTAAACTCAATAAATAAAGACAACAACCACAGAGAACAAAACTTTGCTTGGAAACTGAATGGATCATCTACCAATTTGCATGTGTGCATGTAGATGGAGGTTTGTGTACATGCACATGTCCGCATATGTGTGTATGCGCAGAATTGTTGATTTTTATCTTGGTTATTTATCTTTAACTTGTCTATCTTTCTGATCTGTCTCATCTATCTATAGCCATTAGCGTGGCTAGCATCAGAAAATAGCCGTCTCTGTGTGGATTCAATTGAGAAGTTAGATCCTTACCTAAACTTTGAGATTTTCAAAATGCTGCCAACATTTCCAAATCCAGCATTGTCCATGATAGATAGAGGTTGAAAGCTCAATAAGATAAAACAGAGCAACTTTGCTGTTCTCTGTTCAGCCTTCCTGTTATCCATTGATCGCTCTCTTGCAGTCCAAATAATCAATAAACATGTTTCAACTTTCCATGTAAAATCTTTCTTTTAAATCGCCTCTTACATCTCTGTGCTGACTCTTGACTTTATTTTAAGCACCTCATTGATGCGTGAAGTCGTCTTAACGTCTTCTTAGCTCAATGAGAAAATCCATACGAAGGTTGGTGTTGGTACCCTTAAGCTTACCAAATAAAACTGGGGGGTTCTGGGTGTGTTTTGTCTAATAAAAACTTTCTTATGCTGATAAAGATGTTAAAAATTTTGGGTACCCTTTACCCTTTTTTTTTTAAACCCCTTTAATTGTGCTTTTAGTTGTGTCCTTGTACTTTACGATTTAAAACAATAACGGAAGAGTGATGTTTGGAATTATGGGTTAAATATTTATACCTATAGTTTCTACAGCCTGATTGAGCTACTTTCTCTCTCACTGTCGGACTACAGAAATCTGCTTCCTCACCCTATTCTTTGCAGGAATCGTGCAATGACCGAGAATCCACGCCGCCCTCCGATTTGAGCTGCCCCAGATGGCTAAAACCCGGTACACCATCCGGACCGCAGTAAAAGAGACTGGAGCCAGTTTTTCCGATCTCGTCCCCCCATTATTGAATCTGTCAACTCGAACAAACTACTCCCCGTTCGGATAATTAGTCCTGATAGTGGTCGGTACCGGTGATCCAATTGAGTATAATTTAAGGACTCTGGAATTTCTGAATAATAATTTTTTCTTTTAGGGTTAAAGTTTCTTCAGAAACCTTTGAAGGTTTTCCGTCTCCCAGATTTCCCGCCCCCATTGGCCTATCACTATGTTCAGAACTATTACTCTGACATGGCTACTGCACTGGGGAAGGCTATTAGTGCGACACCCACTGATGAATCTGCTCTGCTGGCCAGGTACTCTGCAGACACGACAGAAAAGACTCCTAGTTTCACTTGACAAGCGTGTTCAAATACATTTTGCTGCTGACTCTGACTCAACAGCGATCATATGATATAGCAGTGAAGTAAAGCAAATAAAATGCTGCAAATATCTCTGTCAATATGGAATGTTTTTGGTGAGCTTGTTCCTGTCTCAGCTCCTGACCATACATACTAAAGAAATTAGGAGAGATCTGCTTTTCTGCTGGATTTTCCACCGTATCTTTGTTTACAATAAAATCAGCAACTAAAAAAACAGGTTATAGCTCATGAGTCATGAACATTGTATCATTATACCTTCATGATGTCTTCGTTTTTATTTGTGCTTTTCAAGATTTTAGAACCCAGTACACCAACAGACTTCTAGATGATAAATTGTATCCCGTTATAGTTCAGTATCCAACCTGTCCTTCTCTGTGTTTAGATACCATTACCTACGGGGTTTGGTGAACACTGTGTCCAACAGGCGCCTGGATGCCTTAGAGGATTTTTATAGTCTCTATAAGACCGACGCTGAAATCTTCCCGTCTCAGATGGTGAAGTCTTTGGTGGACTCCCTGCCAGAAGTTGAATGGCTACAGGTCGGTTCAGACCAACTCTACTCTTCTGTTTTATTGTTTTGTTTTTTTAAATTTAATTTTCAAACTAAAACTGTACCGCTGGGGTTATATATCTGATACACTAGATTGCAGAAATATTCCTGCACCTTGGGCATTTTTTTACATTTTATCACATTGCATCTACACACATCAACACAAAGTAGTGCATAATTATTAAGGGGAAGGAAAATAATTTATGGTAAAAGTGGCATTAATTTGTATTCATTCCTCTTTACTCTGACAAAAATTGTCTCTTTAAGTGCAAAGCCGGTAGAGACAGGACGCAGGAGGCTTGCGGCTGTAAATAATAAATGCACACCACATTTTTCTGATTTTTATTCTTCAAATCTTTAAAAGTACTGTATCTTTTACCTTTTACCTCAGTCACATAACCTCCCTATAAAATACATTAAAGTACATGTCTGTAAGGCAACAAAATATGGAAGGGTTTAGGGCTGGGAATAATTGTGCAACTTGCTTTATTACTAATTGTTAACAGTGACATGTGCAGCAGCACCTCAGTGTTGAATAATGAAATCCTCCCCGCAGGCGGACAGAAGGCCAGAGTTAAAACGCTTAATCAGTCGGGTGAAAAGGGAACAGGAGCGTGAGCGTGCGACCCAGAGCAGAGGCCAAGAGGAAGCAGCTGTAAAGCGTTTCCAGCTGCCGAAAAAATACATGCACCTAGAGGAGTTTGTGAAATGTGTCCAGGAGTCTGGCATCGTAAAAGACCAAGGAACCATTCACAGACTGTTTGATGCTCTAACTGTAGGTAAGGAAGCAATTTTTATGATACTTTGTTACGTATGTGTGTGCTTGGGTAGATTACATTTAATGAGCTTCAAATAGTTTATCACTAGTCTGTATTTGTACTCTTAACTTGCCTGCATGATTTTTTCTGCTGCACCTCTTCCCCCCTTTTCCCAAGTAAACATTTATTTCTTGGGTTAATGGTCAACTTGCCCCCTTCTGAAGAGTCTGTCTTACACATTTTCAGAAGAAACACATTCTTCACATAACCTTTGCTCCACACTAGGATCTGTGTGCAGGTTTCACACATTCTTCAAATGTTCCCACATGGAACCAACCTGAATAAAATTTGATATTGGCTTTACTTTATCTTTGCAGTTCAGTAGCCACAGGAATTTTACAACATTTCTCAAGAAAGGAAGGAAGTATTTTTTTTTGTGTCTATTGAAGCATATCCCTCTGGATTATTTGTTTTGAAGTAGAGCGATTAGAGTGAGAGCTAATTTCTCTCGATGTATAAAGCTGTTACTGTGTATCTGTCTAATGTTTTTGTTTTCACATGAGGGATGAAGGTAGAATGTTTGATTCTAATTATTTGATTAAATTTTTTATTTTTGCCCTGCAGCACTGTCATGGGTATTTGAGTTTTGGATTATTGGAGTAATCCAAACACAATCTTGCTGTTGCTCGTACAAGCATCTATGGAAGTAGATAGTTGGGACATTAGGAGCTTAAAATTTAAAGGCTCTTTGAAAACCTCTTCTTATGAAGATGAAAGCGGTCAGCTTCTCAGTTTACATCATCAGTAACCCCATGTTGTCTCTGCGGTAACCCCTAGCTGCTTAATTGGTGATTTTAACTCTACAAAGGATATATAGGATTATTTTTTCTATCCTGTATGGCTAGAAATGACACGGTTCTATCAGGCTGGATGTGAGCGAGCACAGCTGAAGACCGGCTCCAGCTGCTCACTCTGCAGGCATGCTGGCAGATCAAACAGCCTGACAAGAGATGAAAACCAGCCAGATGTTTGGACATGTTTGAGTGGGTGTCTGAGCAGCAGAGCTGTGTAAACAAGACTGCTCGGTCAGCAGTTTTACAGTAAACACTATGTGGCTCAGACAGGGCAGCATTTAAAACTGTATTTGATCATGTTTTGGGCTTTATGTGTGTTTACCGCAGGTCACCAGAAGCAAGTTGGCCCAGACTTATTCAGAGTGTTTTACACCATCTGGAAGGAGACCGAGGCCGAGGCTCAAGAGGTCTGTACTGTACCAAAAACTGAAATGCGTTGGTCTCAATACCTGCAGCGTGAAGGAGCCTTTTGTTTTAAAAAATATTTGATATTTTAATTTATCAGTTACATATATCCATTTGTTGAAATTTGTCAATAAACTTTGGGAGGTATTCCCAAGGCAATTATTTTATCTCAATTGCTTTTCCGCTTGTTTAGCAGTAGCTGTGCGCTTTATTTCTTCTCTGCATTCGCTAAGCAGACCGTCATATACATATGGAGACACAAACATGCCTGTCAAGTTCAGCTGGAACAAGCAGCCTCCGCCTATTTATATCTCACGTCACTTTTGTTCTAACTTCAGACACTAATGTAGCTATCACGGAAGTGATTTAAGAGAGAGAAAAATGCTTCCTCACATTGACCTTGTACAAACAAGGTTCAGACACACCTCAAAATGTCTTTGAGAACAATATCTGAGTGTCAGGGAGGAATCAACGCGGTAATGGTGTTTCTGAATGACAGGAATATTATAAGATAATGATTTTAATGCATGGCTGCAAATTGTTCAAGACAGCAGAAAGTTTCATCAATTTAACTGGTTCGTTGTAATAAAAAGCATAAGCATAGAAGCATAGACTGAGGTTGGATTAGATTGTTAAAGTGAATGAAATGAGTGCAGGATGCTAGCTCACTTGCTCAATACAATGCGCTCTGTTTTTCTATTTGCGCTTTTCTTTCCTTGGCATCAAAATTTCCACCAGCTTGCAGCAGATGGTATTTCTTTCATGCATTCTCCTTGTGACAACGGCTCTGGTCATGGAGAAACAAAGTCTGTTCGTATTGAAGTCAATAAATATTGGCAGATTTTTATCCCCTAAATTAATTCAAAATGATCCATTTAAATGTGAAAAGAATATATTTGCTCGTTAGTGATATTTTTAGGAGCAGAACCTTTGTGTGTTGTTTGAGAATTAGATGGATGCACAAATGCATTCATACATTTTCTCCTCCTATGATTTTTTAAAAGCAAAATAGAAATGTTTACGCGCTTGAGTTTAATCAGATAATTGTGATAGTCTCTGAGAACTTGCATAAGGTTTCTTTAAAACTTCAATAACTAATGTTTGCATTGGCAATTACAGGTCCTTGTAAAAATATTTACACCCCATGATGCCTTAATTGTTTTTATTGAGATTTTATTTGAAAGACAAAAACAAGGTAGTGCATAGCTGTAAAGGGGAAGTAATGGATATAAAGCGTGCCGTTTTATAAATACAAATCTGACAACTGTAGCATGCATCTACATCCTAAATATCCAGTGCAACCAACGGCCTTCAGAAATCACCCAGTTAGTAAATAAAGTCCAACTGTGTGTAATGTAATCAAAGTATAAATACAGGAGGTTAAGGAGGGCATGAAGCAGCCAAGAGTTTCGTGGTAACTTTGGAGGAGCTGCAGAGATCCTGTGCTCATGTGGGAGAATTATTCAACAGAGCAGCTATTAGTGTTGCACTCCATAAATTTGTCCTTTTTATGGAAGAATGGCAAAAATAAAGCCACTCCTGAAAGAACGTAATAAAAGGTGTTGCTTGCAAGTTGGCACCAGCCATTTAGAGGATACACCAAACATGTGTAGGAGGGTGTTCTGGTATGACCAGTGTGTTGTAGAGAACTAACACTGTACATTTACTGCACATTTGGCAGCGTCATGCCGTGGGGATGCGTTTCTTCAGCATGGACAGGGAAACTGGTCAGAGTTGATGGGAAGATGGACGGACTTTCCAGGAAGATAGGGAGCATAAACCTAAAACAAAGCTACAATAAAATGGTTTTACCTCAAAGCATATGCATGTGTTGAAATAGCCTGGTTAAAGTCCGGACCTAAATCCAAATGAGAATCTGTGGCAAGACTTAAAAACTGATGTTAAAATATGCTGTCCATTCAAGCTGAGTGAGCTTGAACTATTTTGCAATGAGACATGGGGAAAATATTTCAGTCTCTTCATGTGCAGCTATGTGTCATTTTCATTCTAATTCGCGGTTATTCTTCCCTTTTTTGGTTTATCATAAAAAATCCTACTAAAACACAAGGATCTGTGGTCTCCATGAGATTCTGTGCTTTTCATCTCCTCTAGATGGATCGAAAGAAATTACAGTATGAATATTTGCATATTTGTTAAAGGTGAGTCTGCCAGCATCTGTGTTTGAGCACATTGATGCTACGGAGTGTGTCTTCAAGCTGTCGTCCTCTGTCAAGACGAGTCGTGGTGTGGGGAAGATTGCCATGACTCAGCGACGGCTTTTTTTGCTGACCAACGGACGACCGGGATTCGTGGAGGTGGCACAATATCGAGACTTAGAGGTGAGAGGAAAGGTAACTGAGAATAAACGACACAATCGAGTGAACCAATAAGTTAGAATTAAAAATCATAAGCTGATAACTCTTCATTGACAGGACGTGAAGTTGTCCTCTGCTCCCTTCCTGGTTCTACGCATCCCCAGCCTGAAGATCCGTGTTCACGGAAGGAAGGAGGCATTTGAGGCGAACCTGAAAACGGAAACTGAGCTCTGGAATCTGATGGTCAAGGAGATGTGGGCAGGACGAATTATAGCTGACCAACACAAGGTAAAGCATTGATCTAGGAGGGTGTGAGTGTGCCCTACAGTGTTTATCTTGGTATGTGTGTGTTGGTATACACAGCTGCCTTGATGAACGTCTGTGACCTGTGTGACGCTGAAATGCCGTCAGGTGCGTGCAACCAAAAATATGCACACCTAAGCAGAAGAAGTTCTTCCTGTGTGAAACCAGATAAAGTAACCAAATCACTCTCTTTTCCTGTTTTCTTCTCTTTTACCTCCTTGCAAGATTTGTAAAATCTCAGTTCCTCTTATCTGCACTCAGCAAGGTCGGCATGATCTATACTAATATACACATCAAGCTTTTTAACATGTTTGATATGCAGCGTTGTGAAAATGCTGTACCTGTTCAGTCAACAAAAGAGACTCTTAAACATACTTGAGTGCATTCAAACGTGAAAAGAACAGCTGCTGTTCACTTTATTCATGGGTCACATATTAGTGTTTATAAAAACTGAGTTCAAATGACTCTCGGTAAGGAAACATGCATGCTAATCACTGTGCAGACGCACACATGGGGAGCAGGGAGGGGGAGATCACAGAGAAACGTCGGTGGTAGTTTTATTGGAGGGGCAGACACCTCTTTTTCTGACGGTCGAGTTATTTTTTTGTCAGATTCGTATTCTAAATAACGCTGGAGAGCGTGGAGCGGAGAGAAAAACGGAGAGATCCGCCGTGGTGGTTGTATGAAAGCTTGTATGGGCCAAAACTCTAACATGCCTGGCACTTCATGGGGTGTTTCAGACACGTATTTTAAAGAGCACGTTGGTAACATGTTGGTACAGCCCCCGATTAGCCATATTTTACAGGTTTATTTTATGCTAATGTGTTATAAGTTAAATCCCAAAGGACCGAGATGTTTTTCTTTATAAACAACTATTTCTTCTTTTAAGTTTAGAACATTTAACTAAATGTGTACCATCAGTTGGAGCTGCACAATAAGCTAAATCACAATCATCTTCTTGGCCATGTCAATGTGTGCAATGTCAAAATGGGTTCATCTGGTGCGCCATGTATTCACACTTTGCATGCTACTCTCACTGCACTGATACACATGATATTGGCTGAAATGGGAAAGCATGCAGAGGGTGCTGGAGACATTGTGAGAGTTCGAAAAATCACTGTTTCTGGCTTAATATGCACCATAAAGCAGGTAAATTATTAAAAAGGCTTGATGTTTCGTTTTTTACTTATTGCATCTAAAATATCTCTGTCTCCAGGATCCACAATATTTGCAACAGGCTCTGACCAATGCCTTGTTGATGGATGCTGTAGTGGGCAGCCTTCAGAGCAGTAAGGCTATCTATGCTGCTTCTAAACTGGCTCACTTTGACCGCATGAAGGTGGAAGGTAAGATAACCCTCCCTCTGTCACTACTGCGTTTGCTTTAGTTTTGTTATCGCTGCATTTTTGGTCTCACAGTAACAGCTGTAAAGGAGTTGATTTCATTCATGTAGCATACATGCTAAATAAACTCTCAGTCAGAGAAACTTTATCACTTTATGACTCATTAGACTTTTTGATAGCGTTATTGGTGCTTGGAAATTTTTGCTGTTTCATCATTATGTAGTCATCCCTTTTAAAGGTTAATTACTTCCGTTTTATGTGTCTCCAGCTACAATGATGGTTCCCACTACAACTGCAGAGACGCTGAAGCATAAAATAAACCCTTCAGTGGAACTTGCTGCACCGCAGGCTGTAGATGTGTTGTTGTACACACCAGGTACACACACACACACACACACACACACGTCCTGAATGGATCCTGTAACTGAGCAGTCTCTGCAGCATTCCTGTTGACACTGCTGACAAGTGTCAGATACCTCTGATTTCTGATTGGTCCACAATTAAGGGATTTGATTGGCTGTTTGAAGCCACAGAACTGTTTCAAAATCCTGCGTTGCATTTTGGCACCAGCTCTCACTGCATGACATAATTATAAATTAATGAACATGCAGTTAACCTTTGGTTTACCATCAGCTCTCACATTATCGGATGGTGCACATATAGCACTTCCTCCTCCTCTGGTCTCCCTTTTTTGGAAAATGTGAAAGTCAAAGGAATTTATAGATATACCTCAACTTAAAACCGTTTTTCAAGGAGAAATCAGACGAAATGATGTTTGTCAAATTCATTGGATGTTGTGAAACCAGCAGGGATCTCTGCAAGCCTGAAAGTGGCATTGAAATTACTATTTCAGATATATTTTAGACAGAAGACAGAGGAAATTATTAGACATTGTTAGACTAATGCCCATACAGAGCATCCTTATTTAAATATCGCTGTTCATACACAAGGTAGTTCAAAGAAAAGGTACGTCAAGACCAGATATCCATTAAAATTACCTGAAAAAGAAACATTAAAACCTTAAATAAAAAAGAGGGACAAATGGAAAAGCTATTTCTCGTCTCTTTTTCAGTTTTTCCAGCTTTTAATGTTCTCAAACTTGACCTCTGTTCTTGCACAAATGACAGATTTTATCCTAACCTCCAAGCACTTCATATTTCAGTTAATTTTAGCTGATTCTGTTTGTTCTCTCTTCTGTTTTGTTTGTGTTTCTTTGGCATTTAAGTTCTCTTTGTAACTTATTCCTCTGGTAAATCTTTACTGGTCAAAGTAAACTCCAGTCACAAGTCCAATCGTGACTTGTGTATTCTTTTGTTGTTGTTCTTTTGTTTTTGTGGGTGGTGCGCTGTTGCAATATGGTGCAGGAAGGCTAAAAAAGAACAACAAAAGCTGTGGCCTTTAGTTTGCAACCATCTGGGGCCACTTAGAAACAAGCTGGTGGCAGACCTACCACCAGCTCAAATACACTCTTGTGAATGTCAAACACAGCCCCTCTGTCTTCTCTTTGGTGAAAAGAACACATCTAGCTATTCATGTGTGTCTCGCTGAGCTAACGTCTCCATTTGAATATAGGTCAACGAGTTGAGTTCTTGGCCCAGGACCAGTTTTCTCCCCCCCTTCATTCCTCACCACTCCCTTCACTCTGTGTATACTTTTCACTCTATGTTTTACTTCTCTGGCCCTTTTATGAAAAACAGGATGTTGCTTTCTCTCCTTGTCTTTCACTCTCTTTCTCCCTCTTTTTTTTTTTTATTCCAGCAGCAGTGAATATGTAGGAAAAAATCTGACCGTTAGATGAAGCCAGGGTGGAGTCAGACTGCTGAAAAATACTGTAGCTCATGAAGTGTTTGGATTCAAACTGTCTATTGGTCACACCTAAATAGATCTACAGTTGCAGACAACTTGAGCCTTTCCTGCTGACACACATGAAAACTTTATACAAGTTTCTACTAATCTTATTCTTAAATAATTTGTATAATTCTGTGCATGTACTGGTTTAATTGTAAATTTTCAATGAGTGCTAGGAACATTTATGTTTGTCTTTGGTGCAAGCCTGGTTTGTATTAGGAAATTGGTAAATACTGTGTGTGTGTGTGTGTTTCAGGTCAGTTATGGGTGTCTGTGGGTGGAGGAAAAGTGATGGTCTTTGATGCATCCAGCTGGTCCCTTATACAAACTTGTCAAGTTGGGAATGGAAGACTGGTAAGAGAAACCACCTGAAAGCAGGTTTGCTTCTTTAATTTAATGTCATTTACAAGTTTGAGCCACAAAAACACAAGAAAGGTTAAGAAAAAGGAGTTCAGATGTAAATGGCATTTAAAAGAAACAAAATAATAGTTTCACCCCTATGGGTAACCTTATTCATTCAGTTTTAACCCTCTTTGTTGTCTGTCAGATGGTGTAAGCTCCCCTTAGTCGGTGGGGATGTTCTACAGTGTTGATGTTGGAGACATCTTATCAGTGTAAAATCTTTAAAATTTTCAGACTACAGCTGCCACTTTCAGATAATTTATATGTATTAGATTAATATTATTATTAGTATCCATTTATTATATACCACAAAATATGATGGGGATATAGAAAGTTGTACTACTAAACCAGATGCTCTGGAGTGCGACGGTGGTGCCGGGGTAGAGCCCGCCACCGTCGTGCGGAGGCCTCACGGTTTGTGTCCAGGCCAGCTGACCTATGCTGCATGTCTTCCACCTCTCTTCATCCCATTTCCTGTCAGTTCACTTTCAAAATAAAGGCAGCTAGTGCCTCAGAATAAAAAAGTGAATAAAAAAAAACAGAACACAGATGTTCCTCACCACTACACTATATTGCCAAAAGAATTAGTTCGTCTGCCTTCACAAACCTATGAACTGCAGTGACACACTTGACAGCTGTAACAGCTTCAGCTTGGTTAGGAAGGCTTTTCACTGATTTTAGCAGTATATTAATGGAAATATTTGGCCAGTATTTTAGAATCTCATTTGTGAGGTCAGACACTGATGTTGGATGAGACGGACTGGCTCTAATCCAATCCTAAGGTACGGTCAGGGTTGTGTGCAGGCCATTCAAGTTCTCCCACACCAAACTCTCTTATCCATATATCTATGGATCCTTCAATCCTTCGATATATTGCAAGTGTATCGTTGCAGTTATTGGCATGCATCAAGCAGATAAAATATCTAACGAGATTGATAAAATGACTAATAATGGCTTAAGAACTGTCAAATAATTTATTAAAACCTAGGAAGGATGGTGGGGAACCATCTATTTCACACAAGAAATGTGGTCCTAAAAATCTTGAATGATATTGATTGGTAATTACCTAAACTTTTGGTAAAATCAAATTGTGAGAAAACAGCAAAGGGGAACTCAAAGGATTGGGACTGAACAGTTGTGTAGCCTTAAGAAAACCATCAGTCAGAAAAGATGCTCCAGTTTGCTATAGAGGATACAGATTTGACTCTGGAGCAATGGAAAAATGGTAATGAAAGAGATTAGAAAACCAGAATTTAACGAGCTGGGTGGGTGAGCGAAAACTTTTGGCAATGCAGGGGATGTTTTGTGAAGGGGCAGGTTTAAAACCTGCAAGTGGCAGTAAATAAAAACGGATGATGACCCAGACAGATTCAGCTGTTACCCCCTCTGCCTTTTTACTTTACTTTCATTTTCTTTTCCTGGCTTCTTCTTGACCAACATTGCCAAGAGTGTTATCGTGGTGAGGTGAACATTCACATGATACATAGAGAAATATCTTAGGACTGTTAATAACTTAACCACCCCACCCCACCCCTCTCTCAAAAGGAAAATATATAAAACCATGATGCTGAAATTACCGAGGTGTACTTTTTTTTAAAAAACATTTATGCCACCTAGTGGAGAATATATGTATTGTTTGTGTAAAGGATCTTTCCTCAACCATTAAGGTTGACCCCATTTTTGTCATATCTGTTTAAAAAAATCCAAAACCCCCAGATTTCTTCAGAAATATATTTTCAATATTATTAGAATTAATCTGACAGTACTAAAAACACTGTTCAGTCAAAGAATGTTTAAATAAAAAATATTTCCATATCTATTTTGCTTAATTTTGTCCTAATATGCAACAATCCTGAAACTAATCAGCTGGGTTCTGTGTTTTCAGAACTGTATGATGGGAGTTGACAGGGACCAGGTCTGGATGGGTTCTGAGGACTGTGTCATCTACATTATCAGTATGGTGTCCATGGTCTGTAATAGACAGCTGACTGAACACAGGGCAGAGGTCACCGGTCTAGCACTGGACACCGAAAAATACAGGTAACACCTTATGTAGCTCTTTTTTTTCCCCCATTGTTTTGACTTTGAAACGTTATCAAAGTGGGCAAGTCACCCATATAAGGGCGTAGGGCTGGCGATAAAACAATAGAGACGTATATCGCGAAGTAACTTTGTCTCGATAGAGCTATGAAACATGGTCAATAGACTTTTAGATAGATGGCGTTCGTCCAGGTTTTGACAGACAATACGAATAGCCAATGATAATAGGAGTTACTCCGCGCTGGACCAATCATGCGGCTGGAATACAGAGACGCAAAGTTATGTTGACGCAGACAGCACAGCGCATGTTCTGACAAAGTCGGGGTATACCACCAATCTGTTTTACCACCTGAACCAGTGTCACACTGGAGCACGCAGAGTGTAAAACATTACAATCCCAGACAGGAGCGCCTGCTAAGCCCCCGCCTCCTCTCCTTTCCCTCTCTCCAAAACAACGCCTGTACACCGGCAACAACTGATCAGAGTCGGCTTTCTCATGCCTTATGATAATAAATCGAAGCGACGGAGAAATCACAAAGGCAGGAGTGTATTTTATTGCAAGAGAAGATTTTAGTTTAATATACACTGCTCAAAAAAATAAAGGGAACACTCAAATAACACATCCTAGATCTGAATGAATGAAATATTCTGATTGAATACTTTGTTCTGTACAAAGTTGAATGTGCTGACAACAAAATCACACAAAAATCATCAATGGAAATCAAATTTATTAACCAATGGAGGCCTGGATTTGGAGTCCCCACACAAAATTAAAGTGGAAAAACACACTACAGGCTGATCCAACTTTGATGTAATGTCCTTAAAACAAGTCAAAATGAGGCTCGTTTTGTGTGAGGCCTCCACGTGCCTGAATGACCTCCCTACAACGCCTGGGCATGCTCCTGATGAGACGGCGGATGGTCTCCTGAGGGATCTCCTCCCAGACCTGGACTAAAGCATCCGCCAACTCCTGGACAGTCTGTGGTACAACGTGACGTTGGTGGATGGAGCGAGACATGATGTCCCAGATGTGCTCAATCGGATTCAGGTCTGGGGAACGGGCGGGCCAGTCCATAGCTTCAATGTCTTCATCTTGCAGGAACTGCTGACACACTCCAGCCACATGAGGTGTAGCATTGTCCTGCATTAGGAGGAACCCAGGGCCAACCGCACCAGCATATGATCTCACAAGGGGTCTGAGGATCTCATCTCGGTACCTAATGGCAGTCAGGCTACCTCTGGCGACCACATGGAGAGCCATGCGGCCCTCCAAAGAAATGCCACCCCACACCATTACTAATCCACGGTGTCTCCAGACTCTGTCACGTCTGTCACATGTGCTCAGTGTGAACCTGCTTTCATCTGTGAAGAGCACAGGGCGTCAGTGGCGAATTTGCCAATCCTGGTGTTCTCTGGCAAATGCCAAGCGTCCTGCACGGTGTTGGGCTGTGAACACAACCCCCATTTGTGGACATCGGGCCCTCATACCATCCTCATGGAGTCGGTTTCTAACCGTTTGTGCAGAGGTAAAGGTCCTGCTGCTGGGTTGTTGCTCTCCTACAGCCTCCTCCACGTCTCGTGGTGTACTGGCCTGTCTCCTGGTAGCGCCTCCAGGCTCTGGACACTACGCTGACAGACACAGCAAACCTTCTTGCCACAGCTCGCATTGATGTGCCATCCTGGATGAGCTGCACTACCTGAGCCACTTGTGTGGGTTGTAGAGTCCGTCTCATGCTACCACGAGTATGAAAGCACCACCAACATTCAATATCTTTTTTTGAACTGTTTAGACTTTTACTATCAGGTCAGCGCCCCAGAGACAGTTCCTCCCCCCAGGCTGATGCTCTGATGAACACTTGAAAGTCAGAGTCCCAGACCAACACCATGCAGACTTGGACTGATCTCACATTATATTCCATTCTAAAGTCAATTGTGTATATATGTACATTTAAATAGGTATTTTATTTTCATTTATATTGACAAAAAAGAAAAAAACTTCACTTAGAGCAAAGTGTACCGGAGTCCAATTCCTGGTTTGTGTCACAAACTTGGCAAAAAAGCTGATTCTGATTTTATTTATCCAAAACAGTTGAATAATGTTCGATGACGAGTTCAGCATTTTAAAATAAAAGCTTTAATCCAAAATAACCTTCTGATATCTTCAAATCTCACTTAATAGTACCAGGGAACATTAACGATAGACGAAAATAGTGATTTGTTTTATATCGTGATATATTGTAATATCGACTGATATGAAAAATATTATCGTGATAGGATTTTTTTTCCATATCGCCCAGCCCTATAAGGGCATGAACAGTAGTTTCTGTGATTAGAATATTACTGAGAACTTTATTAAGTTCAGTAACTCAAATTATTAAAACACATTATATATACACACAGACTGATAGTTTGAAGCCTTAATATCTGTTACTTATGATAATTTTTCACTTGCAGTTAATGTAAACACAACATTTAAGATCAGAACTTTAAATCGGACAAATGAGCCTCATTGTAACATATGATGTATTTAATACGGCTATATATATGAAAATCTGAAAAGTGTGGCTTGCAACGTCCGCTAACGTTACCCTAGCGCTCCAGCAAACTGCTCCCTCAGTAAAGATCCTCATCAGAGCCAGATCCAAATAGTCCGTTAGAAATAAATGTTCTAAGTGTTGCTAAAACAATGTGGACTTGGTCTAAACTGTTTTAATACTTTCATTAAAGAGGACTCTTTGTAACATATGTTGTACTGGTTTGTTCATTGTCATCCTTCTCTTTAACTGTCCATCCTTCCATGAACCATTTTGTTCATTGAACTGCTGATCCTTCCAACTAACCCTTCTATCTAACCTCCAGATTTACATTGAACAATACATCCATGTCTTTGCATCCACACAATTGTCCTGCCTGTCCATCTAACTCTCTTTCCAGTAAACGTCCTTCTCATCCCTTGAACCGTTGATCCTTTCATCATCCTGTTATCTCTTAATCAAAGCACCCATCCATTTTTTATTTATACTTTGAAAACATTGACTGAAAATGACTAAGAATTAGAGCCTGGAAAAGTATGAACTTTGTAAAAATGCATGCAGCGTAAATCGCTCTGGAGACGTGTTTAAAACGTGTGCTGTGATCTTCAGCCAGAAGGTAGCGTACTCCTGCAGTGCAGAGGGAACTGTCATGGCGTGGGAAGTCTCGACTCTAAAGGTCAGTATAAAAATCTGCCATTTCTTTTTTCTGTCAGTCAAAGCAGAAATGTAGAAAAATCCGGCTGGATGAATATTTTGCAGCATACGCTCATGTTGTGGATTTAACTGTTCCTTCCTTTAGGTGAAGAAACATTTCCGTCTCTCCTGCGATCTCCTGCAGTCTGTCTACAGCTGTGGTGGAGCTCTCTGGTGTTGTACGTTTCTACTCACTAAAGCAAGAAATACGAAGCACGAAAGAGTTTATTTTCTACATTACTGACTGTGTGTATTGTTTCTCCCGCTCTGAAGGCTCCAGAAACAGTATAATGGAGGTGTGGAGGAACGGTTCATTAAAACAGCGTGTAAATCTGCCCGAGCACCAAAGAGTCACGTTTAGCTGCGCTCTGCTCCTACCTGAGGTAACACTTTAACTGTTTTCATGTTTTTTTTTAAACGTGCGAACGTTTGACTTCCTCTTCATTGTGTTGTCCTGTGTTTGCTTTAGAGTGAGGAGCTTTGGAGTGTGTGTGTCGACTCTGCAGAGGTGTATATTTGGCACATGAAAAACACTACCAAACCCTTCCACCGCGTGATGCTGCAGGACTGCACTGGATGTTACTGCATGATTCAAGTCAAAAACCAGGTAACGCATGCTCTAGCTTTCCAGCACAGACATAGTGAGCGATGCAGTCTTGTTAATAATAATAATAATAACAATAATAATAACAATAAAGCATTTATCTACCAGGAAAGCCCCATTAAGATACAGCATCTCTTCCTCCAAAGAGTTCTGTTCAATAAAGGAGCATAAACATAAAGTTAAACAATTTCAATAAAAATATAATTAGAAAAGTCAAAGAATGGAAAAACAGTATTAAACAATAAAATAATACTTTCAGAACAGTTTTAAAGAAACCCCTCCTGAAAATATAAAGGAAGGTGATATAACAAAGGAAGAAAAAGAAAACTGCAGTTTTACCAATGGAAAGTTAAATGTTATTCTAATTTTTATAACTACTACTATGCCATGACAAGAGGTTTAAAACATCTAGACGTTACCCAACAGAGTTTATTGCTAATAACGAGATCATTTTCATTTTCCTCCCCATGACTGAGAACGATCTGTCCTAAAGATTATTTCAGAGTGAGACATCGGGTCCAAGAACCTGCATCATTTGCTACAACCCGTTATGCAGCACGCTGAGCCCAGTCATTTCAATAGAGAGCAATAAGCACACATATAAATACTCACTGTGATGTAGTCTAACAGAGAGGCTCTTCAGGTTTAATGATTTTTAACAAATGATGAATGTGAGCATCATAAGATGATTTAGCGAGATTCTTAAGTATTTATATTTTGTGATGTTTTCTACACTTGTATACCTCTATACTTAATCTAAACAAAGATTACTTCAGTGACAAGTTTTCTGTAAAGGCTCCACATCCTGGTTTAAGAAGGACGCTAGAGTGGTGTGAAAAAGTGTTTGCCCCCTTTCTGATTTCTTATTGTTTTGCATGTTTGTCACACTTAAGTGTTAAAAATCATCAAACAAATTTAAATATTAATCAACGACAACACAAATAAACACAAAATTCGGTTTTTAAATGAAGGTTTTTATTAATGAGAGAGGGAAAAAGGACCCAAATCTACATGGACCTGTGTGAAAAAGTAATTACCCCCTAAACCTTATAACTGGTTAGGCCACCCTTAGTAGCAGCAACTACAATGAAGCCTTTGGCATAACTTGCAGTGAGCCTTTTAAAGTGCTGTGGAGGCATTTTGGCCCACTCATCTTTTCTTAATTCTTTTAATTAAGCCACAAAGATGCAAAAAAGTAAGAACTCAGGAAGGGGGTAAGCACTTTTTTACACCATTGTATATAAATGACTGTGTCCTCAGTATATCGTTGTATTTTGGTTCAATTCATTTATGAAAATAGAAAATGAGAAAGGGTTTAAATGAGATCTTTTGGGGGACACCGTTTGGTATTGTAAGTGGAGCTTATTCTGGAGTTCTGTCAGAAAAATATTTTTTTAAACCAGTTCGGCAGAAATACTCTATTTAACTCCGTTTAACAGGAGTTTCAGATCTACAAAGTAACACGCTTTAGCTAAATTAACAAGCTATACAGAGCTGGTTACCGTCTGATGAGTTGATGACATCATTTCTAACCAGCTTGGTATTTCAGTGGCTTAAAACGGATAAAATGTAACCTGATCCTCCGCTCTGTCTCTCTGACCAGGTGTGGGTTGGGGGTTTGGGCCGTAGTTCTACCAAAGGGAAAATTTACGTCCTGGATATGGAGCGCTATCAGGTCCTGAAAGAGCTCCACGGCCACATCGACAAGGTGACTGCGCTCTGCTCAGCTGAGGATCGGTACATTCTCAGTGGAGCCGGCAAACACGACGGGAAGGTTGCCATCTGGAAGGTGGATGAAAAGGGACTGGATTCAAGCAACTGCTAGTGCTGCACTAAGCTCTGCAAATTTGGGGCATCTTCTGAACCATGAAGGAGGAAAAATGAAGGGAAGTTCAACAAAGACTGACAAATGATCTTTAAATGAAGGAATTACATATAAAGCATCATGTTTACATGTGGGATCAGCTAGTGTGAAGCTTTTCATGCCTATGAAGACTTGTGTTGGCAATACAAGTGACACTTTTAAGTTCTAGTAAAGATGAAGGATGACTGACTGAAACAGTCTGCTAAAGGTTTTACTGCAAAGTGTATCGCTGATATGTTTATTTTGTGAGGCCATGTGCAATCTGAGAACATTATGTGACTTAGCTTTACCTCACGCTGTTTGCTTGAGGTGAAAATCTGCAGCTTTGAGGAGACAAACTACCACGGAAACACAGCAGAGGTTGCAGATTTCACCAGCACTGTGGGAAAGCCCCTACAGGAGTTTGTTTTGTTGGAAACTGTGCTTTAATACGAGGATGCATGGTGATGGGAACTGCAGTTCGCTCTACATCAGAGAACATTGAGAACTCATGCCTACTCCTGAACTTTTATTCATACGTTTTGTCACATTCAACCTCAAACATCACTGTATTTTGTTGTGGTTTTATTTTATGGATTAACAAAGTAATGCATATTTGTGAAAGGAAGGAACAGCATACATGGTTGACAAAATGTTCTCCGTTCTCTTTGCAAAATAGCTCAAACTTGAATAAAGGGCATCTCTGAGCAAGGGTTTTCAACCCTTGCCACAAGTTATTATTTTAATTTAGGTCTTAACTTTGACTAGGCCTTTCTAACGCATGAATATGCTTTGATCTAAACCGTTCTATTATAGCTCTGGCTGTAAGTCTAGGGTCATTGTCCTGGTCGAATGTGAACCTTTTGAAACCTAGAGCAGATTTTCCTCAAGGATTGTCCTGTATTTATCTTCATCCATCTTCCAATCAACTCTGACTGGCTGTAGAAAAGTGTCTCCCCAGCATGATGCTGCCACCACCATGCTGAGTTGGCCATGAAAATCTATTAATTAGGTGCCCTCTGATAGCAATTGGTTGTACTTTATTTTATTTTATTTAGGGATATCAGAAAAAAATACAAGTACACACCAACATTTTGAGAAAAATAAATGTTCTTCCACTTTACAAATATGGGCTAGTTTGTATTGTTTTATCACATAAAATAAAAATAAGTACATTAAAATCTGTGGTTGTAATGTGACAAAATATTAATAAGAGAATAAAATGTATTGCAAGCCACTGCACTCCAACAGAAATACGTAAAACACATAGTTGTCTTTTCTTAGGTTTTTTTATTATTATTTATTTTCCTGCAAGACACTTATACACGCTGCGCTAGTTTTAGTTCCTAGTTAAAGGGCCCAAAAAAAGGTCAAGTTACTCGCATGTTTCATATTCAGAAGTTTTTAAGTTGAATAACATGCATGTAAAGTGCTTAACATGTCACCGAATCTCTCTCAGCACCCGAGGTTCATGTGTTCCACTCTTCGTTATTTTTTATGTTTGTGCTGTATGTAATGAAGGAACATAGTTCTATTTATGTGTTTTTATTTACACTGTGACTTTTTAAAGATATCAGGAAATGTTATAACCAAGACTGTTTTTACAAACTATTAATATTTTTAACCAATAGTAAAAATAATTTTTAAAACAAGACATTGATTGCTTTTTTCTGTGATTATTGACCAGATTTTTTGGGGTCAGTTTCTCTACCCACACATGCCTGAACCAGGGGTCTGCAACCTGCGGCTCCGGAGCTTCATGTGGCTCTTTGGACCTTCCACAATGGCTCTTTATTACTTTGGCTTAAAATGATACAGAATCAACCAATGTTTTTAGATATAGGTCATAGCAGTTTTTTAGTTATTTAATGGACTACTGGGAATTCCCATAGAAGAAAATATATCCATCCTCTTTTTGCAAAAGGTTCATGTTTTTTTCTTTAGTTTTAAAACAAAATAGAAATAAAATTGTGGTCATTTAAAAATGACAAATGTCCTCTATTTATTGTCTATTTTTTATTTAGTCCAAAAACATGACTGTTAGGTTAATTGGTCTCTCTAAATTGCTCTTAGGTGTGACTGAGTGTGTTCATGGTCGTTTGTCCTGTATGTCTCTGTGTTGCCCTGCGATGGATCTGCGACCTCTGTACCCTGCCTCTCGCCCGTAGACTGCTGGAGATAGACACCAGCTCCCCCATGACCCACTATGGAATAAGCGGTATAGAAGATGAATGAATGAATATTTATTTATCATAAACTGTTTTCTTTTTTTTTCAAATGTTTGTGTAACATTTGTTGCACACAGTTTTACTTAATGAGGGCAAAAATGTCTGTTTGGATTGTAAAGGATTCAGACACATGCACTGTTTTAAAGACACACAAAACACAATGTCATCAATTGATCAATCTGGAAAGGGTTACAAAGCCATTTATAACACTTTGGGACTCCATTTAATCAAATTGAAAGCAATTATACACAGATGAGGGAAAAACCTGGAGCATCGGTGAACCTTCCCAGGAGGATTAGGGTAATCTAAAATTACTCCAAGAGCTCATCAACAACTCATCCAGGAGGTCACGTAAAAACCCAAAACATTAAAGGTCTTGACTTCCTTGCCTGCCATGACGATGGTCCAGGGTGTGATAGAGAGGCATGAAACACATTTCCTGTACAAGCCCCTTGCTCATGAGACTAATCAAAGTTTTGTGTCGATAGAGAAGGCTTACCAGACAAATATGCTGTATGAGAAGGAGGGTAGTACTGAAGGCCATCTTTAGAAATGCTGTTCTTCAACTTTAAGTTGGGAGAATCCTTTGCTGAAGATCTGCAGATTCTGGCCATGGTGGTGGGTCAGGACAATCCTTCGCCCTCAAGTGGCGTTGGATTAAAGGTGGTGTTTAACAACCTACTAGAACTGCTCATGAAGAGGTGATGAAAGCTCTCTTGTGAGGCAGTCAGCTGTGCCATATCCTTCCTCAATGAGTTAGCAGCTTCAGGGCTTTTATATCACTCCTCGCTTTGCTGAGTTCTCTCAGACTCTCCTGTAAGACTTGCTGTGATTGAAGAAACTTCTCTCCTTCTTCCTCCCAAGCCCTGGATCCTAGGTGGACTGAGGACCAATGCCAATTGGAGGGTGTAAATTCAGGTGAAAGATGCCTGTTAAATTCTCTGCCCTGTTCGCTTCCTTTTAGTAGAGGCGGTGTGTTATAACAGGCCACATTACCATCACTGCAAACCGGAAGTGTTCTGCTGACCCGAGGCTGAAATTCCCCACTCCTTGTGAAGGGTTGTAGGGTGTCCTACTCCGTGGTTTCTCTAGAGGGGTAACCTGTGTAGTTAACTTCAAAAGTTATCAAATCGGCTTGGTCGGCGTGTTTGCCGTTTAGGCCTCACATCAGGATTTATCTGTCTGGCTCTTGGGAACTCTTCTCTGGCTCGAAGGACCAATGTTCAGAGCTTATGGATTAGGGATAGTTCTTTGAGGTTTTGACAGCAAACAAGATGGTGTATCGGTCAGCATACAGGAAGGATAACATGAGGATTCTTCTTTTCTGAACTGCTGAACAACTGGTTAATTATCATGTGAATGCTCAGCAGTCTGTAATACACATAAATTGCCTTTAGGCCACATGCATTATAGCAACAGAGGATAAATGATACAAACACAGCATATCTAACAAAAACATACACATCCATGTTTACATAACATAAATAACTCAAATAGTCCTAGTGTTATACTACAGAGACAGTTTCTGACTGAGAAAAGATGAATTTGGCGCCGTCGTGTGGCCAGAACAAACTGATTTAAACGTAAACTTGTACAGACTAACAGAGCTCAATCATGGCAAAAAATATTTAGAAAGCTTAATAAACAAGTAAACTTACATTTCGTCATTTACTTAACACTCAGGGCATCACCATTTAGGAGTGCATTTAGGAACTTGCAGGCCGGGTTGAGAATGATCTGAACCGTAAGTACCACTTCCCAAAAAACACCCTCTTATACCTACATTACTCCCCTTAACTGTGCTGAACAATATTAGAAAACAAAACAGAAATACCAAAGCCTTTTATACATCATGAATGTGTAGCCTACCTAAAAAACAAGCACTTACAGCTCTTATTGTAGGCCAATAAACATGTTAATCTAACAAATTACTAATATACAAATATCCAAACGTTTCTGTTGAAAATGACTCCACGTTACCGACGTTACCAGTAGCAATACTTCACTCCAAAAATGATGTGAAAAAAATAGCAATTCTTAAGTCCAAAGTTATGACTACTCCTGGCAAATTTAGATTTCTTTATATGTAATGTATTTATATGTGTATATTAATATATATATATATATATATATGTGTATATATACATATATATGTATAAATATATATATACACTGCTCAATTCTCTTTGAATACTTTGTTCTGTACAAAGTTGAATGTGCTGACAACAAAATCACACAAAAATCATCAATGGAAATCTAATTTATTAACCAATGGAGGCCTGGATTTGGAGTCACACACAAAATTAAAGTGAAAAAACACACTACAGGCTGATCCAACTTTGATGTAATGTCCTTAAAACAAGTCAAAATGAGGCTCAGTATTGTGTGTGGCCTCCACGTGCCTGAATGACCTCCCTACAACGCCTGGGCATGCTCCTGGTGAGACGGCCCCCATTTGTGGACGTCGGGCCCTCATAGCATCCTCATGGAGTCGGTTTCTAACCGTTTGTGCAGACACATGCACATTTGTGGCCTGCTGAAGGTCATTTTGCAGGGCTCTGGCAGTGCTCCTCCTGTTCCTCCTTGAACAAAGGTGGAGGTAGCAGTCCTGCTGCTGGGTTGTTGCCCTCCTACGGCCTCCTCCACGTCTCCCGGTGTACTGGCCTGTCTCCTGGTAGCGCCTCCAGGCTCTGGACACTACGCTGACAGACACAGCAAACCTTCTTACCACAGCTCGCATTGATGTGCCATCCTGGATGAGCTGCACTACCTGAGCCACTTGTGTGGGTTGTAGAGTCCATCTCATGCTACCACGAGTGTGAAAGCACCACCAACATTCAAAAGTGACCAAAACATCAGCCAGAAAGCATAGGTACTGAGAAGTGGTCTGTGGTCCCCACCTGCGGAACCACTCCTTTATTGTGTCTTGCTAATCGTCAAAGATTTCCCCCTGTTGTCTTTTCCATTTGCACAACAGCATGTGAAATTGATTGTCAATCAGTGTTGCTTCCTAAGTGGACAGTTTGATTTCACAGAAGTTTGATTTACCTCGAGTTATATTGTGTTGTTTAAGTGTTCCCTTTGTTTTTTTGAGCAGTATATATATATGTGTATATATATATATATATATATATATACATACAGGGGTTGGACAATGAAACTGAAACACCTGGTTTTAGACCACAATAATTTATTAGTATGGTGTAGGGCCTCCTTTTGCGGCCAATACAGCGTCAATTCGTCTTGGGAATGACATATACAATTCCTGCACAGTGGTCAGAGGGATTTTAAGCCATTCTTCTTGCAGGATAGTGGCCAGGTCACTACGTGATACTGGTGGAGGAAAACGTTTCCTGACTCGCTCCTCCAAAACACCCCAAAGTGGCTCAATAATATTTAGATCTGGTGACTGTGCAGGCCATGGGAGATGTTCAACTTCACTTTCATGTTCATCAAACCAATCTTTCACCAGTCTTGCTGTGTGTATTGGTGCATTGTCATCCTGATACACGGCACCGCCTTCAGGATACAATGTTTGAACCTTGGATGCACTTTGGTCCTCCAGAATGGTTCGTAGTCCTTGGCAGTGGACGCGCCCATGTAGCACAAGTATTGGGGCCAAGGGAATGCCATGATATGGAAGCCCAAACCATCACTGATCCACCCCCATGCTTCACTCGGGGCATGCAACAGTCTGGGTGGTACGCCTTCTTTGGGCTTCTCCACACCGAAAACTCTCCTGGATGTGGGGAAAACAGTAAAGGTGGACTCATCAGAGAACAATTACATGTTTCATATTGTTCCACAGCCCAAGATTTGCGCTCCTTGCACCATTGAAACCGACGTTTGGCATTGGCATGAGTGACCAAGGTTTGGCTATAGCAGCCCGGCCGTGTATATTGACCCTGTGGAGCTCCCGACGGACAGTTCTGGTGGAAACAGGAGAGTTGAGGTGCACATTTTAATTCTGCCGTGATTTGGGCAGCCGTGGTTTTATGTTTTTTGGATACAATCCGGGTAGTACCCGAACATCCCTTTCAGACAGCTTCTTCTTGCGTCCACAGTTAATCCTGTTGGATGTGGTTGGTCCTTCTTGGTGGTATTGTGACATTACCCTGGATACCGTGGCTTCTTGATACATCACAAAGACTTGCTGTCTTGGTCACAGATGCCCCCAACAACGTGCACCAACAATTTGTCCTCTTTTGAACTCTGGTATGTCACCCATAATGTTGTGTGCATTTCAATATTTTGAGCCAAACTGTGCTCTTACCCTGCTAATTGAACCTTCACACTCTGCTCTTACTGGTGCAATGTGCAATCAATGAAGACTGGCTACCAGGCTGGTCCAATTTAGCCATGAAACTTCCCACTCTAAAATGACAGGTGTTTCAGTTTCATTGTCCAAACCCCTGTATATATATTATATATATATATATATATATATAATAATAATTTTTTTATTTTCTGGTTCAACCCACAGCCACCAGAAAGAAATGTGGAGCCAAACTCAACCAGGAATCTATGCACACTTATCAGTGTTGGTCTGTGACTCTAAAGGCAGCATGTTGGAGATAATGTCTTGTTTCTACTTCCCGTTTGATTTATGGTGTTGGATCAGGCCTGAGCAGCCAGAAAAGCTCTGTCTAAAGCAAAGAGATCCAGAGCTCTGACTATCACCAAGCAGAGAACCAGCATCAGACGGTGAGCGCTTTTACTTCAAACTGCTCCCCCTCTTCAGATGTTCTGACAGTGTGTGTTTTCATCTCCAACAGAAAACCTCTGCTGACCCCAGCCAGGAACCTACTGGACTCCTTTTAGATGATGGGGTCGACTTCTCTTATCACACCATGCTTTGACCCCAGGTAAGACTCACCTAGACTAAAACATGCATGGGAACGGCTCCCCCATCGCAGCAGGATGTGAGTTCATCACCATCAACATTTTAGTGTGCAGGGGGGACTTTATGCCTCGACACGGATCCATGTCCCTGCGGATCAGTTCCTTGGTAAACCTGACCTCTGTCCCTGCAGAGCATCCAGCTAGCTAGTGAGATGGACTCTTTGGCCTTAAATCTGCTGGACAAGACAGCTCTGAGGAGCATCTGGCTGCTGAAGTTTGGTCCATCACCTGTTCAGTTTGTGTCCCCGGTGTCTCTTCATGACTGAAATCATTATCTTCTTCAGTGTTTTTGGCAGAACAGTTAGGACGACTTCATATTCATATTAATTCTGATGATTCTGGCTTCCAGTCTGTGAAAAGCCAAGATTCAATTTGTCAGAAAATTAGAATATTACATTAGACCATTAAAAACGATTTTAATCCAGAAATGTGGGTCCACAGAGCAGTATCTCCATGTTCTACTCAGTACTTGGAATCAATGCCTGGTTGGGGCTGTCATATTAGTTTTGAATGCATTGACCCACATGCAGAAAACAATCAGGAGACCAAGTTTAATGATAAGGTTTTTATTTACAAAGTAGGGATGGTAGATGGGGAACCGGAACCAGGATGCAAACTGTAAAGTAAGTAAGATGATGAGCAGGGATAAATACACAAAAGTAAACTTCTGAATATGAAACTAATCTTACTGGGATGAAGGAAGGAATCTGCCAGAGGTGGGAGGAGAGACCAGGAGGTTGTAAATCCGTGAAAACCAGAGATGACCAAAGCAGTAATGGATGAATGTTGAAAGGTCCAGAGTTCCTTAGTGTTGGTGCTGCATACGGAGAAGGGTGGACAGGGTTCGTTAGGAGGTCTGAGGAACGAAGGAATCCAGGAGGCTGCCAGCCAGGAGTAATCCAGAGAAGCAACAGAAGACTTGAATCTTATTCACAACGCCGGTGCGTTCTTTTCCGTTTGTCAGCAATCCAAATAGAGCTTGGTCCAAAGGCGAAGTCAGGTCTGAGTAATTCTGCAAGGTAGCAAACATAATAGTTGACATAGAGCAAGGTTTAGGCAAAAACAAGACAAAGATTATGTGGCTGGAGCTATACCACTCTATACCACTCCTCCTTAAATCCTCCTCCAGTGGTGATTAGGGAGATAGGAAGCACCTGTCACCTCTCCTCTAGGTTAGGACGCCTTAAAGAGCCTTAAACAGAAAACAGCACCAACACACAGAATGCACAGATCCTGACAGGGGCCCCTTTTCCATGCGGCGTGGCATGGATGCTGTCAGCTTGTGTTTCTGCTGACATGTTCAGGAAGCCCAATTTGCTGTATTTGCTGATAGTGGCCTTCAGCTGCAGTGTTGGTTCTGGTGTCTCTCATCCTGCCCTTGGAATCATCTGAAAAGAGGGCTTTTGACCACTAAACAACAGTCCAGTTCTTTATCTCCTCAGCCCAGGTAAGATGGTTCTGGTGCTGTCTCTGGTTCAGGAGTAGTTTTACACAAAGACTGTGACCTTTGTAGTCCATTTCCTGGATATGTGTGTGTGGTAGATCCTGAAGTTCTGACTCCAGCCACAGTCCACTCCTTGTGGATCTCCCTCAAACTCTTCAGCGACTGAGGATAAATCCATGCCAGGTCGTCCAGTTGGACAGGCTGGATTCCCTGACTCCATGCCTTCCTTCTCTCCTTCATCAATTTCCTCTGCACTTTGTCTTCTTTCCCTCTGACTCTGAAATCTTTTCATCTTCACCACTTACGCTAACATCATTTTCCTCATCTTCACTCATCCTGGTCTCTCTATCATTCTTCCTTCCTCAGATGTCACAGTCTCCTCTTCCTTCTCATTCCCAAAGAAACTTGAAATATCTCCACTTTTCAATTTTATCTGCAGTGTGCAAGCATCTAGATTTGGAAAAATGACTCTAGTCATTACCACAAGACGTCTATAACAGTATGAAACCAGAAATGATCACATAGCACAGGTCACACAAGCAGTTATATTTTGAAATCTTATTCTCATGGCAGCCAGTTTATTATTTTTCCAATCTGACTGAACAGATGTACCGTGGTTTAATTGTGCCTCAGTGCCGTGATATTGATCATATAGAGCCGTCAGTGAAACTGCAGCGCCTCTAAAAAGCAAACCCAAACATTTTTTTTTCATATCTGAACTTTTCGTTAACTGTTATCATGCTTATTGTAAGCTAAACTAGCAAGGGAAATATGCTAATGCTCTTACAAATCACACATGAGTGAGTCACTGTCGTGAAATGATTAAGTAACGTATTACACCGTTAACGCCGGTCACTTCAGCAGACATTTCATTCATTGCAAACTTAAGTTGCCTTTACTGCTGTGTGTTAAAACATCACCTGGACAAACAGACTTTATCTGCAGACACTTGGACAACTCAGTTGCTCCACTCTGCAGGGCTGCAGACAGACTGCCTTGTTAATGTGCCTGAGACACATGTACGTGCGGCCGTGGAGCGGTAGGCAGATGGTGTTTGATGCAGGGCCGTGACTAAGTTTTTAAGTGACCTCAGATTAGATCTACAACTAAATTCTTTTGGTAAATTAATGTTTAATTTGAAGGCTGTAGGAGGCTTTTGGACAAACAAGCGATTAGTAATTGCTAGTATTTTAAGGACATGAAACTAGGGGGCAGCGGGGGAGCGCAAGGCTCTACAGCAGGGGGTCTTTTGCCCCTCCTTGCCCCCCTGTAGATCCACCCCTGTGTTCAGGTGCGTGAAGGTCGGTTAGGGCTGAATTCCTGCAGTTCAGCGCTGTGAGCAGCAGGTGGCAGCATGGGGCCATGAATGGTTTGGTTCCGACGGTACGGAGTGGCTAATGTTTGCTGTTTGCACAGAGTCTGTCTGTCTGTCAGCTGATTGATGTTCTGATGGTGTGTAGAGATGCTGCTAAACTCCATCACCTGTTTACTCAGACAGGCGTTGGTGAGTCACATGACCTGCTGCTGGCAGGAAGTGTCTGTTGTCCCTCAGGAAGCTGAACTCTGAACTTCTGGTACGTCAAAACCATCCCGATCAGTTCTGAGCCCCTGGGATGATGAACTGAACCTCACTTTGGTCCCGGAAAGACTAACACAGCGGATCTCTCTGGACTCTCATACATCATCCTCTACCAAACCCCAGCCGGGGCTCCTGTGGCCCCAGCTGAGCAGGGGCCCTACTCCCTTCCATCTGTCATCATGTAGCAGAGCCACAGACCCAAAACGCATCGCTGATGTGTTCAGCAGAGCGTTCAGCTCCCTCGTTAGTGAAGGACGAAGCCCAGCACACCTGCTCATCTTCTCACAGAATAGTGCTGGTTTTCCCTCTGAACGGATCCAATCCTACTTCATTCTCAGGTGGCTGGAAAATTGCCATTTTGCACGAATGGTTTGGTTTTCAGTAAGCGTGCATGCAGCAGTTCAGTGACAGGTGCAGTATGGATGGGTCAGGTTGTGAGGTCACAGAGCAACACTGAGACATCGATCATCCTAGAGATGTTCAGTACGAGGGCCTGGAGGAGCTGGGAGAGGTACGGTTAGATACCTGGAAGCCCCACATTCACAGAACTCATGGTTCTGTTAAATCCAGAAGTTTCTGGGCTTTTTAAGGAGATTTCAAATAAATCGACAGGCCCTTTTCATCCCACTCATTTCCCTCATTAGTGATTCCAGAGGGTTGATGACTAAAGTCTTAGTTTTCTCCATCAGAATGTTGGATCAGAACCATCAAAATGTGAGCCTGTAGAGCTGCAGAGGTCCACAGCTTAACATCGCCCAGTGTTCTGCTTTATGATGCCATTGTTCTGCTAGAAGGCTGTATCTGTCTGCAGAGGTGTTATCAGCTGCATTAAAACTAGACCTTTGCCAGAAGACACCTTTTCTGCGTCTGCTGGATTTTACATTTTTACTCACATTAAACTCCAGTTCCTGAACCTGCTGTGAGAAACTAGAAGACGTCACACAACAGTTTCATATTTGCTGTTTAACAGCAGAAAATGTTAAAAAGTGGGAAAATGTTGCTGCTGTGATCAATAATAAGTACTGTCTTCTAGTGTTCTTCAGTGCTAACAGCGTTCTGTGGAGCTTTAACCACAGGTATGATCCAGACTCCTCCTGTAATTGGGTTAGAAACCCAGATATGTACTGAGTCAGGGTGTTATCCATAACTGCCCTCCTCTTCATCTTCATCATCATCAGTGTTATATACCTTTTCATCACAGCTGACATCATTCTAATAAAGTTTTTTTTATTTATTTTCAGTCCCGGTTTTATACACAAAAATGACCTCAACTAAACATACCCTCTGTGAGTTCAGCAGAAACCAGATGGACCAATCAGAGACGAGAGTGCAGTGGCGCTGCCAGGGGGATTGAAAAACTTCTGGGGGCACCGCAATTTGTATTCTGAATGCAACTGATTAATGAGCTGCAGGCGTGGAAGCTCCAGATGAAGCTCCAAGTGTTTGTTCTATCGTCCTCCATTAAATCGCACCCTCAGCAGCTTCTCCATGTTGGAGATCAAACATTTAGATCTGTGAGAAACAATATCCTTCCCCCAGCTTGTGTACATGTGAAACTGCTGCCCCCTGATGGAATTATTGAGCCACTGACTTGGTGAAAGGACCACATGTCCAGCCAGGAGGAATGAAGCTGGCAGAGGCCTGTTCTCCCAGACGTTAATTCTCTGGAGCACCGATGTCTTCTGTAAATCCCATTGATCAAGTGTGAACTGATGTTTTTATCCCTGGGTCCACACCTCCCGCTGCTGTCTGTCGGACCTAGTCTGGTGACAGAACATCCTCAAGTTCTGCTAAAAATTCATCGTAAAGCTTCATGAGTGATGGAGACGTGGCATGTGTCCATGTTTGTGTCCATCTGGGGGACAGCAGTGTCCAGATGGAGGTTAGATGTTTTTCTGGTGTTCCTGATGACGAGCCGCGTGGTGGTGAGAAGCTGCTAGATTCAAACTCTGCATTGCCGGGTTTAGACCCGGGTTCAGGGCCTGAAGCTGAAGTTTAACCTCCAGGACTTGTCCTGCTATGGCATTAAAGGCCTGCTGTGATGTATCTCCATGCAGAAACAGGAAGTGGGGCGTTGCTGTGATAAAATGAAGCAGACTCTAAGTTCATTAATTAGCTCCATCAGAGAAGGTAGAGAGAAGTAACCATAAAATGAGAGCTAGAGCAGTGGTGTGGTTTGTCTTTGAGGAATAATTAGAGTCTGTTTGCTCAGCTACCAGCCTGCAGGAGAACTCTGTCTTCTGTGTGCTCTCCAATTGATGTTTGGTTTACAGCCCTCTTTGTATAAAGCAGACCTTCAATAAACTATATCACCCTATTTGTGGGAGTAATACAGCCCAGTGCGGTCCTCAATTAGGTCTAAATGACACAGCAAATTGGAAAATTAGGTGGAGAGGGAGGAATCATTTGCTCTCAAACTGGCTCAAAGCAATTCATTAGGAGACAAAGGCTCTGTCTGCGTCCTCCAACAGAAAATCTTTCTTTGACTTCAGAGCCATTAATGTTCACCTTGTCTCAGGCTCATCCTGCTGTGTAACTCATGCAGGATGTTTGTTTTGAGATCCTTCTTTTATTTCGGAAATATCTGTTAATTAGACGCGTATTAATGATCCAAAGCTGGAAACATCAGGAGCACATGGAGGAGCATTTCTGGATTTTCTGGAATTGTTGGTCTTTTTAAACATATTTTATATGTTATTATTTAGAACATATCAGCTTGTTGAACATCCTAACACAAAGGTTCTGAGTTCTGGTTTGCTGATACTGACTGTAAAAGTAATCGACCCTTGCAGCCCTTTGAACTTATCCTGGTCTGAGCATCTCTCCGTTTTTTTTCTATTATACGTCATAATATTCAACAGAAATAAAAGATCTAAGCTAAAGAAATGCAGGGTCATTTTAAATATTACTTATTATTTTATTTTTATTTTACACGCCAGCAGAGAATTAAAACCGTAACACTCTAAATACTATCAGCAGGAAAATCATCTTTAATCAATGATTTCATCATTAAACTCAAACAAAACCTGATGTTTTGAACTGAAATGAACCCAATGCAGCAGTAATACCTTTAGTTCTTTAGAACGTGTTGCGGTCCGGGCCGGATCTTTAGATGGTGGAACATGTTTAACCATCTCCAGGTCTCCAGAATTTATCTGCATCAATTTTAACTGCATCCTTATAGTGGAGGATCTAAACATTCATACTAAGAATGTAAAAAATAGATTTGCGACAGAACCATTGAGTATTCTCGATGGCTTTGGACTTTCCCAACATATAACGGAACCAACCCATAACCAGCAACATGTACTGGTTCTTTCCAAAGTCTAAACATAGCTGATGTTGCTCTTTCTGACAATTTCTGTTTGTTATTTAAAGCAATTATCCCTGGAATCAGAACCAGAACCAAAGCTGAGGTCATCACAGAAGGCTGCATTAATAATAACATCTCTGCAATGTTCTCCCAGATCTTCTCACCATCAGCCAGTCTACCATCAGGTTCCGTTGATGACCTTGTAGATACCTTTAGTCTGAATATTGTGACGCTTATGGATGAAATGGACCTGATAAAGACCGAGGTTCTGTCTGGATACAGAAAGTCACCATGGAGGAATGCTCCTACAGTTAGAGCTCAGAAAAGCTGAATGACTGTGGAGAAAAACAGACGTTCCCTTCAGGTTTATTACGACATAAATAAAGTCTTTCTGTCTATAATCAGGACTTAAATGGAGCGAGGCAGTTATATCTTTTCTGATATTATCAATAAAAACACAAATGATACTCAGACTTTATAACTGTTGGCTGGCTGACAAACCTCTCCCTACACGTCCCTCCTGAACTCTGGTCCAACAAGACCAGCAGGATGTGTCTCCGCCTCTGATAACCTGCTGATGTCTCCTGCATCTAAATGAGTTTAACAAACTGAATTATGGATCTTTGACCGAAACTCAACTTACTGCCTTGATTTCTTGTCCATCAGGCTGTTAAAAACAGTTTCTAGCTGTGTTGCTCCTAAAATATTGCCGATATTAAACGTATTCCTTCAATCAGGACAGTTTCAACCTGAAAACTGCAGCGATCAAAAGCTCTTTTAAAGAAACCAAATTTATATGCATCCATAATAAGTCATTACAGGCCCATATTCAATCTGACATTTCTGGCAAAGATGCTGAAAAAGCAGTTTATGAATAAAATCACCCCTTTTTGATCTCTTTAGTGCTTTCCAGTCAGACTGTAGACCACAGCACTTAGACTGTGTTGGTAAATGTTCTGAATGACATTGAGATCCATGTTCAACTAGACTTGGTGAGGCTAAAGTCCACAGAGCATGCAAGAAACCTTGGTGTTGGTTTGGACTCGGATCTAAATTTTAACAACCACATCAAATCTTTTATTAAATCAGTTTTCTGTCATAAAAACTTTAGCTTTCCTGTTTAAACAGGACACAAGAAATGTTGCACACCTTTATTTTCAGTGGGTTGGATTATTGTAAGCACAGCTGCTTTGTAGCAAGAAGGTCCTGGGTTCAAATCCAAGTCTGGGATCTTTCTGCGTGGAGTTTGCATCTTCTCCCTGTGTGTGTGGGTTCTTTCTCTCTGGCTTCATCCCACAGTCCAAAAATGGTTCTGTTAGGTTACTTGATCTTGATGGACTGTTAATCGGTCAAGGTTGGACACAGCTTCTCGCCCAATAACTGTTGGGAGCATCTGGTTCCCAGTCCAACTGCTGAATGAACAGCAGTTTGGAGGCTGTTGGAAAAAGCTTATCAGCCTCTTTGTTCTGTTGGTACTGCCAGGTTACAGGTCCAACATTTGTTGGAACCAACTTCTGAAGCTTTGTTCAAAAGTCTTCACTGGTCCCGGAAGTTTCTACAGCTCATCTCAGCACAGAAGGAAAACCTAGAGTGAGACACAGACACAGTAAGCAGCGTCTAACTGAATGCTTTTGCAGCAGTAGACTGAGGCGCAGGGTTACAGCGATCACAGCAAATATGGAGGACAAGCTGAAGGACAACATCAGAGCTCCTCTGAAAGGCAACATCTGCAGGTATAAGTTAGACCTGAGGTGAAATGTTCAGGCAGATAAATGATTCTGGAGCATAAGGCATCACTCTGCAAATAAACCTGATTAAAAACATCCGTCAAAGCTTGAAGAGTTTCACCAACCTAAAGATCTTCTGTCAGGAAGCAGAAAGATTTTAGAAGAGAAGTGGAGAGAAGAAGGTAGAGGAACTAAGAGATCCAGGGTTTCTGAATGTAACATGGACAAGATTCTGTAGCTGAAGCTGCTTCTCTTCACTTATTTCAAATCGTCATCCTCCAGTGTGTTTCTGAAACAGCAGCGCATCACTGCTATGGATCAGTGTTCCAGTTGATGACCTTCTACCATCCGGATCACCTGGAAGTCTGTTCCCTTCATGGTTCCTGTGGAAACAACACGGAGCATCAGATCCCAGCTAAAGGAAGCTGCTGAAGTGGGATCTTATCCTCCATCTTCTAACCAGGCTCTCACAGATGTAAGATGGAAATCCCACATTGATGTGACTCCATGTGTGTTTGCATGGACCCATCTCAGCTTCCTGCTGCAACCATGACTGATGCCTCTGATCCGCACTGAGCAGAATCAACGCTTCTAGCTGTAATCTACAGCTTGACGGTGATCTTCTGGGAGTTTATTCAAACTGACTGATTGAAGCTGTATTGTGCTTTAACACAGATTAATGCAGCTATCCGGCTAATGAAACTCTTTAGGAGAAGTGACAGCTGCCACGCTCCGTCAGCTGTAAAACATATTTTCGAGCAGAACCCTATAGAATAAAAACCCAGTGGAACAGAGTTCAGGTAATTTCTCTAGGTTGGAAGTGGAACGCTGATGTGATTTAAATTGATTGAGGATGGTGAGAAGTCTCAGCTGGGTTGTGCTGCGAGTCGGCACCAGAATGAATCCATTTTAGAGCGAGCTGGGTGGAAAGCTCCAGCCTCAACGCTCTTGTAGAGTTATTGTTCTCTGCAGGATGAAAACTCAGACACTCATGCTTCTTTTAAAGTAATCAATCCAAATGCAGTAAGAGGGTGTCTGTTTTAAATTGCTTTGGATAACAGAGGAGGAAAAATGGACCGGATCAGCTACAAAGATCCGAGTCTGAATATTGGTCCCATCAGGATCTAAAGAATCTGTGAGGCAGAAATTCACTTTCAGAACACAAAGATGTTTTACTGAGTTATTACAGTTTGTCTCTGATAACTCCAACATGTGAACTTAAAGGTCTGCAAGAGTTTGTATCACACTTCCCATCACTCTTCCTGAAGAAGTTCCTGCAGGAAAAACTCCTAACTCTGAAGATACCTCCATGTTCCTAAAGCCGGTCTGAGATATTTGACTGCTCAGATAACGTTCATCTGTCAAGAATTAAAGGTCAGTCAGTCATTTTCTACCGCTTATTCCATAGTGGGTCACAGGGGACCTGGTGCCTATCTCCAGCAGTCTATGGGCGAGAGGCGGGGTACACCCTGGACAGGTCGCTAGTCCATCGTAGGGCAACACACAAACAACCATGCACACACTCATTCATACACCTAAGGGCAATTTAGAGTGACCAATTAAACTAACAGGCATGTCTTTGGACTGTGGGAGAAAGCCAGAGTACCCAGTGAGAACCCACGCATGCATGGGGAGAACATGCAAACTCCATGCAGAAAGACCCCCAGCCAGGAATCAAACCCAGGACCTTCTTGCTGCAAGGCAACAGTGCTACCAACTGCGCCACCGTGCACAAAACACAGCGACAACTGACAACATATTAAGGAACAGCAAAACAAACTAGATTAATAACTGATCTGCTTTTTAAAACAATAAAAAATAAACTAGTACATTATATACTGGAGTTTATTTTTACATTTTGATGTTGTGGTTTGATTTCTTTCTAATGTTATTTTCAGAAATGTGTAATATCTTTTATATTTGGGCTCACAGAGCTGAATTCAGCTCAGTTCACCTTAGTGTGAAGCTCCAAATCCCAATAAAGACTCAGGTGACCATAAAGAACAGTCTGGATTGGTTAACGCGTTACCACTCAAAATTTGGTAACAAAACGTAGTTTCTTTTTCAATTCTGCACAACGTTACTTTCGTTAGGGACAGATCAGAGCCGTATAGCTCTGGGACAGACCTGACAAAAGGTGGGTGTAGGTGTTGTGATAGCAAACTTGAAAGTGCTTTTGTTTTCCTAAGGTCAAGCGACACTCAGTCTGGCTGCTGGTCATCCCCGCTGTGTTTACAATCTAAAGGGGAATGTTTAAGGCAGAGAGAGGAGACGAGACGTATCAGAGAAAATCAATTCAGTTGTCACCTCTGCTTTTCCTAGAGGGTAATACCCGATATATATTTTTATAATAAATGCACTATTCTTCCCGTGATAGAGTCGTGTGTCTGAAAACTGGGCATGTGTCTTCCATATCATTTTATCCTAGGCCATCAAGACGCGATTTGCCTTTTTTAATTCTGTGTTTAGTAACATTTTAAGCTATACCTGATGTCTTCGCCCCTGAGCTGTGTTATGCTATTTTATTTATTGATATGATGGGCCAGCTGAATGCAGGAGATTTTTATGTTATTTCTGTTATTGTATTTTCTGTTGGATTTGGTTGAGACATGCTTTATTTTGAGACCTGAGCTTATCATTTCTAAATTTTCATGAAGTTGTACAATGACAAATGTTTTCTTTTCAAGTGCTCTGTTTGCAGTTTGTTTATAATAAAGACCACAACAGAAATACTTGTTGTGTCCTTCATAGTAGAACTTTATGTAGGCCTACACATTTAGAAACAGGTGTGTTTCTGCACAAAGTTAAGCAACATAAAGTAACGCAAAAGTAACGAGTAACGTAAAAAGTTACTTTCCATAAATTTTAACTAAGTAAAGTAACTGATTACTTTTATAAGAAGTAAAGAGTAATGGGCAAAAGTTACTTTTTAAAAGTAACTTCCTCAACTCTAGTCACAGGTTTTGATTCAACAATAAGAAAGAGAGTCTGGGAAAAATGGCCTTCACGGGACAGTTCCAAGGCCAGAACCACTGCTGACCCAAAACAACAAAAAGGCCCGTCTCACATTTACCAAAAAAACATCTTGATGATCTTTAGAACTTCGGGAAAAATATTATGAGGACTGACGAGACACAAGTGGATCTTTCTTGAAGGTGTGGGTCTGGTGTAAAACTACCTACAGTCAAACATGGTGGTGGTAGTGTGATGGTCTGGAGCTGCTCTGCTCTTCAGAACCTGGATGACTTGTTCTAATTGATGGACATTCTGCTCTCTGAGTTATGCAGCAGGACACTGATCCAAAAGACACCAGCAAGTCCACATCTGAATGTTTTAAAAAATCATGATCCTGGAAAAGCCTACAATTATCCTGAATCAAAAAAAAAACATTTGTAGTACTAGGTTTAGGGGGTAATTACTTTTTCTTTTCACTGCCCAAGCACTGAACCCTGTGGTGCTCCACAAGTAACCCTGGAGTGAGAAGAAGGTTTATTATCAACACGAAGAAACTAGAATCTGTTGAACAAATAAGATTTAAACCAGCCTAGCGCTGTTCCCCTGATCCCTACAGCATATTCCAGCCTTTTTAAGAGAATATTATGGTCGACTGTATCAAATGCAGCACTGAGATCTAACAGAGCAAGTACAGACACAAGTCGATTATCTGAGTCAATAAAAATATCATTAGTGACTTTCAGCAGAGCTGTTTCAGTGCTATGATGAGCTCTGAAGCCTGACTGAAACTCTTCAAACAGGTCATTGCTGTGGAAATACTCACACAACCGAGGCCTAATATTCCTAAAACTCCTGAAACGAGTCCAGCCTTTTCAGTACACCAACCATAAACACCTGAGGTGTATAATCATTAGTAATGATGGATTGATCAGAACCAAATCAGAGGTGATAATCACAGAAAATGCTCCAGCATATTTCTCCACTCAGATCTGTGTCTTTACATCATCTTTCTAATAAACCAAACTCTGAACTCAAATGAAGGAAAAAAGACCTGAAGAAACGGAAAACTGAAGGTCAAAGTAGTTTGTTCTGAAGTAAGGAAGCTGTTAAAGTGTCCCCATTGAAGCATTTAAAGACAAATGCTTCTGTGAGGCAGAAATTAACTAAAAACACATGTCCAGACGTCTGGCTGTGATGTCGGGAAATGTGAAGAAAAACCACGTTAAGGAATTAATCTGCTTAAAACCACAGAACTGCTAATAAGAAACAAGTAAAGAGTAATTTCAGGAAGCGCCAAGCTGTGCTGCAGGAATGATGGTAGAGAGCAAGAATTATCCGAGAGTATTGATCAAATTTAAAGCTTAGTGGAGACATGTCAAAGATGCTGAGTGGGAACAGGCGGCGATGCTGACAGCTTTGACCTGATCACAGAGTAAAGTCTGGACATCTCCACCAGTCTGCAGGACAGCAGAGAAACCAACTGATCAAGGAATGATGTGAATGGATCATTTATGATTTTCACATAATAAAATATTCTCCTACAGCTTTCAGAGCCATGAAGAATAAAGAGCTGTATTCCTGACCTTGCTGAGGCTCTTATTGTCAGTCCCTGATGTGCTACTGCTTATATTGCACAGCTGAGTGTGTCTGTGGAGGAATAGAGGTAATAAAGGTTTTATTTACTCGTATCTGCAGCTGAACTCAGAAACTCCACAGTGTAACATGGATCAGGAAACGTTCCGCACGGCGCCGGCAGCTCCTGGCTGCATTCTCTGCTTATTGTTGTTTATTAAAAACTCATATTTCTTGTCACTGTGCATTGAAGATTATTGCATCAAATTCGTGCTCTCCCAGGAGATGTTGCCGCTAACGGAGGGACAGCAGAGCGGAGGAAGCGTGAAACTTCAGGCGGTTAAATGAGGTCGTGTCTTTGACCGGTTAATAAAGAGATGAGATTGCAGAGAGTTTCACTGCTTTTATCACAGAGCTGCAGAGCTGCTGCAGGTCTAATAATTGTTGTCAGCTGTGCTGTTTCTAATAGCTCCACCAGCTTCCCTGTCAAGGTTTAAGGTTCCTTCAAAGCTTCACTGTGCCTCAGACTGGATCAACAATAGTTTATTGTAAAGCTTCTTCACACACAGGATGATTCAAAGAGTTTTACAGAAAAAACAGCAACACATCAGAACCAAAAATGAGCTGAAAAAGACCAGATCAGAATTTAGACATTATACAAGGCCAGAAAATAAAACCAAATAAATATCTAGCAGCTGGGGAGCTGCAGTAGCAATAATGTTTCAATACCTGGTTTAAAGGAGCCGACAGAGTTGAGAAGTTCTGGTTCTGGTCCTGGTCCACACAGCAGGCCTCTGATAAAATGAGGGATCTACATTTTTTCATATCTGACAGGACCTCTGAGACCTTTCAGTGCCTCATAGACCATCAGGAATTATATCATCTACCCCCTTACAGATGTGGCGCCAGTGGAGGTATTGAAGGACCGCTGGATGACTTGGTTTCGTGGTGCTGGTCCGAGGATCTGTGAGTTTTTCAGGGTCCTGGTCTGGGTCAGGAAATCCTTTACCCTTTTATTATTTAAAACAAAGTTTTTAAGATACAATCAGGCTGATTTAGTAGACAAACTTCATGTAGTTATAATTTAAATTCAATCTGATGCTTTATGCTTTTTAGTCTCACTGAGTCTAGCTGAGGGCTGATCTCTAAACTTGGCAACAGCTTTGGGTCCAAAAACAATGATGTTCGCACAGTAAAGTCTGAAGTTGTGTTCGAGACTCTGAGTTTGCTCTGTCTCAACTTTTCCAGGAATGTGTTTCAGCCAGATTTAATCAGGTGATGAACCTGAATGCTGTTTGGTTTCAACCTGCTGCACAAGCTGTGCATGCTTGCTGTGCTGCAGGAATATCTCACTCTGCTCTGGTGAAACACATAAGCAGGAACCTTTGGCTCAGTGTGATGATGTGAGGTGACCTTGTTGCATTTGGCATCCCTGCATATGAATAAATAAAGTGTGTGTGCATACGTTGGTGACAGCCCCCAGGCATTTCAGGGCGGGGTTTGATGGATGGTGCGAGTCCATCGCAGTGGGTCATTTTCACACGCTAGATCTGTGGAAGTAGGTCTGCTGCATGTTGGGATGAAGGTCATGTGAAACTAAAGTGTCTCATTTACTGTGAGAAACAGCAGCTTCACTAGTCTCAGGGTGAAGCTCCAAACAGCAGCAACATGCTGCAACATCTGAGTTCTAGATTCAATTCGTTTCAATTCAGTTTATTTATGAAGCTCCAATTCACAATCAAATCATACAGACTGCAAGCCAAGTACATACACTCCAACTGATCCAATAGTGATCAAACAGTGCAGTCAAATTCTGTTTATTATTCTAATTGGTTTCAAGTATTTCTAAGGTGAAGTGAAGTGTCTGTCTGTCTGACCTGCAGCAGATCTTCTCCATCCCTTATCTCGATCCAGCTGTTCCTCATCTGAACGATCACAATTAAACTTCTTAGTACATCCTTGAGGAGATGAGACTGAATCACAACCAACAAGAAGCTAAGACTCCAGGTGCCAGAAGAAAAACACCTCAAACAAACCAGTTAACCTTCTTCCATTTCAGTTGCCAGTTGAAATCCTGGCAAACAGAAAATCCAACCAACAGGGACAGAAATAAATCCAAACCATCACCATGGGCCTGTCTTAAGCTTTTGCATTTTTTTGTGGACATCTTTCAGTTTCCACAGAGTTTTAAAGATTTTTTCAGGTTTTTATAGGTTTATGGAAGTTTTGCATGGCTTGTATATTTTCTAAGCATTTGTCAGGTTTCTGAATGCTTTTTTGGTATTTTGTAGGTTTTTACACGTTTTGTGGGTAGGTGTGGACGTGTGTTACAACCTGCAAACCTGAATGAGCCAATAACGTCTGGGGCGAAGGACGCAGAAATTTCTCATTCTGTATTTCTTTGTAATACATTAAAAAGCCACCCTGACTTTGTCACTTATTCCAAGTTGAGCTCCCAGATACCAACTGACTCCTGTTTGAGAGCATCCTAAACTCTTCCTGACCTTTTCTTGGAATGGATTGTTGGGGGAGCGTTCTCATGGGAGCTTCATACCATTGGAGCAGGAATTAAGAGCAGTTTCTGTGTAAGAGGGATGTGGCTCATGGACGCTGTGGGTGACTTTCATTATTAATTGGAGAGAAAAATTCCACAGGCATCAGCAAAATGTCTGCAGCGCTAGTGTCTCATTACTGTCCAGCTATTTCAGCAACTTCCTCCTGATGCGGAAAGTTCTTTAAAGTTTCCTGGAGGAGAATCAGAAAACGATTGATTGCTAAGACACTTGTGCACCTGGACACTTTCTGACTGCAGAGAGTCAATGAAAGCAAAGGTTCGTCTGCATTTTGAAATCATTGCTGGCAAGAATATAAGAGCTGTAGTCAAACCTGAGCTAGTGTAAAATGAGTCCCATTAGGTTTTATTACAGCTGAAAAAAGCTAGCTGTTGGATGAAAAATCACCAGCAGGGGCAGTATAGAGCTTTCAGGTGTTGAATCTTGTCCGTGTGAAATGATGTGGCCGGTCTGAAGCTCACCTGTTTGTCTCACACATTTTCAGAGGTCTGAATGTAAAGCTGAAGCGGCATCCGCTCAGAGTTCATCACTTTTAGCAGCTAAAGTGATACCAAACAGGAACACAGTGTTCAGAGTTTAGGCTCTGAGTCAGAGAGATGTGTGAACTGTCCTTTCAGACAGCGTGACAGCAAGTGGGAGTGCTGCAAACGTTCACAACAATACACATTCTTCTTTATTCCACTAATGTGAGCAAGTAAACAACAGATGTGATCTGCTGCAAACTCTTGTCTGCAGAGAGTTTCGCCGTGTGGAAAGATATCTTCATGTCAGAACTTGAGAAACACAAATAGCATCAAAAGTCTCATTAACTGTTAGAGAAACAAGGAATGCTCAGCAGAGACCAGACTGAACTGCCTGCAACATGACAAAAGGCCTCAGAGGACAGAAACGCATTCCTCTTTAAATTCATTTGAATTTCAGTGACTGCAGTAAATCAGTTTCCTCTCTGAAGTCTGTCTCTTTCTGTCTCTCTGTCTGCCTGCAGCCTGTCTGTCTCCCTGTCTGTGGGTGCATCAATATTTCCTCTCTTCTCTTTAACCTGCAGGTCAGCAGCTCTGTGGCTGCTCAGCTCACCTGAAAGCAGACTGAATCACCTGTGATATGCTCCTCTGACAGACTCCATCCATTTCTCCTCTGAAGCAGCGTTGGTCAGTTTACTCTAACTCCTCCTCCTCTAACTAACTAACTCCTCCTTTAAAGGGCAGAACATAGTTGCACTGTACGCGGACGTTTGAGGCTTCATAGTCAAGCGTACCAATTTCCTATATTTCTTGTGACAAATTCCTACATTTCCCAACTTTCTGCCATGGTGGAAAGAAGGGGAATACACCTGTCAGTGCAGCGCAGAGAATGGCAGTGATGCTGTGCATACTCGCGACTGGCTGCTGGAGCCATGTGTGTCACATACAAAATAGTTCAATGACGAGAGTTTTTCCCGCCAAGCAATTAATTGTGCGGCACCACGTACAGGGTCGTAAAAATTGAGGTTTGCGCAAACATGTCTGGCAGATGTCTGCCTTGAGTTTGCGTGGAGTCCGTGGAGTCAAGTATGCGCGACTGTTTTTCCCTTAACTCCTCCTCCACTAACTAACTCCTCCTCCTCGAACTAACTCCTCCTCCTCTAACTAACTCCTCCTCCTCTAACTAACTCCTCCTCCACACATCCTCTGTCCTCAGAGTAGCCTGAGGGTTTTTATTGGCTGGTTTGCAAATCCAGTGTCCAACATCTTTGACCTGACTGATGGCTTTCTGCTTGTTTGTTCTTCCCTTCATCACTGTAAGGAGGACAATTTCTAATGTTCTGACTGCTCCTCCTTCTGTGATATTCCTCTCTGAACACCTGCCGGGCCATATCCACTCTGGGCTTTGTGAGATTCATTTATTCCTTCATCTGCTATTACTTTCTGTCTGTCTTTATTTTATCCTTACTAAATCTGAGTAAAGTTAACAGCTTTTCATTATTCTGTTTGTCTCCTCTGCTTTGGTTTCACTGCACAGCTCCTGGTAAATGCTGTGTGTTGCTATTGCTTGGTTTCTTTTCTGATTTTCATTTAACCAGACACTGAACCAGTTGGACCATAGCTGAATGAGGTAAATGTTTTCAGTTTTCAGATGCAGAACCCCAGAAATGTTTTTGACTTTAGTGTCTGGAAAGTCTGATAGATGATCTGCTCAGCTTTCTGTTTTTGTTCAAACGTTCTTCACCTTCAGTCTCTGAGTTTACTGATAATGAGCAGTAAATGCTGACTTCTGCGCTTTATTCTGCTCTACCTAATCCTCAACCCCTACGCACCCTTCATCCTGTCCTGACCCCTGACTTCACCTCCACCGAGCACCCGACAATGAAACCTGAGTGGCTTTAATTACTTCCTATTAATTAAATGGTAGCTGATGAAGAACGTGTGTGCTCACAATGGATCTGCTCTTTGGACTTCCGGACCTTGGCTCCTTCCTGGGATCCAATGCTTCTCTTTCTCTCTCTTCCTTCTTTCTATCTCTCCCTCTGTGACTGACTGCTTCCCTGTTGCTGCTTCCTTATCTCCTCCTGCTGCCACATTTAAATGGATCCCTGCGGCGGTGGATGAGGCGGACACAGCCCCCATCATGGGAGCAAGAGGAGGCTAATGCCTTTTTAATGAGGCCTCGGCCACGTTGTAACACAGAGAAATAGCAGGAACCGGAGGCCAATGGGTTCTGGGTCCAGATTGTCTATCACCTAAAACCCTCGGATCCACTGAACTGATGGGAGGAAGAGGCAGAAGGATGAGGAGCAGGAGGAAGGAGGAGGCAGTGGAACCTTTAGTATCTGGGGTCCAGGAGTCAGAGAGGATGCATTAAATGAAATCATGGTTTTAATTGTTTTTTTCTTTCAATATAATTGTTTTTTTTTTCAATATGAAAACAATGTGGAACAACCAGATAAGAACAGAGAGGACGGAGATATGTCTCCTCCTCCTCATCATCAGAAGCATCTTGAACCTGTTCAACATCTTTCTGCAGATCGCCTGAAGAAGCTGTATTATCACTGTAATCTCCATAATGCTGTGACAGTAATTAATATTCCTGCAGAGTCCTGGAGAAAGACATTAAGAGTGGTTTGCCTCCAGTCAGAGGAGCTCAAGTTATTATGTTTCCACTTCATCCAGTATTAATGTTCACCAGGCCCGGTTTCCCAATATGAGTTCAGTGGAATGGCCTTAAGTGGCTGAATAGCAAATAAGACAGATTGTTAACAAAAGTAAAGCACCTGTTTCATTATTAACGCCATGATTGAAGGTAATGAGCAGAGAAGAGGCGTGAAGTCAAAGAATCTCTGAAATACGAACTGCAGGAACTTCCTTGAGCTCCATTTAAGCTCCACAGAGCAGTAATTCAGGACTTCAGAGTCTGCTCTACATTAAAGTGGGAGCTCCAGCTCCAGCAGACCTTCTTTTATCTGTCTCTGCTTGCTAATGTAAGTCATGCTGCCTCATCTGCTGAATTCAGCTAAGTTTACTTCTGATGCACAGTCAGAACCAGAGGTTTAGGTTAGATGATTGTGATGACATTCAGAGTCACTCACCACAAACAGCTTTGTTAGCTTTAAAAGTTTTAACTAATTTCCAGTGTCTCTCAGCCTAACTGACAAGTTGACTTCCTGTCACATGATTAGCTGAGGTAAAGTCCGGCTGAAGTCACTCCATCCCCCTGACTGCCTGCTATAATCGAGGAGTTGAGATCATTGTCTTCTTCTGTTGTTGGTGGTTCGTCCAAAGAAAAGCTGCAGTATCAACACTTTGCATTGTTAGGAATAGCCTTTCTTATTATTACTTATAGATGAGCTCTCTCACACGAACACCATAATGATAAAGTATAAATGCTAATGTTTTCACTTTTGTTAGGATATGGATAAGAATCCTCACTGACGTGCATTATAAGGACAAATGCCCTACAGTTTGACGTAAAGTTTAGTACATTGGGTTTGATTGTGGAACGTTCTGTAACAGGCTGAAGGCTGAAGTCACCGAGGTGGTTAAAAAGATCCGCGGTGGCAGGGCTTCGGGGGTGGATGAGATCCGCCCTGAGTACCTCAAATCTCTGGATGTTGTGGGGCTGTCATGGTTGACACGCCTCTTCAACATTGCGTGGCAGTCGGGGACAGTGCCTGTGGACTGGCAGACTGGGGTGGTGGTCCCCCTTCATAAGAAGGGTGACCAGAGGGTGTGTTTCAACTACAGGGGATCACACTCCTCAGCCTCCCTGGTAAGGCCTACGCCAGGGTATTGGAGAGTAGAGTCCGGTCGATAGTCGAACCTCGGCTTCAGGAGGAGCAGTGTGGTTTTCGTCCCGGCCGTGGATCACTGGACCAGCTCTATACCCTCTACAGGGTACTCGAGGGCTCATGGGAGTCTGTCCAACTGGTCCACATGTGTTTTGTGGACCTGGAGAAGGCATTCAACTGTGTCCCTCGTGATGCCTTGTGGAGGGTGCTCCAGGAGTATGGAATCGGGGGCCCTTTATGAGGGGCCATCCTGTCCTTGTACAAGCGGAGCAGGAGTTTGGTCCGCATTGCCGGCACTAACTCGGACCTGTTCTCGGTGCATGTTGGACTCCGGCTGGACTGCCCTTTGTCACCGGTCCTGTTCATAACTTTTATGGACAGGATTTCTAGACGCAGCCAAGGGCCGGAGGGGGTCTGGTTTGGGGACCAGTGGATGTCCTGCTGGCCCCCTCTAGCCAAGACGTACAGCATGCGCTGGGGTGGTCCGCAGCCGAGTGTGAAGCGGCTGGGATGAAGATCAGCTCCTCCAAGTCAGAGGCCATGGTACTCGGCCGGAAAAGGGTGGCTTGTCCTCTTCAGGTTAGAGGGGAGTTCCTGCCTCAAGTGGAGGAGTTCAAGTATCTCGGGGTCTTGTTCACGAGTGAGGGAAGAATGGAGCGGGAGATCGACAGGCAGATCGACGCGGCTGCCGCAGTAATAGGGGCACTGTGCCGGTCCGTTGTGGTGAAGAGAGAGCTGAGCTGAGCGAAGCTCTCGATTTACCAGTCGGTCTACGTTCCTACCCTCACCTATGGCCATGAACTTTGGGTCATGAGCTTCCTCGGTAGGGTGGCCGGGCACTCCCTTAGAGATAGGGCGAGGAGCTCGGCCATCCGGGAGGGGCTCGGAGTAGAACCGCTGCTCCTCCACATCGAGGGGAGCCAGTTGAGGTGGCTCAGGCATCTATACCTGACGCCTCCTGGACGCCTTCCTCGGGAGGTGTTCCAGGCACGTCCCACCGGAAGGAGGCACAAGGGACGGCCCAGGACACGCTGGAGGGACTATGTCTCTCGGCTGGCCTGGGAACGCCTTGGGCTCCCCCCAGAGTAGCTGGAGGAGGTGTCTGGGGAGAGGGACGTCTGGGTGTCTCTGCTGAGTCTGCTGCCCCCGTGACCCGGTCCCAGATAAGCGGAAGACGACGAGTATGAGTACGAGTATGCGTAGAGTACGAGTACAAGTACGAGTACAACTACGAGTACGTTCTGTAACAGGAGTGATTAGAATGCTGCAGTCACACTTAGATTGAGGGTTGGACACCTGCTGTTACGCACTCTATCAGATAGACTCCCCAATGGTGACACATAGTCTACTGATAAACACTGGGGGAGTGTACATCCCGTGTATGCGATTATCAGATATAAAACTACATGTGACCTTTTTTCGTGGCGGTTTCGTCACTTTGATCACCGAGCGGATCCAGGAAGGAAGCCTCAGCGCTGATCTCTGTAACCATTCCTCTGCCTTATTTAGATTAAAAGTGTTAAAGGTATAACAATTTGAGAGTCATTCCTTTAAGAGAAAGTGTTGTAGACAGAGGTGACGCCTCTGGGGAACAAGGGTCAGAGGGACTCTGAGGCATCTAACGGCCAAACGGGGTGCGGTAGCTCGGACAGCATCAAAATGGAAACTTCTGCTCCTCCGAAACTTTGAGGTTCAGCTGCAGAGAAGAAGTTCTCCAAGATCATCTTGTTCCCACCAGTGAAGAGCTTGACTTTTGGATAAGAAATGCAGCAACGAAGTCAGTTCTGTCAAGAAAACCATCAAGGACAGACTAAGAACCATGATTATAATCCTGTAGTGGTTACTGTGTTCTTCTGTGTTTTGTCTGCCTTCCTGGGGCATCTCCTAAGTCTCACTCACCTGCAGATCATTAATAATCAAAATTATGTGATCTGGTGGCAGTAATGAAGCTCTGTAAGCAACTATTCCGGTGCCTTGTTCCTTGTGTTTGTGTCTGATTCACTGCACAACCACAGCACTTGGTTACTTCCCAAATTTCTTTCAAGCCACCATACTCACCTGGGATACTCACCACGAGAGGAGACCTGAACACTCTTACCTGGAGGAGTTACATGCAGTCTTCCAGGAGAAGCTGCCAGATCACAAGTTGGAGAGAACACAAAGCAGTTCTTATCAACACCTTCCTTGATCTTCATCAGTTAAGTTCTCCCTCAAAGGAAAATAACTCTGGACTTACAGTTTGCTGATAATCTGTGGATTTTCCAGCATGATGGAGCACCATTTCACAAAGCTAAAGCGGCTCAAAGATTAGAACATTAAAGGTGTTTCCCTCAGACAGAACATTCAGCTGTGTCTCCATCAAGATGATCGGTCAGGTGCAGCCAGGAAATCTGACTGGACGGAGAGCGGACATACAAATGGAGAGTAGGAATGAGAGGAAGAGGAGGGTGGAGATGGGTGAACTAAAAAATGGAGAAACCACATCCACAAACATTTAAACAGTCTGTGGAAACCAAACAGATCTGCTGCAGATTCAGCCTGGTACCAAGTCGTACTCCAACACATGGAGTTGTGGTCTGGAACTAGATGAGCTGGTACACAAACAGAATAACTGAGTGGGTGTGGATCTTTATCTCCTCTTGTAGAAACTGTGGAACTGAGCAGATCACGCTCCTAAAAAAAGCCAGAGACAGCTTTCAAAACACTGGACCTGGCTGCTCAGATACAAGCAGAGGAGCTGCAGGATCATCTTGAGTAGGTACGAAACTCTCAAAGGCAGCATCCAGGGAGGTTTGCAGAATGTTCCTGCAGAGAGAAAGCTATTACAGGAAAATATGCCTGGTCGTTTCAACACGGCATCAAGAGTTCAGGAAGTTCACGCTGTGTTCCAGGTGGTCTCAGGAAACAACAAATGATTCTGATCATATCTGAACCGTCCTCAGGAGAGGAGTATTTTCAGACACAAAACATAAGAAAAAGAAATGATTTTAATAATGTACCAAAAGCCCAAAATAAGAACAATGTCTGCAGTTTGGTGTCAGCAAAATAAAGATTAGGAAAACAAGAACCTGTGAAGGATTTTATTAAAAAGACAAACAGGAACAAACAGTTAGTTTTAGTTGTTCTGTCTTCACATTTCAATGCTTGAAAACAAAACTACAGCATTAAAGGAACATGATTTAAAACAAATGACTGACTTGTCTCATCAGGATCATTGAGATTGATGGAAAATGTGATTTCCACAGTGAGTCTCTGATGCCTCATTAAAAAAAGCCTAAAACCCTGAAATATCACTTTAAAGATGCTGTTTTGGTGTGGGCCAGGTTTCCTCATTTCCCCCTGCAGGGTGGTGCTGCTGGTAACACTGTTACCTTCCAGCAAGAAGGTCCCAGGTTTGAATCACAACTTCAGATCTTTCCGCAAGGAGTTTGCATGTTCTCCCCATGCATGTGTGGGCCCTCAAGCTCCTTCCCAAAGTCCAAAACCATGGGTGTTACGTTAGGTCTAAAATACCCTTAGGAGTGAGTGTGTGTGTGTATTGTGGTTTATCCTGTGTTGCCCTGTGATAGACCTGTCCAGGTATACCCCGCCTCTTGATGACTGCTGCAGATACACCAGCCACCACTAGTTCTGGGTCTGCCCCAGGGTCTCTTCCCTGTGGGATGCGCCTGGAAAATCCCAACTGGATGCATCTAGGATCACCCAGATCAGGTGAATATCCTTGCATGATTCCTTTAACTGTGGAGGAGCAGCAGCTGTACTCTGCGATCCCCCTGGATGATACAGCGCCACCTTACAGAGAAGGTTCATTTCACCAGCTGGAATCCTGGATCAGGTCCTGTCTGCCATCTCCTGACCACAGATGGCTATTGGAACATGGATGGAACTGTAGATGGAACCCTACAGTTCCATCTAGGTTCTCCTTTCAGCTCCATCTTCGCCACCATAGACCAGAGCAATGCCCTCCTTTCTGCAGATGAAGGTATGATCCATTAATATCTCCTGCTCCATCCTGCAATCACTCAGGAACAACAGGAAGCTGAACTGCTCTGAAGAAATTCTCCCTGACCTAAAGAAATAATTGCACTGTTTCCCAGTGAGACACTGTCCTGGGTGTCAGTCTGACCACAGGTGGTCTTTGTTCCTTTGTGGCCTTGGGATTTCCTTTTTCTTCAGCAGTACTTTAAATTTTTGCTTTTGGATTTTGAGTAACTAATAACAGGAATTAGTTATCGTCAGCTCTCCACCTCTTTGTAGAGCAGCACGTGTATTCTCCATCACCATGTAACAGATGCTGATTGTCTAAAGTCCCACGAGCCGACATTCCTTCTGGGTCGCTGGGTCCATCTCAGGAACATCAGTTCTGTATGTTTTCCACTTGTAGAAAGATTCCTGCAGCCAGCATGGTTTCTGACTGATGCTGAAGCATCACTATTGCTCCTCACTTAGACAACTCTTCGGATGAGACTGAGTGAGTGTCTCAAATGAAGCTGATTGTGTAACTAGGTCTGTAGCCGTCTGACAGCTCGCAGTAACTCTTCAGGAGTCCAGGTAGTGTTTCAGCAACACTCTGCAGCAGTAACATGATAATAAATGACAGATCTGACAGATAACAAAGCAACACATTTATTTTTTTTCTCCTGCAGAGCTCCAGTTAGAAGATTTATGAATTCTGCAGCCAGGATAGAAGAAGTTTGTGGGAATCTCTTTGAGCTTCACTGAATCCCATCGCTCCTTATAATGTCACATCTCTCACAGAAACCAGAGAACATCACATCACTTAGTACATCATCATGAAGCACTGATCGCATGTAAATCCTGTCTTGTGTTTGTAACAAAACAGCCGAGGAAAAGGACGGCAGCTGCACAGTCACCTCCTGACATTCAAACAGAGTGAAAATAACTCCACATGTCTGACTAATATTTAGACATGAACTTGTTAGACTGAAAACCATCTAAAAACAATCCTTTCTGACCTTTCTGACCACAGTCTTAACATGTAGTTAGAAAGCTGGCCTATAGAGGGCAGCTTTGACTCAGGGGTTACCACCCCTACCTGGTTTTTAACCCCCCAAACCTCCCCAACCCCCCCTACACCCACCCCAACACACACAACACACACACACACACACCACACAAAACACACCTCCAGCCCAGCCTTTTCTGCGGGAAGCAAAGATCAGCGCTGGTAGTGATTGAAAGCGTCTTCTGCAGGAACGCTTTTGTTTTAGGTGTTTTTTTCATCGACCCCTTCTCTCTTTTCTCACTTGTTATCAGCTCAGGGACAGGAGGCGAGGTCCTATCACTAACAGCTGTCCTGTCTCTTATTTAGAACATTAAATAGGAGATATTGCTCCCCATGAGTTTGGAACTAGGAGTGAATGAAAGTTTGTATCTGCAGGTTCCTGTTTTTCTTGGAAATGTTTTTGTGCTTTTGCAACTTGACGAGACTCCTGAGATGGAATGGTGTAGAAAATGCAGATTAACAAACAAAGATAAAAAACTGAGTCAATATTAAATCTGCACGAACATTTATTTTCCGTTAGAGAAAAAGATCAAATACGTCAAGTTTCATCTGTTAACACCCATACCTGTATTACAGGAAATGTTTTTCCCATAAAACATTTTCTCCTTTTTCCCCCAACACTTTTACTGTTTTTGGGAATGAAAGGGTTAACGGGTTGCCAAAAATTTTTAACTGGAGCTTAGTGTGATAGTGTGAGAATTTGCCTCTGGCTGTTTGCAGCGTTGTCACGGGTTACTGTAAACTTTAGTGGTGCAGGTCTATTTAAATAGCTTGCTTTAAAAACAGCAGTCCAAGCTGCAAAACTGAGGCTTTGTGGTTTAATCTAAAGAACTGCTTTCATTGCTCAGGTTAATATCTTCATTTGCTCACTGAGAATAGGAAGACTTAACCTTCTGTCCTGTCCTGTCCTGTCCTGTCGTCCATCCATCCCAGCTGATTTGTTTTGATGTGAAGCTGCGCTGGTAAGATCCCTCTGACATGACTTTATTGAAATCAGATCCTCCTCGTTTGGGATTTTTTTTGGCTGAATAAATCAGATTAAACGATGGATTTGACCCTAATATTCAAGTGTGACACCAGCTGCTGCAATTAATTATACATTTATTTGAATTGAGGCTTGTTTTGCTAGGACTGTGTATTTTAATGGAGGGTGCTGTGTCACATGCAGCCTAGTGGTGACATCATATGTTGTGTGGGGGTCTTAGGCTCTTTCCTCAGTGAACACTCAGTTTAATTTGACTGCAGGATGGAATCACCTCGCTGTAAATAATCGTTCATGTTGGATGGACAGAAGACAGCAGCCGTACCTTAGATAATATGAAGAGATCATAAATCTGCTGCTGCTGCAGCAGAACAGTGTGATCTTAATTCCACCCATGGTGTCTTCTGGTGCATGAATGCACTTTACCTTCATCCGACACATCTTTTTAATCCTGCTTGCTGTGTGGAGCAACAGATATGTCTTGCTGGGAGTTTAAATTAAACAAGAAATAATCAGCAAAAAGGTGATGAACAGTAATTAATGGGCTTTTATGCTTTTACAATGACACCCAACGCTAATGTTTAATGGCTGGAGTTTGAAAATACTAAAATATTATTTCTTATAAAAGATGACCACCAAAGCAACCTGCTCTATTCTAGGTGAAGCTAAATGATTTGAAGTTATTTCTGTTGTGCCCAAGTTTTAATCTGTGTCTGAGTTTTGCTAAATTTTTTTCATTAAATTCCCTGTTCTTGTAGTGAATGTTCTCTGTTTGGTTTGTAAAGATGACCTTTATTCTTACTGCAACAAACAATCAGGTCTGCAGAGAGAATCATCACGGCTGACATTCCCTACATCCAGGACCTGTGCAGGTCCAGGGTCAAGAAAAGGCCAGCTACCATCTCTGCAGACCCCACACATCCTGGACACAACCTGTTTGCAGTTTTACCTTCCGGTGGCGCTACAGAGACAGTTTCTTCCCCCAGGCTGACTCTCTGATGAACACAATGAACACCTTACAGCCTGAGTAGTCAGCTGCTCTGCTGGGAAACTAAATATGCATTTTTCAACTATTATAAGCTACCTTTAAAAGTAAAAAGATATGAAAAAATATTGGGTGTAAATACACATATATGTACATACTGTTCCTTTTATCCTTTATTTTATTTCCTCTAAAGTTTACATATTTATATTTAATGTCTGTAAGCTGTGAGCATGTGAAACCCAAGCCCAGGTCCTTGTTTGTGCACTAAGTCTTGGCCAATACAGCTGGTTCTGATTCTTTATACATACATCATCCAACTCCCCCTACCAATTCAATTCAATTCAATTCGGTTTTATTTATATATCGCCAATTCACAACACATGTTGTCTCAAGGCACTTCACAAAAGTCAGGTACATACATCCAATTAATCCTAACCATTGAACAGTGCAGTCAGATTCTGTTATTTATTCAAATTGGATAAAAAGTTTTTCTGTTTAAGGAAACCCAGCAGATTGCATCCAGTCAGTGACTTGCAGCATTCCCTCCTCCCGGATGAGCATGTAGAGACAGTGGACAGTCACTGGCGTTGACTTTGCAGCAATCCCTCATACTGAGCATGCATGTAGCGACAGTGGAGAGGAAAAACTCCCTTTTAACAGGAAGAAACCTCCAGCAGAACCAGGCTCAGTGTGAGCGGCCATCTGCCACGACCGACTGGGGGTTAGAGAGAACAGAGCAGAGACACAAAGAGAACAAAGAAGCACTGATCCAGGAGTACTTTCTATGGGAAGGAAAAGGAAAATGTTAATGGATGTAGCTCCTTTAATCATTTCACCTAGAAAGAAAGAACAGATAAACTCTGAGCCAGTTTTCAAGGTTAGAGTCTGAAAGAGAGCACATAGAGTTAGTCATAATAAAAGCTCAGCCAGTAGCTATGTCTAGGAGAGAAAAAAGGGTTAAACACTGAAAGACAGGGCCATGTGGATCATCGGTAGAGGGTGAGCATTAAGTTGTTGCCAGCAGAAGCTCGGATGATGCCCCTCTCCAGAAAGGTGTCACAGGTAGACACAGAGTCAGGCCAGGTGTAGCTTCTAGGAAGAGAAAAGAGAGAGAACAAAGTTAAAAGCTGAAATAACAGCAAATAATGTAAAATTGGAGAGTAGTGTGAGAATGTAGCGAAGAGGGTGAAAGTGGTCATTATGTCCTCCAGCAGCCTAAGCCTATAGCAGCATAACTACAGAGATAGTTTCAGTTCAGATTATTTAGTTTGACGGCACTTATTTACAACAATGTCGTCTCAAGGCACCCCACAAAGGGTCCCACTGATGGTCATTGTTATACTAAAAACCACAAGGATTGGGATACCTCTCTCTGTCAGACTGATTATAACCACTGGAAAAGAGAAGGGGTCATACAGGTAGCAGAAATGGAGGGTGTGTTTGCACCTCAACCATAACTGAGCCAGTTTAGGCTAAACCTGACTCCCCCTTACTCCATTCAACAGGGAGGAAGGACATGCAGTCTCTGACATTACCTGACACTGAGTTTAATCTTGTTCCTTCATTATTATTTTGATGTCTAAATTAAGGTTACGTTCAGGTGATCAGTGCTGTGAAGAACAAATCAACAAGAAAAAAATGTTTTCTATTCCTGTTTCTGGAGGGTTTTCACAGATGAAGTGTTTAGTCCGTTTAAAATGAACTCTGGTTGGTTTCTCCCATGGTTCGGTTCCTTTGTGAATATGTGAACACAGCAGTTGCACTAGAGTGGACCAAAGCAACCATCTCAAGACCGTTTTTAGGAGGTACGATACCTGAAGAACTATAGAGCAATATGTTTATAATGTGAACGTGATCCAACTTCGACCCAACACGAGTACCAGTTGGACGCTGCAAACGTTAGTCAAACGCCTTCCTGTTGCCAGCATTACATTGTGGGATGCTGTAGATTAAACAAATGAATAAAGGCCATGTGTATTTTTCATAAAGTATAAAGCTCCAAGCAACTTTCAAGGCGTCTTCTCAAAATACATTCGATATACTTCTAAAATACTTTAGCCTCAAATGGAGCACAGAAAAATACTAATTAAGTTCTCCATGTTTTCGACTAGCTCAGAAAACTACCAAATTATTTCCAGTTTGCTCAGAAAATCTGGTTCTCTTGGGGACGTCTGCAGTCAAACTGGTCAGCAAAAAACTGTTCTCAGTCCAATTTATGTTAAACACATGCAGGAAACGGACTAAAATGCAGGACATTGATGGTAAACACAGCCTAAAAAAATGCACTTATAGCAAAATATCAGGAAAAAAAGGCTAGCATGGGTGGTGAGGACGAGTTCAAAGCTCTGATAGTAATATATTCAGATGGGTGTAAATCCTGTTTGTTGGAAAGCACTCACAAGAATAAGGAAGTTTTAAGGTAATTAGCAGAATATTGGAGGAGTGCCCAAACAGGTGAAGATTTTGAGAAAGAAGTGGCAGTTCAGGAGAAGAGAAGGACAACTTTCCCTGGAATGAAGAACTAGATGATATTCTTGGCATTCTTGCCGCCACTGTGGGCGAGGATGGGAATAGGTCCGTCTCACTTTAAAAAACCGTATTATCAAAGCAGAATGGGGCAACCCCATTTGAACCGGGTCTCCAATAATACTGGGTCTACCAAACATGGATTTCTACCGGCAGCAGGAAGAATCTGAGGGTCTTTCCACTTGTTGACCTGAACATGGATAAAAACCTTAATTTTACTTGTTAACCTTCAGGGTCCAGACAGGAACTGCAGTAAGTTCCTGAAGGTCCACTGCTGCCTTTGGATGACCCAGTGAATGTGTTCTGATTCTGTTTATGTGTCAGAGAGGGGAACACCTTATGAAGCTTTGATGACCTGACCTCTAACTGGCACCAGGAACTACAAGCTGGGAGCATCTGTCTAAGATGGTGCCTGATGGGTTGGGATTGGGTTTCCCGTAACAGCAGACTTTGTTTGCGATGGTGACACACTCTGATAAGAAATGATCCAATCTGCGATGCAAACATTTTTAAACAAGCAGCAGCAAGTAAAAATCCTCCAATCCAGACTGAAAGGAGTGAAAACAACAAGAAAACTGAGACCATCTGATGGAAAGATGAAGGTGAAGCAGGGATGTATACATTTATCTCCATGTGAAGGTCATGAGGAGGAGGAGGTCATGATGAAGGGCTCTCTCCCTCCTCCCCCTCATCTCGTCTTTTCCCAGACAGTCGTTCATCTTCTTGCGTGTGCCGACGTTCTCATTTGTTCTCTCCTGACACTGACTTTTACCGCAGATCCAATTCCCAGGGTTTTAATTCAGACTAAATCACATTACGCTGCTGCTGCAGGCCGCTGTCACTGTGCGATGAGATGTATTTAGATGCACACTGGAACATTTCTTCATCTCATTGTCCTTCCTTAGTGTCTGTTTGACATCTGAACATGAGAACAAAATATTTATTGGTTATTTATTGGTTATTGATAAATAATCCTTTGTTTCATACTCCACATTTTTTCTCTCGTCTTCAGTTTCCTTTGCACATAAATTCCTTTCAGGTCCTTAAGTTGAAAATAAAATGAATCCGAGTGGGAGAAAGGAGAAAACTTTCAATAAGTCAGTTTAGGATTATGTACACTCGGTCTTATCTGATTCGCTTTCCATGTGCTGGAAGGATTTATGAAATAATTTCTGTTAAATATTGTGTTCTGTCTTTGCAGCTGTGAGAACTGAGGAACAGGAAGTCATAAAAACCCAGACATGTCATTGTGGAGAAGAAACATCACATTCTGGAAGGTCGTCTCCAGTCCTTCATGTTTGACGTTGTTTCCGTCCTTTTTCACTCTTCAGGAACTCTTCTACCCTGATCCCAGCCTGTTTCTCCACTGATCTCTGTCTCATTCACCTGTGGCTTCCTGGTGGGTGGAGCCTGGCTGTCAGGTGTCCTGCTGTCTCAGCTGTGTCTCATCAGTTCAACCAAAAGCAGTCAGAAATCTTGTTTTTTTATTAATGTTCTGGTTTCGGTCCAGTTGGGCGTGTTAACCAGGTGTCTCTTCAGTGGACTGAAAGTCAATGATAAATCCTTCACAACGTCCAAAGGTTCTGACTGAGAATTAGATGAAGTTTATATCATGATCTGTGATACTTTGAGCTTAGTTTAGTCTATGTTGGGGTTCTTGATGGTTTGGGTTATTCATTTGGTTTGTTATTCAGCTCAGTTCTAACTCCATGTATCCCTGTTACTCAGTAAGTTTGCCTGGTGTTTTCTACTTTTAGTGAGTCTGCTTCAGTTGTCCCCTCTCTGCTGCCATGCATATTCAGACCTACCTGTGTTCACATGTAAACCTTTCTGCAGTCATCTGCCCAATCCTGCTGTAATCCGCTCCATGTCGTAGTGTTTTTACCTCCCAGTTGCAGAAATTGTTCCCTTTTTACTATAAAATATCCACTTTTGAAGTGATCTTGCCTGTCTCCTGTCTGCTTTTTGGTCTTCGACAACCAAAAATCACAAGACTCTAAGTAAAAGTGAAATATTTAAAATTTAATGTTTCCTTTTTAAAAACAATTTCACTCTGTCATTATGACTGATTTAAAAATTGGAAGATGGATAGTTGCACTCTTCAAACCTAAAAAACGAAGCAGTAAAGTTTCTGTAAGTCTAAAAGGCTTTGGACACACCTGGATATCAGGACCAGTGTGCGCCAACATTCTTCACCAGATTGTCTATCTTCTGATGTAATTGAGGGTCTTCAGTCATCTACTCGTTCTGGATGTCTCAGGTGAAGGCATCGGATCAATTACAATCTAATGTACGTAATAAAAATTTTGTTATGATCTGTATGTAGCTGAAATTAGCAAATTTCCTAATAAAAAGGCAAAACTATAAACTGTGCACTACCTCCAGTTTTACACACAGAGAACCAGTTTCATTTAAAGGGTACAGAGTCTGACGGACATCTTGTTGAATGCATCATTTCTAACATGTTGCTTTACAACGGCCTGCAATTCTGGATCTCTGCTGAAACCTGCAGATAACCAGAAGAACAGCATATCTTCTTAGAGGAAGCTAGGTGATAGAGGCTCCTCCAGCTGTGATTGGTCTCACCTCTTTGTTGGCCTGAACAACACATAAAATCTCGTTTCTGAATGAAGTGGAGACACAGTCCTCCTGCTGTGTTTATTCTGCAGCTCTATCTTCGCTCAGTGGGGGTCTGTAGCATCGGTAACATCTGCATCAGCGGAAACTTGAGACGGACTCAGAGGATTATTGTCTGCCGTATATGTGGCCTGGATCAGTTTGTAATTGGATAAGAACTTTAAGCTCTGAGTCTGGATAAGAGTCAGTTATGTAAGATTAATTTTGTGATACAGTTCTTCAGAAAAATTGGGCGGATCGCAATAAAGGGTTTTACTACCTGCTGCAGGAAGAAAAACCAGAGCGGAACTGTAATAAACGAGCTCAACATGATAAAGACTTAATCTTCAGTTCTTCCTCTCCTGATTGATGATGCATGAAGATTTGGAGTGCTAATAAAGTCAGAGTGTGAGCTATACAAAGAATGATGCGGAACATTTATTATTCCTGTTAAACTCTGCATCATAATAAGCCAGTTGGACACTTTGCTCTCAATGAGCTGCTCTCCTTCAGCTCACTGAGGCGTAACTGAAAGCAAACTCACAGTCTGAAGGTAAACACTGTCAGCATGTCTGCACTTCACTACCACTTCAGTCATCTAACTGCACCATGCCATCAGCTCAATCGCCACCTGCTTTAACAAATCCAGTGATAAGGTGAATAAAGTCTTTAATCCAGAATGCAGAACGAGGATTAATCCAAGTGTGGGGCCATTCAGGGGCCACATTCAAACAACAACACATTCAGCTAACATCTGGTGTTTGAAACATCACAGAAAGGGAGAGAGGATGAGGGGAAGGTTGAGCTTCACCTGGGGAGTCCCCTGATTAATGGTGAGGAAGACGCAGAACCAGAGCTCTCCATAAAGCAGTTGAAGATGTACCTCAGAGTCATTCTTGTTGTTGTGAGGCTGCTAAAATCAACCTGTCAAACCTTTTCCCTCTGACCGCCAGGCACTATCACGGTTGACTATTGAGACACACACAGCTGGTTCCAAACCCGTATGTGCACACTTTGGTGCATGTATAAGTAACTCATTCACTGCCTGTATTGGCAACCCCCCCCGAACTCATACCCCCCATGTATGACCCTGATGAAGCACGTTAGAGCCCATCTGTGGCTCTCTGCATTCCATGAGAGCGTCCTCTTCACGCCTCAAGAGAGCATATTTGCAGCCTCTTTCCGCTGGTTTGAAGAGCCGAAGCCCAGCTTTTCCAGTCCTGTTTGCTGCTAGCAGACGTGAAGACAGTCAGGCCCTGCAGGTGAATTTAGAATTGTTTGGAGATGGTTGGAAAGTCGTGCATCTGTGTCGACTATGAACCCAAACAACAGAGCTGTTTTTGAATCCATCCCTCATAACTGAACATGTGAACAGATTCACCCGAGCAGCCCCTCTGATCTGCTGCAGCAGCACCAGCCCTTCATCCTCCGGTTACAGAACATCAAGAGGATGAAAATGCAACAAGAAATGGGATGCCTCTGACATTCATATTGATTCTGACACTGAACGGAGATTTTGTATCTTTCTTCTTCATCCTCAACACTTCAGAGTTGTGCTGGTGTGGTGAATCCCTCTGAATTAACTACCTGAGAGAAACGTATAAGATCAGGATTCTCATTACAGTCGAGTTCTGTTGGATTCTGCTTGGTCCTGCTTTCATTTCATGTTAAAGCATTTTACAGAGAACACAAGATTTCTGATTACAACTGGAGCATCTCTGATTCCTTAAGGTTTGCACACACGTCCTTCCTGACCTGGAGTTAACCAGAGTGAACACATCAGTGCAACAGCCTCAGAGTCCGAGCTGATGAAACACAGTGAACATGTGTGAATGTGAGCTTCCACCTAATCATAAAGGGATGTTTACTAGAAGAAAGCTCCAGGCAGAACCAGGAAAACAAGAATGGGGTCAGACCTGCAGATCACTGTGAGAACTCTTTAATCACAGGTGAACTCACACCTGTTCTACTGTAAATGAGCTGGTAGTTCATGCAGGACAGTAGTTGTTCACAGTTCTATTTATCCTGACTCAGTGAGTTTCTGAGCCTCAGATCAAGCTTTCATCAGACCCCCCGGTGTGACCAGAACAAGGTGCTTTCAGAAGAAGGGTGGTCTCTGCCTTCTACCTTCTCCTTTAGCAGCTTCACCATAACCTATTTGTTGTAATAATCAGTGGGAGTGATTTATCAGGCTTCGCTCAGAGACCTGCTGCTACCGTTGTCTGCAGGGTCACATTCTTCATGCATTCATGGAAACCTGCAGCTCATCCAAGGAACACATCCAAGGAACACGAACCTTGACACAGTGAGGCTGTTTGCTGACATGGACAGATTGCGACTGCCCTGTGCTTCTGGGACAATGGTCATTCATCAGCTTGACCTCTTTCTGGGACAGATTCGCTTTATGCTGTTTTATAACTGACTCACATGGTACATACAGAGGTCATCCGTTCTGATTTAAAATTTGAGTGAACAGAGGAACATCAGAGCAGTTACAGCTCTGGACGAGTTTTAAAAACATCTGTGATTCTCCATGAGCAAACTGCTGATCCATCAGAAACCCTTAACTCTCTCTGTTCATGGCTGAAGATGGATCCACAGTCAGGTCTAAGCAGAAACTACACCAAAGGTTCTGCAGATAAAGGTCCTCCAGCAGCTGAAAAACAGAACAGAAAACAGGACTAAACTGGGATCAGACCCAGAAACAAAAGATAACAAGGATCTTAACCTGAACTCTGGAAAACAGTCAACAGCCATAAACTGAGTGAGAAGTGAGCAGCTGGTGGAAACTAGGTGGGACCCATGCAAGAAGCTAAACTAGAAGTGAACAGAAAACAGACGGGAGCCAACCCCAAGGAAACAAATGAAACCAAAACTAAACCAGAAAACATTACAAGTAGACAACCTTCGACAAATAAAATCTATTGAATCTTTGCTGTGAGTCATTTATTCCTTCCCACAAATTTCCCTGAACTTCTATCTGCAATCTGTACATCTACTGCATCAACCTGTTAGCCTACCTCCTGCCTGTAGTAAGGTCCTCCTTCCACCACTAAGCAGTTTTCCTAGAAATGCTTTCTGGAAATATCTGAGGGTGGCATCAAACCTGGTTGTTCCAGATCGTTTTCCTGGGATTTCTGTCCATTCTAGACTTTCTTTAAGATCAAATTTAGCTTGAGTGCAGCGGTGAGAATGTTAACAGAATGAAGGAAGGAACAGGATGATGAGGGATGGATGCAGGTTACAGAGATCATTCTTCACCATCGGTTTGTAACAGACACATTTAAACGAGACGCTGCTCTCACTCCATCATACAACATGTGTGACAAACGTGTTAAACAAATGATGGCATGTTTGCGCTTCTGAGGGGCCAATCCAAACACATTTGTCATTCCCTTCTAATCTGCACTGCGTCCATCAATCAGCCAAGGTAAATCAGATGATCAGCGAGGGTTTTCTGCATGACGCTGATTGAAGCTACGACAGAGAAAAACATGTCCTCAGAGCTCATCGCTGCTATTAAAGACAGAAGGAGGCGTCCTAATAAGCCGCTAAAATGAGCTCAGCTCCTCAGCATCAGCTGTCAATGTCTCGGGAAATAAAAATATGATGTTAAAAAATGTAATCAGCAGTTATGGCTGCAGCCAGAAGCTGACAACCGTCTGTAGGAGGCGGCGTCACAAACTTTCATCCCATTTCAATAATACATCACAAATATTCTTGAGGCAAGACACATGATTCTTCAGCCATGGCAGCAGACTGTGTAAAAAAAGAAAAACCACAGAAAATGTTAAAAGTCAGATTTGATCATTTCCCTGAAAAAATAAAAACAAATACGATTATGTTGGAATGGTAAGACATTCTGATGATGGATGTGGTGAAACCAGCAGTTCTTTGTTGCTGATGTGACAGATCTTGTTGTGTTTTTTTCTGTTTAGTTAAATGCTGAATGAGTGAGTCCTTCAGTCAGAGGATCATTTCTTACCGGATCACCTGCGTGGAGGTGATGCTGTGGAGTTTTCCTCTTAAATGGGAATTTAACCGACAGGCGGGAATTATTACGTGTGATGACCCCATGGACTGTGTGTTTTGTATTATTATCTATTTTCTCAGTTTTGAGTTGAAGTTCTAGAACTTCCATGTTTCTGTTCTATCATGGTCTCCTTTGTAGAAAAGCAAGAGACTTTGTTGTAGAGGGAAATTAATTTCTGTGAATTTAATACGTTTCATACGTTTCCATTTATTATGAGTTCAGTAAACTGAACATCTGAACTTTGCTTGGTTGTTTCTAAAAAGGGAATATTTTAAGCAAGAAATTAGCGTACGTTTTACGTTCTAACAGTACATGTTTATTATACTGGGTGTATAAAACATTATAGCACGAGAGTACTGTTACTCTGAGGTAAGCGAAACTGAACATAAGTCAAAACATGTATGGTGTTTTTAAAGTGTAATTAAAGGTCAGCTTTATTAAAAGTAATTATTTTATATGGACTTCAGGGGTTCTAACAAACTCAGGGCCTGTGCCTGCTGTAGATGAATCTAGGTGGACTTACCTTGTACATCTGTTTAAGTGAGGTCCACCTACACTGAGGGCTGCACTTTTACACATAGTCCACTTGAGCAAGTTAAGTTCCAGGTGGTTCTGACCACACCAGTGGACTAGTCGATCCACTTCCTGTATGCAGACTCACCACTGTCCTAGTTCTGAACAATGAAAGTGGTATCATCTGCAAACTTCCGGAGTATCACAGACGGATCTGCTGAGTTGCAATCATTTGTGTAAAGGGACCAGATGGCTTGGGATAGAACACACCCCTGGGGAGCACCGGTGCTGATAGTTCTTGTGTGGGAGAAAATGCTTCCCAGCCTCACCTGGTGCTGTCAGGAAGCTGGTGATCCACTGGCAAGTGGAGGCTGGAACTGAGAGCTGGGTGAGCTTCTGGTGGAGGACATCTGGGTTGATGGTGTTGAAGGATGAGCTGAAGTCTACAAACAGGATCCTGGCTTTTGTCCCTCGGTGGTTCAGGTGGTGCAGGATGAAGTGTTGACCCAGGTTGACCGCATCGACCTGTTTGTCTGGTAAGCAAACTTGAGGGGTCTAAGAGGAGGTCTGCGATATCCTTCAGATGTTTCAACACCAGACACTCAAACTGTATACATTTAACCCTGTGATGGTTTGTTTCTTGGAGACTGGGATGATGTTGGAGCATTTGAAGCATGAGGGAACCTCACATGGCTCCAGAGACTCATTGTAGATCTTGAGAGAAGATGGGGGCTAGTTGGTCAAAGCAGGCTGTCAGGGTCCTGGATGGTAAAGAAAGTTTCTAATAAATATTGATTAAGAGCCATGAAGCAGCCTGTAGACAGAGCTGTGACTGGAGCACATCAGAGGTTAGTTTGGATATTCCCAACAATGAAACCTGATGGGTCTGTGAGATAACGTCATCTGAACTCTTTATGATTTTTTTCTGGGTTTGACATCAAATATTTTACTTTTATCATAAAGACCGTCAGATGAAAAGCTCTGTGACTGAACATGAATGGATTATTTGAAGACACCATGCTGGGACCAGTTGAGCTCCCAGTTTGAGAACATCAGATAAAACCAATCATGGTTTCTGCCAAGAGTCTCCTCTCCTCTCCTCTCCTCTCCTCTCCTCTCCTCTTAAAATCTGTGTGCTGAGGCTAACAGCAGCATCAGCAGGGGGTGAAGCAGCGTGTTGTGTTTGGTAACCTACAATAGATAAAGCAAATATAGCGTGCTGTCTCACACACCGGAATCAGGCAGGTTCAATGTAATAACCAACACGGAAGTTTAAGCCTTTCAGCTTCGTGTTTTTCATTTTTTCCCCAAATCCTCACTCTACATTTTTTTCAGTTTTTACCTGTCATCCTGTCTTCCTCCGCTCGGCCCAATCCGGTCACGCTCCACTTCCATCAAAGTGCAGACAGGTAAATACTGGATATTAACACCTGGACCAGTTTTTTTTAGGTTTAACCATCTTCCTGAATCTCTTTATTTAACTCTGTTCTCTCTCTGTGTGCCACCTGGAGGAGATAGTTATTTCCAAACAAGCTCTCGCCTGTCAGTGAGGCTGTTTCACCGATAGCCGCCTTCACTAACACATCCTGTTTTACACAGCAGGATTCAGTTAAAAAATGTGAAGCAAGTAGTGTTTATTTTAAAACATAATGTAGCAAATGTGTCCTTGATTATGGAACGATGAGAGTAAAAAGAAAATCAACACAGATCCTCCACATGATCCTTTCTGGTCTTGGTGAATCTATGAATCATTTGGGTGCGGGAGGGGCGGACTTGTTAAAATTGGTTCCCTCAGTTTAAGAAACCCAGACACATTTTCCAAACCCAGCTTGTAGAGGATGTCTTGCTACACTCACACCCACAGGTGAGGACCTCAAGAACCTCCATAAACTGCAGACTGCTAGAGTGAACCCCTTATTAGACGACTGTCGTGAATTAGCATCGATCCCGATCTGGCCTCATGCCTGCCACAAATGCTGATTGATCCATATGCCTCCCAAGCTAAGAATCTTTTAAAGGTATTTTGTCACCATCTAGTGACCAGAATAAGAACTACACCTGATTCATGAAAGTGGACGTGTGCGCTCAGCAGACTGCACTGATTTTGGCTTAACTTTGTAATTTGTACGAAACTCATACAGTTTTTGCAACAAAAAACATCTTCCATTATTCATGTCTTCTGCTACTATATACAAAAAACTACATGTTATTAACGTTCTTAAAGTTATTTGTGACGTATGGTTATTAATGGTCCAGTTTATAATAATTCAACTAATAAAATATTTATTAAATCGCACCGCGCTGATAATGGAAACAATCTCCATCCTACCTAACTGTATTCAGATGTGGTTTGATATTAAAGAAACTAATTTTAAACCTACAGAAAAATTTATGTTTAGAAAAGTAAAAGAACAGATATCGAAAAGAGATGTAGATCCTTCAGGGATTAATATGTGAAATAATCTTCTTCACAATGTAGATTTAAGTTACTGTAAAAAAAAGAGTGGGAACGAATACCAATCTGAGGTTTGATGCTTTAGACCTGATCTGCACCCAGGAGCTCCTTGCTGAATGAAAGATCTCATTAAAGACCATATAGAAGACTTACTAACAACATCTGCTATCATCTGTGATGTTCTCCAATGATCTCACTCCCCACTTTGGGATCTACCACCACCCTCTAAACTCGGAGCCATTCTGTTCCTCCTAATGAAGCTGCTGACTGAATCCTTCAGGTCCAACATCTGTACATTTACCATTTTTGGAAAACATAGCAGTGAACTGAGAATTGAGTTTCGTACCTCAGCTGTAAAATCTGTGTGGAACGAACTAGCTTTAAAAGTAACTTTTCCTCATGTACTCACTGAGCAGGTTAGGTTTGACCTAAATCTTTGGATAAATTCATCTTTTTAGCCATGAGATTAGATAACCAGATCAGCAAGCAGCAGAGAGAAAAGCAATAAAGTTCAAAGCATCTGATCTTTTATTCTCTCCAGTCTGGTTTTGGGGGGAAAAGATGGAGTGGAGGTTAAGGTGGGGGGATGGAGGAATCTGTTAGCTTGGACTGAGCCAGAACTGAACAGAACAGAACCCTACAGAACTGAACTGACAGTTTTTCAGTTTCACAAAAACACCTTAAACACAAACACTGATTATTTTATCACAATACATAAATATGATGATCAAAAGAGGCTGAATTTAATATTGAGTCAACTAAATTTGTCATGTAAATGAAAATCCTCTAAATGAGTTAACAAATGAGCAAATAAATAATCAAATAAGTAGTAGAAAAACTAGATATCTGGCCATCAGAAGGCTGTAAGGTTGAGTCCAGCTTCCCCCAACAACATGTTGATGTGCCCTTGGGCAAGTTGCCTACAGATCTGCATATTGTGGGATGAATGTGTAAGCGTCAGCGACTACAGCTGCTCGAATGAGTCTTCGATATAAAAGCACACTGAGTGGACAGCATGACTACAAAACACTTTAAGTTCAAATGTATTTCTTTATGTATCTGAAAGCTGTGTGAGGGAAAGTGTTTCCATGCTGCGACTCCAGGAACGCTGCAGCCAGCTCACCGGGGGCACTGCTCATCCAGGAAAGAGATGTTTGCATCAGAATGAGAAGAGGAGTCGGCTGGAGCAACAGTGGAGAAGGAGGAGGAGGAGGAGGAGGAGGAGGAATGGGAATGAAAACAGCAGGGAGATGCTGAGACAGGTGAGCCAGAGGGAGGAGGGGGAGGATGAGCAAACAATAGAGCAGACAAGCTGGGAAAGGAGAGGTGTTTTAAAGAGTGAAAGAACTGCCTGTGGGTGTGTGTTTGTGTGTGATTGTGTGTGAGTGTTTGTGTGACAGTGGGAAGGGTATTGCTGTATAAGCAGTCTGTCCAGCTGTCTGGACTCTGAAAAGCAGCGCAGACGAGTGATGTCAGGACTCTTCAGCATCTCTGCTAACAGTTACTTCTTCATCTCTCCTCTTTCTCTCTCTGAAGCTCTTCCACTGTTTCTCTACCTCGCTCCACTGCTGTCATCCCTCGCTCCTTTTCCCTCTGTGGTGTTTCTTGGTTTATTCATGCAACGCTCTGATGTCTCACAGCTGGGATCAAAGCATGAAGACGAGCTCTGCATGCTCATCAAGGTATACCTGAAAGTCAGTTTCTTCAGGGTAAACTGCAGCCGTGCGTGTGTGTGCGTTTGTGTGTGTGTGTGTGTGTGTGTGTGCGGCTGATATTAACATCTACGGGACATTAAGGGAATGACTTGGCTAATAGGAGGTAACAGCAGAGCAGATAGGAAGGTGTTGCTCCATGCAGAGACATTAAATTGGTTCAGGGAGGGAGGTGCTGTTGATGTTCTCCTTATGTAGGGAGCAGCATGAAGTGATGAAGCAGGAGGAGGAGGAGGAGGAGAGCTGCTGGGAGCAGACGTATATAATGTTAAGAGAGTTCAGATTTCTGCAGCATACCTGAGGAGGGTTTCTAACGTTGTTTGTTTCAGTCTTAGCATCCTCCTGCAACAGGGAATAATCTAAAGGTTGAGCAACATTCCAGCTTGTTTTTCCAATTTGGAGTAAAATCTGTTTAATCATCATTCATACAGTCAGAAAGAGTTCTACGGTTTTATTATTTAAACCTCCAAAGATCAGTTCTGGTCTCTTTCAATTCGTATGCAAAGTAAAAATTTTGGGCTGGTGTTTTAAATAACGAGAGAAAAAAGTGACTTTCACAAAAATAGTAAAATTCCTTCCATATTGGATAATTTTCCTTTTCTTCAGTAGCTGCGAACACAATGAAAAGTTTTTATTCTGATCCCAAAACAGAGCAGCCATGATAAAAAAAAACAGTTATTTGAGGGCTTGATTTATCTGGGGATAATTATTGTTTGACGATTCTATAAAACATCCGTCTTTCTCCACTTTTACAGTGGACTAATATGTTCAACTGATTAATCTTAATATCAGAACAAAAATTAACTTTTAGCCACATCCTGTCAAACAATTTAATGAGCTGCACAGAATCATAATTCAATTAATAAATCAAACTATGAAGATTTCTCCTTTTTATGTTCCCAGCCTGATTACATCACTCTGTCCTTTCTGAGGATGTGTGCTCTCTCTTGGAGGCCCCCTGCTGGACTGATGCTGGCTTAGTCATGCTCGGTCAGTTCAGATCTGAGGAGATGTTGAGCAGTTACTGGATGGAGCTTTAAGATGTAGGTTCTGTTAGAACAAAGTGTCCACGTGAAATGACTTGAGGGCAGCCCCTCAGCAGCTCTGTGGAGACAGAATGAAACTTTAATGATCCCTGAGGGGAACCAGTCAGGGCCCAGCACCAGAGACTGATACACATAAATAAAACAATCAGAGCTTTGTTCCTGAAGGAATCAGAACATATCCATCAACATACACCTGAACGTGATGGTAAGGTTTAACATTGCTGACGTGATATCGTGACTTTATTAAAAGTAACGGCCTGTTTTAATGACTTTAATTGAGTCTCAGAGTTTAATAGCCTCATGGTAATTAAAGGTGATAAACAGGAGCTGAAATGTGCAAACAGAACCATGAAACATCTGCAGCCTAACAGATGAGGCACTCATTGTAACGAGCCTGTGAAGAAAGAGATGAAATGACTTTTCTGTAAACCTGAATCTTAATTTGATTAGCAGGAGATGTCTGATGGTTAAAAAATGTGAAACCAATTGCATACAAAAGAAAAAATGACTAAGCTTCAAGTAACAATGCAACATTCCCATCAGGGAATTAAATGTTGAACCAGCAGATTACAGCAATTTCACAGCTTTACTCATAAACATAAACTCATTTATGTTTTCAACAGATGATGGAAACTGTTCATTTTTAGGTTTCTTACATCAAGAAATCCCTTCATTCTGCTCTGATAAATCCTGTATCTGGGTGTATTTTTGAGCAGTATTATTATACATTTATCTAATATGTGACTGTGACAGAACATTTAAGCACCAAACAGTCACAAACGCACTCGAGCATGATTAGGAATGAGTATGACGAAGCGTGCAGGGACACACTGCAGCATGTTTTTATTTGCATCGTTGTCTCTGTGCAGCAGCGTTTCAGATCTGTGTAGGTTTGGGTCTCTCTCTGACTGTTCAGGTACACAGTGACAGCCCTTCAAACACCAGCAGAACTCAGCAGATGAATGAATCTCTATTTAGGACCTCCATCTTCCCATCTTGGCAGTTTAATTCCTCTTTTTCAGCCTTCATCATCTGGTCCTGGATGTTTTCCTGCTGCCTCCTCATCTGTCGGTCCATGTGTCTGAGCTGGAAGTCAGCGGCGCTCTGCTGAACGTTTATTCTGACTCTCTGTTTAACATGCAGCAGATCTGTGGGTTCTTCAGGAGGAGAACTCTGTGTTCTGCTGTTTGAGACAGAACTGATTATTGGAGGTTATTGGACATTGTTTCACCTTCCCCTGGAATCTCCACAACAGAACAACACTAATGCTACAGTGAATCATTTTTATGTTTAGTCCTTGTTTGTGATTAGGCTGCAAGCACGTCAAATGATTTGATTTACAAATAAATAAATAAATTAATCAATTAAATAAATAAAGACCTTACTCGTCTTGCGACTGCTTCACAACTTGTTCTGGATCTCTCATGATGGTTTCATGTTTTTTGTCGTAAGGCTTAAAATGTGATGAATCACATTATACCACCATATTTATAAAGTACTCTTGAAACAACGAGGCGGTTGGCCTTGGTACTGTACTTTAAAAATGAGGAGTCTGTGCCACTTGTGGGATTTTGTTGATGTTCAGCAGGTTCAGAGTTTTGCTTAAAGTCTGTGTGCTAAATTAACATTGGTACAGAAATACAAACAAACACAGGGAAGAGAAGAAATGTAATTTGTATGCAAATGACCTCATTATGACTTGTTTCCTCTTTAATAATCCCTTTAATGAGTGAAATCAGCACCGATTTGTTCCTGCTGTGTGAGAAGAGCAGTGGTTCTGTGTAAATCCACAAAGATTTTACTTCAGCTCTGCTGTTGACTCCATGCTGCTCATCTGATTACAGCTTGCACAGGTGCACGTTCAGGTCTGAGGTTAGCATGCTGGTTAAATTCATATTGCATATACTGGTGCAGTTTACAGCGAAGTTCTGCATGGGTTGGGCCCAGAACAACCCCCAAGGGAGAGATTTAATTTGACATAAAAATAGAAAACATGAAATGTTCTCATCATGCAGGAGTTTATCTGAAACAAAATGGAAACATCTCACTGAATCATAACCAGACCACCAGACTTTGTCTTATGTAACTTTGTGTGTGTGTGTGTGCAGGACCTAGCTTACCTCATCATGTTTGCTGAGCTGAGATCTGCAGTGAACCCTCAGAGATCCAGAACCAACCTGAAAACATTGTTTTACTACTGAACTCTGTCTTTGTTCTTCACAGATGTGATGATTTCCTCCCAGCTGATCCAAATAAATCCAGAGTGTGTTTGTTGATGATCTTCATCAGAGTTTCATCTCAGCTCTCATGAAATGCACTTAAATATTATCCTCAGTCCTGTTCCACTTTAGTTTAACTGTTGATTCTTCCTGTTTCCCGCCCAACGGGAGGCTTATTAAAGTTAGTCGGATTCACATGGAAATGATGATGGAGCAGATTCTACAGCTTTAGTTTTCAGATCACACACTTTTGAAGATGATTTCATTTGATAAGTCAGGGTTATAAACTCTCTCTGATCTGTGACGCTCAGATTTTTCCTGCTCTGCCGCTTAAGACCGGATCTGTTGTTTAAAACAGTTTACTCTGCCGTCAATATGGCCTCATTTTCTTCTGCATGCAGTTGTAGTCCTAGAGTGTTGTCCTGATGTTGGTCTTGTATTGCCATCTGTCTCACATTTGCTCAGTCTGACAGCATGAAGTATTGCTTTGTTTCTATGCAACAGGAGCATTTTTAGTGCTGAAGAAGCTTGGTGCCGTTTGCCGGAGAAATGATTCCAGCAACGCGCTGACTGTCCTCCCTGCAGACCACGTCTTTATTTTCTTACATGAAGCTGAGAGAGTCGAGCAGTAGAGTAGAGTAGACAAACTTAGCTCTGATTCTCTTATTGTCGTTCAGTCACTTCTCATTTCCAGTCCCTCCCACTCCCTCTGTCATCTGTCGGTTAGAGCTGTGGAGAAGTGATGGATTGACTGAGCTTCTGTCTCTCTGTGGGAAATGAGCCTGTTAATGTGGCAAACTGAGCTTGTACCATATTCATCTGAAAGCCAGCGAATCACTCTCCTGCTCTACAGGCCGTCGTTTGCACGGAGGCGCATCTGCTCTCTTTCCAAAACTCAAACAGAGTGCAAAATGAATGGCGGATAAAAATCCATTTCCTGTCTCTTTCAGGTCTTCATCAGTACATCTCCCTGCTTTTCACTCCTCCTCCTCCTCTCCATTTTCCAGTTCACCTGCTGTCACGCTCACGCAGTCATTACCTGCAGCCATTATTGTCCTTTCTCCTTTTCTCTTCCAGTCAGCGGATCCTTCACTCTTCTTATCGCCTCTCTGAGTGTCATCCCGGCAGTCATGAAAAGGTTTCAAACACTGAGGGACGCCCGCCTGCTGCCAGATTAATATATAAAGTCAGTCTGACAAAGTGAGCCGATCCCGGACCAGAACCTCTGCCTATGTGGCCAGATCACTGGGCATAGCCGCTAAATGGAAACAAAACAGCTCTGCTCTCATGAAGGTAAGTAGCTGCACAGTGGAGTTTTATTGCTCAGAGCACAGCTGGGAACAGCTCATTTCACAATAAAAGTCAGAGCAGCTCTTAAATCTGAGAACTGAGGAATAAATCAGGCCGTCTTCCCGAAAACATCTCACCAAACCAAACACCTGAAGCCACTCTTAGTCTTTCAGTGCAGGAGACACATCTGAAGGTGTTGGAGACAGATCAGGTCTGCAGGCAGGCAGGTCAGTTCCGCAGCTGTACCCTCCTCTTCCTCAGTCAGGCTTTGTTGGAAAATGCATGGACGTCCCTGGAGAAGATGTGGTCCTCAAGACAGACCAATATTGCTCTCTGGTGGACTTTTAAGGTCAGTGATTCAGCAGCATCATTAACCTCTAACAAACAAGGGAAGGAGAGGTGCTACCACAGTGAATGAAATGAAGAACTGAAGAGGTGTGGGCATTATGAGGAGCTACAGGTCCAGGTCACACAGCAGTGGCGTGAACTCTAACTTCCCCTCACACCTCGGACTTCCCACCTGTGTAGCACCGAGACGTTCTGTATAGTATCTCTGTTCTGTGATGTTGCTGATCAGACTCAGAGGTGATCAATGTGAAGGTGCCAATCATCTTAGAATCAACCTGAAACTGTGCTCCAGACTTAACCACAGGATCCGATAATTACTGCTGTTGTAATATATGCAGACATTGATCCAGCGGTCCTCTCTGTCCCTCCTTCAGACTCTCCTCTGTGTACGTCAGTATGAAAGGCTATTACTCAATTCTAATTTCATCTCAGATCCGTTTCTCACCATCGATCTCTTCACGCCCAGCGAGGCGCAGAGTGACATTGAGAAGGACACTGATATGGAGATGGACATGGATTTAGAGAAAAGAACGAAACCCTGAGCTGAAAAGAGTGAAGACAGACGGTGGAAATAAGAGTATAGACACAGAGAGGAGACGATGGCTGCAGTGTTGGATCAGCTGAAGCTCTGGTGAGGATTTAGTGCTAGTTTCTCCTCAGTCTGGAAAAAGAAGCTGAATTATGCGAACGTTTCACAGGTTGTTGCGCCTGTAGGTTAGGCTTTGTGCACAGATTCTAGCCTGAGGAACAGTCTTGAAGTCTGAAGGCCAGGTTAAGATGGAGGTGCTTGCTAACATATTTGGCTTTTGCATTTTTTGGAAATGATCATGAGAGAAGGAAAGAAGCCTGGTAGCAGTTTTTAGCTGTGAAGCCACATAAAAACACAAATTCCACATCATCCACTGGGAATAAGACCCAGCATTGTGTTTTCAAGCTGAGGATGTTCTGTAAATAAGATCTGAGGCAGAGCTAAGAAGGAAAAACTTCCCTCAGCCCCCTTTATTCATCCTGAACAGTCTTCATCAGAGGCTGTATGTATTTCGTGTTTTATATCTGAGCTCTAACCAGAGGTCCTCCTTACTGGAACCAGCTCAAAGTGGTCTGCTGGGAACATTCAGACCAATCTTTAATATGATCTCCACTGTCTCATTTCTGTCTGTTTACTGCGCTCCTGCTTTCTGTTGGTACATAAAGCTTCAGGATCTTAAAGCAGACCAGGTCACAGAGAAGCTGCTCTCATTCACATAATTTCTGGGTTTGGTGTCGGAAAGAAAACACGTCTTCTAGAACCCGGTGACGTTGGGGCTTATCTTTATGACCATCAGCTGACATGCCTGCACTCACCTAACCTACGTTTCTTATCTTGGCTCTAGTGACGTGCTCAGAGAGAAAAGCTCAAAACGTCTTGATGATTTTCCTCCTTTCTGTTGGCTTTAGGATCAGATTATGACCCAAAAGCTGCAGTGTTTTGACAGGTAGAGCATTCAGACCCAGTTATACAAAACAACAAAGTTATAGCACTTGGTTTGTTCGTTTTATTAGCAACTGGTTTTATTAGCAACTGGTTTTGAGCTTATTTTGATGCTGGGTTCCCCCATGGATCCAGATGTAACGGCCCAGCAGCTCGGGTCTCACACAGCAGACAACCAGATAACTTACTGTATCTTGAGCTCTTCTCTGTGGAATGGAGCTGGAAGTTTTTTAGCTGCAGCATCCGCTCACTGTTTCTTATTAAATGTTTGTTAGTGGTCAATTCTTCTTTTTAAAACCATTTGATGAAACGGAACCACCAGAACCTTCTCTGCTGCCTGAAACCAATAAGAAACATTCCTGGAAGTCTGACTGTGGAAGTCTGGGCCTTTGTAGAGGTGAAGGTACAAGAATGATCCTTTTCATTTTTTGGATCCAGCAGCACAATCAGAACCAGAAAACAGGCCTATGAGGCAGGTGTGGATCTACTGGTGTCAGTTTGCATTCAGGCGAATCGAGTGGACCAGAATCACAGTGGTGACGTTCTCTGCCAACTTCCTGTGCTGCAGATTCTGTTTGGATTCCTCTGTCACTCCTGCGTTGCCTTGATTTTGGCAGAAAGCTGGAACAGAGTGACTCTGTGTCCTCTGGCAGAACTTCCTGCTGTCGTTTTTTAGAATGAAGGGCAGAAATAACAAAAACCTTAAAAGATGAGGAGAAATCATTTAAAATCAGAGGTGTTGTATTCTGCACCAGAAATGTTTTATTCTCCTATTCTAGACAGAAAAAAACTTAATTTCTCTTTTTTTTCTTATTTGATAAATTTCATTTAATATGATTCTTGATTTATTTATCAAGATTTATTTGGTTTTAGCAGCAGGATTTCTAGCAGGGTCCAGCAGGGTCCAGCAGTAGATTAGGTGACTACAGGTCTTTACTGACCTCTGGAAAAAATCAGTCAGGCAGCTACAGCGCTTTCAAAATGCTGCAGCCTGAGTCCCGTCTAACACCAGGGAAATGGATCACATCAGAACCTGTTCTTAAATTACTGAACTTGCTCTCTGTTGGTCAAAGAATAGATTTTAAAATTATGCTTTTTATAAAGCACCAAATGGTCTTGGACCAATATAGATTTGTTGCTGGTCCAGTATGAACCATGTATACCCATTATTTAATCAGAGACCTGCTTACTCAGTGTTCCCAGGATCAGAACCAAACAAAGTGAGACGTCATTTAGATTCTATGCTACTCAGCTGTGGAACAAACTGCTTGAAAACCTAAGATGTGCAGAAACCGTTGGTTCATTTAAATGAGGAGTGAAAACATTCTTCACAGCAGCTTTGGATAAAACGATCTGACTAATAGACTGTTTGGCTGTTTGAAGCGCGAGACTGCACACTATTTTGGGATTGAAATTTAGAATGAAACCCTCAAAAACTTCAGTAAATTTAATATTTGGCCTTTAACACTTGTTTCCTCTATTGAACTTTTCATTGTTTGACATATTAATAATTTAAAAAAAATAAAATCTTAAAGTTTCCTTTGATATCCTGTCCGCTTGTCATTGCCTTCTGCTTGAATGATGCAGATCTGAATGATGAAAAAGTGATGAGCTCTATTCTCACAGCTTCTTTGTACTGTTCCATCACAGGCTGTTAGCACATGTTCCAGTCTCTTTCACTATGCATCGACAGGTCCATATATCAGTCACTGATTATGACCCTGGGCCAGCAGGGTTCTGGGAAGTCCTTCTGAAGGTGGTTATTAGAGAAGAAAGCAGACGTTTTGTCCAGCCCTCTGAAAGCTATTAGGACTTAAAGATGAGGCCATAAACCAGCTCGATTACTGGACGTCCCCTTTCTGTCCGTCAGTCAGGTGGTCCATCTCGTTGGTGAGAGCAGAACTGCCACAGGGCTCCACAATTACAGAGTTATTATCTGAGTGAGCCTGGAATTAGTTTCATCCCAATGGAAATGTCCCTATAAGTGATTTTCCACAGCAGCACTGATGTGCATGGCTGGTTTTGGGGAGAGGTGGGGGGGTCAGGGGGATACAAGCCTCCAGGGTACATCCTCAGCCATAATTATTTTTCAAAAGTCTGACTCATCCTGCTGAAATACTTTGAAATTAATATTTTTGTCGCTTCACTTGTGAACGCGCGCACCACGAGGGAAAATCTTTCAGGGTGATTTGATTCTTATTTTACTTTCTGCCACCTTCATTTGACACTTCCACATCATCCAGTGAGGATTTCATGCAGCACCGATGTAGGCAGCAAACTGAAAAGCTTTCTCTGAATCAATGAATGAAAAATCTTTACATCTGACTGACATTACATCACTTTGGTTTTCAAACTCTGGGGAAATTCATATTTCTGCAATGGATTTTATATCTGCTGGAGCTGTTAGATCACATGCAAATGTTTCTGCCACAGTGAAAAAAAAGTACACCCTCTTTCTGAAATTATTCCAGTTCATTCACTGAGCCACGTTGTCATTACTAATGACACTAAGAAGAATCCGCAACAGAAAATCGTTGATACCTCGGACAGCTGCCAGTCTTCCAAGGAGTGGATGTCCCAGCAGACTCAGCCCAAGGTCAGAACGTGAAGCTCAAAGAAATCCATCCGTCTCAGAATGTATAGGCCTCAGATAGCAGGTTGAAGGTTAAAGGTCATGACAGCACAGTTAGAAAAATACTGAACCAGTATGGCTGCTTGGAAGAGTGGAAGGAGAAAGTCTCTTCTCTCTAAAAACAAAATGGCTGAAAAATTAGGTTGAAAGCTGCATCTGGATGAAAGAGAAGACTTCTGGGACAATGTCCTCTGGACAGATGAGACCACAGCAGAGCGATATGACAATAATATTCAGGACCATATTTGGTGGAACCCAAACACAGCATATCATAACTAACACCTCGTACCAACCTTTCCTTCACAGCGGTGAAGGGATGATGATCCACTGTTTGCCAGGTGTGGCTGCAGGCACCAGCTCAGGTTTCACTGACTTTCTTTCAATTCCTCAGCTCAGGAGCTCTTCTGACACTTAAACTAGAAATGAAACTGCTGATGAAACGTGAGAACATATCAGTTGTTGTTAGACACCACCACATACACATGTGTACCTGCTATAATATGGATGATTTTACCAGACCCAGCCTTAATCTCTACAACATCCAAGCTGCAGGGGGGTTGCAGACAGCTACGTTCTGATGTCAGACCAACGCAGACAAACGCAACATTACACGGTAAAACCTGACAGCACCCTTGAGATAACCCTTGTTATCTCTTAAACTCCACTTGTTATGAGTTTTTCTCACAGAGCACACGTTTATGTGTTTGATGTTTAACTCACACTTGTAAATTGTTCATAAGCTGTCAGAGTTGAGACCATGCACATCTGAACGTTGACTTTGGAGCTTCAAGGATGGGGAGGAATCCCAGTGAATGTCCAGAAGAATCTGCAGCGACATTCACTCGTTCTTTCAGAAGTAATATTTTTTATTCACGGACCAATAAAGAATGTCTCAGGATCTCATTGCCCATGTGAAAGAGTGAAATAAACTCCAGCTGTGAACGTGGTTTAATATAAAATCTTCTTTCAGTCAAACCCAGTTTAAACTTTGTGATGATGACAGAATATACTTGTATAGTGAACATGGATGTAACACGCAGGCATGTTGTACTGCATGTGAGCATGCCATGTGTAATAATAGATACATGCCTGTGTGAGTAGCTCTAGTTCCATCTGTTTCCGGTAAGTGAAGCAGGGAATGAGGAGAGCAGCCAGTGATATGTGCACAGATGGTCTGTTCTTTCTGATAGCGCTGCAGCAGTCAGCACAGTGAACGTGTGAATTAAAAAATCCCAGCTGAATTATAATAAACTCACAGTTGAACTTGGCAGGTTCTCGGCTGGGATCTGTGCAGACTGAGAGGGAATGAGAACAAAGAGACGGCAATCTGAAACAGCGTGTGGGAGGAAGTGAGTTTTTCTGTCGGCCAACAACAACGGAGCAGAAAACAGTCAGAGACAATGTTAGCACTGCAAAGAGGGCTGCATCAGTTAAAGAGGTCAGCAAAGGAGAACGAAGGGAGGATGATTATAAACCTGAGGGCAGGACAGAGAGGAGAAGATTGAGAAACAGATCAGGACTAACAGGAGAGCAGATAAAGGAGGGATTACAGGAATCTGTGACCTCACCAGGCGGCCATCAGAGCAAACCTGATTACCAGGAGACGGAGAACCCAGAGAAATCTCCAGGTCCACTTACACACACACACACACACACACTCTCCACAACAGACTTATAGAAGATATGCAGCATCTTGCTGCAAACACCAAAGGTCTTAAGCTTCCTCAAGAAGTCCAGTCTGCTATGTCCCTTTGTGTAGACGGCTTCACTGTTACATTTCCACTTTAGTCTGTTGTCCAGGTGAACACCGAGGTATTTATACTCCTCCACCACCTCCACTTATTCTCTGGAAATAGTGTTTGACCTATTCCCGTTTCTCCTAAAATTTGCTTTGTTCACAATGAAGATCAGATGCTTGTTTCCACACCATGACACAAAGCCGTCCTCCAGCTTCCTGTACTCAGCTTCTCGTCCATCTCTGATCCATCCCACGACTGCAGAATCATCTGAGTTTTTCTTCAGATGACAGGAGTCTATCTTGTCTTGGAAGTCGAGGTGTACAGAGTGAAAAGGAATGGTGAGAGTACAGTCCCCTGTGGTGCTCCTGTGCTGCTGACTACTTGATTAAACATATGATCCTTCAGTCTCACAAGGTGTTGTCTGGTAGTCTTTGATCCAGGACATTGTTGAGGCCCCATCCTAAGTCTTGGACGTTCTGACAAAGCAAATCAGTGGTAATGCACTGGATAAATCAAAGAACGTGATCCTCACAGTGCTGCCTGTTTTGTCCAGATGACAGTGGGTCTGTTGAAGGTGTATGATGGCCTCTTCATCTCCAACTCCATAGTAGGAAAGAGTCAGGTGGAACCACATCAGGTGTGTAATCTTTCAGTCTGTTTAGTCACCTCAACAGATGAACCAAAGTCTCAGTTGTTGGAAAAACGGTGGATTATGGCGACTTCAGTGAGTTCAATGTGACCTCGCTTCCACAGTAAGTTTTTCATTGGTTCTCTGCCTCTCTGTAAAAAGACAAACAACAAGGCAGAACCAGAATATGATGGTTGTAATTAAATGTTAATTTATTCCCTGCTTACTTACTGCTTCATGTTGTGCAACCACAACTCCTGAGTAATTAAAAGATAACCTTGTATTCAAGGTCAATATTTTCCCACTTATACTCAAATGGAAATGCACACAACTAAACAGAAACTGTGAAAGCCAAGGCTGCAGAGCTGCATGTTTTATTTATGCATTCATAGTCTAAGGTAAATTTATCCTGCAGTAAACACACCATATGGCTTCCTGCTGTAAATTGTTCTGATCATTGATTAATTGATTTATTCACTGTAAATACAGTCAGCAACCTGAAAAATCTGAGAGTTTGGAGCAGAATCTTTTATAAAGCAGTAATGCAGCAACTCAGGGTTTGCTTAGAGCACTAACATGTTGGGGAAAACAGCTGTGAAGGAGATAGGTTGTGTCTCATTACCTTTCATTATGATATAAAACTTTCCTTCTCCAAATCACCACAGGCATGGCTTTGGAAAGGTAAAGGTGGATTCAACACAAGGAACTCAGAACAGATCACTGTGCTGTAGAGATGACCCACAGGGGATGCCACCTCAGACATCATGAACGCCTGAGGTCCACAGCTCCAGCCATCTGCAGGTTTTCCATGTTTCACACCTGATACTACTGACTGAATACTGGAGGCCGGGGTTGGGACATTTCTCAGGTTCTTCATCTTCTGATCCCATCTCATCTGCAGCTTCTGCTCCTAAATGATGGAGTGGTACACCGATCCATGAAAGAAATTCCATGTTCAGAGCTCCGAGACTTTGAAGGAGCTGTAGAACCAACTCTTCATCATGTCAGTCCATACAGCTGACCAGCTTGGTTCTTCATCTGGTTATATTATTGCTGAATTTATGTCTCTGTTAGTTCTGTCAGACCTAAGTGACGTCACTGCTTGTATCATCACTGTGTTCAGAAACAGTTTAAGGAATCAGCAGGTTCTGCAGAGTTCACTTTCTCTTAGAACAAGCTCAGAGTTCAGCTCACATAAAACTGAATCGTTCGGGCTTATACTTCACCAGAAACATTCTGAGCTTAACTCAGGGAAACTCCAACATGAACCAGTTTATGTTCAGTTATCAGGCTTTCCTGAGATGAGGTCTTCTGCTATAATGTCCTAACAGTTGGTCAGTGTTGAAGGTGTGAGCAGATCCAGTCCAACAACATGTGGGACAGAGGCCGTGTTTGAGTGGACAATGTAGGACAATGTGGGACAGGTTCACATGTCTTCTGAAAGCAAGTCAAACGTTTGATGTCCAACTTAAAACATAAGCAGTGAATATGGATTTTATGAAGTTCATGTCACAGAAACGGACAGCACCGATCCATCACTCAGTTCATAACATTTCATACTACAGCCAAATGTCACTTCACCTTCTGCACTTGAAGTTGAAACTTCCACTGAAATGTCTTTAAGGCAGAGTTATTGCTCTGTCTTTCTGGGTTTTGTAGTTTTTGGGCACATTTTCTCCTCTTTCGGATTGTTGCCTTGATACAAACAAAACTACCTGGATTGTAAAGACTTTTTCTCTAAAATTCCTGGCTGGGTGGAAAGTGAAGGTGGAAAACACTAACAGATTAACCTGGACTTCACCCCTAACTTAGTTTGACTGACCACAAACACAGCTGCTAGTGCAGAGCTGTTCATTGGAAACCAAACATCAACAGGTGTCTGTTGTGCAGTTGGACTTTGAAAAACTGATTGAAATGTAAGAAATCATCTCAGTTTCTAAGACAGACAGAAACATCCTAAGATGCCATGCACTCCTGCACAACATGGTACACCTGGTCACTCTATGATGACATCATTGTGTTAATATATTAATATCAGCATGTTCTATGCAAAAGGCTCTTTACTGTCTTATTAATAACTGCATGATTGTCTCATGTTTCCTCTATATTTGTATAAACTAAATTTAAAGCTGCCATTAGTCACTCAGGTTTCCATTTTTGTTGTCAGATTTAAAATAAATAAAAATCAGCTAATTAAGAGTTTTGAATTGATTTCAGTCACTGCCAAGCACGAACAGGTTGTTTAATAAAACCCTGATTTAAACAGGGACAAACTTAGCTGATGTATCCCGCACCCAGGTAACATATAGACAATGTTTGCACTATTAATGCAGCTTAACCTACCATTAATACTAATAGATTTAGGTTCAAAGTTATCTTTAATACCAACAGGTTTTTGGTTGACTGGAAGTAATGTCAATGTTTTCAGAAGTCCTGCCAGCGGTCCTAACTTCTGATCTGTGATGGGAGCTAAAGATTATGGTGATGGCAAGGAGGTTTTCCAATCTCAAAGACTTGGAGCTCATCACCAAAGTTAAATAACTTAAAAAAATGCAAGAATGTGCTTAACAAATATAAGACAGATTTGATTGTATAAACATTTTTCCAAGATGGGATAATTGACTTTTGACATGCCATTTTTTTTTATTAAAGATTAATTGTTTTTTGAAACTGAACATTGTTTTATTATCTTGACTAAGTTGATGACTGAGAACAAAAGCAGCAAAACAATAAGAGAAATTGTGAATGTCTGAGAAACAGCTTATGTTCTGAAAGAAAAATGGGAATCAGACTTCTGACAGAAATAAACCCCAGCAGATCTAAAATGACTCCACAGCTTGACTTTCAGTATGACTGTGTGGTTTAGCTGAGATGAGACTTTAAGCTTATGGCTGATAACACTGTATGCTCTTTCAAAACATGGTTTAAATCAGACTCAAGCTGCAATTCAGGAACACAACTGAAGCACAGCAACATCCCTCTCCAAGCGACATGAGTCCCACGGCAGCATCAGTGGGTATGTCCCAATTCAGGGGCTGGAAGGACCCAGTCCACGTAGACCGGATCCTTCGAAGGATCCAGCTCACAGCAACATGAGTTCCACACTGACATAAGTCCTACAGCAACATGAGTCCCATTGCAACATCAATCCAACAGCAACATCAGTCCCACAGCAACATCAGAACCCAGACTAACATCAGTCCCACAGCAACATCAGTCCCACAGCAACATCAGTCCGAGACTAACATCATTCCCACACTGTCGTAAGTCCCACTGCAACATCAGTCCCACAGCAACATCAGTCCCAGGCTAATATCAGTTCCACAGCAACATCAGTCCCACAGCAACATCAGTCCTACAGCAACATGAGTCCCACAGCAACATAAGTCCCACAGCAAAATGAGTCCCACAGCAACATAAGTCCCACAGCAAAATGAGTCCCACAGCAACATAAGTCCCATAGCAACATCAGTCCCACAGCAACATCAGTCCCAGACTAACATCATTCCCACACTGTCATAAGTCCCACAGCAACATCAGTCCCACAGCAACATCAGTCCCAGACTAATATCAGTTCCACAGCAACATGAGTCCCACAGCAACGCGAGTCCCACCGCAACATCAGTCCCACAGCAGCATCAGTCCCAGACTAATATCAGTTCCACAGCAACATCAGTCCTACAGCAACATGAGTCCCATAGCAACATCAATCCAACAGCAACGTCAGTCCCACAGCAACATCATTCCCAGACTAACATCAGTCCCACACTGTCATAAGTCCCACAGCAACATCAGTTCCACACTGACATAAGTCCCACAGCAACATGAGTCCCACACTAACATCAGTCCCACAGCAACATCAGTCCCACACTAACATCAGTCCCACAGCAACATCACTCCTACAGCAACATGAGTCCCACACTAACATCAGTCCCACAGCAACATCAGTTCCACACTGACATAAGTCCCACAGAAACATCAGTCCCACAGCAACATCAGTTCCAGACTAATATCAGTTCCACAGCAACATGAGTCCCACAGCAACACGAGTCCCACAGCAACATGAGTCCCACACTAACATCAGTCCCACAGCAACATCAGTTCCACACTGACATAAGTCCCACAGAAACATCAGTCCCACAGCAACATCAGTCCCACACTGACATGTCCCACAGCAACATGAGTCCCACACTAACATCAGTCCCACAGCAACATCAGTTCCACACTGATATAAGTCCCACAGCAACATGAGTCCCACAGCAACATCAGTCCCACACTAACATCAGTCCCACAACAACATCAGTCCCACAAAAGCATAACGCTTATTAGATTCATATTGACTGTGAGGACTGAGGGGGGAAGCTGATCCTGGCGGCACAGAGATGAAAGAAAGTCTGAAAGGCTGAAGATAGGTTTTGAGGTCTGAGAAGGGTTTGATATCTTGATGTTTGTAGGACAGCAGGCAGGCAGGGATTGCCTGGAGACGGAGGAGCTGTTTGAGTTGTTCTGGTTTGTTCCTTTGCAGGAGTGTTTTCTGTATATGTAGGATTGTTAAGGAAGGTTTGGCTTGGTGTGGAAACCAGTGAGAAGTACTCAGCATGGGGAAATGCTGAGACCAAAAGGAGGTGAGCTTGAGAGAAGGACACCAAAAACATTAACTTGGAAATAAACATATATATACAATATATATATATAGTATATATAGTGGAGGCCAGTCAAGTTCTATCAATTCCTTAATCCTCCAGGAACTGCCTGCATACATGCCTGCCACATGTGACTGAGTGTTATAATGCTCCAGGAGGGACCCAAGATCCAATGCAGCAGCGAAGGATCTAACCTAAGGGTCTACCTAATGACAGTCAGGGTACCATTGTTTATCCTGTACAGGTCTGTGAATCCCTCCATAGATATGCCTCCCTAGGCCAACACTGACCAACCACCAGACTGATCATGCAGAACAATCTTGCAGGCAGCATAACACACCACAGCTTATCCTACTTATCCTGTTCTTCCTTGCATAAAGGATCAGATGTCGGTCCTGCTAATGGGTTAAGGACCTGCAACGGCCCTGTCCAGTTATTCTAGATTAACTGCCTATCTCTTGGAGTCTCCTTCGTGCTTTTGAAACTGTGCTGGGAGACACAGCAAACCTTCAGGCAACGGTACATATTGATGTACCATCCTGGTGGAGTTGGACAGCCTGTGCAACCTCTGTAGGGTCCAGGAATCACCTCATGCTACCAGTAATGATACTGACCCTGATCAAATGTAAAACTACAAAAAAAAGTCCAAAAAAGAGGAGGGAGAAACTGTCCTGTTTTTAGCCTTGCCCCTGTAGTGCACCTGTTGTTAATTTCATTAACACCCAAACAACTAACACTGATTAACAACCCCCTCTACTGTTTGAAAGACAACATCAGTATACCAAAAGTTTCAGACTTGATATTATAGTCTGATCAAAAAGTGCTCCTTTCTTTTTTTTTTGAGCAGCATATATGTACATATATACATACAACTAGAACCTCTTTGGTTCCAACTCCATGTGCAGGAAGCTTCTCAGTCTCCACTCAACCTGAGCCATCAGGTCTGCAATAGCCAGTTGAGGTGTTTAACAAGTCATAAAGGTTTTCAATCTAAAAGTTACTTTATTTGGAAACTTTTCTACAGGGTTGATGATCTGCAGAGAGGATGCGGCTTCTGCAGCTGTGGACCACCAGGACGAAGCCCTGTGTGTGAACTGCTTCAAACAAGCCAATGATTGGTGGTTCTGGTATAATCTAGTTTCCTAATGAGATGGTGTTTACATTGGGAGCAGAGCAGCAGGTGGGTTTGTTTCTTCATGGGTGCAGACACACACTCTCTCAGCAGCTGCTGTATTTAACTGTGTGATGGTGTGTGTTATGTAAACTGGCAGCTTTGACTTCCATTTGCATATGATTTGCGTATGAGTTTCCAGTCAGATGGGGGTTTGAATTCAGATCTATCAGTCTGTTTAAAGACAGCATCTGTGAGAGCAACCTTCCTGAATCTTTTTGTTCCGATTTGGTGAAACCTGTCTCTGTACAATTTAGCTCTGCTGTGATTTCTGGCTGAATCTGATCTGGATTTCACTCTCATCAGATTGTTCTGCTAAATGTCGCCAATGACCTTCTGTTCACCTTTGTTTGATTTTGAGGATAACTCAGATTTGACCTAAAATGCTTTTATTATATTTTATTATTCTACAAACTGAGACGGAATTAGTTTTTTAACTTTGGTGTATCTGGATATCAGAACAGGCCCAAGCTCAGGTCAAACCAACCTGCGACCTTCCCAGGATTATGTCCTTGGTTTGTTCTCTTTGTTCTCAGGTGATCTATGACCTCTGAAATAAAGACAAACTTTAGTTTAAAATACTGCTTGTCCGACTGAAATACTTCACCTTCTGTGTGTAATGTTTCTGGAGAGGAGGTTTGAGATTGTGAGATTATGCATAAAAATGTCAAATGTCTCGATCAAAAGGTTAGCCTACAAGAAGAACTTAACTTCTTACAGAGAGAACATTTTCAGTCTTTAGATGAAGAGCTCTAAACAGGTAATAGGTGTAAATAATTCAGCTCAAGGGTCTCTAAGATTCAATCCTCTTTATAAAAACAAGGTTCTCACCACATTAAGGAGCTGTGTTTTTTCTTAGAGTTGATCTAAACTCAGTTTTCATCATGAGCAGCTCAGATGATGATGCAGTTTAATCTGGAACTATCGCCAATAAAAAATCTGGCCTAAGGCAAGTGCACACCATTGTAACCTTCTAGGATTCAGCTGGCTTTCACATTAGACATCTGTAAAGCAATCAGTGCCCTGAGAAAACCAGAACCTTCTTTCTGAGTTTCAGCTTTCTGTGGAGGTCAGCTGAAGAAAATTCAGTAACCAGCATCTAACTGAGGTCCATCATCACTGTTAGGGTTGGTTAAACCAGAGGAACCACCTGAGGCCTCACAGAAAAACACTTAATTAAGTGCCTTCTGCACTCTCGGTTCTAAAACCTCTGGAGGAACCTCTGAAAAACAGATGTTGCCTAAAAAACAAATGCTTGTTCAGAGGGTGAGCAATGAAAGATGGGCAGGAAATGAACCAGGAATCATTGAGGAAATGGGAATAAAGAAATAAAAGAAGTTGCAAAATGGAAGAGAAGCTGCAGGGAAATGTGACAAGAGGGCAGAGTGAATAAGTAGGTAAGCAGGAGGGAGCAGAAAGATGAAGATGGGAAAATGAGTAAACAGGCAAAACAAAGGTGGAGGAGGGAGAGATAGATGAGAGGAAGAGACAGTGAGATCCCTGGGCAGGTAAACACCAAGCAGGAGCCGAGGAGAAGAGACAAGGAGGTAAGGAGACTGAGAGTAAAAGAAAGCAGGATGATCTCAGCTCCATCAGGACCTAAAACACAATTCCTAGAGTAAACACAGCTAACAAGACGCTGAATCAGACAATAAATTAATGAGATGGAGGAGAGGACACACGTTTTGCTTCCTTTCAGCTGGGAGGAGGAGTGCTGACAGCTCCTGATAGAGACGTTCTAATGGGAGCAGAAGATGATTGACAGCCATGGAGTAGGATGACAGCACATAAAATTCGCATTAGCTCCCACACTGACAGATAGGGACGATGCAGAGAGGCAGGTAGATGATAGGAACCAGATAAAATGTCAAAAAGACTTGAAGAGAGTCAGAATAAAGAAGCTAGATACAGAGGGAAAGACCAGCAAACCAACCAGAGATGACAGTGTACTTAGCTCCACACAAACTAAAACCGAGACAGGAAACTTTTCAGCTGTTGATCAACGAGTACATCAGTCTTCATTCAAAGTTAGAAAGAATGTCACATATGTGAACCAGACTAGAGGTTTCATGGTGGTTCCTAGAGGTTCTAAAAGTAGAATGGGAGGCAGTTCTTTGAGTTATCAGGCTCCTCTCCTGTGGAACCAACTCCCAGTTTAAGTCTGTGAGGCAGACACCCTGTCTACGTTTAAGGCTAGGCTTAAAACTTTCTTTTTTTAAGCTTATAGTGAGAGTCGCTTAGGTTATCCTGAGCTATCTCTGCTGCTGTAGGTTTAGGCTGCTGGAGGAAATATTGACCACTCTTCCTCCCTCTGCTACTTTCTCCTACTACTCTCCAATTGTATATTAACTGTGGTTATTGCTGACAGTAACTTTTTGTTCTCTCTCTGTTATTTTCCTCTCATAGAAGCAACACCTGGCCTGGTGTTTCTGTGTTCTATCAAGTTTCTTTCTAAGAAAAACTCCAAAGAGAAGCTAATGTTGCACTTAACTCTGCATACTCTAGATTCTCCTGGTCCAGTGTTTTGCGTTTTTTTTGTCCTTTTAACCCCCTACTCAGTTGCATCAGATGACCTCTCATATTAAGTCTGGTTCTGCTGTTTTTTTCCTGTTAAAAGGGGGCTTATTTCCACTGTTACCACATGCTTGGTCAGGAGTGAGGTTTGCTGCAAAGTCAATGACTTGATGTAATTGACTTCTGCAGATGGACACCTTTCTACTAACTGGCATTATAATCAGAATCTGATTGTTCTGTACTATAATCATGATTGAATTGGACTGAATTGGATCATTGGATCTGAATGTATCTGTATGATTGGACTGTGTTAAAATTAACCGGTTTAAAGTGAATTTGAACTGAATTAGATTCTAAATAACTGGATATGAATTGAAGTGTTTAGCAGAATTTGCAAGCAAATTTTTGCAGGTGAATTTTTGCAGGTGAATTTTTGCAGGTGAATTTCTGCAGGTGAATTTCTGCAGGCGAATTTCTGCAGGTGAATTTCTGCAGGCGAATTTCTGCAGGTGAATTTTTGCAGGCGAATTCTTGCAGTTGAATTTTTGCAGGCAAATTTTAAGTACAAAAAAAAAATTCACACACATAATTGCACAGGATAAAAATTCTGTATTATAAATTCAATGTCTAAAAAATGTCTGATTCTAATGAGACTATTTTACTTCCATAGAGGTGCACCTTTAATCTGACCTGCTGCTGAAACTATTTAATTTCCCCCAGGGGTGTGATAGAATTAATCTTATTTCTATATTAATAATTGTATGACTGTTATAGAAGTGTATGTGTTCATTTACTCGACTATTAAAGGGGTGGATCCCTGCACAATCGAGCCGGTAGTTTTTTATTAATTCACTGTTATTAATCGTGCAGAGAACATCTCACCTTTCTCTCTGTCTTTTCACCATCTTCTTTGCTTAAGACACTTAGGCTTACTAAAAGGAGCTCTCTTAAGACTTAAGATGCTTTGTGAAAAGGTTTTATCTTACCGAGGCAAAATAAAAAAAATCTTAGAATCAGAGAAATTTTAAGCTTTTTTTAGAGTGAGGTCACTATGAGCTACTTTTAGTCTTAGGAACTTTAAAACATCATAACTGTAGTTTGACAAGAACTGAAATGCAGTGAAACTCCAGCCAACAGGAAGGCAGTCAAGTACAGAGTACAGATAGTAATGAAAAAACACAGACCTCAAACTTGCAGGATGCTGACATTGCACCTGAGTTAACGCCACGCCAAGTTACTTAAATCTTTAAATCCAACAAAAAATCATTCTGGTTTGTGTTGCTAAATCTTTGTTTGTGACACCATGACTTTAAGATGTTAAAGGCCCGAATGTCCGGATAAAACAGGGAATATAAACAACACTTACAGAGAGTAAGCAGGCAGTTTACAGTTTATCATCTCCTCTGTTCTCATTAGTAACATCCACATCCTGTTTTAGGTCCTAATTATTTTGGAAGTTCTCTAATTTGTTGTTTCTCTGATAGATTGCTAAAAACATGCTGAGTTAATGCTTTGTTAGGTACTGCAGTGTGGTTCATTTCTCTTTATGTGAAATAGATCAACACAGAAAATCACTGTCATGTACCTGTAAATAGCTGCAGCTCTTTTCTCTCATTGATCAGAATAAAGAATACAAATGATGATCAGTGAGCAAATTTTAACTTATTTGGTTGTCATCCGCAAATAATGAGACAAAAGAAGAGTTTGACAGAAAGATGTCTCACCTCTGAGCTGCTCGGCGGCAGACGGAGGGGGGTAAAATTGGGCAAAACGTTAAAGACAGGAGAGAGCCATAGGGATGAAAGAGAAGAAGACTAAAGAGGGAGAAGATGGCAGTCTGTGCTGAGGAAGAGGATGGCAGCCCGAGAGGCAGCAGAAGTGAAAAGAGATCTGACAGAGAGAGATGAAAGGACACGGCGAGAGGGAACGGCATGATTTGGGAGGAGGGGAGCTTAGGAACGAGGTGAACTGAAGTTCAGACGGAGGCTTCATATTCCTGGAGTTATCTGGATCGCTTTTCGCTCTAACTCCGCTCCACTTTCAGGTAATTTTCCTTCCTTTATCTGTTTTCTAATGCTGACACAAGCATCTATGTACATCACATGCATCTCACTAAACTCCTCAACTTTACAGATCATCCACGAAAATGAACCAAGCTGCAGTCATTAAAGCACCATGTTTTATCCCAGCTCCACCTCAGACCAACACCAGCAGCATCCAGAGAGAGAGTAGTGGAAAAGTTTGGATGTGAAAGCAGACGGAGATGGACAGACCATCAGAGCGCTGAGAGAAGAACAGGTGGAGGAGAAGGCTATAAACACCAACAAAGGAGTGAAATTTAAAAAGGCAACAGAGAACCATCAGAGAGGCTTTAATTAGCCGTCTCCTTTATCACAGCTGTGGAGCCGGGATGAGCCAAGGTGCCGTCTACTGGAGATAAGTGGGTTTTATCTAAGGAGAAGAAAGAAAACAAGTTCCTCAATGTTCTTTCTGTTCTTGTTATCATTAACAGTAGCTGCTCCTCAGGTCTGAAGGACTGGAAACATGCAACAAAGTGGCCTTTGATGAAAAAGTCTAGCCTCGATCCAACTCTGCTGTCCAATTTGAGACCAAATTTCAAGCCTTTTATGAGAACATCATCTATTTACAACTGATCGAGTTTTTACAGGAGTAGAACATTTTGATGTTTTTCAGCCTGGTTTTAACTAATTTAACAGCATAGAATCTGTTCTCTTCAGGGTTTTTGAAGAAATTCTTTGACCTACAGACATTAGGGTGATCCTATTATTAAATTTAACAGCTGCATTTGATACTGTGGATAAAAACATGTTTATATCTCATCTAAAAGTGTTATAACAGCATTTGAGGGACTGCTCAGGTCCCACTTGACTGAAAGGGAACTATGTGTCATTCTTGGCCATATTAAATCTTCCTCTTTAATCCTACAGAGCTCAATTCTTGGGCCTCTGCTTTTCAGTCTAAAAAGAAAACAGATATATATTTATAAGTGAATTTATTTTAAAAGATCTTTAGGTTTGAATAAGAAGATCTTAAGCTGCTATTTAAATTATTTCAAACTCTGAAGACATTGTTCAAACAAAACAAGCTCATTATAGAGCTGAGGAGCAAATGAAAGTATGAATAAACATCTGAAACAAAGACGTTGGGATGATCATGGAGAAAGAGAAGACTAAAGAATAGATATTTATACTTAAAGGGTGTCAGAAAGTTGTTTCAGTAACACATTTAAAATCCATGCATGACAGGAGCTTCAGAAGAACCATCTTATATATTGCATCAAAAAACAAGTTGGTTTGAGGACAAAAGGTTCGGAAGGTTTCTATCATCCCATTCAAATATGTTAGGAGTTTCTAAATGTTCAGCTGGAGAAGTTCCGACTTAGTTGTTCTCCAAAGTTCGTCTGAACTTACAAATGTCCTCATTAATCAAATAACGGTTCCTGTTCTGATCAACTGGACTGTGTTTAACTAGTGCCACTAAACTTCAGAAGTTCTGCCGATCAAAGAAGAGAATGAAGGAGTCTGGAACATTGCCATGATCATTGACTTTAATTTGGGAGGAACCGGATCGGACTGGACCCTAAAGAAATGCAAGTTATCATGAGGACAAACTATGAAACATCCTCTGAAATAACTCCCTGGAAGACAGAACGTTTTCCCAGCTGAAGGTGCAAACAGGGAGCCTTCCTGCTGTATTAACCTGCAACAAATTGTTTTCCTCTGGGATCTTTGCAGCAGAATATCAGATTATTACATGTAAAGAGTATAATGTGTTTTACTGGTGCATGCAGGGAAAACAAATGTGGGATGTTGGGAGTCAGTAATGGACCCTGTGGGGTCAGAACATCCATTATAACTGGACCAACAACATCTAATTGAATCTTATATGGACAATTAAAGTGAAATTGGTCCAGAGGAATGTACTGAAGCAGTTATCTGTAGTAATTAGGCAATAATTGGCCTATTGTTATCTTTACAAGTCTCCTGGAAAGGCCGAGTCAACAGAACCAGGAGGGAGGCAGGCTTTCTGTTTTTCTCTCAGCTCAGAGAAACATACACAGGATAAAGGTATGGACCTTTAGTTTCATCCTGCAGCATCGCACATCAACCTTCCCTGAATGCTTCCTACATGCAAACTAAACAGCTTCATCGCTTCTTTTCATGCAACAAGCTGAACTTATAATTTGTTGTTCTCACTTTATTCTTTTGGACATCAGACATCAGACTGAAGAAAGAGCTAGAAAGGTCATGCTCCATATGTCTGGACCATAGGTGAGGGTTGGAACATAGATGCTGAGCTCCTTCACCACAATGGACCAAAGTAACACCCTAATTAATACAGACAACGTTCTGATTCTCTGATCTGCTGCTGCATCCTGTCCTCACCCAGGAACACCAGGATTGTTTGAAGAGAGTAAACAGATCAGGTGATAATTCACATTTTCATAAAGATTTTTTCCAGTACTGATCAATCAGAGTCTGATGTTTGATTAGACAATTCATAAAAACTGGAAGCTAAATGTTTCTAAAACAACAAAATATGCTGGGCTCCACATGCTCTGAAAGAAGCTTTTTGGATCTCGAACAGATAAAGAGGAGCAAATACTTTAACTAATTCAGTTCCACGCTGCAATGAAACCAGATTCGTGCAGCTTGTTCAGTGGTGAGATGAACCAACAGAAGAAGTGACGTGTTGCTCAGAGGAGTTAGAGACTCTGTTTTGATTAGGGTTGATAAGAGGGATGCAGAGGGATGAGAATACCTGGAAGGTTCAGGGAAACTAGTTTAATATGCAAAATATCTAATGCAAATATGTAATGATCTGAAAACAGACTTTTAATAGGAAATCGGAATGCTCCATTTGGATCATGGGTATTTTCTGTCCTACAGCTTCAGTTCCTGAGAGGATCTCAGGAAACGTATGGATCTAATTCTGGTTTTTCCTGGAGCTTCTGAAATTACACCTAAGAAAAACACTGATGAAAGCTGTTCTGTTCCCTTGTACAGTTCTGTTTCCAGAACATTCAGGCTCACAATAAGTCGTTAGGTTTAAACCATTAAATTCACATTGAACTGGAATGAACAGAAGAAAACATCCACAAACTGAAGCTGTCCTCCAGTCTTTCCAATAACAGCGCTTCCCATCAGCAGTAAGGATGGATCTGCAGAAACACATAAAGCCTCATGTGGAACATTGAGAGTTTGACATTAAAGCTCTGTCCTCCACAATGTTCTGGATGTTCTTCCTGCTTCCTGTGCTCATTAAAACCTACAAGAGCCTTTGTTTCCATGAGTTGTTCTCTGTCAGTATGACAGAGTCTGACTGTTGCTAAATCTGACTGCATGTGTTCCCTGCATGGATGGAGGATCATTAAATATGGATTTTAGACTATATGCAAACAAGTAGAGGCTGAAGCTCCCTCTGTTGGTGTCCAGCGGTGAAAAGGCTCGGATGATATTTAAATAAATTGTTGGGAATTGGGAGTTTTTATTTAGGGCTTGTCCACCAGAAGGATAGTTTTTCACTTGCCACCTACAGGTGTTTTCCCTGATCCGCTGCTGATTGGATCACCTATGAGGATGTATTTAGGAGCCTGCCACCAGTACTTTTGGCGCCTGAGTATGTGTGTATCGCAAGTGGTAACAGCATCAGCCAAAAGATATTTCCATCTAACCTTAGCTTTTATAAATCTTGTTTTGTTCTCTCTCTCTTCCTGCTAAAACCTGTGGAGGTTTTGGGCTGTTACTAACAGAACTAGGACTCCGGATATACAAACTCCATACACCAACTGCTTGTGAACCGCTCCGTTCCCCTCCAAAAACCACTGACTCTGTGTGACTTCTGAACCAAAGACTGGACAAGCAACTTGTTACTGACTCCCAAGCCCAATGGCTTAACCCTACCTGAACTTCGTTGTTCTGAAGATCAAGTAGCCACTTTACTGACCAATGTGGATGTTTCCACCTCAGTCCCTGAACTAAACTCTCGACTCTCCAGTGACTTCAAGAACCAACGCAATCCTCGTTCTGTAGAAATCTTTGTGAAACAAAAATAATATTTGAACCTTGTCTGTCTCCTGAGTGGAGTTTTCGCAGTGGGTTTCAGAAAATCCTATTACAATGACATAAATGTAAACATTGTTTTTTCCTTAAAAATTAACCATACCATATGTTTGGTGTTCTGCTGGTTTTCAAGTCTCAGGTTGGCTCTTCACTTCTGGGATCATTTTACCTGTAGAACAGAGATGTGAGCTCCACATTCATGACAACTTTGATCTCAACTGTGCTACCGGGGGAGTTGGTGAGCTAACGCAGGACCTATCACCTGGTTGGTTACATTTCTCTGCTTGTGCCTTGTCTGTTTAAACTCAGAGCGTCATGTTGTGATGAGGAGCTGAGGGCAGTAAGACAGGCTACAGGTAAAGGTAAACATTTATTAATGTGGGGTTATGTCTCATTTATTTCCCTTCCAGATGTCGACACAAACACTTCCATCATGGGTTGGTTTTGTCTTTAACATTAGTTTAACTTGTCAGAAGCTGCTGGAGGTCCAATCACATCCCCTCCAGATTTTCCTCACAACCATGAGGAAACATGGGACCACTGGGCCTTAATTATTCACTGGAATTTGTGGATTCATACAGGATGGCTGCACTTCACAACTTCACTTCTTCATCTCTGTTTCTTTAACTTTTATCTTTGTCCAGTTATCACCTTAGTTTTTACCTCTGTATCATCCAATCATTCTTTCTCTTTTACTTCCACTTCAAACTACTGTCTCTCTTTTTATTCCCCACATCTGGATCTGTTTACCTCTCTGCTTTCCTTTTCTTAATTTTCCTCTCTCCTCCTGTCCCCAATTCCTGGTGACAGCTTCCATTATCATGTTCCTCACGGCTCGGCTGCTTTTCTCCTGATGGATAACCTCACGTGAATATTAACTTACTGTAGCATTAACAATATCACATTCTATTCTACACTCACCTCGCCTCCCCCCGTTCGCCATCCCTCCTGCTCTAACCTCTAAACACCCTTCAGCCTCTTCTCTCATCATTTCTCCTTTTTAACTCTCAGTTAACTCTTTATTGACGCAGCAGCTCTACAAATTCATTGCAGCCAATCAGCTCTCCATCTGTAATCTAAATGAAACCTTCAGACAAATGTTCACCTCCCCTGGATGTATTCTGCAGTAATAAATAGATTCTCCCAGGACCCATAAAATTCTTCTCTCTGTAGGGAAATGTTGCAGCAATCTACATAATTCATGCAGCGTGTCATGCCATGCAACGCCTAATGGAAAGCACGAGTGAATGAGATACGGACCAGCAGTGTGAAAAGAAAACCTGTCAACATGACAGTGAGAAGAGCAGAACCACTTCTTTCTCAGCTGCTTCCTTGGTTAGTGACGTCCTTTTTTATTTTACAGTAGGAGATCCTCCTGTCCTGAGGTCACGTCAGTCTCAGCATCAGACCCATAAAAAGCATTTGCGCTGGTTGTGTGTTTGTGTCTAACATGCATCTTTTGAACTACTTTTTAGTTTAATTTTAATATTAAAATTTTAGTTAACGTTAGATTACATAAGAATGAATATATCATTGTTTTAATTATATTTTTATCATTGAAAGTGTTTTAAAATGTTTTATACTTTACAAAGATGAGATTATTTAACCTTTGTTGTGTTTCTTTGTTTAGAACCATGGATAGCTCCTTACCTTCACCTCTGCAAATAAGAAGTGGAAATATGAAATCTGTTTCCTGGTGGTTTCTGACTCCATATGAACCCTTAATATCCTAAAAGTGGTCCGTCCAGACGGATACTGAAACACACCCTACACAGAAGGTATGAACCCCACTTAGGTGTCAGAAGATGCACAAGACTTTAGTCAGCATAGACAAGGCCACTCCTGAACTCCGGATCAAAGCCATCTTCACTGCTGTGAAAAAGAATGATTTTTTGGATCCATTCAGAGTTGGACTTTTTGGTGTTATTTGGATCACATATCATACTGCTCTAAACCCCAATGTATTTCTTAAAGAGCTGACTTCCTGATTCCATCAGATGACAGTGCATCAAGTTATTTCAGGTTTCCTGAAGCAGTGCAAAGGCAGGCCAACTTTTCACATACACCTTCCATGTTTTAACTAAGTCATTTTACCCTGGATGTAACGGGATGCACACCTTCCAAATCGGTCCACTCTTGTCTCATCGGTCTGCAGAATATTTTCCAAATAGGTCTTGGAAATCATCAATATGCTTTTTTTGTAAATGTGGACAACAAGGAGAAGTTGTTTAGAAAATAAAGTAGAAGATAGAAAGGCAAATCAAAACACAGAACCCCACAGATCATCTCGGTGTTCTCTGCAGGACCAGCAGGAACTAAAGAGAGTTTTTCTAACACTTAATCGTAGTGATGCAGAAATAAAAAAGCTATGAAAACAATATTTAAACTGTAAAATGGGGCTTATAACTGACCTATAATTGATTGAGGAGATTTCTAAATGATGTAAAAACGCCTTCAATACTTTTTATAGGTTCACATTCACACCTCAAATAATAGTATTTATATTTTTATAAATAATTTACATTTTCTGTATTTTGTGTTAAATCCAGAGCCTCACAATCAGTTGATGTGATGATTGTTACAAAAAAACCTGTGGAGAACCAGAGAACCAGCAGCCTGCCCGGTCTGAAGACCTGGATGCATTTTAGTTTGGAGGTATTTTACCTGAACTTTAAAAGCAGCATCATAGCACCATAAAATGAAATGAGATGTTCAGCGTTAAAGTTCACAGTGTGTTTTATAAGCACCACATCTAAGTAAACTCACTAAGAACATTCTCCTGAATGTTCATCTCAGCATTAGAGTTCACTGTGTTTTATAAACTAAGGGAGCAATGAGAAAAATGGTTGTAATAATGTGAATAAAATAAATGTTTGGGCACCAGGATTCATAGCTGGTGGGGATGTGCAGAGAGGATCTTGTTTTCCAAGACGTTCCCTGTTGTCCTGACACACCTAAAGAAAATCAAACATTCCAGTTTCTTCCCAACATGTAGCACTGATAGAAAGTCTGAGTGCCGTCTAAAGATCAGGTATTCACATGATAATGTGATGATCTATTGTCCCTGAATGGCAAACATGACAGCTGATGGAGGAGAGGAGCCTCAGGGCCTTCAGGGTGTTTCTGGAGGGAGGCGACCAAAGTTCAGACGGCTGTGAAAGAGTGTTTGTGTTCTTCATTCAGCCTGAATCGGAGTTTATGGATGTGAGCAGAATCAGTCAGAAGGTTACTCTGAGCAGCATGTTCTCCCTCACAGTCTGCTGATTGCTCTTAAAGACTCTGAATTACTGAGCATTATTACGTCTGCATGTCCTTTGTCCTGCATCTGGAGAAACTTTGCTGCACAGATCGAATTCATTAGTTTGCACACAGGTCAGAATGAAGCCATTTTGATATGATTGGTATCAGAGTCCCAGATGAAACTCAGTACTGTTGATCTGCTGTCACTGATTAGGTCAGATAGACCCTCTGCAAACAATGCAGGCTTCTGCAGCTTTGACCAGTTTTCACATATAAAACTTCTTCTGGGTCTCCATCTAACTTGTGATTCTTAATAATAAATCTGCAGAAGCTACAAACAGGGTGTCTCATCCCCCATCATTCCCACTGGGCTTGTTTTTGTGTGCACAGGTTGCAAAGCTGTATGATAGACTATGAACATTGTTCTGTTAGTCTAACCATCTGGGTTTTCCAGAAGAGTCCATCCTTTCACAGTGACAAACTGTATTGTCTGCTTCATGTCACCACCTGAGCTCCAACGTTTTGATGGGACGACACTGACATCTGTACAGAGCTGAATTATTAACGAGTCACATGAAAACAGAAAGGAAACATGCTTCTGTTGACCCGGCATAGAAACATCTACAGCAGGAGCAGAACCTGAGCTTATCAAACACTGAAGCTGGATATGTCCTGTCAGATATATTCAGAACATCAAAGTTTACTTAGAGGAATGATATGATGCTGGGGACCAAACCTTGTAATCCTAATCAGGACCTCTTTAATGTTTCTTCTCATTACAATGAATCAGGTGTGTTTAAAATGTTCACATGCTCTGTTGCACTCAAAATGATTTAATCTCTTTTGTAACAGTTCCTGAATTATCTTATTTTTCCATCTCATCTAAATAAATACTGGATTATGTTAATGTTTTACAGTAGGTGAAGGGTCATCAGGAGGTTTTATTGAACTGAGGGAAACTGGAAGAGATGTTGCTTTGAAGAGAAGAGATGGGTATTTCTACAAGAGCCAATAGTAAAAAACCTGAACTCCTCTGACCTGATACTCTGAGGCTGAAGTTAATCTGAGGTTGTATTTAATACAAAACATAATTGCACTAAGCCTTCTCCACAACAGCCGTTTAAGGCTTTGAAAAAAAAAGAAAAGATAAAAAAAAAAAAAAACAAAAAAACGAAAAAGAAAGAAAAAAAAAAAAAAAAAAAAAAAAAAAGGAAAAAAAAAAAAAAAAGCTGTGCTGTCACGATAGGTGGTTGTGAAACAACCATTTTTTATGACTATAGCTGAAGGTCCATTGAACTGGATCCAACGACGTATTTCTGATGAGGGACCTACAGAGCAGATATGTGATCATTATAAAACTGTGAGCAGGCGTTTGGCAAAGCAGAAAGCAAGACTACAGAGCAGACGTTATAGGAGGATGAACCTGGACACAGAGACGATCAGAGAAAACTGAGCTGATTCTGAGCCTCAAGGCCACAGACCAGGTTTACTTCACCCTGAGAGGGGTTCTGATGTTTGTGAGGATTTAAAAGCTTCAGATCCAGTTGGACAACTTTCAGTGTGGGTTGTAATTCAGCTTTCTAAGGGTGACGAAGTTGTTTCTCAGTTGCTGTTTGATCGTATGTGGACACGGAGTCTGGGTCTGTGGAAGACCCTCCACAGGGATTAATGGCCACTAAGGGCTCATGTCATCCTGCAGAAAGCAAACAGGAGGATGGAGCCATGAGAAAGTGAGCATGGAGACATAACGTAGTCCTGATGTGTTTCCAAATGAATCGATTTCTGCAGTAATGTGGGCCAATTAATGCTGCCTGTTGATCGCGAGGTATAACAATAATCATGTATGAAGTGTCCTTGCAAATGACTCTCCTGCTTAAAAATCCTCTTTCCATCGCTGAGACACCTTGACTCATAAGGAAGTGTGTGTGTGTGTGTGTTACCCCTGTTTGACCTAAACTAAGCACTTACTGAGGAAACTGATCTGAAAACAGAGCAGGATTCATTCCTGGATACTAACTAATGATGCATTAACAAACTCATTAGCCATTAGGATAGTCTGACCTCCTGCAGAGACGGTAAACCTGAACCATCCACAATGTTCTCAACACAGAGATAAGTAGCAGGATCATCCCAGTGATCAGTCCATCTCCAGCCATGATTCCAACTCCAGCCAAAAACATCCTGAGGTTCCTCAGACTGCTACCTCCCTGAGGCTCACACACACTCCTCCGTGGTTTCAACAGTAACTGATGATGCTCCTCACTGTGTGGGAGGAGCTTATTTACTGTGTGGTTTACAGGACTGGGTCCCAGTTCAACAGATTCAACTTCCAGGAGGTTTTCTTTCTGTGCACGTCTCATAATTTCTACTGAGTTCAGAGTTCTTCAGAGCTGCTGCTGATCATGGAGTGGGGCGGCTGTGGTTCAGGTGGTAGGAGTTGGTCCTGTAACCGGTGGGTTGCCGGTTCAAACTGCCACTCTGTCTGTCTCAGTCGTTGTGTCCTTGTGCAAGACACTTCACTCTTCTTGCCTGCTGATGGTCGTCAGAAGGCTCTGTAGCGCCGATTGTATGGCAGCCTCACTTCTGTCAGTCTGCCCCAGAGCAGCTGTGGCTACAATGTAGCTCACCATTGTCAATGTGTGAATGAATGGGTGGATGACTGATTGTAGTGTAAAGCGCTTTGGGGTCTCTGGGGACTTGATAAAGCGCTATACAAGTCCAGGCCATTTACCATTTTACCATCATCATCCAAGTCTAAATAGGACAGATTACGAAGAACCAGAACACCTGTTCATGTTGGTTCAACAGGTTCTTCCTGGATCAAGGTCCACTTTGGCTTTAATGGCTCCTCCATGTCTCTCATTAGAAACTATCACTCCTCTGTCCTTTCATTCCTCCATAAATCCATTAATCTGTCAATCCATCCTTTAAAGGAGACCTAAAGCTTTCCTCCCAGTCAAAGGTTTCCAGAAAACTTCCAAAGGCAGACTTCAAGAATCATCCCAGGATCATTCTGATCACATGACCCAGTACAGTCTGAACTCCTGCTGGATGATGGAGCTTGGAGCTGAAAAACAAAGTAACAACATCTAAAGTTTGGTAATGTTGTTACAGTCAGAGATGATGGAGTGATACCTCCAGCTTCATGAGTTACATTGGTTTAAATGAACCCAACCAGAGATCTACTGCAGAAACCCCAGAGAGCAGGTCTTCTCCAGGTTGAACATTCCTGCTTATTTACTCACATCTGCAGGGAATGAAACGTTTGTCAGGGAGCTCAGAAAACAAACAAAAAAACTCCTTTTGCCATTCTGATAATATCTACACACACTAAGACTTTCCTCCTGAAAGTGCTTTTGGGTCCTCCTGGCATGAACTTACAGAACCAAGTTTGATCGTAAACAAGAGCTTTTCTTACATTCATGTATCGTTCCACAGGGAAACCCATGAAGTCATAAATACCAGGGCCCGACCCAATAACCTGTGATGGAGTTTGATCTGGCACAGAGACATCAAATATTATAATCAGAGTTCCTTCATAATTTACACCAAATATTTTCTCTGCTTTTGTCCTGTTGTCATGTTTGATGAACAAGTTGTGAACAGTTATTAATAGTACATAACTCAGTTATTAATTGTTTATAACTGTTAATAACAACGTGATTTCTTGTTCTTCCAGAGGATATAGTTTCACATCCAGATAGAGATGTCAGAACAAACAGTCATGAAGTTTCCAGTGTTTTCTTCATCCAAACACCACAGCTTCCACTGCTTCCAGAACTCCTCCTGACTGGGAGCAAACTGGAATACCAAACAGAGCACAGATACAGGATTCTCCCATCTCTGAGTTTAACTCTGCATAGATTTCCAGAACATGACAGAAACACATGCTGGCATTAAAACTCTATGGATGCTGTTTGGATCTCTGAATGAGATGAGCCTCACGGAGCAGAACCACCAAACCCAGCGTAGATGATCTGCTGAAGGTCAGAGAAACATTTGAGCGAGACTCCTGTTAGACAAGAAGGATCTATGATAAATAAGGTAGCAAAGCTTTTTAGTCACAAATAGACACAAATTAGGATTCAGCTGAGGTCCATGCTGTTCCTCAAAGGCAGCCTTCAGGGTAAAGCAGGAGTTTGTTTTTCTGCTTCCTAAAAGATGTTTTTTTCCCAATATACTCAGGCCTGATCACAATGCCACCAGGAATACTGAAGACCCTCATCACATCTGATTTAGTTTACATGTCCTTTCCCTGATGGTTCCTGCTGCGCTCCAGTTAACTGCAGTCCATCGTGCTGCAGTTTAACACTTCCTGATCCTCTAATCCTGTCTGTGTTTCTGCTCCAGCATTTCTTTCCTCCTGTGTGCATCTGGAGGAAGCTTCATGTGCATTAAGAATTTATTTCCATGGAAATAGGCTGGAGGAATGAGGGAGTTTCAGAAATCCCCAACTGGAATTTACTGACCAGCTTTGTGGTGGAAAACATTCCCTGCTTTCTAGATGCAGCCTTTTTTCATGCTGAATTAAACTGAGCAGACAAGTTTGCTTTCATGTGAAACATCAGCCTATCATGAAATTATTTAAAAGCCCCAGTTTTTCCTAACATGAGAATAATGAGGCCTGTGAAGGCAGTGCGGTGTCGGAGGCTCCTGGAAGTGATACTGATGGAACGGTCCTGACAGAACGACGCCTCCTAAACTGTGTTTAATTTGAAGTGGCTCAATGAGAGCCTTTTCCAATATCTTCTCTGCACCTGGGTCCTCTGCTTCCTCACTAAAATGACTCTCTGAGGCTGCCAGGAGGCATGCAAAGCACCCCCCTGCAGCCTTGCTCATAATCACAGAGGCAAACATAAAGACGTGTGAGTCTATGAGGAGAGAAGGAGTGTCATTATCGGCCAATAACCTCCTGCTGGGAGCATGATCAAACCCTGAGGGAGCAGAATGAAGGTGCAAGGTGGAGGACGAGTAAGAAACAACTTCCCATTAAACAGAGAAACAGATTTTAATATTCATAAACTGTCTGCAGATGTGGCTGGGCTTCATGTCTCTACAGAAACTAGTGGAAAGCAGGCAGGACGTTTAGTCAGGAAGAAACCTTCTGGCTCCTCTGTTCTTCCACACATCCTCCAGTTTCTTCTCCTTCTGACCTCACAGTGTTCATTGAATATAAAGTGTTGGTGGAGACAGACATCATGGTGATGACTGGTGGTTCCAAAAAACCCCCCCCTTTTTTTTTCTTTTTTAATTAAAATTTTTTTTTAAAACCCTTTTTTTTCTTTTTTTTTTTTTTTTTTTTTTTTTTTTTCCCCCTTTTTTTTTTTTTTTTTTTTTTTTTTTTTTTTTTTTTAAAAGGGCCCCCCTTTTTTTTGTTTTTTTTTTTTAAAATTTTTTTTTTAAATTTGGGGTTTTGGCGGGGTTTTTCGGGTTTTTTCCCCCCTTTTTTTTTCCCCCCTTTTTGGGGGGGGGAAAAAAAAAAAAAAAAAAAAAAAAAAGGGGGGTTTTCCCCCAAAAATTTTTGGAAAGGGGGCCCTTTTTTTTGCCTGGTTTTCCCCTTTTTTTTTTGTTAAAATTTTTTTCCCAAAAAAAAATTTTTTCCCCTTTTTGGGGGGCCCCCCCCCCAAAAATTTTTTTTTCCCCTTTTTTTTGGAAAAACCCTTTTTTTTTTCCCCCCCCGGGTTTTAAAAAAGGGGGGAAAATTTCCCCTTTTTTTAGGGGGTTTTTTTTTTGGGGGGGAATTTTTTCCCGGGGAAAAAGTAAAATTTGGGGGAAATTTCCCTTTTTTTTTTTAAAAAAAAAAAAAAAAAAAGGGGGGTTTTTTAAAAAAAAAAAAAGAAAAAAAAAAAAAAAAGGGGAAAAAAAAATTTTTTAAAAAAAAAAATTAAAAAAAAACGGGGGGAAAAAAAAAAAAAAAAAAAAAAAAAAAAAAAAAAAAAAAAAAAAAAAAAAAAAAAATTAAAAAGGGAAAAAAGGGGGGAAATCCAAAAAAAAAAAAAAAAAAAAAAATTTAAAAAAAAAATTTTAAAAAAAAAAAAGGGAAAAAAAAAATTTTTTTTTTTTTTTTTTAAAAAAAAAAAAAAAAAAAAAAATTTTTTTTTTTTTTTAAAAAAAAAAAAAAAAAAAAAAAAAAAAAAAAAAAAAAAAAAAAAAAAAAAAAAAAAAAAAAAACCCCCCAAAAAAAAAAAACCCCCCCCCCTTCCCCCCAAAACCTAAAAAAAAAAAAAATTTTTTGGTTAAAAAAAAAAAAAAAAAAAAAAAAAAAAAAGGAAAAAAAAAAAAAAAAATTTAAAAAAAAAAAAAAAAATTTTTTTTTTAGAGGCCAAATTTGGTTCCTCCTGATGATGTTCTGTTTCTGAAATCTTCTGGCAATTTTTGGCATAATTTTGAAGTTTTTGCAGAGGACGTTAAAGGCTGCAGTTTGTTGTACAGGAGACTTGTCTTCATCATCACCGCTGTTTACTGAGGCAATCTGAGTGAAGAGCATTAAATCCAAAACACCAGGACAGAAAGAGTCAGAGGGGTTTTTCCACAAGCATTTCTGGTTAGAATGAGCAAGAAATCTCTGTTTATATCTGCCGTGTGTGTCGTTGCCATGGATACTGTCTCCATTAATTCAGTGTCATTTCTAAATGTTGACAAATGCCCCACATCAGCTTGGCAGCTGACAATAAAGATGATTTGTTTTATCCATCTCCTCTGACAAAAAGCTCTCTGCACTCTGAGCACACTGAGGTAATAACCGTGCAGCATCATTAGCACAGATTAATAGGCCTTTTAATGCAGTCATTAAACCGCAGGCAGAGATATAGATGGAAGGTGTCAGCGGAGAAAGTGTTCCCTTCTATTTCAGGATGCTTTCAGGCTCCTCGGGGTGTCTGAATTATAGGTGCCACTGGTGCTATCAGGAGCTAACAACATCCTGTGGCATTTACACTTCACTGCTCTTTCAACTGTGAACACTGAGAGCGTGCACAGTGGCAGCACAGCATGCTCACTGTTCCTTACACTTACTGAACACACACCACCTGAGCTCAAACAGACTGAAAGGAAGAGGTTGTAGATGTTGTGCTTTTAGAAGATCCTGAAGCTGACCTGGTGAAAGCATCTAGACTGTGTCAGAATCCTGGACTTTAATGTAGTTTATCAGGATTCTGTGCTTTGGTTCTTATGTTTTGTGTTTACCTGTGTTAAGTTGGAGATCTGTTTATCCCCCTGTTCCTACCTGTGGTCTTACATCATCTCGTCAGTCTTACGCCCTCGGTGTTCCTGCTCCCACTCGCCTCTCTGCTTGGAAGTGTTCCTTCCTCCCAGGCCTGCTCCTCTTTATCTGCTAAATGTTACCAACACTTCTTCAGCAAGCAGTGCATCAATGAAGCCATTATTATATAACTTTGGTTATTTAAAATGACAAAGATCATTTCTTCATGAACATCACGTTCATCTAGAAAACAAACAGATGAAGTCTCTGCTCCTGCTGTTTTAAACCATCTGGTTGGGCTCATCTCATTTTCTGTAGAAACATCAGATTTGATACTTCAAGACTAAAACAGACACGTTCTGTGTGTCGAAAATGTGATCTTCTTTGTAAGACTCAGGTTTCATACTTGTTCAAGTTAGGTGCTGGTCAACTGCTGATTTATGGAGCCTTTAGTTTTAAAAGGTGGCCTCAGGTCCCATCTATTGTCGATGCGGTGCCTGTCGCGGGCGGCACCCGCGACAGGCACCGGTGGTGGAAACCGGCAGTAAGGGACGCTGTCAAGCTGAAGAAGGAGTCCCATCGGCTGTGGTTGGCTTGTGGGACTCCTGAGGCGGCTGAGGGGTACCATGAGGCCAAGCGTGCCATGGCCCGGGCGGTGGCAGAGGCAAAAACTCGGGCCTGGGAGGAGTTCGGTGAGGCCATGGAGAAGGACTACCGGTTGGCCTCGAAGCGATTCTGGCAAACCGTCCGGCGCCTCAGGAGGGGGAAGCAGTGCTTCGCCAACACTGTTTACAGTGGGGGTGAGGAGCTGCTGACCTCGACCAATAGGTGAGAAGCAATGGTGGTGATGCAGTTCTAAAGACCGCCCCCTCTGTGTTTGCCCCGCCCCTTTTGTTTTTACATTCCCAGACGCATGCTGAGGTGGAAAAGATATGACGGAGTATTGTGACCTGGCAAAGATTTATTTATTTTTTATTACGAGTATAAAGTCGTAGGCTAATATTACGAGAATAAAGTCCGCTCCTCTTCCACAAAACAAGCAGTTTCTTCCAGGTCCTTGTGGTTCGTTCTTCAAAACAATATGCACATTCCTTTCAAAGTCTAGATACTGGTAATAATTTGGCGCTGATGTGCTAAAAGATTAAGAATGTCTTCATATATCATATATGATATATGAAAACGATACTAAAGTATTACTTCACATGATGCTCAACAAGCGTGCTGCGGCCCGGGCGGTGGCAGAGGCAAAAACTCGGGCCTGGGAGGAGTTCGGTGAGGCCATGGAGAAGGACTACCGGTTGGCCTCGAAGCGATTCTGGCAAACCGTCCGGCGCCTCAGGAGGGGGAAGCAGTGCTTCGCCAACACTGTTTACAGTGGGGGTGAGGAGCTGCTGACCTCGACTGGGGACAGTATCGGGCGGTGGAAGGAGTACTTCGAGGATCTCCTCAATCCTGCCATCACGCATTCCCTGGTGGAAACAGAGGCTGGGGACTCGGGGTTGGACATTACCCAGGCTGAAGTCACCGAGGTGGTTAAAAAGCTCCGCGGTGGCAGGGCTTCGGGGGTGGATGAGATCCGCCTTGAGTACCTCAAATCTCTGGATGTTGTGGGGCTGTCATGGTTGACACGCCTCTTCAACCTCTGGACTGGCAAACTGGGGTGGTGGTCCCCCTTCATAAGAAGGGTGACCGGAGGGTGTGTTCCAACTACAGGGGATCACACTCCTCAGCCTCCTGGTAAGGCCTACGCCAGGGTATTGGAGAGGAGAGTCCAGCCGATAGTCGAACCCTCGGCTTCAGGAGGAGCAGTGTGGTTTTCGTCCCGGCCGTGAAACACTGGACCAGCTCTATACCCTCTACAGGTACTCGAGGGTTCATGGGAGTTTGCCCAACCGGTCCACATGTGTTTTGTGGACCTGGAGAAAGCATTCGACTGTGTCCCTCGTGATGCCTTGTGGAGGGTGCTCCAGGAGTATGGAAATGGGGGCCCTTTACTAGGGGCCATCCGGTCTTTGTACAAGCGGAGCAGGAGTTTGGTTCGCATTGCCGGCACTAAGTCGGACCTGTTCCCGGTGCATGTTGGACTCTGGCAGGGCTGCCTTTGTCAACGGTCCTGTTCATAACTATTATGGACAGGATTTTTAGGTGCAGCCAAGGGCCGGAGGGGGTCTGGTTTGGGGACCAGTGGATTTCGTCTCTTCTTCTTGCAGATAATGTGGTCCTGCTGGCCCCCTCTAGCCAAGACCTACAGCATGCGCTGGAGCGGTTCGCAGCCGAGTGTGAAGCGGCTGGGATGAAGATCAGCTCCTCCAAGTTCGAGGCCATGGTTCTCGACCGGAAAAGGGTGGCTTGTCCTCTTCAGTTTGGAGGGGAGTTCCTGCCTCAAGTGGAGGAGTTCAAGTATCTCGGGGTCTTGTTCACGAGTGAGGGAAGAATGGAGCGGGAGATCGACAGACGGATCGGTGCGGCTGCCGCAGTAATGGGGGCGCTGTGCTGGTCCGTTGTGGTGAAGATGAACATGATTCTCAACATTCCTCATTTTATTGCATGGAAGACTGCACATTTTAGAATCCCTACTTTATTCTCGTTATAAAAAAAAAATCTCTGACCCTAATACTCCATTGTAGAAAAGACAAAACAGCGACGGAGGAATGTAAAAAAGATGGATGGAAATAAATGGGCTCAGGAAAATCTGTTGGGGAAGAAAATACAGCAGGGATACATTAGAAGGGAAAATATATCATTGCTTAAGAAATTAAATGACAAAACACTAATCTATTTATCTCTTTACTTCACAAATATATTTTTGAGGTATTAAATATGAAAGAAATAAAAGGGCTGGAAAAAATATATATCTAAAAAAATTCACATTTGTCAAAAGAAATTCAAAATAAATAAATAATGAGAATGAGAGCACAGAGATAAATTATAACAGCTATCCATAAATTGATATTTGAAATACAATATCCATTTATTTATTGATCAGTTATTGAATAAATCTTCAAATTTTATTTTGTTGCACTTAATGACATTAATTCATTTATTAAATTATTTATTGTGCAAAACTTTATTTATCAAGCTATTTATATGTATTTATTCTTAATTATAGCCGGATTGGTCCTCCATATCTAAGCTCCGCTGCTTCTGCCCCAGCACCATCCGCAGCTTTAACACCGGTACTGACACCAGCACCAGCAGCGAGCCGTCCTGACTTTTTTATTTAAGGGACATGAAAATGTTTACAGCTTGAGTTATTTGCTCTCCGTTGTAGGAATGCTGTCGTATTTTACTTATTGTTAATGGGTTATATTTTGCTGTTTATGTGCTCAAATCATCATTTTCAATGATGATGATGCACAGTGATAGCTCATTTTAAAGAAAAGGTAACCTAAATAAGATAATTTTCCTACTGGGTGAAGTCATCACGCTCTATTTTTGGAGGTGCCGATGCAGAAGAAGCCGTGTCCTCTATCAAGGTGTTCTCCACCATACTGGCATCTGTATTTCCTTGGTGGAATTTAATTAGTTTTAACTAAATACTTCATGGTTCATAATTCTGCTGACCAAACCAATAGGGATTTACCCAGATGTTTATTATTGTATTATTCATAGCATTTTTCTTTTAGCATTCCACTTCTCATGAAGTCTTTGCAATATGTACAATACAAAAGTAGATAAATTTTTAAAAGACACAAAAGTTATTGTAAAAATTAATAGAGATACGATGAAACATGTTTGGCACAGGGCTGGGAAGGCAACAAGATGTATATCTGCAGCAGCACATAACTCCTGCACACACTTGTGATGCGGACACCAAAATGATGAACGTTTTGTTGCTCCAGAGCTGGATGCAATTTGTTGCACAGGAAGCTAAACATTTGTTCAGACATCCTCAAGTTCTGAAACCACTGCTTGATTGTAAAAGCAGGAAAATCCCACTTCTGGGAGGCTCGGTTAAACGTCCAGATTGACGTTTTGCAGCAATGAATTTGCAACAGCAATTTGAAACACACACAGCATACGTCAATACCTAATATATATGATATACACCTAATATATCAACCATTAAATTGTTGTACATTGGACTTTTCACATTTATTATAGAATTCTTGCTCTCTTTTACTTTGAGTCTGACTTATGGCCATAGTTGCATTGCTTCTATGTCCACCTTTGTTGCATCGTCTTTGTGTCGCATACAAATTACGCCACGCTACTTCTCGGGCTCTGGGGCTACCTTGGTATGACGGCCCCACTCACATTTAGGTGCTACGTGATAGTAATGGAAAACGACCAGAACCATGTAGTCAAGTAGAGCTGAGTTGAGCCGAATAGGTACTAGTGGAAAAGATCCACTGTTCTGCTTCCATAAACTGCAGTTCCTCTGCCCTCTCAGTCAGTTCATTGATTTCAGAGTAAAGAGTTTCTTCTGCAGTTTGTGTCAAAGCTATGTGGCTGCAGGCATGTTTTATCTGTTGAAGCCCCCTCAAATATAACCATACACCCCATGCACCTCCACCACAGACCTTCTGTGTCCATTAACATGCTTCTGGCTGGTGGGTTTTCTAAATAAGTTTCCATCAGGATGGATGTCGGAGCTTTTGGAAGGCCATTCCAGAAGCATGATGTTATCCAGCTTCAGCCATTTCAGAACCGACCAACAACTTTTCACAAAGTTCTTGTTAGTCATCTCCAGCAGATCGTCCTTCTTTGGGACCTAAAGAAGACAAAGGTTACAGAAATCATTTTCAGCCAAGATTACAGTCAGAACATCTGACTTGCAGTATAAACCCATCTGTCTCTTCACTCGTCCCGTCACACACCTGATTGGACCAGGACTGATGACATCATGAAGCACTCTCTCAGCTCGTCCTGCAGGCTTCAGTTCAACAACATCACACATCATTCGTCCACCTATCAGTTACAGAATACAGAGCTTAATGCCAAGCCCCCTGCAGGGATGCAGCTTCCAGGACGGCCTGTCTCACAGCAGGGATTGGAGAATTTCCACAGATTTTTACTAGATCATTCTTATCTGTAAAGCGAGGGCCTATTGCTGATTTCCCTCATTTCAACCAATACCTCTTTGTTTGTTTTTTTGCCTATATCAGTCTTTTAGTTTTCAGCTGCAAAATAAACTGCAGGCTTAGGCAGTACAAATATACTTTAATTTTTTCACTGACAGAAATTTATCAGGTTTTTACTCCACCTGAAGCTGAATTTAAGTTTCCTGGTAACATGAGGGAAACCCTGTGCTGTAAAAACATGAAGAAATGAAAACAACTTATTAAATCACAAAGTTGGCTGAGTATTTTCTCCAGCCTCATCAACTACCTGCTGATAAATGAAATCGATACGCAGATAGGTCGGCAACTTGAGGTTAAGTGCCTTGCCTAGGGCCACATCAACTTGTGACAGGAGGAAGCTGGAATCTTCACTTCACTGAATATGCCCATTTTCGTCTGCATGCATGTGCCCGGGCTGTTGGATTCATCATGAAGCACATTTTCATGATGTGACGTTTTTCATGGCAGTCGTCTTCATGGAGATAACATCTGGCTGGCAGCATGCAGGTGCAGACTGTAATCCTGCAGAGATTAAAAGGCAGCGTCCATCCAGTGATTGCTTCATGAATCCTTCTCACTCTTCTGTTATTTCTGCTCACAGCTCTCATTACTGAACGTCACATCCATCCTGAGAGCAACAAGCAGCAGACACTTGGTCACCATCTGGTTTCAGGAGACAGACCAGTGACTCTGAGGTGTTGGTTAAACTGGGGCAATCTCTGAATATAATGAAGCTGCTCCTGAAATGAGCTGAGTGGGTTTTTAGCAACACACAAAGACTCTTTGCTGTCCTACACGCTTGAGCTGGCTAGCTGGTTTCCATTATTTACCCCAGATAAACCTTGACTTTAGCTGCATTCTTAAAATAATGAACACTTTTCTGACTTTCCAAACTGTTTTAATCTACAGTATAACTGTGTGTATGAGACAAACTCCATATTGTGTTTCCTATGTTATCCACATTAAATGTGACTTTGCATCTGCACAAGTTCTGTATCCATGTCCAGTTGTCCCCTATTGCTGGAATCACACCAAAATCTGCTTTTCATTGGCTGTTCATGTCTCTTCCGTGTGGTGTGTGCAGCAGTGTAGGCTTCAGGAGGAGGGAGCCTTATTTTAAACACAGAACTTAGCTCTCAGAAACCTTGGCTCAACAAAGAAACTGGACCTGACCCAGTTGTGGAGCCTAATAAAAATTTGGTACACATTCCAGAATGTCCAAAATAAAAACCTGAAGGAAGGCCAACAACATTACGTGTTGGACTAAAGCAGGGCGTCTTTCACTATCCTATTGCTTGCGTTTCCAGTGATAAAAGCTGACTGGTTATCCTAGCGGCTATGAAACTTTGACTTGTCCCTTTTCCCATTTTTTCTTCTCCCACTTGGATTAAAATGAGTTTAAAAATCAAACTATGCCACAAAATTATCTTCCTCTTGGCTTATGACAGTGGATATTTGATAAACTTTACACTGTCATCACACTATTCTGTATCAGCTTTTGCTTTCCATGGGGTTGAAAGACACATGGCATTGCAAAAAATGCCTCCAAATTGCTTTTCTTCACATTTCATATGACAGCATACACCATTTGAACCCCACATTAAACAGCCTGTCTTGGACATGTCAAAAAATTCTGCCACATACCGGATATATGGACCACCACTACAGAATTCATTGAAATATCACAGCAGTGACCCAGTACAAACATCAGTTAATTTTACATTATGCTGTGCAGGTGCTTTACTCACCAAAAGACCATGAATTCAGCTAATTATTATCTGCACCCTTAGGTGCACTAATTGAGCATTTAAAGTTTATTACCAGATATTTGGCTGATCCTTTAATATAGAAAAAAGAAATGGTACGATGGCTGCCTGGAAAAGTTAGATATCTAGTCATTATGCAGCAGAACACTGAATCCCAGTCCATTGATCTCAGTAAACAAGCATTGTTTAGAGCAGGACTGCTCAGGAGAGCTATACTTCAAGACATGTCCAGACCCACATAATACCAACACACCAGCCTAGAAAACAGGAAAACAAACGCAGTGTAATGTTCTCAGTCAGCTTTAATTATAGCTTGAGTGCTCTCTTGGTGATTATTATCCTTACAATGATAAGTCTGTGGCTCAAGTATGTATAATTCTCTTTTTAGTTAATCAGCAGTAAATCATTTTATTCATTGTGGACTATATTGATTAATAGGTCATGTTTATTCTTCTATAATTTAAGTGTTCATTTTCCTTGTTTTTTTTTTTTTCCTGAGAAATCACCTGTTACTGTAACAGATTACTCCGAGGACCCGAAATTTCAGCCAGACACAACAGGTAAGATTCAAAAAGTTTATTAAAAGCTCTGGAAGTCGTCAGGCAGAAAACCACCAACGGCAGACTCAGGAACCTCTGAAAGTCAGAGAGGTAGGTTAGTGGCTGAGCAGAGAACGGAGAGTAATGTAAAACAAGGAAAATCCACTAACCTTCTCAGAATCCGTAATGGAATAAGGAAGCTGAGTTCCGGTTCCTCAGAGTGTAGATGGGGGAACAGGTGGAAAGCGCCCCACAGGTTCTCAGGGTTATAAACCCGATGACTGGGTTGTGGTGGTCAGGAGACAGAAACTGGGACAGAGCTGTGAGAGCAGACAAGGGCAGCACTATTCGAGGGCGAAGCTTGTATCTTTGTCCAGGGTACAGAAACAAAGTCATGCACGGGAAGGCAGATACAAGATGGCAGATCCAGAGGTTAGGCAGGGGGGGTTGGTCAGGAGGCAGAAGCAAAGTCAGAGCAGAGAAGAGAAAGCAGGCAGAGCAGAGAAATCCATGAGGCAAAGAAAGAAGGAAGGACACTACTCACACAAAGGCTATCGAAAATCTGGCGCCGTTTGTCTGTAGGCGTGCTGCTTATAAAGCCAGAGGCACAGCTGAAGCGGCTGAGGTCTGATTAGGAGCAGGCTGAGAAGGAGGTGAATGTCATCACCGTGGTTTGGGCAGCAGACAGAGATGACACACAGCCCAGAATGATGGCAGTTATTCTTTAAGTGCAGTTTAATAAAAAATAAAATAATCTGCCTAAAATGGGGTTCTTGTAGATTATGAGACAGATTAATTGGTATAATTTAATGTGGCTTAACAATGTTAAAGCTTATAGAGAGAACATCTGCAGAAAAAGGATGTGGAGACATCGGCAACTCAGAGATTTTTAGAATGATCTCGAACAACTTGGTTCTAGCTGTTTCACACCAGTTGGATAAGTGTTTAGAAGTTCATAAATTCATCAGGCTGATGAGATCTCAATCGCCACTGTTTAGACTGAATGCAGCTCCAAACCCTGACTGAGAGCCAGAAGGTCCTTCTACGATTCACTTCCTGTTGCTATTTGGGGGGGGGGGGGGGGGGGATGATAGTGAACACACACCTAACTGCAATCCTATACAGTTGCCATGCTGACGTCCTGCGGGCTGAACATCCCTGTGGTGAGACCTTGAAGTGGTTCCTGTGAAACCAACCTGGAAACAGAACCCAGAAGGTTTGTCTTTCAGTAAGCACTGCTATTAAGGATTTTACATAAGTTTCTTTCATTGACATAAAGCTTAGGACGGTGCTACACAGTCAGTGTTTTAATCTGTGGGTTTATTTCATGTACTGCTGCTTCAGGATGGTCCTGTGTTCACTTCTGCTAAGAAACATCCAGGAGACTCCAGTCTGAGCTGCAGGTGGAGATGTGAGGCAGCAGCTATGGAAATTAGACAGTAGGAATCAACTTCCACAGCTGTGGTTCTTTTCTAACCAGTTCCTCTTCAGAGTCTAGTCTTGAGCTGAGACCTGTACAGCTCTCTGCAGCCTGCTGATGCACCACCCTGGGATGTTTATGGGTGCTTTCACAATGGTGAACTGGGGTCTCACCTCTGAGGCTGGTCTCCTAATACATAGTGAAACTCCTACAGGTACCTGCCCTGGTAAGTGAAAAGGGCAAGGGTCTCTGTAGGCTTCAGGGTTGAAAAACACTGCCTTAGAGGAACGTAGCGATCCAGTTATCACGACCAGTGACAGAACCCAAATTCAGCCAAACACAAAGTGATAAGTAAAAAGGTTTATTCAGAAACTCAGGATCAGAGAGCAGAAGAACAGCAGTCAGCTTTCCAGGAAACCCCGAGAAAAAGAGAGACTAGTTAGTGGCTGAATAAAACTCAGGATCTGCAAGGAGTTAGATAAAGCCACTAACCCCTTTTTAGTCTGGTGAAGAGGCACAGAATCCAGAGGAGGAAGAGATCCAGACAGTTAATGAGGGAAGCGTCCAAACAGACTGAAGTCGGGTTGCCGACTGACCCAAATCCTCCGGGGAAACCAGCTGACGCTGTGACAGGAACACAGAGCTGTGATTGTCCTCTTGACAATAAATCCCGGCAGACTAGAGAGCCAGGCGGGCTCAGGGGAATAAACCCCTGGGCTAGGTGAGACGTAAATCCAGGGGAAGAAACAAGGTCGAATTTAGGGCTAGAGGCGTCAGACAAGGGGCAGGCAGAGACATAAACCGAGGCAGAAAACAGAGTCGAAAATCCAAAATCCCAACCGTCAGACAAGGGAGCAAGCAAGAGGGAATAATCCATAAGGCAAGGCAAGGTCATGGACCGAGATCAGTCAGGAAGGAACGCTGGATAACTACTCACAAATGTTTTCGAAAATCTGGCACCATCTGCCTGTCAGAGGGCTGTATATAACTGCAGCTCCACAGGTGTGTGGCATGATGGTGATTGTGCAGCAGCGCAGCAGCAGACAGGTGAAGCAGATGAGTTAATTGCATGAGTGAGAGCAGAGCAGGCAGACGGGCCAGAATCATAACACCAGTAGGAGCATCAGCCTGTAGCACTGAGTTTAAACAGCTGCTGCTGGCCCAGACTCATTCTATGCCAGGAATAAAACTCCAGTCTGTAAGTGGATTGCTCTAAGGAACAGCATCTGGTCACACACTCTCAGTCCACATTATTCCTTAAGGTGGTTCCATGATGGTGAATCAAAGGTACCAGATATTCTGTACCTCCACACTGATCTCTTCATTTCCTAACAATTGTAAGACAATAATGTTTCACCCTACAACCTCTTCTACCTTTTTTAAAGTCATGTTGCATATGCTGAGACAAAACATCTGGAGAAGGTTCTGGCTGGATCCAAGCAGCTGCTAATGTGTCTGAACTGATGAACATTCTTCCTGTTGTTCTCTTCTCTGTTTTTCCTGTTTATCCCTCAGCCCCCACCTCAACCCCCACCCTCATCCTTTGATCCTAACAAGCAACAGCTGGAGAATTCACAGGAACCAAGAAGCTGCGGAGATGCCACAGAGGATGGTGCAGAGTAAACGTCGCTCTGGGCTCCAACACATCAGCATCACCTCTGTGTCACCCACCTCCATAACAACCAGACTGCATGTGGGTCCCGAAGACAGCCACAGCTAATCCCAGGCAGTAATCCAGACGGGGCAGACAGCCGAGGGGAAAGAAACGCTGCTTAGTCCCTGCTGGCTGCTGAACACAAGAGCCTTCACAGGCTTCTGTTCGACTTTTCAGCATAATTTAAACCTCAGGGGTCAGACGGAGGCTGGAAATAAACTCTGAGTGTCACAGTGAGTGCGTTCAGCAGCACTAATGGACATCACATCCCAGCAGGGTCAACAGGATTCAGCTGTGCGCACAAAGGGACATAAAACTGCTGAAGAGAGTGTAGTTTAATACAGGAACGACTGCCAGGACATGAGAACACGGTTTGTCTGGAGATTTAAACATAGAAAATCAGAAGGTCAAAGGTCAGGCAGCAGGAGCAGAAAAGCAGCATCAACAGTCCTTTTATCGGCTTCCTGCTACCATGGTGACATATACAACAACTGTATTATATATCATATAAGTATCATTTATTCACAGCATATGATACACTAACAGCACTAATGGATCACTGAAAGAATCTGATTAAAATCATTTTTACATCATCATCAGCACACCATCAGCATTTAGGTGCTGATGGTGTGCTGATGGTGGATGTGGGAGGGACAACGGTTGATTTGCAACAAAAAATTATGAAATTAGCAACGAAAAGGCTTCAATATGAAACAAAACAAAAAGAAAGAGTTATTTATTGAACCCAGATTCACACTTAAAACCGATTCTGATCACAGGTCTGAGGAATGCTAATTTCTTTCAAGACCAAACTCAGACTTTAATGGACTCCAGCCCTGGGACTTTAGGGCTCACTGTCCTACATGTTTTAGATGGGCCTGTGCCCTGGCAAACCTGATTTCAAGAAATGGGTCTGTAAAACCTTCGTGCATGTCTCATTTCTTCTCTCATTGTTGGTCAGCCAGGTCTTTGGAGATTCTGATTTGCTGAACTTTTTCAGATAAAGAGGAGGCACAGAGGATGGAGGAGCGTGGGAGTCGTAGAGCAGGACAACAAAGAGGTTTATATATGAATCTATAAAATAAACTGCGTGACGGTGTTGCGTCAGTCGGCGCAGGCTGTCCTCCTCTGCAGCTTTGTATTCATCAGATATGCAGCAGCCTTTTATTATATCGTGTTTCTCCAGGCTGTGAGTGGGATCGCTCCAACTTTCTCCAAACTGAGACTGAAACTTTTAGTCCTCGAGACTAGCTGGCCTCTGTTTGAACTCGGAACGCTGAAATCCCATTTCTGCAGCATGGATAAAGGAACAAACGGGGGGATGCAATGAAAACACAGGGGGGAGGGAGGCGCAGTTGTCTTAGAAGATAAGAAATAAGCTCATATAGCTTAAAACCTCCATGGATGCATTTCCAACAAGGTGCAGCAGCAGATATTAATATGTGAATGGGTGAAAGCTGCACATTTATGAAAGAGGGAATGAGGAAGGGGTTTGTGATGAAGAGGATGGACCCTGAGGACTCATTCAGGATGCTTGTGTCAGTTTTCATGTTCTTGTCTCTAGGCTTTTTGCTCATTAACACCAAACACTCAGAGTTTAATTCAGAGGACACAGGGACACGTGTTTCTGCTGGTGAGGATCAAATCCAGCTCCATCCGTCCTCTGTGACTTTTTCTCTGCCTCCAGCATCCCCCTCCTGCACTTCAGCCTTTCATATTTGCTGTCTGCCTATAGGCTCCTGTATTATTCATGAACTCTGTATAGTTTTTGCCTGATGCAGAATGCATGTGTTTTGACCTGCAGCACAAGATGCTCTCTCCTCGCTCATTCTCATGCAGAATTTAGCAGAGCTAAACTGCAGGATTACTGCAGGTTATTGTATCAATCATGTATTTCATTCTGCTTTAATCTGGTCAGATTTGAGATCTGCACTCATGTGGAAGAGAGCCTGACAACCACACAGTCTGGATCTTTGCAGGAACAACACCTCAGTTTTAGTTTTGTCAGCGTTTCACATCACTATATTTTCTGAGCCGATTGCAGTTAAACATCCTGTCAGTAAATAATGAGAGAAATGCTCCCTGTTAAAACCAAAGAGCCTGTGCTCTCCATAAACTGCAAATACATTATATAGTGTCTAAAACATTCTTTGACATATTTCTTTACTATATTACAATCTGAAGACACACCTGTGCATTAACTCTGGATTTATTCGCCCTTTATATTCAGATTTTATGAACAATAAAACTCTTGAACTGTCTGCTTTAAATGAAGACACTTTATCAGATAAAAGTGGCTCAGAGAAAGATTAGCTCATTTTAAATTCAAACAGGGTTAGGATGTATTGACTGAAACCAGACCAGAACATTAGAACATAGACATGAAGAGCATCACCCGTGTTGAGCAAACTGATGTCAGTGCTGATCACTGGAAAAATGGTATAAATATCCATGTCAATAAGGCAGGAAAATACAATAGATACAAAACAGGCCCCCAGTTTATTTATTTAACACATAATTTTATAAAAACCTTAAAAGCGTCAACACAGCTGAACTTGGTGCTGCACAATAACGCATCCGCAGACACAAACAAGCTGTAAATGTTAATAAGAAAGAAGCTTACAACAACTAAAACAGCGAGTGTCTAAGATTCTCTCACAGCCAACAACTGAGACTGGATCTAAGCAGCCAGAAAATAAACAATTAAGATTTAAATTCAGTAGGTGAAGATGTTGGCCTAATGTGAAGAGGCAAAGCACTACATAGTTTAGGAGTTTTCCTGCATTCCCGGGTCTGTGCTCCGCCCCAGCCATTTCTGTCCAATGGGAGCAAAGATTTTCAGGTGTATGGCTGTTGTTGTCATTGTAGTTCACTTGCAAAAAGTAGGCTACACATGACTTTTTTTTAACTATTTGAATTAAAAAAGTAGAAAAAAGTAGGTCTAAACAATCTTTTAACCCTAACCCAAATACAAAACTTAGAAGAAATTGTCCAGCAACTAAACTCATCCTCCTGCTGTCTTGATATTTTACCCACAGCTTAATTTTTAAGACAGTTTAGCCTGTCATAGCGTCTGATTTGATTCAAATAATAAACTCAATGTTGTCAGATGTTTTCATCCAGGCCTTAAAAACAGCAAGTATCAAACTGCTGTTAAAAAAGTTGCTGTTGCAAAGTTAAAGGCCCATCTCCCAAGGTTCTTGAAAAAGCTGCGTTTCAACTTGTGAGTTTGCCTTGGTGGTAAAGAAAGTAGGTATACTAAACCACCAAATCCTCATTGTTAAGCCATCGTTGGTTTAAAGGTGTATTGCTTGAAAATTGTTCATAGAGAGGATCTAAGGTGCTAGTACCTATTAGCACCCATGACAAGGCAGAGCTTTTGTCAGGTACAATCAAAGCTGGTTTTGATTTGAAAGCCAAGTTAATCTTCAGGGAATGCGGTTGTAGTCTTAATATTACTCAAGTAGGGAACACTTTGGTCATCTTAGGATATCTAAAACATTTATTACAATAAATTATTCAGGTGTTTTTGTTTTTTTACACCCCTGAGTCTAGACAACAGCTGCATTTAAACCTCTTTTTATGAACTTGTACTTTAAATTTCACTCTAATTAGTCTCTGCGGTAGTGTGTTAGGTTTGTTTTCGGGACAAGTGTTCTAGTTAAGTTCATTTGGGTTGTTTTTGGGCCATTTTTCATTAACTTCAGCTACTATTTGTCCTGCAGCAGGAACTACAGCGAGTTTAAAGCTACATGTTTGGGAAGGTTGGAAACTATTAGACTGGAACCGGATACTTAGAAAGTACACTAAACTTTACAATTTAAAGAGAAAGTACTTTCTTTTTACTCTAAGAATATACTTTCATTTTACTGACAATCAAATAAATTTAAAGGTTTCTCTTTAATAAACATAAATGTTCCCAGTGGTTCTTGGATAATATTTTCAAATTATTCTGTTATATTAGTTATGAGTGTCCGGATTGCCCAACTCCAGTCCTGGAGAGATAATATTCTGCTTTTCACTGCATCACCTTTTCTCTCCATCTGTTTCTATAATATTGATACCAGGCATATTTGCACCAATTTAACCATGTCTTTCTCTTTATAAAAACAATGCATGTGTACATAGAGTATTTACAAAAAGTGTTTTATTTTCCTCATCAGATGTGTTGTCATATGCAGTTGAGTTGATCACAACACGACTGCAATCAGCCAGGCCAATTTTAGCCTTTATAGTGAGCCTGAAAATGGCTTCCAGCCCCCTGTGATGCTGCAGGACTCACTAATGACTCACTCTGGTTCAAAGATGACTCAAGGCAAACTATGGGATGTGTAAAAGTCCGTATCTTTTATGTCCTGATTGGCCTGAAGAGTCAAACTGAACTTTTAGTGCTCAAAATGAGAATGAGTTTTAATGTGTGATTAACACACGCTGTTCACCAACAATGCTTTACTGATGGACTCCTTGTGATCAGGGCTCTTGTCACTCCACGGGTCAGTTTCATCAAGCCTCCCTTTCAGTCTGAGTTATATCCATATTTGACTTTCAACCTCTCCTCCTGACTTCCAGGATGGCCCTGGCTCTTCTTGGCTGCACACACTGATCGTTAGGACCGCTGGTTCCCAGGAGGGGGCCACAGGGATAAATTACCAATTAGGCTGTTGCCAGGAGTCGGTGGTGACGCACCACTCTGAGAGGTGAAGTGTGTGTGTGCATGTGTGCGCATGTGTGTGTGTGTGCGTGTGTGTGTAAGTTTGTGTGTGTGTGTGTGAGTGCGACGTTGTGGCTGTTAAACACAGAAAGTTATTTAATGTATCGCTTCATTGGCTCGCTGGCTCCTCATTAGCTCTGTCAGGTAATTATAACGTAGCTGCACAGATTACACACTTGTTCCTTCTCTCCTTCCTTAATGTTGCATCCCTCTGTTTTCCTGCCTGTTGTCTGCACATGCTCAGTGTGAGCAAGCTTATTCAATCACAGACATATTGTGGTATCTTAGAGACTTTCTCAGACTTGGCCTGACCTGGTTCTGATTTAAGCGTTTTCTGTCTGAAGTAGAACCAGTGGACATCTCTGCTGGGTTCTTCACAGTGAGGAAGACTTTCACTCAATGGAACACCAGGAACCAGAGGTCCACAATATTATGATCAGAACAGTTCTGGCCCGACTTGTCATGACTTCCCCTGGACCTCTGAATGTGAATCTTGCTTGAAGCTGTCAGCAGCAGATCTTTGAAGTCCTTTAAGTTACAAGATGGTTCTCCACCAATGAGATTTATTTGTCCAGAACATCCACAGACATGACTTTCTTTAAGACATGCATAAGTTAACTGATTGCTTGAAATTGCTCTTAGGAGAGCAGATTCGTTGTTTGTCTCTGCATTGACGGAGCTGTCCATATATAGACAATGAATGGATTAACCTCCAGGGACCTTTACCAAGGCTCAAAGAACAACATAGATGAGATGTGGGGAAAATATTGGCTTTCTTAGCTTGTGGGACAAAAAGTCTGGGTCCACCATATTTTGAGCTCAGTGTTGCAGAAATGGTTCAAACTAACCTTCAGTCAGAAGGCTTGGAGGGTCACAATTTCACTGCTGACATTCATTTTACATCCTTTAGTCTTGCAGGGGAGCTTTTTAGCTTTAAAAGTGTAAAATGATGAAATTGGATGTGAGTTGTGTGTGAGTTTTATGGGCAGAACTCCAGAGAGTTCATTACTTCTGTTGGTAATAAGTACATTCATGTTTTGTAAATAAACTGTATATTAGTTGAATTAATAGCAATTGTACAATTTGATTCCATTAGTAGCTGTTGATTATCTCTATTTAAAAATAGAACATTTTTAAATGCAATAATAAAAGTTGATCGATTAATTGACTGACTGACTGATTGATTGATTTATTGATTAGTTGATTAATTGATTAATTGATTGCTTGATACATTGATTGATTAATTTAGTAACGCTCAGTGCTAATATCGGCTACAGAGGTGATTTTTAGACCAGGACTGGGATGCTCCGTTCTTTTCACTGCTACAGCAAAGTGATTTCTGACTCTCTGTCAGCAACACCAAGCAAAACTCAGTGATATGTCCTCCTCTGTGGAGGAAGAGCTCAGCATGTATTCCGCTCACTGCAGCCCAGCAGTACAATTGTAGCTCCATGAGGAGCCAGTTTTTCCAGTTCTGATGCAGAACTGTGTTTTGGGACACAGGAAATATATTTTCTAGAGAAACATTGTGGCTCCGTATTTCAGAGCCTGATCAGTTCAAGGCGACCATTCTCTCTGGAGAACAAACAGGTTGGATTTGCTTAATCACAGACAGGAAACAGCGAAAGACGTTCGGACACAGGAATGAAAACATGAGAAGAATTAGATGCAGGAAAACTCAAGACTGATCAGGACTAAAACAAAACTACAGCTGGGCAACATGAGCTCAGAGCCGCTCTTTCATTTCCTTTTTTATTCATGAAAATAAAAAAAAAGTAAAAATTACTTCTGTAATGTTTGCTAAGAGTGAGAAACAGCAGCAGCCTAGATAAACACTTGGAGGAGAGCTAAGTGGTTGATGTCTGAGATCCAAGATGATTGAGACTGATTGGGAATGATTTTGGGATTGGTGAGTGGGTTTTTTTGGTGATAGTCTTTTGCATCATTTCTAGATTGGAGTTGTAGAGTGGTGAGGGTTGTAGGGTGGTCAGGCAGGTGAGTTAGTGATGGGAAATCAAGGTAAGTGGTTTCATTTGGCCGGCTGGAGGAGCGATAAGGAGATTCATGGAGGGAGTCCTGAGGAGAGTTCTTCAAACAGGCACAAGAAAGCAGACCACTGGAGTCCATGCAGAGAACATCAACAAGGGAATAGAACATTTTGCATATAAAAACTAGAAGCAGAAAACCTGATTACCACCAATGTGACCAAGACAATCTGGCATCCGCCTCTGGAAACACGCTCTTTTTTAAACTCCTCCTGATTGGCTCTGATGAGCACCAGCTGGAGGACACATCTGCTGGTCACATCCTGTAATGACAGGAGGTAGAGGACAGACATACACACCGGCCTTCACACAGCTCTGTGAGAGTTTCCAGTTCTGCTTCAAATTTTCTGCTCTTTAATATTTAATGGAGTCCAGCAGCTTCTGGTTACACACTGAACTTCTGCTGGTCTCTAATTATGTGATGAAAGTCAAAGAAAGTAAACTTTTGTTTGTTTTTAATTCAAATCTTCATTGATTCAGATTAACTATTTAAATCTACCGTATTTAAAGTTTATTGAACTCTGAACACATCGTGTTTTTGTTTAAGTGAAAGAAATCAGCTTGTTAGCGGGAGGAGGATGACCAAAGGTCTTAACTATGGTTTGTCTGTCTGCCTCTTCTTCACCTCCATCTTCTGTGGTTTTTCTACTCTTTCATGTTGTTTTTTCCTGCTTGCTTCATTCTGTCACACAGGAGGACTGATTCATAGAAATATGGCTTGATGCAGTCTGCACCTCCGTACGCTTCATCTTCTCCCTGCAGCTTCTCTGTTTCTGCCTCCTTCTGTTATTTATCTCTTTACTTTTACGCTGATGTACCCCCAGAGATGAGCAGAAACTCTCAGAGACAAAGATTTTCACAACACGCAACATGTTTTCTGAACTGTTCTGCTGCACCTCTCTCAGCTTTTTGTTCTTCAGTCCAGGAAATCATTTGTCTTCACTTCCTCCTGTCAGAGTCTCTTCTTACCGCTTCATCCTCCTGTTTTCACCTCCCGCTCAGGAAATATGAGCCTTGTACAACAGCTGAGACATGACAGCCCTGTCTGCAGAATGGACTCTTCATCTCCCTTACTGTGTCTCTCTGGGTTTCCTCACAACCCTTCAAACTGCAGAGTGTTGCAGACTGGAAGTGATTCAGCACTCAGAGGCTCAGAAGCACAATTCAGACTCTGACAGAGTTTTTATAAGGCTGGTTGGACACCTGATGTAATGTTGAGAGGAGGTCTAGAAACTAGCTACTGGCTTTGCTCAGTGAAATGATCCAAAGGCTGAGCAGGTGAGAGGAGAGGAAAAGGGGAGGGGACGGGTGAGGACAACACAGAGACTGTTTCTGAGGAGATTACAGAAACCTTCAGAGAAACCAGGAGCTGGCTTTGGGCCCAGTCTGCAGGTTCGTCTGGTGAGGATGGTCTAAAGTGCTGCATCAGCACCTTGTCAGACAGACGTGTCCATCAATCAGATAAAGACAGATTTTCCACATGGGACTTGTGGGTGCCGCTACCTCAATGACCACTGGAGAAAGGCACAGAATCCCCCTTGCAAAGATAAGCAAGAGTAGAATTTTTTCATTGTTTGATCAAATGTTGCAGACGGATGGTCTTTCCAGTGAGTCACAGATGCTCTTTGGTGCACAGCGGCTTTTTTAACATCAATGCTGTCTTGTTGTTAGCTTACACATGGAGACACTGTGGATCAGTGGGACGGGGAGTTGTCTGGAAATCAGCAGGTTGTCAGTTTGATTCCTCATGCCGAAGCATCTTTAGGGAAGAGACTGAACCCCATGCTGCCTCCTTATCTGAGCATCAGTGTTTAAATGTGCAGCTGGACTCTGACAGATCAGTGTGGTTGCACAAGAACTCTCCAAGTTTACTCTGTTAACCATAATATACTGTATGTTATCCCACGAGTTTCTGTTGAAAAATAAAAACAAAAATGAAATGATTCACTGAAGATCAGGTTGTCTTTTGGGATCTTTATACTCTGGCAAGAAGACCAGCACACAGCAGGGAGCAACTTCTGTGAAGATCACTGTAACAGCATGTTTTCATCTGGTTGCATTAAGTCACTCTCTAAGTCACAGTGTTCATCGTTTCACTTATCTTCACGTGGCTGGCTCCATCCTCCAGGTCCAGTTCCTATTGTTACCAGGTTGTCTGCTCCAGGCCTTCACTGGACACTTTCCAAACTAAGTAATGTGGTAAAACTCCTGACTGATCAGAGAAGTTTTCACACCCATAGAACCCATTATGCAGTGTTAGTTGCTGGACCTGGAATTTAAATTGAAATATAATATAACATATATTAATGGCAGACATCCTTAAATCCTACCAAATGCCATAAATTTGCATGTACCTGGATGTGGAATGGATAAATTAGACTGGAATAAAGTTTCTGGAATGCTCTTCCCAAAGCGCCGACATGGATTATGATAGAAAATCATGTCTGTTCCAGGAAACTAACCAGTTTAAATGAAGTCTACCAATTCTGCCAGGAAGAAATGTCAGAGGCCGGAATGATGCCAGATGCATGTTTAAGGCTGCAGTGTGTGGTTAAGTGTACATACATACCTGAACCTGTATGTGTAATTCAGACCCTGTGTGTTTCCGAGAAAATCTACGACAAATGCAAACAACTTATTTTTTTGTTGTAGGAACTCCAGGATGAGGTTAATAAGAAGCTGGTGAACGTTCAAGCTTCATGTTTTTTATTTGACATGTTTGTGAATGCAGCGGGCCTGCTGACTGACCCGAAGTCCTCTCCCATGTAACGATTCCTGGATTTAGAGACTGTCACCATCACTTAAGCGTGCTCCCATCAGTCACAGCTGGAGAGGAACAAAAGGTTGGCCGGGGGGAGGATGCGGACACACAGATCATGTGTTTGAGTCTGAATCCAAGCTAAAGACTCAGATGGCTGACACCATGCCGTGGTCGATGACGATGATGATGATGGTGTTGGTGGCAGCAGCAGCGGGCCAGTTGTATAATTTGATTTGGATTTAGTGTTGCTTGGAGGAATGACACAAATTCTGCAGGCATTAATCCGGCTTTAATTCAATCTGTCCACTGTAGCCTGAAATAGCACTGCTGGTCCTGCTGAGCTTCGTTTGGAGCAAAAACACACCCAGGTTCAAGCAGACCTAGCTGGTTGGAGGTAGGAACATTTAGGTTAACTGTCTGATTGGAGCAGGGATTCACCTGTTTACAGATAATTCATCTGAGTGAGGAACAGAGTCAATGTGTGGTGCTCCAGAAGCTTCAAACATTACATTTTTAGACAAAGATCAAATATTTTAATGACTGAATCAATTCAGGGTTCAGATGAACCTGACGAAGAGAAGCTGCAGATTCTATGAACATGTCGTATTTTTTCCTGTGGCTCAGGCTCCTTGAGGGACAAGAGAGAGACAACAAAGATACACATTTGAGTTCAAATGTCCAACTGTTGTGTTTGAAATCAGAAGAAACCACCAGACAGAATAGTTTCAGCAGTTTTCATTCATTTACAACCCTGTCTGTAGAATCCTGCTGGGAGCAGATCAGATACCAGATTAAAGCTGTCCTGCTGTGACTCTGTCCATTAATGTGACCAAAGCTTTACTTTTTAAAATGAGGCTGAAAAACATCCAACCAAGGACAATCAACAAGAAGTTTTATAAAAGTAGGAGTAGCTTAGATCTGGGGATTTCTATATGAAATCATGTTCAGTCTTCACTGTTTTATGTCCTTAGTTAAAGAAAATAGAAACACATTAAGAATCAGCTCCATCAGCTTGAACCTTTCAGTGAATTAGATCCAAACATGACAACTTCAGCAGTTTTCCAGAGGAATCTGTGTCCATCCCCGCATTCTTCCAGCAGGTCGACAGTCTACAGTCTGAATCTCAGCCTTGCGAGGCTCCAGACATGTCCACCAGGAGACAGATCTTAACTGCAGGTTAGTAAGTAATATAGTAGTAATACATGAGGTTTCACCACTGCTGAAAAATAATAATCTCACATCACATTCTTTCATTTTGACTAGGAATAAAATCCCAGACATGACAAAAATGTTTTATTTAAAAGCAGAAAGCACATATTTTTGTTCTTTTCATTTTAAGGAATAAACAGAGATCAAATAGAAACACTGATGAGAGAGAGAGCAGATGTGAGGAATAAAGCAGTGGCTGCAGATGCATGAAAGTACCAATTCAGTGAGTTGTGCAGACAGCTCTGTTGTTCTTCTCCTGACACAATCAGAGCTCCGAGGAGATGCTGGTTAGATGAAATGATCTCTGGGTGATGTTACAGAAAATCGTTGTGTTCAAATGTTAATCCTGCTGCTAAATGATGATCATAGAACAGTGTTTGTTTCTGCTTCACATCCAGTAATCCTTCTGTGTTATTAACACTGAAACAATTACTAACTCACAGATCTGTTCATTAGGAGATGCTTCACTGCGCTGATTAAAGGCAGTCTAATCCACGAGCTGGTTCTGAACCAGGAAAGTGTTTCACATGGAATGTTTCAACATGTTGGTGTTTTCATCCTTTTTACAGGAATATGTTCCTTTAATATGAATGTTTATTTTTTGCCCTGTAAGGGAAAAGTTTTATGATCCATCCATTTGTTTTCTATACTCACTTAGCTTTGCGTGGCCTTGGTGGGGTGTTGCCTAACATTGGACTAGAGGCGGGGAACATCCTGCACCAGTGTGACTGAGGCCTGTAGAGTCTGGGATGGAGATTTTGGACGTGAGCCTCAGGCTCTCACCTTGGGCTAAACCTGCTGGGACGTCCACTCCTGGGAAGATTGGCAGCTGCCTGAGATGTTTTCCTCTTGGGAATAATCTTTCTCTCTGTAGGATTATGGACAGATAGTTCGTCGAGGACCTTTTAACCATTCTAGGTTGAGTTTTACTCACTGTTGCAGATCTTTGGTTTCATTTTAGTCAAAAAAATAAATGTTGACCGTCTGAGGAGACCATGATGGGTTCTGCGATCCTGATGGGTTCTGATATGACTTGAAAGGTAAAACCTTAGAAAGGAAAACTGATTTAATCGTTTGACTTTGGTTTATAGCACCGGCTGAGTCCCAGGAGTTTAGTTAAAGTAAAAGTTTGGCTGATGATGATTTGTTAAAAGGGTTCAGTTTTATCTTCAGTTGTGGATGAAAAAGAGAAACAAACACTGACACACATCCTTAATGGCCCCTTGAAACCCCACCGGAGCAACTCACACTAAAAATATTTCTCCTGGCTGTAATGAAAGGTGCTTTGGATAAAAGCCTCGGCTAAACAGCTGATATTATGCTGCGTTACTCACAGTTACTGGCACAAATTAGGCCGCTCATTATATGAGTCATTAGGAATGACGCTCACACGCAGAAGCCAGAAGCCTCATTTATAAAGAGGCTCATGATAAACTTTCAGAGCTGCAGTGTTTTATTTATGGTGCAGGACTTATTCATAAATCAGAGCCTTGATGATCCAGTTCACTGCTCCGCTTCAGGTCGAAACTGCTGCTGCAGGGAAGAGAGACGGTGCTCTGATCAACAGGGGTTTTACCTCAGAGGGGTCTTTCATCAGTGGCACTCTCACTAACCTCTTTCATAGCCACAAGGAGGAGCTCCTCTGGAAGCTGCCTCTTGTCATTCAAAAGTTACAGGTGACATCAGTTACAGGTGACAAGCAAGGTGACATCAGAGGTCTCTGGCTGCACACCACAGCGAGTAACCATTGCTGGAGACCAATGATCTGTTCTGTGTCAGCACCCACCAGTCCAATCTGTGCTAAAGTCTAAACCTTATGAGCATGCAGTGGTGAGTGATTGAGTGTCACCGCTACATTACATTACAGAGTCCCAGCAGAAACAGGAAGTCAACCCAGCATTCTGAGGTTAGGAAGACTGAAGTGGACCTGGCATGGTTGGGTTGGATCAGTGATTCACGTGCTGTGGGTCTGAGGAACATAGATCAGAACAAGCTCTGAAAGTCTTTCAGCTTTATGATTCTATGTCCTAATGTTAGAGCTTCAATAATGTGGAGGATACCAGTTAGACTGTGTTCATATTTTAACTCGGTGCTTTCAGGTCCATTCACACCAGGGGGTGAATGGACCTGACCTCATCTCATCTCAGCAGTGTCCTCTGTCCTGCAGCCTGCTGGAGGTTATAATTCATAACAACACACATACACACCTACACACACACACACACACACACACAAACAGCGAGAGACTGGGTTTCTCTTTTCAAGGCTCCGGATGTTTGAGTGGGCAGCTTTAAGATAAATCCAACCACCTTTACCCACAAACAGAGGTTAAACGTCCTCCAGTTGTTCTCAGAGAAGACAGGTCTCACCTGACTGGTTACCTCAGTGAGTGTGCATTTAGACTCCAGCTGTGTTTGTGTCTGTGTGTGTGTGTGTGTGTGTGTGTATTTAGCCCGCGTGCCTTTTAAGAGTTTTAAAAGGTTTTCATTTCATTGATATTCTCTGTGGAGCTGCAGTGATTGAAGGAACCATCTAATCCGACTCCAACGCCTCAACCTGCCTGTTTGCTGTGCAGAGGTCATGTTCCAGCGTGTTTATTCCAGGCTGCTCATGCATTGCTGAGCCATGCGCAGGTGTTTGGACAAGATCAAGATCAAGCACAGAGTTAAAGATGCAGGATGGTCTGAGGCCTGATAGAGACAAAAAGACCGAATCAGAATGGATTGAGGAAAGGGTGAATGTTGGCTCCCGTGAGAGCCTGTTCAACAGTGCACTGGTATGCTGTCAGGGATGGACAGTTTCTTGATATTCCTGCTAATTAATCTGTTGCTTATCTTCAACGTGGTCTTCAACATGGCGTAACAGGCTCTTATTTTAAACAAGTTGACCCTTAAGTTTTCTTCTTGAAAGCATGTTTTCTGCTAAATCCGGCATTGATTGCTGTATTTAACCAAAGCTTTACTTTCACAAATGGTATTTAAAGGAACATTACAACTGTCTTTGGTTTCACTGGAAAACCAACAGAACCAGTAAAAATTCCTCCTTTTTTTACCAAACTTTTCTCCACTTGACCTCTCCTTCTCTCCTTCATTAAGCACCTGAATACTTATCTGAGCCTCTGTAATGCCCCCCCATACGTTCATCTTCATCCCTCTTTCATCTCCCTCTCTGTCCTTACATCCCCCCGTCTTCTCTGCTCCTCAGAGGCTCTCAGTCTGTCCCTTTCTAACGGCGATTTGCTGTGAAGGAGAATCATTCTGAGCCTTTGAACAGGACTCTGCACCGCTCCAGGTGCTGCATGTTATCTCCTTCCTGTGTTTGGGACCGTACAGAGCATTTCCTCAGGATCTCGATATAATTCCTGCTCTCAGTCGAGAGGAAGGACAGAAGAGAAAGGACCTGTGGGAGAACCTGAGATGAAACATCGCCCTCTTCTTTACCTTCTTTACCTTCTTTACCTCCTCATTCATTATCATTCAGGTTCTCCTTTCTCTGTTTGTCACCACTGATGCATTGTTGCTGTTGGAAGGAGATGAAACACAGACATCCTGAGCTTGTGTCTTTCCATTTTACCAGATGAAAGCTTATTTTACTGATTTTATTCATTTCTAACAACTTCAGACCGACGTCATGTTTTTCCTCGCACACCAACACATTATTGCTTCTAATCTTCATCATGAAAATAACTGAAATGGAATTACAACGGAACTACAATCCACCCATCAGAATAAAAATGATTAATAATAGAAATATTTTAAGTGCTATAAAATAGTCTGAATCTATGTTAGCCGTCTATGGTTTTTAATGTAGTGTTTTTATAGATTTGATGTAATTTTTCTTTTTCCTTATAAAACTAAACATATCATCTTTATTGTTTCCTTATTTATACACGATTGCATTTCCACAGTTCCTAGTCCTATATAATTAACTGATTTCTCCCAATGCAATTCAGCGTTTTATTCTCATAATTATTTGTTTTAGATGTTTACTTGAATTGATTGTTTTGATCATTTTATTGTGGTTCAATGTCTGTCTTTCTGTTTTTAACTGATTTAAAGCACTTTGTGTTACACCTAACTGTATGAAAAGGGCTGGATAAATAAAGATTGATTGATTGATTGATTGATTGATTGATCCCTGAATCTATTCATTTAGGAGCAGAAGGATCTAGAAGATCTCTATGAGATCTTTCCATGAGAAAATGGTACCGTAAATACTGACAGGTTGATGAGCAGATGAGTTACAGGTGCGTCTCTGCGGTAAACAGGAACTGCCTAAAATTTCCATGGACTTACTGGTTGACAGGAAACAACAACACTGGGGTTGATTTACATTAAACTCCTCACAGAAAGACACAATGTGAAGTCAAGCAGAACAGACTCTAAATGAAGACCACTATGCTCTTATCAACCTACCCAACCTGACCATGACAACTTTGGAAGGCTTAACAAGCTGTAGCTTCACCAGGAGGCCTTTCTGGACATTCCTGCTTTAGATTGTAAATCCAAAAGCCATACCTGTGCTGGAAGGCCTCATTTCACACCACTGTTACAGCAACAAGTATCAAGCACAGATATGGTAGACTAATCATCCTGACTTGTTTCGCACCCATCGGACCTGGTTCTCCTACAGCCTTTGTGTGGACCACAAACGCCTCTGTGCAGTATTCTAGTACAGAGTATTCTAGAGTTAAAGATGAGTCCATCTGTCCAACAGCCTGAACTTGGTCCAAACTGGGACACCAACAATTATTCCAAACCCAGCAGCTAATCTACAACAGAATGGCCAAAAAAGAAAATAATCAAGGTGCCCAATGGCCTCATCAAAGTCCATACTTCAGCCTAATTAATATGCTCTGATGGGACCATTAGAGAACTGAGAAGAAAGCTCAATTAACTGAAACATAGTTAGAAGAAGAGTGGATCAAAGTTCCTCCAAAACGCTGTGAGAGATGAACAAAGTGTGAGAGAAACCGCTGCTGAGAATTACTGCTGCTGAAGGAGGTTCTAGAAACTGCTGAAGGAGGTTCCTCAAGGTGCTGAAGGAGGTTCTACAAACTGCTGAAGGAGGTTCCTCAAGCTGCTGAAGGAGGTTCTACAAACTGCTGAAAGAGGTTCCTCAAGCTGCTGAAGGAGGTTCCTCAAGCTGCTGAAGGAGGTTCCTCGAGCTGCTGAAGGAGTATACCAACAGCTTCCCGTTTTAACTCAACAAGTGTGGCTTTAACACGAGAAGGAGATTTTACATAAAAATCTTTAAACGAGAGTTTATGCAGCAGCAGAGCTACAGGGGTTGGACAATGAAACTGAAACACCTGGTTTTAGACCACAATAATTTATTAGTATGGTGTAGGGCCTCCTTTTGTGGCCAATATAGCGTCAATTCGTCTTGGGAATGACATATACAAGTCCTGCACAGTGGTCAGAGGGATTTTAAGCCATTCTTCTTGCAGGATAGTGGCCAGGTCACTACGTGATACTGGTGGAGGAAAACGTTTCCTGACTCCCTCCTCCAAAACACCCCAAAGTGGCTCAATAATACTTAGATCTGGTGACTGTGCAGGCCATGGGAGATGTTCAACTTCACTTTCATGTTCATCAAACCAATCTTTCACCAGTTTGCTGTGTGTATTGGTGCATTGTCATCCTGATACACAGAACCGCCTTCAGGAAACAATGTTTGAACCATTGGATGCACATGGTCCTCAAGAATGGTTCGGTAGTCCTTGGCAGTGACGCGCCCATCTAGCACAAGTATTGGGCCAAGGGAATGCCATGATATGGCAGCCCAAACCATCACTGATCCACCCCCATGCTTCACTCTGGGCATGCAACAGTCTGGGGGGTATGCTTCTTTGGGGCTTCTCCACACCGTAACTCTCCCGGATGTGGGGAAAACAGTAAAGGTGGACTCATCAGAGAACAATACATGTTACACATTCTCCACAGCCCAAGATTTGCGCTTCTTGCACCATTGAAACCGACGTTTGGCATTGGCATGAGTGACCAAAGGTTTGGCTATAGCAGCCCAGCCGTGTATATTGAACCTGTGGAGCTCCCGACGGACAGTTCTGGTGGAAACAGAAGAGTTGAGGTGCACATTTAATTCTGCCGTGATTTGGGCAGCCGTGGTTTTGTGTTTTTTGGATACAATCCGGGTTAGCACCCGAACATCCCTTTCAGACAGCTTCCTCTTGCGTCCACAGTTAATCCTGTTGGATGTAGTTGGTCCTTCTTGGTGGTATGCTGACATTACCCTGGATACCGTGGCTCTTGATACATCACAAAGACTTGCTGTCTTGGTCACAGATGCACCAGCAAGACGTGCAACAACAATTTGTCCTCTTTTGAACTCTGATATGTCACCCATAATGTGTGCATTTCAATATTTTGAGCAAAACTGTGCTCTTACCCTGCTAATTGAACCTTCACACTCTGCTCTTACTGGTGCAATGTGCAATCAATGAAGACTGGCTACCAGGCTGGTCCAATTTAGCCATGAAACATCCCACTCTAAAATGACAGGTGTTTCAGTTTCATTGTCTAACCCCTGTATGTCCCTGCTATCCTGCTAGAGGAAGAATGAAAACACTGAACTCCTGCTTAGAAAGAGAACTCTCTTCAAGGAAAAGCTGAGACCTTCTCACAGTCAAGCATTATTAAAGCAAGGAACATTTAATCTGTTTGAAAGCAGCTTTGTTTGGAGCCACCTCAGCCTGACTCTTTTCCTAGCAGCACAGACACCGGAGGATGAAAAGGAATTTAAAGAGGAAACAGCAATGAAACCAAGTTGGCAAAACTATCACAGCAGCTTAAGAGCTTAGCTGGGTTTAGAAACTCCTGGTTTTCCAGAGAAACCTTCTCAGTAGAGCTTTACACCCAGAGAACAATAAAGCATAAAAAAATCTGTATCTCACTGCTCTGAGAATTACACGTTTTAATTTGTTCGGGCTGTTCACTGGATCCACAAAATTTCAAAGATGTTTGGTTCTTTATATTTCTTTTCCCACAGATGTGAATCTCCTGCAGATGAAGCCCAGATATTAACCTGCAGAGAAACCTTTGCTCCTCTTTTCTGAGCTCTGAAGAGGGAGACTGTAGCTCAAGAGGATCTCTGCTCCAATCAACAAGCTGCTGTATTTTCTTTTGCTTTCACTCCTCACTAATCTCTAAGTAATAGATTTCTAGGCATAGCAACTGGGCTCAGGCTGCTGTTGCAGAGGCTAGAAGAGTTTTTACATCATCTACTTCTCAGTGTGAGTGTGACTGTCGAGAAGAGGAAGTGAAAGGAAATGAGAAGACAGAGAATACAGAGAAGGAAAATGAGATAAGAGGTGTAATAAGTGAGGAAACAAGGACAGGAACGAGGGAAAGAGGGGAGACCCTCACCACTGGAGGTGGCGTTTCCTTTCAAGCGTCAAAGATGGGAAAATAATTCACAAAGTTTGAAGTCATTCCTATTTTATCCTTAGTCCAAACTGAAAGAGTTCACCAAAAAGTCACAGCAGGAGAGACGGGAACAAAGATTTTCCTCCATACGTGTTCTGAAAACATCCTTCCTGCAGCAAATAAGCAGTCACCCTTATTTCATGATTCATCTGAGTTGTTCTGAGCAGGAGAATCTGGTTTCTTTAAGCCAAACAAATAAAATAATTTGTTTATTAGTTCCTTATTTATTGATCATTAAATCTTCCCATCATGCACCTGCCTATGTCCTGTCTGCACCAGGGTCCTCCACATCTAGCAAACATGACAGATCTGAGAGCTACCACAAATTGGTCCACTTTGGTCCCATGACTACATGCCAACCACACGTATGTTTCCTTGGCTACACTCCCTTCCTGTCTGCTTGTTTTTCTCACCCTGAGAGGACAAATCCCTCCACTTCTCAATAGACTATTGTTCTCATATGCACTCAAATAAGCTGCTGACTGTGATGAATTTGAATGCAGTAATTACAATACTACATTTTCATTCTGTTACATATCGATTATGTAGCAAGAGTGCACCTTACCTGAGTGGAGTCTGATTATATTAAAAATTTTAATACATTTCCTTGAGTTAGACCCAAACAGGTTGAGACACAGCATGCTTCCAGTCTTTTTATTAATTGTCAGCACAGCTTGAAACAAGTTGGCAAAAGTCTGCAAATGAATAACAATTTGTTTAGAGATCCACTTTGGTCTCAGGGTTTTTAAGTAAGAGCAATCATAATAAAATTGTGTTTTAACTGTACAGAAATTGTGAAATCATTTTATTTTGTATTTCCCCCATCCTTAATGTCCTCTCAGCCGTTTAGAGAGCAGCGGGAAACAGGGAAATTCTAAGCTCAGAGCCCAAGAGGGTGATGGAGGAGCTAACCAGGCAGAGGATGGCAGCAGATGAAATGTAGAGTGCCGCTGGAAGTTTTGCAGCTTAAATAGACGGCCCAAATCATTAAGGTATGTTCAATGTGTTCTGCACAGTTGGAGAAAGATCACGTGTGAAGCAGCTGCAAGCTCAGATTGACTTTATTTTGCTCCTAACTTTACCTTCTGGAAAGGAATGAGTCTCAGTTTGAAGGCTAGCTTTGGAAATTCTAAGTGGGATATCAAGAACCCCCTGCTGAGAGCTCTTGCTGTTGAAGGAGGTTCTACAACCTGGTGGATCAGGGCAGGACTCACAGTTTGTTTACAAAAACATCATCTTCATCTTTGTTTAATAAATCATGACAGGCTGGAATCTGGATTACAACCTGATAACAACCAGCCATGTTGTGTCCTGGTACGCATGATCCTGGATCTAAGGGAGGGTAAACTTTATTCCAGCATGATTTTCTACAAATAAAAACATAGCCGAAGAAGAAGAAACAGAGTTGAGATTCTGAGTTGGATCTTTATCATACTGTACATCAGTTCTATCTTTATGCTACCTGTACACCTGTGTTTGTAAAAAGGAGTTTCTCTTCATATTTACAACAAATTCTGGGTTTATGAGCTTGGATTGGTGAAAGTAAGCAGAACAGAGAGTGAAGAACCAAATGTTGATGGGATTCAAGTCTTTATCCATTCTTGGATCAGCATTAATGAGCCGACATGATGAAGGTTATTTATTCCCTGGAGGAGGGGGGAGTTTTATGAGAACCATAAACTGCTTCAGGGCCAGTAACTTTGCTTAATTACAGTTTTGTTTTTTGTTTCAGCTCTCATTATCTCCCTCCCAAACAGTTCATATGTTGATCAGGGAGAAATGTGAACAACTTTGATATTAAAATCTGGAGTCAGAAAGAGTTTAATTTTTATAGAAAACCAACCTAACAAATAAAAACACGATCTGTTCTGATTTTATTCTGATTATGGCTGCATGATCTGTTTAAATCTGAACAAAGCTGACAAGTATAGCTCAGTCAGAACAATATGACCACTGACCATTTCCAGACCACCCACACCAACATGGCAATAGCTGCCTCCTAAAAGGACAATTATAACCCATTAAAAGGTTCAGGAAAGTCCCAAAAGGACCTCATCCAAGTCCAGATGTTCCAGATATGAGTAGGATTAGGTCTGAAATGTCTAGTTCCTGAAGTTCCTGCAATCTAGAAGACCTGCTTGCAGGTCTGTAGGAAGGATTGGTAAAAAGTCCAAGATGCTCTCCCAGAGGTGAAGCCTTACTGAGAGCTTCTTAAAACGTTTTTGCTTTAAAGGATTGTGGAACATAACTGGAAAAAAAATAAAAATCTATTCAGAAGGTGAGGCCATGGACTTACAGTTTGTAGGTGTGAACGTTCAGAAGCGTCATTTTGATAAACTAATAAACCCAGCGCTGCCACAGAGAAGAAAACAGGAGCCAAGAGTTTGGAAATATAGAAGCGGACTCATTGATTAAATGCTACAAACAGAGAGTAACTCTGGGAGCGCTGGGAGTAAACACACACTCTGTCCATTATTCATACCTCTGCAGTTCTCTCTGCACCTTCCTCTCCTCCTTTCATTGTTTTGCCTCTTTCAGCCAACGTTCTTCTTCTCGTCTGTTAGCAAGCTGTCGATGCACAACGACAAATGTGAGCCGGTGTGAAAAGTGTGTTTAGTTCTGTCATTATTCAATAGCAGGAGAAGCAGAAATCATGGCAGCTTGGCAGTTATTGCACTGCCAGGCTGCCATGGGGAGGGGTGGGTTCAGATTCAGTCTTGACAAGACCTGCTGGTCTAAGTGGGACATGGGTCTAAGTCTCTAAGTCATTAGAAGAAAATAAACTTTTCCTCAGCAGGAGAAGATCTTAGTCAAAATGGTTCAGTTTTAGGATTATTCACCCCCAGTGCCTTGTTTTATGAAAAGTATAAAAAAAGATGGTGTCCATATTGCTTGACTTTCTTAAATAAAGACTGTATCTGGCATCAAAGTAGACAAGCCACATAAATACAATAGGAACTTGGATTTGTGTGACCTTTGACCATTTGGACTATGTTTATGGGTGTGTGGATGTGTGTCTACAGTAGGAGTATCTGTGAATTTAAGTTGTTAGAATGGCAACAAGTATAGAAACCTCCCAACATTCAGTTCTCAAGATCTGCCCCAGCCAGACACCAGGCTTGCCCACAGGATAGTAATACGCCCGATTTAAAGCCGGGTCCAATGTGCAGCACAGGAGCTGCAACTAAATGGCCAAAGAGGCACAGGGAGAGATGCAGAACACAGAGCCCCCCAACCCAGCTCTGTGGCTACGTCCCCAAGTGCAGGCACTACATTAAAATTGAGGTGCTGGATGGTACCAGCCAAAGTGGGCAGGAGCAACGTGAGGTGCGGATTCCAGGACCAACCAGGACCCCAGGAACCAGCAGGCCCCAGTGAGTGCACCTATAGCCTCCCAACCCCCTGGCTGCCCACCCCAAGGCAGGACAAACATTGCCGCAACTAAGACACCTTTGCTGCTTAATTAAAGAGCACTGAATATCTGAGATACGGATTTCCTTACATTACATTTGTTCAATTTCTATCCATAGAAGCTCTAAGCCTCCTACACTTTAAGCCTCTGTTCTACAAGGGATTGACTCAAATGAACACAAATAAAAACCAGAACTTTCAGATTTTTATTTGTAAAAATTGCAAAAACAAAAGCAACAAAAAGCATGAATAATTTTTCATATCATACAACACTTTGTGTTGGTCTGTCACTTCCAGTCCCAATTAAATCTATTGCAGTTTATGGTTGGAAAAGACAAAACGTGGAAAACTTTAAGAAAACTAACTGTAGCCACATTTACAGTAATAACAGCTTTGTCTAATCAGAAGTCGGGAAGTGTGTCCGATAAAAAAAAACAAATGGATTGTATCTGGATATTCCACCATGGATCTGCTGGAGAAATGTCTTCCATAAAGTTCTTAAAGAGAAACTCCTCTGGGAGATGATGAGACTATAAGTTGGATTGTTGGATTTATAAGTTGGAATGCTGAACTTTAAATCTGTTCATATCAGCTTTATTTTACTCCCAGTTTGCACCAGGAGCCTTGAAGTGGAGGTGGAGAGGTTTCTGTTCTGACTGCTGGTTTAGAAGCCCAGTGTGGCAGTCCACACACTCTCACAATGTGTCATCATGAGTCCTTTAACAGTCTCAGCTGGGATGCTTTCATTGCAGCCTGACCCCTTGCAGCAGCTGATGTTTCAGCCTCAAATACATCAATATGTGGAGGATTTATTCGATGTTAAGCCTGAAGCCTGCTGACTTCTATTGGAGCTGGCTGCAGTGATGGCCTGCAGGCGTAAATGGATTTGCAGTTGGAGCTGAGGACACAGGAATTAGGCCTCAGCTGCTAATTGCACAGGAGAAAGATGTGTTTGAACTGGGGATGGGGCAGCCTGCACGGCTGCGGGGGGGTTGGGGGTTGTGAGGTCTGTAATACAGAAGAAGAGAACATAAACATACTGAATTATTGTCTCAGCCTGGGAACATTTATAATGCCATTCTGTCATCTCCTTAAGTTCTCTGCTCCTCACTAACAGTCCCCTGAGAATCCTTCTAACTACTGCACATTCTCCTCAGCTCCACATTCCCTCATTCCCTCTGGGAATACAGTTTTTAATTAGGTTCATATTTCTCTCAGAAGTGATAGAGGTGGACCTACAAACAACCAGTAAAGCCTGCAGCTGTGGAAATGAAGATATCAGGTTGTTTATGTAGGAACACCTCCACCTCTGGCCTTCTAAGCTCTCCTCTTTTTCTCCCCTCGTCTTGTCCTTCAGTGTGCTGTTAAACCTGCTATCTGATGTGTTAATGAGGCACTAATGCTGTTAGGTCCTTCTTAATCCCAGTAAGACGGACATTTCTCCGGGATAAGTGTAGGGAACGATGCTCGGAGACGAAGGGCGTGAGAGAAGAGACGGAGAGAGTCAGCAGAACAAAGGCAGGAAAATGTGTCTCAGCAGTTCTGTTCTGTGGAACATGAGTGGGTGGAAGGAGTCAGTCACTGTGGAGGAGAGCTGAGAAATAAACAATAAAAAGTTTGGTTCTGGAGAATTGCAATGTTCTGATCTCCTCACTGAGACTCTGAGAACTGTTAATCTCCTTCTTCCTTTAACAGGAAAAACCCTGAAATAACACTGATGATGATGATGATCGTTGGTGTAGTCCAGAATCTGTTTCTTCTTTAAAATCTTTGAATATTTATGACTTTTTTATTGCTTCAAACATCTGATATTTCTGGGATTGGGAATTTGCCTTCCTGTTTTTCTTCACGCTCTTTTCCTCTGAGCACATATGCTGCTTTCTTTTTTTCTTCTTTGACCGACATTTCGCCTGGAGGATTATCTCGGATTATCCAAAAGCTTGTCTTCAAGCTCCCTTCCCTCTTTTAACTTCTGATTCCCCTCCACCACCAGAAACTTTTGTCTAGATGACAGAAATCATTCAGCACCAAATCTAATCGATTGTTCTCAAAAAAAACTAAATTAACCTTTTTACCTCCGTCTTCATTTTGCTGTTGTGCTAAATAACAGAAACAAACTGAAATCTCATATTTCATTGTGTTTAAAGGCATGATGGTACTTGTGTTTCAATCATCAGAAACTGGGTTAGGATCTGTGTTTGTATCCAGCATCTCTGGGTTTCCAGTTTGTCCTGGGTTTGTTTGATTCTGGCTGAAATGTTAATGCCTGTTTAAGCAGGTGTGATCTCTGAGATCCAATCATAGCACAGAATAGTTTATTAAAAACTTGTTGGGTTGTTGAGAAGGAAGGAACCTTACATTTTTCAGAAGAAGTGGTGGAAATGAGGAGATCCAGCGCCAGAGGATCTTCATCAGCACTCCTGTGAGATCACTCAGGATTATTGCTGACTCCATATGCAGATGGGTTAGAGTAAGTCTTCACATCAGCATCCTTATTATATCTGATAGTTACCTGTGTGATAATGACTCAGACTTGTTTTTAGCAGTTATTCTGATAAATAAAAGTCCACTTCCAGGGTGACCCAGCCCGCAAACTTACACAGCATTATGTTCCCCTGGAAGCTCCTGAGAGAGCAGTGCATGAGAACACATGGGAGATCCTGTGTGACAGCATGCAGGACGAGAAAGGAAGAAGCAAGGTGGGACACAGCGCTGCAGCAATCTGTTTCCATGCCAGCAGAACTGGGTCTCCCCACACATCGCAGCACATGGGGAGAGAGTCAGAGAACAGATCTGATTTTCAGTAGATGCTGCTGCATTTTTTAGGACACATATGGGCTGCAGAGTACCTCTGTGTGTGTGCATGCAGTAGAATACACATTTACACTCGCCTCCTGTGTGTAAATTGCTTCATTGACTTTCTGTTCAGATGTTTTAATGCACACATCATCTCTATAGATCTGCTTATTGCAGGAATTATGTTTAGCGTGTGTGTTTAATCTCAGGCCTCCATGCAGGAGATGTACAGAATGAGATCAGACAGAGAAAATATCCAGAACCACAAGTTTAAACAGTTCTCTCCTGTTACATCACTAAAAATAAATTTGTTATTATCGGTGTTTCAGTAATTCACTCTCTGTTAGCAGTCCACACTGAGATGTTACACACACACACACAAACACACACACATAAATAATTTCCAGAAACTAAAGTGAAGGGTCCACCCCTGGCCCAACAGCAGTAAAATCTCCCAGCAGTGGTTCCTGTTGGTCTGTTGCATCATTGAGGAGGACTTGTGTCCTCTTCTTTCCAACATAGCTTAGGTTTAAACCAGGAAAACATCCTGCATTTCCTTCAGGATCAGTCAGTGTGTGTGTGTGTGTGTGGTGTGTGAAGCATGAGGCTTCCTGCTCAGAGAAATCCTGCATGAATATTTCAGGCGGATGTAGTGACCCAGCACACTAATGCATAATGATATGTTGAATTGTAAAAGGATTGGATATGCTCTGATACACACAGTAATGTCTCTTTATACATATGTAGGCTATGCATACATGCACACACACACACACACACACACACACACACACACAAACATTCAGTGAAGCGAAGCTGCTCCACAGTCACAGTGGACAAATAAAAGGCACAAACATGAGTTCAGGATTAAAGGATATATGTAAAATATAAGAGGATTTTTATCGAACATTATTTCAGTCATTCAGTGCATATTTAATCAAATGTGATTTTTTTGTAGTTTAAATCCTAAGCAGGTAGAAATTAAAGGTGTTCCAACCTTTGCTGAAAGTCGAACTCTCTCCCTTGCAGACAGAATTTTCAAGCCCAGATCTAAATCTGTTCTGCACATGGTGTCTGCTACCTAAAGACTGTAGTGGAATTATTTTTCCTTCAATCCAAGAAAGATTCACAGAGGTCCAGGTCAGAAGGAATATATAAAGAGAAGCAGGAAGCAGCGAATAAATTGCAGACAGCAGCTGGATGCTTTGCCGATTAAAAATAACAGATTGTTAGATTATGCTTGATACATGTGTGAAGCAGCAGCACAGCTCTGACTAAAAACTGCTTCTTGGTTGTTTTCAAAAAGTTAAAGGATGTGACATGAAGCTGTAGCCAATCAGATCATCAGCAGATCGCCCTGAGAGCAGCAGGAAGATAGGAGAGATGGAACAGTGTGTTTGTGGAGGTCCAACTTAAAGCCAATGAGAAAAAATTTATTCTGAACAGAGAATCATCCAGTTGCTTAAAGAACAAAACACACGAAAAAACGAAGAAACTAAACACAAAGGAATGAACTAATATGTCAACACAAGACCTAAAGAACATAGATGAGAGATCCCCAATTAAAATAGCAGGAGGTCCACAACTTCCCTCATCCAAACACTTTGGGGTCCAAACACATTAAATCAAGAGACACTTTGAATGACACAGTCGAGCTTGGTCAGTAAATCTTGGTAGAACAGTTCTGCTCTCGGTGTTGTGCTTTAGGCAGGGATGGTAATTTGCATATGTTGTTGTCCTTCTTTTCCAACTTAAAGTGTTGCTGCCACAGCTTCCATGCACACCGATCATTTCCCAGTCAGTGAAAGGCTTTTTGGGTTTTCCCAAAATCCACTGTACTCACAGTGAACACTCGCATGCTCACTGTTGTGCTGTAAGAGACCTTATGCTTCTGTCCATTCATCTTTAAATGTGTGATTTTTATAGTCCATGTATTTTTGATAAAGCTGTTTTCTTACTCACTTGGTGCACCACCAAGTCATTGTACTATCAGCAAGCGTGAGCTCCCAAGCTAGTAACTGGACCCACATAACTTCTTCTTTGTCATTTTCTGGTGGTTAGCATACAACGATGTGGTGCATTACTGCCACCAATTGGCTTGAAGTGTGGACCAGAATGTCGCTGACCTACATAGCTGTCCGCCTGTTCAAAAGTCAGAAGCAGCAGCCGGCAGGAATAAAATCTTTATATTTACATAGTAAATCAGAAAATGCTTTGCAGTTAGGGCAGCAGCAGCAGCCCTGACTGAAGCAGTTCATTGCCTCACTTGCATCATGTGCAGCCCGGGGCCAGACGCTCCGCAGGGCTACATCATATTAACACGAGAAGTGAAGTTAGACACTGTTGGACAACATGTTGTAATATATAAATGTTTAAAATCAGGTTGGGTCCGGATTGGACGGCATGTCGGTCTGCATCCAGTCCCTGGTCTAATCTGTGACCTCTGACATAGATAAAAACAAACAAGGATGAAAACACAAAAGAAGAGCAAAACTTAAACACCTGTGGGTCATGACAGCCTCAACAGTTTTCCCTTTGGCTAACATCTCCCACCCAAGTTTTGTCCAGTAATCACTCTCCTCAGTATATGTTCTGCTCTGCTTCAGACCTTCATTGGTGGATCGCTGTGGTTTTTGTTTCATTTGTTGGATTTTGCCATTTGTGCTCGGTCCTCAGAGGTTCCAACTTTTGTCATCGAAATAGTTCAGTTTGCACTCAGCCTGTCTCTGTCTAGCTGGATTCTGGTTCTGTCATCATTCCAGTGACACATGGCGAGGTCTGGGTTCAGGTTCTGGTAGAAAGTGGCAGACATGAAGTCGTTCCAGTAAAGAAAAAGCCTGAGTCTGAGACTTATTGTTTGCTCATATTAACATCTAGGCTTACATCAAACTCAGCTATGTTGCACAAACATAACTTCATTAGCGGGTCAAAATTAATGATATCAAACAATTTGAGAATAATATTCTGCAACACCACTGAACAACCATGTCCCATAATGCTGTGTTAGATAAAGAGAAAGTACACAGAGAAGGATGGAGGAGACATATAGCAGCAGAATCTGCAGAGCTCCAGATATATATGCAGAAACTTCTCCATCTACAAACTATTTATCCTCTTGATGTCAGCAATGAATAAATATTATTAAACTAATGCACAAAGAAATCTGAAGTCATACAGACAACAGTTCACCACAGTCATTTCTATCCCTTTCCAGCAACATGAAGATATAATTAAACCACTTTTAACATCCAGGGCCTTTAGGCAGCGATGTCTGGAAATAAATAGAGATCTTTGTTATTTTGAAAATAAAGTCATGTGTCTGCCCTCCCACTTTTCTTTAAATGAAAGCCCAGAAAATAACTTTAGCACCACTTTAAGCGTCCTCTTGAAGGTGATCCTGCCTTAATCTTAACTTGATCACATGAAGGTCATCATTCAGGTTAAAGGCAGTGTACATTTTACCTGTACTGTAAATGGTTTTTCATACCTGAAACAAACCAATACAATGTAATGAACTGCAAAGGCAGAGCAGAGCTGTTTCTGCCCTGTGATGCAACCAGCAGTCGACCTGACCAGAACACAGCAATGCTGACTTATATATACTGTATAATAATTCTAGTTTCCATGCTGTTTTAAAGTGACTCTATTGTTGTAACATGTCTGAAATCAAATACATAAATATGTACTGATGTTGCAGAGAGTAATTGTAGGCCATGCATAGCCTGCCTACATTGACTATTTAACGGCAGTTCGCCACTGTAATGAATCGAGGATGATGTGTTTTAGTCACAAACATCGGAATATCTTTCATAGTCAATTAATCAACACATCCTTGGTGTCTAATGTGTTTTTAATGAAAGAAGGAATCCTTACCCTGGTATCTCTGGATCCATCAAATATTTCTGTGGGATGTTTGGCACTCATACTCCTAGGCTAATCCAACATTTTATAACATTTAACATTTGTCACGATGTAGTTTTGGGTCGGACCAAATGGCAGACAAGAGCTCGGAAAAATCGTTTTTGTAAATCCAACGGTTTATTTACAAAGCCCAAACAAATGCAAAAAACCCTGCAGGCATGAACCAGAGTCCAAAATACAAAAACTCACAAACACTGCAGGTTCTCCCAGGCAAAGAATTCCAGGCGAGGCAAAATAAACAAAGCATAATCAAGGACATGGACGAGGGGTGACGAGCAACAAGGAACCAGCAACAAACAATGACACCAAACTAACTAATATACTGTGGGGGAACAAAGAGCAGGTAAACAAAGGAACAAGGAACAGGTGTGACAAGGAGGCAGGGAAGCAGTAGGAACAGGTGAAACAAATACAAAGGCTGACGAGGAGTGAAAAGACTAAATAAACAACAAACAGAAAACACAGACCAAGCAAAACTATAAATAAAGATAAATAATGAAATGAAGCATAAGAAATTAGAATAACCATGAACAAAAGTAAACAGAGAAACTAGAGGGGACACAGGAACAAATACTAAAAACACAAAAATACCAAAAGAGAAATAAAACTAGAGAATCCAAGGAAGACAAAGAACTAGAATAATTACCATAATAAATAATAATAATCCATACCAAATAATAAGAAAAACATAACAGGAAACAAAGAGCGAGAGGAAGAAAAAACCCACACTAGGAGGCAGGAGAGAGAGAGAACAAAACTGCTACGGCCAAAATAATAAGATAACTAAACAGCAAAACACAAAGCCAAACAGAGTCCAAAATGTCAATCCTGACAACATTAACATTTACTTTTCCCTCCCATAGAAAGTACTCCTGGATCAGTGCTTCTTTGTTCTCTTTGTGTCTCTGCTCTGTTCTCTCTAACCCCCAGTCGGTCGATGGCCGCTCACACTGAGCCTGGTTCTGCTGGAGGTTTCTTCCTGTTAAAAAGGAGTTTTTCCTCTCCACTGTCGCTACATGCATGCTCAGTATGAGCGATTGCTGCAAAGTCAACGCCAGTGACTGTCCACTGTCTCTACATGCTCATCCGGGAGGAGTGAATGCTGCAAGTCACTGACTGGATGCAATCTGCTGGGTTTCCTTAGATAAAAAACTTTTTATCCAATTTGAAATAAATAACTTAATCTGACTGCACTGTTCAATGATTAGGATTAATTGGAATGTATGTACCTGACTTTTGTGAAGTGCCTTGAGACGACATGTGTTGTGAATTGGCGCTATATAAATAAACTGAATTGAATTGAATTATAATTATAAATATATTTTAAAATATATTTTAAAATTAAGAATCAATTTGCATTATTAGACCATCTCAAAACAAATGATGTAAACCACCTCTTTCAGCTATTAGGAAGACCACTGACTCTGATTGGCTGGAGGAGTCATGTGGTCACGTTGAAGCAGAAACCTTAACAGTAAATGTTTCCCTTAGTTTCAATGTTCTGACGGAGCTTTTCTTATTGTAACTTTTAATAGAAACTCACAGCTACATGAGCAAAGTCACATTAATATAAAAAAGATGGTATAGCCTTGGTCTTATTGTGTTTACTCTGTAATTAATACAGTTCTGTAAAACTCTCAGGAGCATCCTGCAAATGCATTTATATTCATATAAATGTATTTATTAAAATAAAGGAAAACTCATGCTGCACTTTAAAAATGAAATTATTTCTAATAAAATCTGACTTTAGAAGCTGCAGAAAGAAAACAATTTTTTTCTGGCTGAGTTGGCTCTGATTTCGTTGGCTTGAATAAAGTTTATAGTGAGCTGGATAAACAGGTTATTATTGTCAAAATAAAATCAGCTGTTGGTCTGAATACATTTCATTAGAGCAATGATTGATGGTTGTCTCATCAGCAGCAGATTACATCACGGTACATGTGGGCTGGGGCTGGTTCTGATGAGATTAATCTGACTGTCTGACCGCCCCACCCAGCAGTGCACACAGCATGGTGCACGCTATGTGGGCACTCAGGGAGTGAAAGCAGTGGAGCCGAGGTCTGTTGTTTGCTGAACCTAATTTACCTGAACTGGACCCCACTGTGGGTCTGGGAGGGGCTGATAATTAAAGTGGCTCTCTGCTGCTGCCCTGGAATATTCATGGGGGATTATCTCCTCCTGAACATGTCCCTGTGTGTGCCATGAGAGTGTGAGTTTTCTGCAGGGCATCTGTGTTCTGTGTGTTTGTATTACTCGGTTTTTCCTCTCGATGACCTTTTTCGCTCCCTGTAATGTGAAATCATCAGCAGCCTACAGACGATCTTCAGCTCTGTGATGAGAAGATGGAGTGAGAGCAGGCAGAGAGAAATAATGAAGCTGACGGGCCTCATGAGGTGATGACAGCAGGCTGTCCTCGCTGCGGTGTGTGATGGATGACAAATGCTCAGTGTTCATGTCTGTCAGTGTCGCTGCTGCGCGTCTCTGTCCAGATCTGACTCTAATGAACTTTGGAACTGACATTTTCTATCTCAGAGGATATTTTTAGGGATCAGATCCTTTTTAAAACTCTGACAGAATCATATTCTGCCATTTATCAAGTCTTCACAAATCATTTGAGACTGAGGCCTTTGGTTTTCAGCAGATAGAAGCAGAAGGTTTATTACTGCATAATCATCCTATACAGTCAGCTAACTTAATAAAGAAGAGTGTTTGAACTCGCCTTGACCCAATCAGGTTTAAAGCTTAGAGACCAAGAACACGTCAACAATTCATGACAGACAAATACAATCTTTCAGACACTGATAAACATCCTGAGACATCCTTGTTTTTAAGACTTTGGGGTCAAGGTTTATGGGAAATCTGCAGATTTTAAACGAAAAGTATTTTTTAAATGTTTTTAACCAAATCCAACCAAACTCAAACAAGAACAAAAAACACTTCTGCCTGTTTGTCATCTTAAATTGTAATTAATGTCTTTAATGTGTCCAATCTCTGTCCCATTGTTTTCCTGTATAACATTTTGAGTTGAACCAGTCTATGAAGGGTGCTTTAGAAATTAACTCACCTTCTATGAGCTCGTATTTCTGTTTTTGGGTTCTCAAAAGTTCCTTCAAGCCTTCTCCTGCCAAGAACAATCATTTGCACTCTGCCAGATTTCACCTCAAAATCCATTTCAGTGCACAGATAGAACCGGATGCCACACCGAACCCAGCTGAACCATTATCATCCTTTAACTGGGTCCTGTCCTCCTCTGGAGCTGCTGAAAAAGGTCTGATTTTACTGACACGTGTTGTTGTTGTACAGGGGTTCAATTCAATTTTCAATTCAGTTTATTTATATAGCGCCAATTCACAACACATGTCGTCTCAAGGCACTTCACAAAAGTCAGGTACATACATTCCAATTAATCTTAATCATTGAACAGTGCAGTCAGATTCTGTTATTTATTCAAATTGGATAAAAAGTTTTTCTATCTAAGGAAAGGAAACCCAGCAGATTGCATCCAGTCAGTGACTTGCAGCATTCCCTCCTCCCGGATGAGCATGTAGAGACAGTGGACAGTCATTGGCGTTGACTTTGCAGCAATCCCTCATACTGAGCATGCATGTAGCAACAGTGGAGAGGAAAAACTCCCTTTTAACAGGAAGAAACCTCCAGCAGAAAGAGGCTCAGTGTGAGCGGCCATCTGCCACGACCGACTGGGGGTTAGAGAGAACAGAGCAGAGACACAAAGAGAACAAAGAAGCACTGATCCAGGAGTACTTTCTATGGGAAGGAAAAGGTAAATGTTAATGGATGTAGCTCCTTTAGTCGTTTCACCTAGAAAGAAGGAAGAGATAAACTCTGAGCCAGTTTTCAAGTTTAGAGTCTGAAGAGAGAGAAAAGGAGAGAGAAGGGGTTAAACATTGAAAGACAGGGCCATGTGGATCATCGGTAGAGGGTGAGCATTAAGTTGTTGCCAGCAGAAGCTTGGAGGATTCCCCTCTCCAGAAAGGTGTTACAGGTAGACACAGAGTCAGGCCAGGTGTAGCTTCTAGGAAGAGAAAAGAGAGAGAACAGTTAAAAGCTGAGATAACAGCAAATAATACAAAATTGAAGAGTAGCGTGAGAAAGTAGCGAAGAGGGTGAAAGTGGTCATTATGTCCTCCAGCAGCCTAAGCCTATAGCAGCACTACAGAGATAGCTCAGGATAACCTAAGCCACTCTAACTATAAGCTTTATCAAAAAGGAAAGTTTTAAACCTAGCCTTAAAAGTAGACAGTTTGTCCATCTAGAGCCCACTGATGGCCATTGTTATACTAAAAACCACAACGATTGGGATACCTCTCTCTGTCAGATTGACCATAACCATTGGAAAAGAGAGGGGGTCATACAGGAAGCAGAAATGGAGGGTGTGTTTGCACCTCAACCGTAACTGAGCCGGTTTAGGCTAAACCTGCCCCCCCCTTACTCCATCCAACAAGGGGAGAAGAAGACGGAGCTAAAATAAGGAAGATAGCTCAGGTTAACCTAAGCCACTCTAACTATAAGCTTTATCAAAAAGGAAAGTTTTAAGCCTAGCCTTAAAAGTAGACAGGGTGTCCGCCTCACAGACTAAAACTGGGAGCTGGTTCCACAGGAGAGGAGCCTGATAACTAAAGGATCTGCCTCCCATTCTACTTCTAGAGACTCTAGGAACCACCAGTAAACCTGCAGTCTGAGATAAAAGTGCTCTGTTAGGAACGTATGGAACAATCAGATCTAGTTTTTCAGCGTCACTCCTGGACAGGATATTTCTAATTTTGGCAATGTTCCGGAGATGAAAAAAGGAAATCCTAGAGACCTGTTGGACAATGAAACTGAAACACCTGGTTTTAGACCACAATAATTTATAAGTATGATGTAGGGCCTCCTTTTGAGGCCAATACAGCGTCAATTCGTCTTGGGAATGACATATACAAGTCCTGCACAGTGGTCAGAGGGATTTTAAGCCATTCTTCTTGCAGGATAGTGGCCAGGTCACTACATGATACTGGTGGAGGAAAACGTTTCCTGACTCGCTCCTCCAAAACACCCCAAAGTGGCTCAATAATATTTAGATCTGGTGACTGTGCAGGCCATGGGAGATGTTCAACTTCACTTTCATGTTCATCAAACCAATCTTTCACCAGTCTTGCTGTGTGTATTGGTGCATTGTCATCCTGATACACGGCACCGCCTTCAGGATACAATGTTTGAACCATTGGATGCACATGGTCCTCAAGAATGGTTCGGTAGTCCTTGGCAGTGACGCGCCCATCTAGCACAAGTATTGGGCCAAGGGAATGCCATGATATGGCAGCCCAAACCATCACTGATCCACCCCATGCTTCACTCTGGGCATGCAACAGTCTGGGTGGTACGCTTCTTTGGGGTTTCTCCACACCGTAACTCTCCCGGATGTGGGGAAAACAGTAAAGGTGGACTCATCAGAGAACAATACATGTTTCACATTGTCCACAGCCAAGATTGCGCTCCTTGCACCATTGAAACCGACGTTTGGCATTGGCATGAGTGACCAAAGGTTTGGCTATAGCAGCCCGGCCGTGTATATTGAACCTGTGGAGCTCCCGACAGACAGTTCTGGTGGAAACAGGAGAGTTGAGGTGCACATTTAATTCTGCCGTGATTTGGGCAGCCGTGGTTTTATGTTTTTTGGATACAATCCGGGTTAGCACCCGAACATCCCTTTCAGACAGCTTCCTCTTGCATCCACACTTAATCCTGTTGGATGTGGTTCGTCCTTCTTGGTGGTATGCTGACATTACCCTGGATACCGTGGCTCTTGATACATCACAAAGACTTGCTGTCTGGGTCACAGATGCGCCAGCAAGACGTGCACCAACAATTTGTCCTCTTTTGAACTCTGGTATGTCACCCATAATGTTGTGTGCATTTCAATATTTTGAGCAAAACTGTGCTCTTACCCTGCTAATTGAACCTTCACACTCTGCTCTTACTGGTGCAATGTGCAATCAATGAAGACTGGCTACCAGGCTGGTCCAATTTAGCCATGAAACCTCCCACACTAAAATGACAGGTGTTTCAGTTTCATTGTCCAACCCCTGTATTTTACACACATTTGGTTCAATGCCTGCTGAGTGGTGAGTCAGAGAAGCCTTTAATACAGGAGGAGATTATCTGAAGAGAATGTTAATAAAACAGATCATATTAACTGAAACCCTGAAAAGTAAACATGTCCATGGACAACGATGTCCACTCCGGGATGCAGCAGTTTGTAGAATTTCCTTCAGCACCAATAACTGAAGCATATTGGATTTGACAGTTTTATTCTGTTTAGTCAAAATTAAACAAACCAGTTTTCCAGCGTTAGAACTTGGATTATGCTTCTTCTCTACCCTCTAGTTTATTAACCCATAAAGTGTTTAAATGTCGACTGTCTGTCTGTGAGTGACCGGGTGTCCTTTATTGATGACCTTTTATCCCAGAGCAGCTCGGACAGCCTCTGCTTTGCCGTCTCCCTCTCCCTCTCGCCTCGTTAGAGACGGTTTGAATGTGAGGCCATTAAGGAGTATGAGGCAAGAGTCTGGAATGAGATGAAAACAGTAGGACGGCAATAACCGGAGCTTGTTAGAAGAATTTTATTACTCCGCTCATAGTGCAGAGAACAGCCAGCTTCCCACCAGGATGTGTATCTGTGGTAATGGAACTGCAATAACCTTTGCTTTTTTAATTCCTCTCATGTTTAATGTTACCAGTTTAAAAAGACATTCAGGGACATATAAACTAAGCCGATTGCTGTGGGTTTTCTCCTCCTCCTGCTGCTGATCCAACTCCATGCTCTGAAAACACCAGTTTAATCTTCTGCTCATCTTCCGTCTGAAGGTTCTTGGTGTTTCATACAGACCTTGACCCCAACCATTAATCATCATTCTGTTACTTTGTGTGTGAAAGAGATAGAACAGCAGATGAGGACCCACAGCAGATTGAGCTATTTGTTATCACAGCTTATCCCAACAACGGGACGCCTGCTATTATCCTGCCAGCACAGGGAATGGCAGGTGGAAAATGGGATTCCTCCCTCTCCTCTGCGACCAGATTGGACTTTTTCCTCTCGTTCCTGCATTTTGAGATGGATTTGGAATAATTTTCTTGTTCACAGTCATGGAGGTCAGAGAGGTGATGGTGAGGTGTGGGGGGGAGGTGGCCGATCCTGAGAGATTCATATCATTTTGCTGATATGAACCCATGTGAGGATTGTTGTTAATGTTAGGCTGAAATATTATCTGCTCATCGGGAAAGAGAAACATCTGGAATGTTTGATAACGCTGATGTGAGGAATGTGTTTGTCAGCATGTTGAAGCTTTGAACACACGGCCTTAATTTTGTCCAGTCTTCAGTAGAAAAGCCTTAGTTGGCAATAACAGCTTCAAGGTGTCCTCTGAACGTAGGAACTGGTCTCATCCTGTTTGGTAATAATTTGACCCATTTTTCCACATAAACTGCTTCAGATCTTTAAGGTCCTGGCGTGCTCTTTCATGCACCCTGATCTTCAGTTCTTTCCATAGTTCTCATAATTTGTTTAAAGTGGACATATCATGTTTTTAAATCCTTTATTTTCACACTTAAATCATTCAGTTGTGGTCTACATAAAGTGGAACTACAATGCTTTGGTCTGAACTCCTTGTTATTGTAGCTCCATAGGCTCCTCTTTCACGCCTGTTCTGAGGTGCGTCTGAGAGCAACTCATTTTGGTGCTGTCTCCCACTCCCCTTGAGGGCAAAGACGCTCCACTTTAACCCGTTCAGCCATTTTTGTAGTTTGATAACAATTATCTAGCGCCGCAGTAAAAAGACAAAAACAATGCAAAAATGTTTATGTAATAATATTCAAAACATGCAGTACGGTTCTGTCCTCAAGGTGCTAAAAGCAGCTCACAGCACTAACATAAGCAGAAGGCATGATGCTACTGCTATCAAAACAATGATCAAGACATCATATCAGCACAATGAATTAATGTCTTAAATAAAGTTTGTTGTCATTTTAGCATAATTGCAGCTTACCGCTTTGCTGTGTCCATCGTTTCCATAGATAGAAGGTACTGACTCCTTAATCAGATGAAGTCTTTCAGCAAATCCTTCTTGATACTGGCGGAGGTTGCTGAAGAACTCATCCTTGAAATGGGGAAATAGGAATTTCCTCACTGATGTGGGTAGATTTCCATGAAAAATAAAATTTAACAAGACACTTTGAAGAGGTTCTGATGCTGGCGGACAGTGTAATGAATTGTGTGGGTTAATACACCCAACAACCACATCGAACTCATCCTTTTTCAGCGTAGGAATACTTGGACTACAAAATCGCAGCGAGAAATAAATATGAAGGATACGCAAAATTGGTCAGCTGGATGTCCATGAGCGTATTTACCTGTTCTGCAGCAAATACTGTGACGTAACAGTTGGAAAAATATAACAGATGATAGAGAAAGCTGAGCGGACTGAAAAACATGACCCAAACAGAGTATAAAGATATCTCCGCAACACCTAGAGAGACTAAATGCAACTTTTCTGCATTCCTACAGACTCCAAGTACACAACAAAATTTATTTAAAGGTTAAATAAAAGAGGATTTTGCATGATATGTCCCTTTTAAGTCATTGGTTGTTTAATAAAACAGTTTTATCCATCAGAGACACATGATGAATAATTAATGTATCCATGTGTTTGTGATTACATAACCACATTTTAAAGCTTATGCACTGCCATGCTGAAAAAACCTTGAACAATAATGGCTTTTCTGAATGAACAACCAGTTTTCCTGATGCAACTAGAGCTTTTAACTCTGCATATATTGTTAAAAACACCATCACTGAATAGATATGTTTTATGATTCTGGTGGTCTATGGCATAACTAGGACAATTTTATGTGCATATCGAGTTTTACTTATTTCAGTGAACGCCAGGTTTTAGTTACAAATCCAAATCAGTTGTACAGGATCCCATAGATCTTTCTGAAGCTTTTAGTGAGTGTACCTTGGCTGTTTGACAACTCTTCAGATTTTTTTTTTGGCTCCTCCTAGGATTTTTGGGCTGGGCCTGGCTGTACGATAGCCACTTTGAGAATGAAAAAGACTGAAAATACAGTCTCTGGTCAGAAGCACTTACCATTTCTAAAGGTGTGTGTCAGGGCTCCATCCTCGGCCCAACTTTACTCTCCATCTACATTAATGATGTAGCCAAAACTGGCGATTCCCTGGATCTATCTGTATTCTGATGACACCATCCTCTGCTTAGTTTGCATTTTTTTCCATTCTGCAACGTCGTCTCTTCAACTCAGTTTCAGCTCTGTGCTGCAGTCTATTCACAACCTTCAGCTACACCTTAATGCCTGTTAGACCAACTGCATTATTTTTCATCAAGCCCCAAAAAATCAGCTGTGATGATGCCTCATTTTTGGATTAGTCAAACCCCTTCAAAGACCGCAACATTTGGACGGATTCATCTCTATCTCAGTGGATGCAGACTTTGCCAGACAAGGGGGATTTTATTTTAACTAGGCCCACATTAAAAGCCAAATGTAGAAAGATTAACCCCAAACTATGAACACGGACCGTTTTTATAAGCGTTCCAGACAAGGCATACGCCTCCACCGTCTTGTTTTTATCATTACTCAGTATTAATTATCTTTAGACACCATCAGACATCCAGACGGTACATGCCTTGTCACATTAAGTAACCCTCCATATTACATAGGAATGTGTTGTCACAAAGAATCACATCTCTTCTGATCAGTCCTACAATTGTTTTTCCATTCGGACAAACACTCCCTGTCCGAGCTCGGGCTGAACTCATGATGAGGCATGTGGGAGAATGAAAGCATATCTAAACTCCAGAAACTACACTTCTTTCACTCACACTGCCAGACGCACCCTTGTTAAAATGTCAGCACGAAACAGCACCAAGCGCTGCTGTAAAAAACTGGACTCTCTTCATCATTCAGCCATCTGCTTTGCCACTAACACACCCTTTCACCTTGTTAATAGGGGGCGCTCGGGCACCGCCCCCATCAAAACTGCAGGAAAAGGTTATAGGCACTCTAAACAGAAATTATGAAATAAAAAGTAATTCTGTTGACTCATAAAATGTGTCTGACGTTTGATTTTTCAGCAGTCCCATTCCATTTTGGATTTAGTTGGGATTATTCTCCTCTGGGTGCAGCTCTCTGGGTCTGTGGTGAATCAGTGCTTTTTGTGTCATTTTTCATCCAATCTGATTAATTAATGAAACCTGTCAATCAAAGTCACACTCCTGGAAGCTTAGAGGCACAGGCGCAAATATCATTCAAATATACGGATCCAAACAACAACAATGACATGACAGGAGACAATGGTGGCAGCGAAAGAAAATCCGGTCATTGATTTACACAACAATAACTTCACGAGGCTTTCACTGGAGGAAAATATGTGGAAAGAGGAATTTGGACCAAACCGACCAGACTTGAACATTTGATGGTTAGTTGCCTTCTACACTCAGCAACATTATGTCTATAAGCTGGTAGACTCCTTTCATACCCAGTGAAGAACACCATCTCTTCTTCACATTGCTAACAGTAAATAATTCACTGGAGCGCTTTGAAGACATGCACGTGCAAGATGCCAGGACATCGGCAGAGCACCTGTGAAAGGATGCAGTATTTCCTCACAAGATGCATTTAATTTCCTCGTCTGGATAAATCGTTATCCGTTTAGTAGTGTGAAACTCTACATTTTCTGCCATGGTTCTCCTGCTGACATATTCTCTTTGTTAGCAAGCAGACGACCAGCACTGTTAAGGCCTGGTTAAGATGTGTGCCACAAACAACAACAATGACGTTAAGATGGCAAAGGCAATAAAAATGCACACACTAGTAAACTGGAAGTTAACACAACTTACCTTATTAAACATTAGACAGCAACATGCCGTGAAAGTGGTGGTCTGTCTGTTACCCAGCTGTAACCTCAGGGTCAGGCTGGTCTGGATGAGGAGCTCCAGAAGAAGTGAGCATATGTTTTCCTGCTCTTATTTACAACAACTCTGCTCATTTAAAGACATCTACAGACATCCAGCCTTACAGTTTTACTGAGACTTTCATGCACATGGCAAAATATCTTAGGAGCAAAGTCCTTTCAGTCATTACATTTGACATTCCATTACTGATAAGGGTGATACTTCACAGCAGCACTGAATGTTTAAAATACATTAGAAAGCAAGATGTTTTAAACAATTTTGAAAACATGATTTATGGTTTTATCGTTCATAATATATAAATGAATTAATCACATCTGCAGCCTGACCGGTTTGAATTTTGGATTAAAGACTCAGCGTTTTTGTTCATTGTAAGCCAGATTTCATAAAACCGATCACCTGGTTGTGAAAGGTTGTTTTATTAAGGTAAATAATTATGTACATTCAAATGAATAGCATAATTTCTTTGCTTTGTCTTGTTCAATTGAGTTAAACCGATACAAACTCATTCTGACACTGTTTACCCTAAGATAAGTGATAGAGAGGTGAATCGTTTTCTGATCTGTTTATCTAAAATAAATCGGATTGTTGGCGGTGTATCGAACTCTTTTTACTTTGCAACAACTAAAACATTTTACAAAATACCCTCAAACTGAAAACATTTGACATTACTACTGACAACCCTAAACTCCAACAGATTATAGCTGACTGCTGCTCCTGCTGATCACACTCATACAGCTTATTCATAATACATTTAGTCTCACCTACACCATGCATCCGTCTTTCTCTCACACACATGTATGCATACACCCAAGCATATGTGCACCTCTCTCTGGCCGACCTATTTTCTTCTTACCTATGCTGTTTAATTCTGTTCTCCTGATTTCCATGCTTTTTCCCCCTTGTTTTTATGTGTGTTTCTACATGTTTTTGTACTAACCCTAACCCTTTCTTTACGGGCCCCTTGGCCCCATCATGTTTGTCAATGAGAACAGGTTCTCCAACATTTCACCTGGTAAAATAAAGATGATGTTTTTTCTCTTTAAGATAATGGAAACAACGTTTCTCACAGAAAAATTCAGAAGTATATATATATATTATAACGATGTCCATAACCAAAGCCATTATATGTTGTGCAGCTGTAGGGCTGAGAAGCTGAGAGATCCCCTAATGAGAGACTTCTAGTGTAATACTTTGGTAATGAGACCTTTTTATAGGCGATTAGTTTGGTCTAAACGAGCTGATGTTAATTAGCACAGATAGGGGGCAGCATTGCTTTCTATTTACTATTCTATTTAGTTTTTGAGTCTCACAAGAAGCTTTTCCCAAGGGGATGAGTCTAGAAACCCTCCAAACGAGAGGCGTCCTGGTCCAATGAATAACCTTAGCTAGCTCCTTTATTTATAGAATGAGCAGCATTTCCAATCTGAAGACTGCGGTAGCTCCGATAAGCTCCCTACCGGAAACGTATCCAGCAGATTAGACCATAGAAAAGTGTATCAATCTAGAATAACAGATACCAAAGTGTTGTGGAAGTAAAACAGTAATGTTCTCATGATCAGACTTAGCCAGCCCCTCCTCCATCTTCACATCTTGTCTTATTAAACATTTCATAAACTCAATCACACTAACTTTGAATCAGGATGGTTGCTGGCTGTTCACTGGTCTCTTGACTTTAAGTTAAATGCTCTTCCTCTGTGTTGGAGGACCTCATCACCTGACCATCAGTTAAGGTTGTTGTGGATATTTGGTGTTTCTTCATGAAGAACAGATAAAAATAAGAAACTTTGAATGATTCACAGCAGCCTGCCGTGACTGAGTGGTCAGTGACAGTTTGCTGATGTGCTGCTGCTCTGCAGCCAGCAGAGACACATTAATCTGTGATGAAGCGTATTAAAGCTGAGGAGGTTTAACTTTCTGAGGAAGATGACTTGAGTTCCTGTGGATTTGTGTCACTGGGTGATTTCATGAGCATGGAGTGATTGTAACATGTGTATGTGACTACCTGCAGTGGGTCCTACATGTGGTGGTCTCTGCACGCAGCGCTGGAGAACGTCCCCCTGCCGAACAGACGGAGGTTAACTGGTAGCACTGGTGCAAAGCCAACTTAACCTTCAACACTGGCACTGACTGCAGGTTTGCGCTCCAATCTAACAGCAGCTCTCTGTGCCAAGCGAAAGAATCATGGCAGTCTTAACCAGGCCCCTCCTCCACCCATACAATCCACCAGCTGCCAACTGCACCCTAAGCTGCCAGTGTGAGAGAGGGCACTGGGATCATAAAGCGAGATTGCATATAACAAGGATTTGCAGAGTAATAAATGTCAAAGAAAATTGAGAAGATTCAATAATGGAAACAGATGATGGGGACAAAAATAAATGATTGACACTAAAAATAGGATGAATGAGGATGTGCTCTAGTGAGGGGATAGATAAGGAGAGTCCATATGAAACCTTGTGACGTTTCCAGAATACTCTCCCTTAATAAGAACTCTGCAGCTTCATGTGGGGTGATGGTTAGAGAGAAAAACACAGATAATCTTACACTGTTGTAGATCTGCTGCAGACAGAATGAAGAGTCAACAGAGAAACCAAGAACTAAGCTTCCCTCAGGCCAGAATCAGAAGGTAAAACTCAACCTTCAGCAGTTTCTGTTCTGCAGAAGTTTACAGTGAACAGAGAAACCACCTGTTGATTGAAGAAATGTTGACTCTCTCACACCATCAGCAGGTTTCTGTTGGTCTTCATGGTTTAAAGTGTAACCGTATTGCTGTTTTAACATGCACGAACTGACTGGGGATCTCCTGTAAGACATCACCTTGGGTACTGATGCTGTTACCCATTTAAACTCTGTGTTTCCCATTTCTCTTCCCAGTGGGAAACTGAAACGTCACAAACTCAGAGGAATCTCAGTTTTTGTGAGATCGGATCTCATTAAATCATCTTTCAGTGGACATGCTGCTCCAGTGTCTGCTGGTGAGATGGGTTGGTGTTAACCTTTCAGCTCAGTAAGTAAACTGGTCCTACGTTGCCTCTGACTTTCATCATATCATTGCTATTTTTGTGTTTATGCATCTGAAGCTACACACCATCAGACCTTCATCCTTGGGCTCTTCATGAGCTCCACAGTTTGCTAGAACTTGGCTGGGTAGCAGCAAATTAGTAGACCCTAATTCAGAGAGAAGGCAATCATCATGCTGCTGGATGCATGGTTAGAACATGGCTGGATCATTTCAGTAGACCATGAAGAGGAAACAATCATCATAGCAGCCTTGCTGACAGTGTCTAATTCTGAGCTCTGCCAGGGCAGTGTAGGCATGATGAGTTCATGGCTGAGGCGTCTGGCCAGGTTACAAAGTCCTGTCAAATTCTGACTGAGCCACACTGGTACATGTGGGTCTCAAGCATTCACACACAGCGGAGAGCCCATTGTGCTCCCAACGTGCACAAGAAATGCGCCCTCATTCTCATTGAGTCTCCAAGTGATGTTCTGTGAGGATACCAGTATCAGTTCCTTACCTGCAGAAGTGAGTTTGTAGGAAAGGGAACAAAGCTTCAGAGCAGTGAAAAGCAGTCAGATATCCCTATCTACACCTTCAGAGGAAACTCTTGCTAACTCTGGGTTATTATGCTATTACTGGAGCTGCTGGTTGTATCAGTTATTCCAGGCTGAATGAGATGTTAGGTATTCTGGCAGAAAACTGAAGGTCCTTAGTTTAAAACAGGTTTGAAGGAGAACAACCAGCCAATCATAACTGGTGTAGTTGTAGCTTAAAGTCTCTGATGATAGTGTTTGCTAAATCTGTCCAGACTTGTGTCCAGGTCTTATTTTCAGCCTTGGTTTTCTGGTTTGGTTGCTTCTTCCCCTACATCTTCAATGTTTATCAAGTCTTCTTTCATCTTCTGTTAAGCAGTCCCTTTGCTTTTTCATTTTTCTACCATTCATCTTCCTGTGATGTCTAAGAGTCCTGCCTGAAGCTGTTTATCTGAAGTTCTACCCCCTCTGATGAAAAGAAAACCAGAATTCGTCATGTTATTTCACTTGGATTTCCAGAACTCCAGAACATCAGGTATGTAGTCAGTTTTGAATGTGCAAAACAAGGTGTGCCTTGGACCTTCAGAGGAGACTGAGCATGTTTCAGAGCGCAGAGCTGTTTCCCACAAACTGTAAAGTAGATTTATCAGAGGAGGAAACAGCACATGAACACATAAGAAACAAAATGTTGTGACACTGATCTCATTTCATTCATTCATTCGCACTCTGCAGCAAACATCCCCCCACAATTCCCCAATATCTGGCTAAGGTCTCAGGTCTAGTCTCTAGTGACCTATTGTACTTTCTGCTGGACTTATCCAATCAGAGGCCACCATTTTACCTGACACACCGACCACAGCCCGCCCACTAATCACATCAGACAGAACAGAGAGACTGACAAATCATATTACAAGCCTGACTCACTGCAGACGTGGTGTAGCCTCCGTCAGGCTCTGGGTCTTTGTCCAAGCAGCTCTGAATGAAGATGCATGTGTCGGCCCACAAGAGGAGGGATAATGTGATAGAGAGGCTGAGTGAGGCAGGATGAGTGTGTGTGATAATAGTTTTAGTCTGTTCTGGGAGGCTCTGTCACTGCTTCTGGGATCCTACACGGTTACTCACAATATGTGATTAAGTATTTTAGTATTATACTAAATTATTCTAAAGAAAGGTTTTTGGTTTTGGTGATTCTGGATGGATGGATGGATGGATGGATGGATGGATGGATGGATGGATGGATGGATGGGTGGATGGGTGGATGGATGGATGGATGGATGGGTGGATGGATGGATGGATGGATGGATGGATGGATGGATGGGTGGATGGATGGATGGATGGATGAAATTTGTTTTTTTTTAAATGGTCGTTCACACTACTAATTAAATGCAACAACACATCAGACTTCAGTCTCTAAATCGACCTGCAAGTGCATAAGGAGAATGTAGACATCACACTGCAGCTGTTTACAGAAGTAATAATGCATGCCGACTCACCTGCTCCTGATCTCATTAATCACCTCCTCAGCACGTAAATACTCCTGTGTTTAGTCACCTCCTGGTCACCATCACGGATCCCCTGGTTGTTTATATGTTTGAAGATCCAATGTCCTGTTGCTCATCTTATGTTCCTTATAATGTCTTCTTCATGTTTTCGACATCGACCTATAACCTGAGACTCCCACCCTTAATGGGCAGAAGCAGAGCTGACTACTGAAGCAAGAACATGATCCACTGAGCTGATGGAAATGTCACAGCTCTTCTTCAGCTGGAAAACCTGCTGTGTCTCCTGTTCAGACCTCATGAGGACAATATGCTGCTAGGCTGATAACAACAATCCTTTAAAGTCATGTTGGTTCTGTAACATGATGGAGCTTTTTATGAGGCAACAGTCGAAGACTTATAGGTTACAAACCATGTCAGAAACACTTAAAGTTCCATAAATGCAGAATCAATCGGTGAAAGCAGAAGAAATCTACTGAAAAAGCAGCTGACACCAGCAGTGACTGTATGAGAAGTTCAACCTGACTGTGTGGAAGATGTTTCAACAGTATTCATCTGGAGATGCAGGGAAAGATATGAAAGTAGCTGATGGTCTTCTGTGAGTGTAGTCATTGAGGAAAATATTCACTATCACTAAGAAAACACTTAAATGAGGTTTGTTGTGCTTCAGAAATAACTGTTCTGTCTGAGTATTAGCAGTGGTCACAGTGTTTAATAACTGGCACCAGCCTGAACAGTCATGTAGGATTTGTTGGGTTCCACCTCTCAGGCCTCTGATGGCCTCATGCAGCACAATGAAGCCATAATTAGAGCTGCACCAGCAACACTCCATGAATGAAGCCAATCAGCTCCAAATCTCCATGTTTGAAGATATTCCAGTGAATACGCTGCCTCCGGAGCATAATTACTGGGGTTTATATTCCTAAAGTGAGGGACAGCACCCCTCGTGAAACAATCAGCAGCTCAGCAAAGAGCTGGTTTTGTTTCATTTACATAATTATGATGTGCAGTAACAGTGGGTGGCGAGATAAGGACCATGTCACTGCTTATTTTGTTGTGTTTGAACATTTAAACTCCAGCAGGAAAAGCAGCAGCTCTGCTGGGCTGGAGCTCAGTTGTATTCCTGACCGTCTGAAGAGCATCTAAACTCTGTCTGATGGAGGGGGAGTGGGGGGTTACCTCCTGTAGCCTCTCCTCTCTCTGTTCAGCAGCAGGGCATAGATGCATATACACACATACACACAGCTCCTGGTAAAATCCACAAATACCGGACTCAGCAGCAGCAGAACTTCATTCAGAGTGAGCTGCTGTGTGACAGGGGTCTGTGTTTTCTGCCGGGTCCTTGTTGTTTCTGCTGCTAACAAACATAATGTAATGTGTTCCTCTGAGCCTCGGGCCATAATTAAACAAAGTGCTGTAAATAAAGTGTCAGCAGGGTGTCAGACGCTGTTTCTGTATGTGTTTGTGCTGTCACCATCCTGTTTGAATAAGAAGTTCCTTCAGTGTACTCTCAGATGTGCACAGACTCCTAAAGGTTCTGCTGTAAGGTAAATGGACTCCTTCTGCTCTTCCACGCTGCTGCACATTTAAACTAAGTGAGAAGACAGAGGAGGCAGAAACTGCAAATATGCGTCACATGATGATTTGAATGAAATAATTTCACTTTGAATATTATGTTAATGATAGTGATATTTAAACTGATAATTGTCTACGGAGTGTACATGCTGTGGTAATAATGCCAGTAGGAGATGTTTAATGTCAGTGTTATCGCCAAACTCTGTTTATATCTGTATGGGAGGTGCAAACTCAGCAGAACATCTCAGATTATCTTTGCTAATGTACAAGGAAGTATGCAATGGTGATAGAAAACCAGACAGGTGTCTCCATGGATGATGTTTGCAAGTGGTCTGCAGTGAGTAGAGAGCCTGGTGGAGGTATTTTCTGTAGAGAAGTGGAATGAAACATAAGAATTCATGTGTGAGAATGAAAGGGAGACAGGAGGAACACTGAAGCTGCAGGAGTAGGACTCATGGAGTACTGGTGGTCAAGTTTAAGAACCTGGGCTCAGCCATCCAGTGCAGAGATGTGAAGAGGAGGAAGGAGAGTTGATCTGGGACAGAAGGAGAGCCGCAGAGTAAAAGAGGAGGTTTACAAGATGGTGGAGAGACCTGCTGCGTTGGATGGTTTGAAAGGTTTAGCACAAACAAAAAGACTGAAGCAGCTGATAATGTTCAGTTTTTCGTCAGGAGGGACCAACCTAGACAGGATTAGGAACATGTATATCAGATGGACTGCTCAGGTTGGACACAAAGAGAGACCAGGCTGAGATGATCTGGACCAGTGCGGGACAGTAAAGGTACAAGACTTTTTAAAGACAGCCTTAAGGTTAGACTTACCTTCACTCAACTCAGTGATGCATATTTAATCATAAAAGAAGATACAGAAAGATCAGCCAGAGTTTGAGGAGCAGCTTTTCATTCACATACTGTGAGGAATTTCACCAAGGCTCTGATCCGAGTGCATGAATATTCTTCTCTGCATCCGAATCTGCTTAGTTCCTCATCCTCTGGCCCACTCACCTTACATCACACCTTAGTGATGTGAGCAACAGCTACCCTTTCAGCAGAACAAATGTCATCATCAGGTTGCTTCTCCTCTCCTCTGTTTGCACCTCACTCTGCATACTCTGCTGCTTATCAATTATGCAAATGGTTCTGTTGTCCCAGAGTAAGTCATCATGCGGAGTAAGAGGAGGAAGTAGGAGAAGGAGGTTCTGACACCAGTACAGAGAGGCAGACTGTTGAGATCTGCCCGTCGGTGTAAAAGCAGAACTGTTGGAGCCACATAAACAGAGGTCCAAGCCGGTTCTGAGAATAAATCGATGATTAAGTCAATTTTGGACCACACAGTAAGACGCTCAGTTCTACTGTGGTGGCTTAAATGAAAAGATGGTTCTAAAACTGGATTCCTCCTCCCATTTCTCTGTCTCTTCTAAACGATCCCCTCAAATCAACGTCAGGTATCGTAACTAGGAGGTTAGACTGCGAGCCCTTTCTTTAAACTCCTGAGAGCAAAAAACTGGTGATAGAAATTTGATAAAAACTATAAAAACTTAAAGAAATTTGACTAAACAATCTTCCAAACATGTGGCTTCTTCCCGTTTCAGCTGCAGAAAGAGTTTCTGAAGTAGAATTAGATTAGCATCTTGTCCTTTTGGTTTTGTGTTTGTGTTTATTTGATGAAACAACCAGGAATTAAACCTTCGTGTGATTAATAATAAGGTCGTAGATTCTAACGTTCTCAGTGCTTTCCTTATTATCATTGTTTGACAGGTAATTATTTTTGATTGATGCTCTTTAGGTGAGAAATATTTGTTCTTGCTGTGATGATGGCGATCAGTGGGAAGGTGAATATATCATCTTTCATTAAGGACACATTATGAGGCTGATTGATTTCTGTACATTAACTTAGTTTATTGTCAGAGCTCCAACGGTGTAACAACCATCCATCCACCCATGAATGCCTCCTGATCTCTCTTTTTCTTGGTTCCGGTTTAATCTGGAGTTCAAAGTCTTTAGAAACCTTGAACGAAAAGACAAACTTCTTCCCCGTGACAATTTTCCTGACCTGTGGTGATATTTTCTCTCCTATATCTCAGATGAAAGTTTGACATGAACGTAAAGTCATATTGAAGGAGATTTGTGGGAGATGGCAGCAGGTCTTTCAGGCAGAAGGTATTTCAGATTTCCATCACTTCTCACACATGCACAGATGGTTTTGTTTTGCAGGAGGCTATCACCTGTAATCTACCTGAGCTGATTCTTTATCTGAGAGCAGAGAGCTGTTAGGGAAACAGCCATGAACACTCCAGCTCAATCTGTGCAGAATATTGATATGAGATTGACTTTTTCTCTGAGTGAACCTCTTGGACCAACATTACCTGCAGCCTCTAACCACTATATTCACATTCTCTCACCAGCCAATCTTCCTGCAGTTTGAATTCATCATCATGCAGCAGCAGACAGTAAACACAGAGGATGAAAATTGTTTGACCCTGGCTGCAGACCTCCGTCCTCTGCAGGAGGATCACCTGCTCCTGTCCTGCACCCTCGTTCTCCTTCCCAACCCTCAAAAACATCTCAACTGTCCCTTCATCACTCCACTGAGAAGACCTAGCATGAGAATAAGGGTTAGCTGAGCACATAAACTGGCTTCCAGGTGAAAGCTTCTGGGTGAAATCAGGTCTCAGGTAATTTGCCACCAATCGTCTCCTCGGTGCAGTGTAATTCCTCAGGGGCCGCGGGGGCCCCGATTTTGGCCTTTCATCTCATCATTGTTAGGCCAAGGAGGAGGGAATCATCCACCTGATCTGCATACTAACTCCTGCTTTCACCCTCATCTTGCTTTCAGAGGTGACTTTAGCAGCTCTGAAAGAAAATTAAAAATGCTCTGCAACGTCAAAGGGCAACAGAATAAAATATAAAACACAGCTGCATTCTCATGAACATGTACACACTTTATGCTCACAAATAACACACAAACAGGATGCTTGGACCCTGAACAGAAACACTGACAGTTGTTTATGAGGCACAAATTTAAATGATAAACTTCAACAATTTAGCTTCCGGATCATTTTAAAGCTAATTGCAATCATTTGATTTTTAACTTTTGGATGTTTTGGATGTCTCAGAAGGTTCTTCTGAGGAGCAAGAGGAGGTGGAGCCCACAGCAGCACCCAGACGGGCGCCTGCTGTGTGAAAACTAGAACGTTTCAGAGGAAGTACCTGCTATGCCCCATGAAAGTTCTGAAAAACAAAGTGTACAACTAGAGTTGCATGTTGAGATATGTGCAGGATGATGTATTAAAGCATCTGTAAGGTTTAAAATGAAAAAAGACACAATTAATAAACTGAGGTGGATGATGTCATAAGTTCGTATTTTATGCTTTTACACACAGAGAGACAGTTTAACTAAAAATGCTTCTCTGATAAATCAGCAACTCTGTGCTTCTCTGCTTCATTCTGCTCACAAACAGTGCAGGGATGAATGTTCTGGTGAGCGCTGCAGGCAGATAGTTAGATAGTCTGTGGAGCTGCAACCTGATAAATGTCGGACCGAACTACGTTTGTTCCATCATTGCTTCAGATGTGAAGAACTGAAGCTTTCTGACTTTAGCAATACAACTGCAGTCAGGGGCGGGTTTTATTTATTATGTTAAGATCACTGATGACAGTTTAAAATATAAAAACAGACCAATAAAAACATTTAATGTGTATTTCTGTCACTTAATGATCTGTATCACTGGAATGAGACCTGCTCCAAACACACACAAACACACACACACACACACACACACACACGCACCCTCTCACACACACACACACACACACACATTGATCCGCTCTAAAGAAAGAGGGATACTACTGCAATATAATTTGTCTCCCATGATGAATTCCTATCGCAGCCTCCTGAGACGTTCAGCCGCTGCAGACAAACCAACACATTTTTCACCCTCGGTCTGCTGCTTCCTCTCTTCTTATTTCTTCACTTTATTTCCCTCAAATTCAGCTCAGTTTATTTTTTTGCCCTCCTCTTTTTCACCTTTCCTCCTCCAGGTGGAAAAATGAACCCATGCAGGACTAGGAATGCAGTCAGGAGCTGCAGGGATCACTGCGGTTATTAAGACATGGATTCAATGCTGCCGGTGGGACTAGTGCAGCTTTATGTTCTCTGATGGAAAACATCATTGTATAAATAATGTCAGTAGGCTTTGTTAGATGATTGTCTGTTGTTTTAATTCTAAACATCATCATTTGTTTGTTTGTTTTTTGGTTTCCCATTTTGTGGAGAGAATTTTTTATCTTTGTCTTTTTTATCTTACCAAAATTCTTTCCATATAGCAATAAAAGAGCTGTGGGAGTCATGGCTAAAGGATTCAACTTCCTTTTCCTTTAGCACCAAAGCAGGAATTCTTTTCTCATCTTTAAAAGATAAAATAATTTCTGGTGTAGGGTGGATTCCTCCATGGTTCCTTCATTCTCAGTGTTGCAGTCATGATGCTGGTGTCCGGTTTGGGATTGTTCTGTTCATGGTTTTGCTTTTTGCAGAAAAATGTTGAATTTCCATCTGGGATCAGTCTTTGCTTCAGCTGGAGCATCCTGATGTCTATCTCCTGGCTGATGGCAGGATGGAGCAGGAGATGAATCAGAGGTTGATGTGCTCTACTGACAGTGTTGCTCTGGTCTGTGGTGGTGCAGGAAGGAGCTGGATCATTTTATTATTGTCCCTGCAGGGAACCTTGCCTGGCATCAAGCTGAAAACATAGAAAGTAGAATCACTCTACATCAGTAAGCCAAAAAAATTATAAAATAAACGTCATGGAAAACATCAGTACAAATATGAATAAAAACACTCGACTAAAACAACAAAGCTTTTAAAGCGAAGTTTTTAATTTTTAATTTATCTTAGTATTAGTGTTAAATTATTTCCACCTGCTGGTCTTTGCTTTAATTAACCCCCCTCCTTGTCCTGGTGGAGATTCTTCTTCATCATGGACATGACATCCAAGGCAACTGGACTTTTGAATGAGAGGCGAAATGTCTTCAAGAAACAAGAGATTGAGTTCAGGTCCTTTCTACTTTAGGACTCCCTTCCTGCTGCAAGTAAACTTTAAAGGGTCTAATTTATCCTGGACAAATTTGAGTAACTTTTTCTTGATCAATTTTTCAAAAACTGAAATTTAGAGCCACAGGTCAAAAATCATGGGGGACCTGTTTTTAGGTAAAGGAACAATTGTGTATTTTGTCCAGAAAGTAGGAACTTTTGGCTCCTCTAACGTCCATTTAAAATATAATAAAAACACCAGAGTCTGCACAATGTTTGAGGAGGTACCCAGAGATGTCTGATGAAATGTATTGGTAAACTGTAGGAGATGAAACGTGGATTAAAACAATAAAACAGATAAAACAATGAAACAAATGAGAATAAATTAGTGTATAAAGAAGAGAAAATGAGAAATAGATTAATGGAGATGTGAAGAAGAGGAAAGACATTTAAAGGAAAAAAATGAAGGTGAAGAAATGCAAAATAATCTCAGTTGTTTTGCTTTCAGGCTGAATGAAGTTGGCTCTAAAAATTGGAAAAATGCTTTCCTTAATCTCTCTAACTCATAAGTGTATTCAGAATATGATAAAACTCGCTCCCAGATTTGAATATGAAAGGATGGTCCCAGTACAGAGAACTGTGCTCCACAATCTGGTTGCTTCTATCTGAGCTGATATTTAAAACTCCTGACAGGCACAGCGACGGCTGCAACAACAATCCTTTGGAGGAAGAATATCAGGTGGACTTCCTGCAGAGAGAGTTGGCTCGAAATGGGCCCGCTGTGGAGGAGAAACGAGGAAGCGGACCACATGTCAGATCCAGGAACATGTCGGAGAGCAGGGCATCACACCATATTCTCCTGAATATTTAGTCATGGCTCTTATCTGCAAACTGCCACATGGCTGCAGGACAGCTGGCCTGGCCTCCTTTCCACCTCAACATCCTCTTTTCCCTCGTCTCTAATCCTCTGTTTACTTCTGGATGTCTCACTCTTCATGCATACCTCTCCCTGTCTAACATCTGAATCAAGAAATGACATTTCTCACCAACAGACTGAAAAGCCGATAACTTATCAGGACAAAGTGACGAAACTGCTGAAACTCATCCCTGTGTCTGGGGCACAAGGTTTGGACAAAGAATTCCTTCAAAGTTTCAACTTCATCGTCAGAATTAACATTTGGGTTGGATGTATCTGAACATAAAAGGTCACGTATGAGATTAGGAGAGCAGAAGAGCTTTAAATAAAACCTGGAACTTCTTCCTAGTTCTCTGAAGTGTTCTTCCAGATGAAGGAGTTACTCTCCTGCTCTTTTCATTGCACTTTAATTCGGTTATTTCCTCCACCTCAGAGACCACTTTATGTCCTGATCCGGCACCATTCCGAGCAATGATGACACCGCGAAGTCTCATACCTGGAACTAATTACAACACAAGGACTCATTATCTGGTGACAACATCCTCCCATGGGCTGCTCCGCTCTGCTTTTTACGAATGTGCAGCTCCTGCAGCCAGAGTCTGCAGGGAGGCTCAGACAGAGGTGAAAAAGTTCCTGATAAACTTCCAGGTCCAGATTTACTTCAGAGGTGCTTAGAGGCTGAGTTGGCTGCAACAGATGGATAAGAAGCCTGAATAGTATTCTCCTAAAGTCCAGGGCCCATATTCACAAAGAATCCTAAGACTCAATGTGACATCATTCTAAGAAAAAGCCTAGACTCTCTCGAAATCTATGATTCTTCTCAGCATTTTCCCTCTATAATTTAAAAGTGATTCACAAAGCATCTTAGGCCTTAAGAGAGCGTGAGGAAATGCTAAGAGTAGTGAGGAGGACTTTTATTGAGCCTAAGAGTGTCTTAAGCAGGGAAGTAACAGAAATACTAAGAGAAAGGAGAGATACTCTCCTACAATGAACAACAGGGGAAATTAATTGGTTTAAGCAGCAGGACAGATTAAAGGTGCACCTCTAGAAAGGTAACATTAGGAAGGATAAATAAATATTAGAAACAATAATAAATGACATGAACTATATGTATACTTGTATATATCACACTATATACATAGAAGAAAGATGTAAATAGGGTGAATAAGTGTTAGCTGTATTGTACATGATGATGTAGCCTGAGCCTAAATGGTCATCATCATCCACCCGTCTGTGGAGAAGTTCTCTGGTGTGCTCCTATCTCCTCTCTATCTTCTAAATGCAGCAGGTACCAGAGATGCTCACATTCCAGGCTGGTGTTGAAAGCAGAAGGAACGACGCACTGATCTGCTTGGGAATGCCTGGTTGTTCCCACCGTGATCCCAGGACCAAAATTACCTTTCAACACTCATCTCTTCTCCTCCGACAGCAGGTTCTGCTCAGCTGTTCAGTTTGGTTTTCTCCACCTTTGTTTCTCCGTTTTGTTTTGGTCATTTCACCATTTCACCAAACTAAAAGGCATTATACCAGAAGATCATAGTAAAATGCTGAACAGATGCAGTATGAAAACGACCAGCATGGCGAGTAACCATAATAATAAGCAAATCAAAATAATAATGAGCATGTAAAAAAGGTTCAAACATGTTGACTGTGTGTGACAATGAATTTAATTTTGCTAAGTCATTATCATGATTTACACATTACACATTTCCAGTCTACATTATACCATCAGCTAATTTTCTCCATTGATTACTAGCAGCACATTTTTTTTTTGTTTTAACAACTAATCACAGCTCTTAGAAGGTAGCGTCACACCTAGCAACGGGGTCAGCCACACCTAGAAATGGGGTCAACTACACCTTCTCACTAAGATAGGAATTTCTTTTGTCTCCTTGCTCAGAGTCGCTCGCAGCAGCAAACTGAATTACTCTTAAGCCAGGAGTCCTTGCCAGGCTTTTTTGGGCTGAGATAGGAGCTCTTAAAGAGGACTCTGAGAATCTTTGTGAATACGGGCCCAGGTTGCTTACATGTTAAAAGCACAGAACTGAAGAAAGCTGTGCTTAATTTCCACCATGACTGAAGTTCTAGTTGTTAGGACATGACGCTCTGATGCTCTGGTCTGATCTGCAGTCCAGCCACGAGGAAATGATCTGCAGATTGCATTGATAACAGAAAAGGATGATTGTAATAAATCCTAAAACAAATTACCAGGCGCCTGTTACAGAAATATTAATGAAGGCAATAAAAATAATGCTGAAACATTGTTGGACTGAATCTGTAATCTGATTTAATTATGAGCTCTTGATGTGATTAATGTCTGCCAGCTAATTGCATCTTAAAGGGGAAGCTCCAAAAACTCTCCTTCAATCTGCTCCTGAGTCCACAATGCACCGTGCGCGTGTAAGTGCGTGTAAGTGCATGTATGTGCGTGTAAATACGTGTGTGTGTGTGTGTGTGTGTACATGCACTGTATATGTGTGAGGAGACACATTAACACCTCTCACTCCGCAGGGGAATAACGCTGTGATGCTGCAACACATGTGGAACCCAAAACAGCTGCTCACTCCTTCACCTCCTCCTCTACTCCTCCAGAACTTGTCCCAAGGGAGTCAAAGGGTTACTCTGACACTCTTCAGAAAAAAGAGGAGGGGGGGGGGATAGCAGAGAAACTGAACCTGAAACTAATTATACTGGAAAAATGGCAGCTTAATGCTCATTCTGCTCACTGACACAACACATTTACGTCAGCGTCTGACTTCTGTCATTTCATTCTTCTGTGTTTGGTGCCTGAATTATTTGTGTTTTTAATGCTGGATTCAGGCCAGGGACTTTTAAAGAAAACCTCCTACAAAGCAGAAGATGTTGCAGAGCAAAGCATCCAAATATTTTCCAACAAGTAAATAAATGAAGGCAAACTTGAAAAGAAGGGAGAAAGAAATTAACACGAAAGGAGCATAACCCTGAGAGGTCTAGAAAACAAAACCAAAACTGACAGAAGCAATCACAGCTGAAGAACGTCTCAGATGCTTCTCTGTCTCCTCTTTTCTGCAGCTCACAGCTATAGTATCATGCCACAGTTATTTCAAATCCTTTCAGATGTTCTGTTGAGATCAGTTCACAGCTCAGAGAGACCGGGAATAAAGTACAAGAGGAAGAAAACCTTTCAATACATAAAACAAGAAGAAAAGCTCAAACGGCAATATGGACAAATGATTATATCCAGGATCTTCTCTGTCAAAGTGAACTGACTCTGGCTGAAATGTTTTTATCACATAAAGCTCAGAAACTTTATTTGCTCTATTTTATTTAACCAGGGATGCCCCAGTGGGATATAATTACTCTTCTGCAGGGCTGTCCTGTTAAAGATAAGTAAATTACATTTAATTAAATTTTAATATAAACAGTGTTACCTGTTTTAGGAAACATTAAGATCTCCAGAAATTCTTCTGACATTCAGCTACTGTTCTTCTGAAGCAGTCAAAAACCAAAAGTCAGACCTTCAGAAATCCTGGAGAACTATTGATCCAGAACATTTTTAAAAGATTCCAGGAAACTATGGATTAGAGGGTGTAAAAGGAAAATAAATGATGGTCCTTACAGCAACTAAATGTCCTAAAACTAATTTGATAACTTCCAAATCTTGACTGGACTTTACTAATAATAATCTTTTTCACCTTTTTTGTCCCTTCCTGCAGATTGATTGTCCAGTAGCAGCTTTGTGTTGATGTGTCACAGTTTTCTCGGCTCCTCTAACCATGAAGAATCAGACTGAGCTCCTTCTGCTCCTCCTGGCTCTTCTGTTTCTCAGGTGGAGGAGCTTCACGAACCTGCAAACCTTTGCTGCAACTCATATGAAATTTACATCAGTTAACTGCTTCAGTACCCGCTGCGTGCTTACCCCAGTGATTTACATCAGTTCCAACCACTCCAGGTCATCCTGTTCCAGATCAATAATGCAAACTCAGAGTCAGGGAGGCATTTCTGCATACTGCACCGTGAGAAAAGTAGCAGGAACTTCCCATTCCAACACAGCTGCTGCTGGGAAAATATCCAAACTCCAACCTGTTCTGTCTGAAAGGTGTAAGAACTCCACCTGAGGACTCGTTCCTTCAGACCCATTTGAGTGAAATTGCTGCAGCTTCTTTGGAAGACAAACATTTTCATCTTAGCTCCATTTGTGAATTATAAACAGAATAAGTTATGCTGCCTGAAATCAATACCTCCCATTCCTCATCTGTAGTTTTAAACGAAACGTTTCAGCTGCTGAAGGAAATGAGCTGGACTCTGCAGGTTTGTTGGTGCATTCGGGACCAAACATAGCCTATGCTGCTCGATTTGCTGCTTTTGACACACAGAGAGACAAATTATGGAAATGTGTTTTAGAAGAAGGATGGGACAAGAAGTCAGCTAAACACGGTTCAGCTTAAACAACCAGGATGACAGGGGCAAAAAGGCAGCAGTGGAACCTGGACAGAACAAACCAAGGAACTGATGATTGATCAGCTTCAGAAGCAAGGAGAGAAAAGAGGAATGAAAACCAGACTGCCTGGAATGTTTAAGGAAAACCTCCTGATAGACCTCAATCATAACTGGGATGTGGGGATTGAATTGTGTGGAGCAGCCTTCATGATATAAACAGTTAAATCCCAGCTCTGAGTTCACTTCACCTCCTATGAGGACAGACATTTTAGAACAAGCTGCTCTCCATCTGACTCCCTGGAACACCAGGTGTGCACGTTTCAGGTCGCAGCTCTCTGATTGGTCGACCCTCCTGCGCTCCCGGCGCCACGCTTCCACTCATTGGCTAATCCTGATGTCAGTCACCGTCACGAACCCCGCCCCCGAGTAGACAAATATCCCTGCGCGCTGACCGGCACCGTCATCCAGACGGTGGCTCCACCGCGCACACGCAGACAGCGCGTCTCTGCAGCGGAGCGTCGAGAGGCAGACAGAAATGAGCAGAACCCTGCAGACTGGGCCCAGCAAACATGGATCTCTGTAGAACCCTGACTGTGCTGCTGTGGATTTTATTCCTGAAGCGGGTCCAAGACTGCCAAGGAGAGGAAGGTACGTTCAGCCTCATCAGTGCGCAGCTCGGAGCGAAGTGGAGTTTGGCTCCGGTCCGGTGCTGCTACTGAAGATGACCCTAACTGGTTTTATACTGGTAGTGTAACTGGTTATTGAATGATGAAGATGTGCTCGGTTCAGAGCAACATGGGCTCTGTCAGGACTGGCTGGTTCTGATTCATCCTTGTTTAGAACATAGTTAATCAAATTCAGTTCAGATGATGTGAGGCTGAAGTTGAAAGGTTCGGTTCAGAAGATCACAGAGTGTTTCTGGGACCTGTTCAGAAGATGGGAAGGGACTTTTCCCTTGTTTCTGTCTGAGGTCCGGATGCTGAGCAGCTGTCAGACAGGACAGATTAAGTCTTTGTCTTCCAGCAGAACATGAAGCATTGATGCAGGGGAGCAGTGTGTGCACTTTACTGATTGATTGATCCAGATTTGATGCAGAATCAGGGTTAGAACTCTGAATCCTTGCTGCTTTAATTATTCCTGATCTGCACTGAGATGTGGGAGACATGAAGACTCAGATTCTGCCACAACCAGATTCCTGAACCACAGAAATCCTCTAAAATTTGCCAATAATTTCCAACATATTCCAGCAGAATGTGCATCATTGCTGAGGCAGACTGCTGTGATGAAGAGGAGGCTCATGGGCTCAGATTTGTGCTTCTCTCCTGAAGAGGAGCTGTGATGGAACAGCTGAGTGGATTTTACACAGATCGTCCACACACCTTTCCTCTCTTTGGTCCTGATGATTGCGGCAGCTCAGACTCAGATTTGGCTTCCTGATCATGATCCTCTCATGCCGCTCAGTGTTTGCAGAGACAATGAACACAGTTGTACTCCTGCTCCAGAATCCTGCATGCAGCTCATGGACTCATTGCCAGATTGATTCAGCTCCCTGGAATGCTGGGGACTCGGATTTTGGAAGCTAGCTTTTGTTTAATTGATGTTGTGACAGCGATTAATTGCTTTGAAAGCATAGTGCTTCTGTTGGCAGCAGCCCCTTTCCTGTTACGGACCCCCCCCAGCCTATCCCCATTATAACCACATTAACGGAGGCCGTTTTCCACTCCTCTTAGAGGGTTGTTTTGTCCCTGAGGAACTCCACAGTGATGGAGCTTTTTAATCAGGACTGTATGTTTGGAATAAAGCTTCAGTCAAAACGGAATGTTTACTTGGGTCCTAAGCAGCCATTCTAAAATTATTTCTCATTGTTCTTTCAGATTTCTCCTTCCTGTTTTCTCTGTTTCTCCGGTCCTATACCATCTTTTCTTCTACACCTGCCTCAGAGCTGACTTAGCACACATCTGTCTGATTGAGGGGTGGATGGAGGGTGTCCTCCTTGCATTCAACCAATCTTCCTCCTCCCTTCCTCCAGATCTCTCTCCTCATTCCCCACACCTCAGCACTAACACACCTTGACATCTCATCGGGATCTCATTTACTTCCTCCATCTCCCCCCTCCCTCAGCATCCGTCCCCCCTGCAGCAGGCTGAGCGACGGCCGGCTCACAGAACCTGTGGGTTTTTTCCAGGATCTTCCTTAGCCTGATCTTTACCTGCACCTGTTATTATCATTCACAGCTCTGAGCAGCTAAACAATATTATGAGGTTTTTATCAGCGGATGAATGATGAATCCAAGGCTTAGCATCACTGACATGCGGCTGGGGGGGACGTTTTGTCTCGCCGTGGCTCAATTCAGGGCTTTAGTGCAGGATCATCTGAGCTTGGAGGAGCAACTCTGCAGGTTTCATTATTTCTTTTAAAATGGACAGAATAAGCACAGAAATACTAGTTTTCTGTTAAAAGGTGTAAGGGTTAAATGATCCATAATGTGGATATGCACTCATAGATTCACTGAAATAAACTTAAACATCTTAAACAGTATTTAAGCTTTAAAATGAGAACCTGATGCAGCAGCGCATTCTCTCTTACGTATCCGTCCTCTATAGTAGGATGTTTTGGACTCTGAACTGATGTAAATATGTTCAAAGTTTGCAGATTTTTAGCTGAAGGCTGCAGCTTGGATCTTGTCTCATTGTTTGAATCTGTGTGTCAGTTCAGGTTAAATTTGTAGGACTTCGTTTCTTCTCCGTGACTCAGATTCTTCTGAGTTTGTCTTTGCTTATTCTCCGGTGAAGTCAGAAGATGACAGAAATGTTTTCAGATGGAAAGGTTCTACTCCCTGGTGGAAGTACATACATGTACATAGTGGGAACATTAGCAGCAGGGAGAGCACAGAACCAGCTGTGAGGTTTTTTGGGAACAAACAAAATCCGGATAAACCAAAGAAATGAACCGTCTGACTCATGATACTAACTCTCCATTACCTAAAATGAAGAACAAAATGTGCAGAACCCAAACAGGTTCCACTGTGTGGCAGTGAGAAGGAACCTTTATACTGCATTTGCAAAATTAAGTGAAAATGGTAAACATTGTGTGTTTATTAAATTATAGCTGAAGCGCTGAGTGGTTTTAAAACTCCTGGAGGACTCCTAGATGTTGCACTCAGTGAGCTTCCTGTCATAAAACTCCCAGTAACTAATTTCACGCTGTACGAAGGGAGATCTGATGGATGAAAAACTCCCCAGGTTTCTGCTGCAGCAGAGTCATGTCATGAACAGATATTTTCAGGGTTCACGCTCTGTCTGGAAAAGTATGGTATTTTTTTAAATTTGATTACTATGGAAAAAAATATAATTAGAAAATAAGTTAATTGAGACTTAAAAAAACAGGATGAGGAGAAGATGTCTGCGGATGGAAGTGTGCGTAGCTGCAAAAGGAGAAAAATGATCAGACTCCAGTTACAGCAGAAGCCAGGCCTCATGATTTTTCCAGAAATCTCCATATTTCTCACTCTGCATGATATTGTGTTCTGTCATCTTTGGTCAGCTGCTTTTCTTATAAGATGAAATACTTATTCTGACTTATGAAAATTTTAGCCTGGTTGAAGATCTGAAAGGCATGTTATTTCTGCTGGTCACATGTTTCCAGAATTAATCCACATGATGTTTCAAAGGTTTAAACAGCAGAGGAGAAGAAGATGATGTAAAATCCAAATAGATTAAGCAGAAACACAAAGAGACTGAGCCATCTGCCATGAGGTTCTTCTTTATTACTTTAACCTCAAATACACTGTTTAATGTTCCCCAGTGTGATGTACAGGTGGATCTTTCCACAAAATAAGGTCCAGTTTGGTGCTGTTCTATTTCTCACAGAACCAGCCTGGGTCTCTGGATGTGCAGTTTCGACACCCGTCTCTCGGGTTGGCCTGGGGGTTGACCCTGGTGATATAAGGTGCTGTTTCTTTTGGCTTGGATGCTGGATGGTTCAAAACTTGGAATCACGATGGAACTGGTGGCAAATATGAAGGAAAATTTCACTCAATTATACACAAAATAAACAAATTTTTTTTAGATGCAGACAAACTAAACATTTAACTTTGGTGAATGCTTGATCCACTCTTTCCTGCATCCAGAGAGAGAAGCTTTCTTCTCAGCGGTTCATGGAATTTGCTGACTTGAGGGCAGCAGAAGACTTTATTTTCTTAAATCAGGTTAGAGATGGTAGACCAATCAGTTGAGGACTTTGGGAATCCCATAGGGCTGACTCACATGGACAGTCAAGGATGACTGTAGCTGTCACTACCCATCCATCTTAAAAGACGATTGCTTGGAGCATCAGAGAGACTGTTTGTTTTGGCTTGGATGCTGGATGGTTCGAAACTTGTTCCCCAGTGTGATGTACAGGTGGATCTTTCCACAAAATAAGACCAAATATCCAAAAACATGCACAAATTTAGAACCACTGTGTTTTACTGAAGACTGGGACGGTCTTCTCTCTCAGCTTCACATTCTGACAGGGGCCCAGAAGGGACAATCCAAACGCTGACTGAAGAAGACTTACACCTCCTCCTTATGTTCGTGGGGATGATGAGGGGGTTATTTAGGTCCAGTCCGAGCTTGATTCTCACATTTTTTTCCTCGGACTGTTTAGTATCCATTATGCTTTAGCTGCAGTTCTTCCTAAAAGGAAATTACATTTCAATGAAATATAACTCACTGTTCAGGGATTTTTCTTCCTTAATTTGATATTTGACACAAGTTTAAGTAGCTGGTTGACTGTCAGTCTGTTGTCTGGAAGTCACCCAGGACTGTTTGGTGTCTTGGACTGATGCTTTAGTCATCTCTGGCTGTAGGAGGCAGTCTCTGGTGCTTCTGTCTGTGTAAAAGCACATGTTTGTGACCTTACAGAACATGAGCGGTCAGAGTGATTTGTGAACATGGCGGCGACAGTGCTGCAGCATCCTTCTGTCAAGGCCTCGGGGACACTGTCATTTTCAGCAGCGATAAGAGGAGGACGAAGGCAGTGGAAGGTCAAAGACACAGGTGTGAGGAAATGAAGGGAGGGAGGAAAATGTTGTGCAGGAAAAGAATGTGCTGCACAAAGATGATTTGAAGCCGGGTAACTCATTCTGTTAGATCAGTCAGTGCAAGCTTAATAAACCAAAAATTCAGAAATTCATGCCTTGAATATTATTCATTCATTTAGCCCGAAGGATTGAGTCTCCCTGCTTTCACCCGACACAGGTGTTGTGGCCCCGAACACAGATGGCCCTGTTATCTGTCACAGGGAAAGCTGTAAGCACCGTCCTAACAGGTGAGAAACAGAAGCAAGGAAACTCCAGATTTATCTTTATTTAATCACAATATTCAAGAATATTTAAATCTCATCCTGCACCCCAAACTGGTGGTGAGGAGGGAATTATGATGATCCTGCTGCTGCTGTTACTTGGATCCAGTTAGGTGTAAGGTCAGAGTGAACACAGCTGAACAAGACTAAAACACATTTAACCTGTACATGTGTGACCCTTCGATCCAGATGAGATGTCACACCCTAAACAATCTGTCAAGCAGATGAACAGAAAGAGGAAAAGATCCAGACAGAGGAGCTAAGAAGCATCAATCTTTAGCTGTCTCCATCACCATGGAGCCTCACCTATACTCTCACTTAGTAACCTAACTGTTGATTACTATTGAAAATCTCTGGATTTTCCCAGGAGTGTTACCTTTATTGTGATACCAGAACCATTCAAGTACACTTTGTAGTTTCTCAAATATATTCTATTCATTTTTTGCCATTTTCAAGCAGATCTCTGAGGTTTAAGAGGTCAGTATGATAGGGTCAAATGAAAGGAAGGAGACAAACTGGTGAGGTAAACTCTATGTTTAATCTAACCACTACTAACTGAAGAAAGGATAAATGACGAGGAAACAAACTATCAAAACGTTAACCCTTAAACTGAGGATAAACCTAAAAAATACCAGGAGCTTGTAGGTTTCTCACAGGAGCAGAGGTGAGGATTTTTGTCCTAATTAATAACTTGGCTTTAAGAGGCAGAAGTGGAAGAGACCATCTTCTGGTGTAGCCAACTTCAACTGGACCAGACAACTGCCTCTGTATAACAGGAGAATACCTTACCTGAGGTCCAGTTTGGTGCTGTTCTATTTCTCACAGAACCAGGCTGGGTCTCTGGATGTGCAGTTTCGACACCCGTCTCTCGGGTTGGCCTGGGGGTTGATCCCGGTGATATAAGGTGCTGTTTCTTTTGGCTTGGATGCTGGATGGTTCGAAACTTGGAATCACGATGGAACTGGTGGCAAATATGAAGGAAAATTTCACTCAGTTTTACACAAAATAAACAAATTTTTTTTAGATGCAGACAAACTAAACATTTAACTTTGGTGAATGCTTGATCCATTCTTTCCTGCATCCAGAGAGAGAAGCTTTCTTCTTAGCGGTTCATGGAATTTGCTGACTTTGGGGCAGCAGAAGACTTTATTTTCTTAAATCAGGTTAGAGATGGTAGACCAATCAGTTGAGGACTTTGGGCATCCCATAGGGCTGACTCACATGGACAGTCAAGGATGACTGTAGCTGTCACTACCCATCCATCTTAAAAGACGTTTGCTTGGAGCATCAGAGAGACTCCTCTGAAAATACAACAATGTATCGCTTTAGCTATTCTGCCTTCATTGACAATATATATAGATTCAGTATAAGTAAAACTCATCTTCAGAGTTTGAAATTCACTGTTAATCATGCATTATTTTAAAACTTTTAGGATCCTTAACAAAAGGAAGTTATCAATCTTAATAAAACTCAATGATCAGTGTCACATGGAAAACTCCATATGTTTCTGCACGAACAGCAGTTTGCTTTGACTGAATCTATGGGCCTATGAAGGTGTTTGATGTGCTAAAAGACAGTTCTGTTCATTAAAGTTCATATCTGAGGTGTGTGTGTGCTTTGTTACACAACTTTTAATTTCATAATGTGTGTTACAGAAATGCACGTGTTTGTTTCTGCAGAGTGAAATGGTTTCATCCTGAACCACACCGGCTGTTTCAGCTCACACGTCTGATTTCTTAGTCCAGCATCAGCAGGTTTGTAGGTTTTAAGGTGGAATTGGTTTATTTATATAAAACAGACATATGAACTCATGATCCGATGTTGCATATTCAGAGTGAGGTGGTCTTTGAGCCCACAGTTATAATTACACAGAGTTCACATGTGCTTTCATCCCTGAACCTCATGCAAACATCTCCAGGGTTTCTGGAAAGGTTCTGCAAAGGTTATATGCAGAAAGTTTGAATAAGGAGGAAGAAAACGGAAATTAAAATATTGCAAACTCCTCTTCCTTCCTGTTTTCTGTTATTGGATTGAAGTACTGTTGGCAGTCTTTTCCATCCTGAGGTGTCTAAATGTGATGAATGTCGGTGGTGTGCATCTAGGTGGAGCTGGAGCTTTGATTTTGGCAGGATGCTGTGCTCAGGGTGTTTTGCTGTGAGAGTAAACACTGATGCATTAATGTTGGTGGGCAGGTTGGGAATTAAACATCTTTTCCACTGTGAAAACCGAATCCCACTCGTTTACCTCTTAATGAGAGATTTACTGACACTCGATGGTTACATCTGCAGGTTGAAAAAGTCTGGTCCAGCTTTCTGGCTTCCCTGACCTTTTCCTTTTACTTACTTTTTACTGTTTCCCAGATCTTTATTTCCCAATTTAAGCCTCAGGGTGACCTTTCATGGACTGGTTTCGGTATCAGTTTCCTTTAAGTCAGACAGCAGCTTTAAGGTTTGTTGAGAACAATGTGAGGTTAAACATGTTGCCCTTTTTATCAGCTGCTGGTTTAGAGCCCATCAGCCTCAATTGAGGTTGTTTCCAGTAGTCCCATCATGTCCAGAAGGTGACAGAGGTCCTGGTAAGTGTGCAAAACAAACATATTTGGACACACAAGCTATACATCCATCTCTAAAGATCTGCAGTGTCTTTAGGGGCATAATAAGAGGTTCAGGAGTTTATCTTTAATAGGCAACCAATGAGAAGAAGCTAAACCTCACTCAACCCTCATGGCAGAACTTTGAACTAGCAACAGTTGTTTTTCTCCTAGGCTTCCTGATGGTAAAGAAATACATTGTTCAGCTTTGATGTAACAAATGCATGGACTAATTCTGCTTCACTCTGGAAAATTTCTAGTTTTGACAACGTTGTGAATATAGAAATAAGAAAAATCCTAGTAACCTGTTAAATGTAGGATTTAAGTGACATGTCCTAGTCAAAGATAACACCGAGGTTCTGTACTTTATTACTGGAGGCCAGTTTAATGCCAGCTTAAAAGTTAAATGGAAGAATAATGTTTTTATTACAGACTCAAACTTTAGAGACTGTTTGTTGGAAATATATTGGCCTTTTTTGTTGTGTGTGGTTTGTGAAATCTGAAATTTAAAGCCATAATACGCTACTTGTTTTGCTTGAAGGTGATGTCCACCTGAGAGAGAAACAACGTTTAAACCGCTGTGCTGGTCCTGTAGCTACATGCCGTCCTTTTGATGCCTCGCCTCTCCTCTGTGGCGCTAATGATCGTTGTGGCGGAGCTGTGTCCGTCTTCGGCTCGTAAACCAGGGAAGCCCATTAATCTTTCTGAGAGGCGTTTGACCTTTCAAACTCATTAGCCACAGCAGCCGGTGTGCAGACAGCTACCAACATTTACACAAGCACTCACTTTCCCTCATGCACCATTTGCACATGCACAATACTTAAGCATTGGTTCATGCATTTGTTCACATGCAAAGTGTGCGTGCACTGATGTGTGTTTACCTGCCAATATCGCCTCCAGACACTGTGGTTCAGCCTGTATCTGTCATGTCTGTTATCCTCCAGATCCTCACACCTTCTCTTGGTGTGGGTTTGGGCAGTGACCTGGAAAATTGCCTGACCTTTTAAAATGCAGCTTCCCAGCTGATGAATAAATACATAAATCCAGAGGCAGGGCTGCTTTTACGATGCCCCCCACACCTTTTCACTCCAGAAAGGGAATCAGGGGGTCTGTGAAGCGATAGCCCCCTGCAGAGAGGCTTCCTGGTAATGAAATGATGATACAGATGAAGGTCAGTGGTGTTGATGGCAGAGGGTGTAATGACCTGATGAAGTGGCTGAGACAGTTTAACATACTGACATGGAGCAGCCACTCTCAGCTTATCTGAGCAGAGGATGTGAAGTTGTAAGGAAGGTTAACGCAGCAGCAGGAGACCCGGTCAGCTCAGATTATCAGCGCTGTAGGAGAGGCTGTTATAGGCTAAGTGCTGGAGTGGAAGAGGGACAAATCTTGTCTGCTTTCTTTACTGAAAGAGAGGAAGAGAAAATGATTGGATGACTCATGGAGATAAAATCTAGAGAGGAATCTGAAACTAAAAAAAACGAATGAATGTTGAAGCTGAAGCAAATCACTGATTTTATGTGTTCCTCATCAGTCTTTGTAGTGGATAAACTATTGTTAGTAGTGTGGTCGGCAGGTGGCGCTATACTCTATATATCACATGTCTCTAAGGATGCATTTGCCTAGGGTTAAGACAGAGGTACAAAGTCAAAAATCATGCCAGACATCAGGTGGTCTCGGATGCAGTGGACTTATCCATGCTGCAACCTGATAGGTTCCAGAGGTTTGTAGGCAAACACTGAGCTAATGGAGAGGTTTGAGCTTGTTATCGAGGTGGCACCAGTATGGCTTGATCCTGAAGAATTTGAAGCAGAACCGGCCACATCAGCTTTTTTCCTAGGCCACTACATCACACAGTGCCGGCAGTGTTGTTGTGCTGCCCTTAAGGCCTTTCTATAAAAAAAGTAAGTTCACAAGGTTAAAAAAATAATTCTAAAAATATCTCTTATTAAAAAATGATTGTAAGTTGTTAAGACGAATAATTCATGCTTTATATGAGTTTGTATTAAAAATAAAATAATAATAATTATTGGTAAATTCTAGTTCCGGCCACGCACTTCCGGTTTCCCGGTTTTGCTAGGAAAACAAGATTCACATGCAAGAGGCAGTATGGAAACGTTATCAGATGCCATCCACTCTGAATTGTCAGGCAGGAACGCCGTAAGTTGCATCGTATGATAATTTATACTGAAGAGTTTGGATATTATTGCCGATTTTTCTGTAATGTTATTTTAGTGAGCTTGAAGCATTTAATTTGTGTATATATGTCTCTATGTGTTGAGATATAGTGTATTTTCTGTCATTTCAGTTTTCACCACATGTTCATGAAGACAATTAAACAAGCTGCAACTAAACTCCAGGGTCTTCATTTGTGGTTTAGCTCGGTGTCACCAACATCCTCATTGAAAACACTACAGTGAAAAGGCGCCAATTGATGATTCAACAGTCAAAATGGCATCAAGCAACAAGTCTGCATGCAGTGTAAGGACGAGCCGTTCGTCTGGATCAGCAGTAAGCGCTGCTTACGCTCGTGCTAAAGCGGAGGCTGCTAAGGTGAGAGCATCTTATGCAACCAAAGAAGCACAGTTGAAAGTTGAAAGAGCACAAAGTGAATTGGAAAAGGCTAAGATAGAGGCAAAATTGGAAGTGATAACATTACAAAAGGAAGCTGATGCTGCTGTGGCTGAAGCCCAAGTGCTGGAGGAAGCCGAGGCAACACAAGAGGAGCCCGAAAGCAGAAAACCTCCATCAGAAAAGTCTAAATTAGAACGTACAGGTGAATATGTACAATTTCAAACAGGCATAATACAATCTTCATGTCCAGAACAAGTACCAACCACGTCTCGCCCACGAGTAAGCTCACCCGAAACATTTGTAACATGGAATCCTCTCGATGAACACAGTGTAGAGCCTCAACCCATCAGCTCTGAACTAAAGCTTACTAAGGACAATGTTGCTGCCCTAAATATACCCAGTAAGCCTAGAGGGGAAACAAAACCAGGGTTAGAGAAACCAAACACTCTCCTCAACCCAATTTGCTCGCCATTCACGCCTCACTATAACACCCCATCAAGCATTCCATATCCAGTCGAGCCGTTTGCCCAATACATGGCAAGACGAGATCTAATCACTTCGAGCCTTTACCAGTTCGATGATAGGCCAGAGAATTATGGCGCATGGTACTCTTCATTTACTAGTGCAACAGCTGAGGTTCACCTAAGTCCCATTCAAGAGTTAGATCTCATGACAAAATGGTTAGGGAAGGAGTCAAGCGATCAGGTAAAACGCATACGCTCAGTACATGTCAACAACCCCACATTAGCCCTACACAAAGCATGGGAGAGACTACGCGAATGTTATGCAGGTCCTGAAATAATCGAAAGTCGCTCTTCCAACTATTGGACAGTTTTCCAAGAATAACAGTCAAGGATAATATAAAGCTGCGTGAAGTAGGGGATCTGATACAAGAGATTCAAAGCGCCAAGGAAGACGGCTACCTCCCTGGCCTGCAATATCTGGACACTTCTCGCGGAATTGTCCCAATTGTAGAAAAACTCCCACATGGACTTCAGAAATGGTGGATGTCATATGGATCTCAATATAAAGAGGAAAATCAAAGCTGTTTCCCACCATTTAAGTATTTCTGCAAATTTGTGTGCAAAGAGGCAAAGAGACGTAATGATCCGAGTTTCCATCAACAATACAACCAAACACACTCAAAACCAGAAAAACTCTATTCAAAGAGCTTTAATTCTAGTAAACCTATTACTGTACACAAAACTAATATTTATTTTCCCAACAAGGACTTTAACAGGAACTGCCCACTGCATGATAAGCCACACCCACTCAAAAAATGCAGGACCTTTCGGAACAAACCACTCAACGAAAGGAAGGCCTTCCTCAAAGAGAAAGGAATATGTTTCAAATGCTGCTCTTCAGACACTCATCTTGCAAAGGACTGTAAATCTGCAGTGACGTGTTCTGAATGTGAGAGCACAAGTCATTAAACAATCATGCATCCTGGTTCTCCACCATAGATCAATAAGGCTCCCTCACAGACACATGAGAATGGCGGGGAGAGAGAAAACACTCCAGACACAGTGGATGTCACAACAAGCTGCACAGATGTGTGCGGTCCAGGTCAGTGGGGTCGCTCATGTTCTAAGATATGTCTTGCGTTGGTGTACCCTAAAGGTTACAAGACCAAAGCTATCAAAGCTTATGTAATATTAGACGATCAGAGCAATCGTTCCCTAGCCAGGCCTGAGTTTTTCGAACTTTTTGACATTGAAACTGAACCTTTCTCTTACAATCTTAGAACATGTTCTGGTATTGTAGAAACATGGGGTAGAACAGCTCAAGGCTTCCAGATTGAGTCACTAGATAGGTCGGTAATTATTCCTCAACCCCCGCTCATAGAGTGTCAGGACATTCCCAACAACAGAACTGAAATCCCAACCCCTAGTGCAGTGCTAAATCAGCCACATCTTCAATCCATAGCAAAATGCCTCCCAGAATTAGACCCTAAAGCTGAAATACTCCTGTTACTGGGGCGAGATGTTTTGAGGGCACACAAGGTCAGACAGAGGGTTAATGGCCCTTATGATGCACCATTCGCCCGGCGTTTAGATTTAGGGTGGGTCGTAGTCGAGGAGGTTTGCCTGGGTAATCTTCATAGGCCAACTGTCAGCACTTTCAAAACAGTTGTCCTGGAAAATGGTCGCCCTACAGTTTTTGAGACATGCAACAGCTTCCTTCAACTCAAGGAAATGCCGTACACAAATAGGCTGAGTAAAGCACCTGAGCAAGTTCTGGGACAAACGGTTTTTAACCGGACGGAAAATGACAATAAACCAGCTCCCTCAATACAGGACGCCATTTTTCTCAAAATAATGGACAATTCTATGTACAGAGATCAGGACAACAGTTGGGTCGCCCCACTCCCCTTTAAAGAACCTCGTCAGTGGCTGCCAAACAATAGAGAGCAGGCACTCACAAGATTCTCATCCTTAAAACGCAACCTAAACAGGAAACCAAAAATGCAAGAACAATATGTAGCTTTCATGGGAAAGATCTTCTCTAACGGCCATGCTGAAGTGGCAGCACCACTGAAAAAGGAAGATGAGTTCTGGTATCTTCCAACATTTGGAGTTTACCACCCACAAAAGCCCAATCAGATCAGAGTTGTTTTTGACTCTAGTGCCCAGTACTGTGGTGTCTCGCTTAACAATGTCCTCCTTACAGGCCCTGATCTAAATAACACACTCCTTGGAGTTCTTCTCCGCTTCCGCACCGAATGTGTTGCAATCATGGCAGATATACAGCACATGTTTCACTGTTTTATGGTGTGCGAGGAACACCGTAACTTTCTCCGTTTTCTCTGGCATAGGGACAATGAATTAAACAAGGAAGTTATCGACTATCGCATGAAAGTCCATGTATTTGGCAGCTCACCATCTCCTGCTGTTGCTGTTTATGGACTTTGCAAGGCCATCAGAGCAGGTGCAAAGGACTACGGTGCTGACACCGTCAAATTCGTGGAGAGGCACTTTTACGTAGATGATGGCTTGATTTCTGTCCCCTCTCCAGCTGAGGCAATAGACTTGCTTCAAAGAACACAAGCTTCACTCAGTGAATCCAATCTGCGCCTACATAAGTTTGTTTCCAACTCACGAGAAGTTATGCAGGCCTTCTGCCCAGAAGACTGTGCACCAGTTATTAAAGACTTAGATTTAAGTGGGGAAGAAACACAATCTCAACGAAGCCTTGGTCTCGTTTGGGAAATGACAACCGACACATTTACTTGCTCGGTAGCCGACACACACAAACCATTCACTCGGCGTGGTGTTCTGTCATCTGTCAATAGTGTCTTTGATCCCCTGGGCCTATTGGCACCTGTCACAATCCAAGGAAGAGCTCTGCTTAGAGAGCTGACGTCAGAATGTTCAGATTGGGACACACCCCTTCCGGAGGACAAACAAAGCAAATGGGAAATTTGGAGGAATTCCCTTCAGGACCTAAAGGAACTACATGTTCCCAGAACCTTCACATCTACTTCACTCAGTCAAGCAAAGCACAAAGAACTGTGTTTATTTTCAGATGCGTCAACTAAGGCTATAGGAGCCGTAAGCTATTTGAAAGCAGTCCAAGCAGATAATAAAGTTGAGGTTGGATTCATAATGGGCAAGGCAAAGCTAGCTCCCCTGTCAGAACCAACTATACCAAGACTTGAACTCTGTGCAGCCGTTTTGGCAGTAGAAATGGCTGATCTCATTCAGGATGAGTTGGACTTACACTTTGATGCAGTACACTTTTATACAGACAGTAAGGTAGTGCTAGGCTACATCTGTAATGACTCTAGAAGATTCTACACATATGTCCACAACAGAGCACAGCGCATTCGCCAGTCGTCAAAGTCAGAACAGTGGAACTATGTGCGCACTGAGGAAAACCCAGCAGACCATGCAACAAGGTCATTGTCAGCAGCTCAGCTAAAAAAGTCAACCTGGTTCACCGGACCATCCTTCATCCGCCATCCCCCTGCAAAGACACCACAAGTGGGTGGAATGTTTGACTTAATCGAGCCTGACAAAGACTCAGAGATTAGGCCTGAAATCAGAACTTATGTCACTCACCTCCAAGTACTCGACAGTAAATGTTTCGAACGCTTTTCCTCCTTCAAGTCCTTAGTCAGAGCTATAGCAAATCTTATCCACATCACAAAATCTTTCAGTGGGGCTAATCCAAACAAAAATGCAAAGGCTGGCACAAATGTCACCTACCTCATACTCCAGAGGAGATAGCTCAAGCAAAAACTGTCATCCTCAAAGAGACACAAAAAGACAAATTTGAAAAGGAACTTTCTGCTCTTAATGCTGGCAAACTGATCTCAAGGCAGAGCCCCTTACAAAAGCTCAGTCCAATCCTGCAGGACGGCCTCATTTCTGTTGGAGGCCAACACTCAGAAATTGAGAACCTTGAAAAGAATCCATTAATTCTCCCTAAACAGAGTCACGTCTCCCTCCTGCTTGTTCGTCATCACCACGAGCTAGTGGGGCATCAAGGCCGTCATCTGACGGAAGGAGCGATCAGAGCTGCCGGACTGTGGCTTTTAGGCGGCAAAACACTAGTCAACTCAGTAATCCACAAATGTTTAACCTGCCTCAAATTGCATGGAAAACAAGAACAACAACTCATGGCAGCTCTACCTCCTGAACGCCTAAAAACTTGTTCTCCTTTTACTTATGTCGGCCTTGATGTCTTAGGGCCCTGGACTATAACTACCAGATGTACCAGAAGCGGAGTAGCTGAAAGTAAGGGATGTGCCATTATGTTTACCTGTATGAGTTCGAGAGCTGTCCATATTGAGGTAATCGAATCTCTAGAAACGCCCAGCCGCATAAATGCCCTCCGCCGCTTCTTTGCCCTTAGAGGCCCCGCCAAACAGTTGTTATCTGATCGGGGCACCAATTTCGTTGGAGCTTCAAAGGAACTAGGAATGGACAAGTCAACGCAGAAGTACCTAAAAGAGCAAGGTTGCAGATGGGAATTCAATCCGCCACATGCCTCTCACATGGGAGGTTCTTGGGAGCGCATGATCAGAGTCGCCCGAAGAATCCTGGTCTCTATGCTGCGGCAAAACAAGATACAACTGACTCACGAAGTGCTATGCACACTCATGGCTGAAATTACAGCCATCATAAACGCTAGGCCGCTCGTTCCAGTGTCGTCGGATCCAGAGAATCCATTTATTCTATCCCCATCAATGCTCATTACCCAGAAATCTTGCCTTCTACCCCCTCCTGGAGAATTCTTGAATAAAGACCTTTACACCAAGCAATGGAGACAAGTCCAATCACTTTCCAACCAGTTCTGGAGACGCTGGAGGCGAGAGTATTTGCCCACATTACAACAAAGGCAGAAATGGACTGTAGCACGTAGAAACCTCCAAGTTGGTGACCTAGTTCTGCTAAAGGACAAGCAGGTTGTACGTAACAGTTGGCCCATGGCAAGAGTCACCGCCACATTCCCAGGCAAGGACAGTCGAGTAAGAAAGATCGAGGTAAAGGCATGGGATCAAGGCTGTGTTAAGTCATTTATGCGACCATTTACAGATGTTATCCTTCTCATGCCAAAGGACTGAATGTATAATGGAGTGTTTAGTATAGTGGCCTCGTTAGGCCAGGCGGGGAGTGTGGTGCCCTTAAGGCCTTACTATAAAAAAGTAAGTTCACAAGGTTAAATAAATAATTCTAAAAATATCTCTGTTATTAAAAAATGATTGTAAGTTGTTTAGACAAATAATTCATGCCTTATATGAGTTTGTATTAAAAATAAAATAATAATAATTATCGGTAAATTCTAGTTCCAGCCATGCACTTCCGGTTCCCTGGTTTTGCTAGGAAAGCAAGATTTACATGCAAGAGGCAGTATGGAAACGTTATCAGATGCCATCCACTCTGAATTGTCAGCCAGGTACGCCGTAAGTTGCATCGTATGATATTTTATACTGAAGAGTTTGGATAGTATTGCCGATTTTTCTGTAATGTTATTTTAGTGAGCTTGAAGCATTTAATTTGTGTATATATGTCTCTATGTGTTGAGATATAGTGTATTTTCTGTCATTTCAGTTTTCACCACATGTTCATGAAGACAATTAAACAAGCTGCAACTAAACTCCAGGGTCTTCATTTGTGGTTTAGCTCGGTGTCACAAACATCCTCGTTGAAAACACTACAGTTGTGGTATGGGTATATCCTGTCCATCACTCTCACTACATTCAATAAGGTTGCTCCAAGAGGTTGATATAAAGGCTGCTGACTCTAACAGTGATGGAAACAACCTGGAGCAGAGATATTACCTGGGGTAGTGGCATCATGGCAATGTAATGTTCTATCATGTTGCTGCATGCTGACCCAGTCTGACCGCGTCATCCCAGGGGGTGGCCTGAGGAAAGGTATGATCACAGGAGGATACATGGTGGGAACATTAGCTGAATGAATGTATGCTAGTTCTCTGGTGCTCCACTTCTATAAATTCTGGTTTCTGTCTGTTTAAAGTCTTTTCTCTGACTTGTTACAGATGCAAAGACATTTTTTATGGTGCATTTGACTTTGTGTGTTTATGTGCATATCTTTATGCGCCTGGGTGTGATTGCAATCAGTGGAGGATGGCTGGGTGGAGCAAGCTCCTGTTGTTTCTCTGTTATAATTGCTGCTTTCCTCTTTGCAAGTCAATTAGCCTACCAGCCAATCAGTCAGTCAGAGAAGCTGCAGCCTGGACAACCAGCCAGGTAATCTGGCAGCTCAGCAACAACTGTCTCTCTGATAATCAGGTTATCCTGCTGTCATTCAGTCTGTCAGCCGGCCAATCAGTGAGCAGGGATTCTGATTAATCAGTTATTTGGTGGGAGCAGTCAGAGGTTGTCAATCAACAAAGCAACATGGATGCCTCTCCCTCACACCTCCAGTCAAAACATCAGGTTTCTGTCTGAAGTTTAATTCTCACTGTAAACAAGAAGAACAGCTGCAGCACAGTTCCTCTCTACAGTTCCCATACATTTACTCAGACAATAAGCGCATCAACATGTAGAACCGCAGAGAGCACTCACTTTTTTCTTTTCATTGAATGCATAAAAACGAAGAATTCACACTATTTTCAGTCTGTAAATGCACATCCCAACAGCATGTACATGGCCTTGGGAAAGTATTTCCCCTTATAGATTGCGAACAAATGTTAAATCAGACAAAGATAACTGGAAGAAAGACAAAAATCAGTTTTCAAATGACGATTTTATTTGTAATGAAGCTATCCAAACCAACCTGAGCCTGTGTGAAAAGGTAAATGTCCTCCTTGTTAATTATGATTAACTGTGATTAACCAGTTTTATTTTGTTTTACTTTACCAGCCATACCCAGGCCCGAATATTGCCAGACCCGTAGAATCAGCGAATCACTTAAATAGAACCTGTCGGACAGCATGAAGAAGCCTGAAAGATGTCTCGTAGCTACACGTTGTCTCCCGATCTAAAGAAATTTAAAAACAGATGAGAAATAAAGGTTCTCCCTCTCTTTCAGCCTCTTCATAACATGTTTCTATGATTTGAGCCACTCCTAAGGTGGTCTCTGCTTTTCACAAGTCACCAACAGATCTGCTTAACATGGCCTTACCTGAAGCTGGCATCTGTGAAGACAGCTGGTTATAATAGAGCATTCCAGGCTCCGCCCCCAGCTTCACACTCGCTCAACAACTCTGCTCGGTTTTCCTCAGCAGGTCAGAGGAGGAACAGGTAACTTCAGCCTCCCTCCATGGTGACTTACTTTTTACAGAAGACCCAGTGAGACAACAGTTGATCACTACAGCTGGAGGACAAGGTTCAGATTTCAGAGCACATATTTAAAATACACAGTAAATATAAATCTTAAGGTTTTTATGTTAAATTAGAAAAACATTTAGTTCTCTGTGCAGCTTTAAGGATTTTATGGCTTTCAGTATTTTTCTTTAGTTCAGCCAAAAGCCGCTTATAGTGTGTGTGCGACCACGCCTGTGTGGGGTTGATTGTTAAACTGATGGCTTAATCAGAATGTATTTGGATATCTTGACTTAGTTTCCTGGATGTTTGGGTCCGTGTTTCCTGTTGATCCTGAATTTGATTCAGTTACATAATCCAATTTTGTTCTGAAAGCTTGTTTCTGACATTTTAGAACAGATTTCTCCCTGCCTTGTCTGTTTTGAGTGGACGTTAATGTTGTCAGCGTGCTCAGCATCAGATCCGTAGTCCTGGTCGTGGTGTTGAGGTTATTTTCTGCAGAGGAAGTGATGCCGTTTCACAGGAAGCTCTCTGTGACACTTTATTTTACTGCCTCCTGCTGTCCTTCTCTTCTTTCAGTCCATCTACCTCTGTGAGACAATTGAACTTGGCAGTGTTTCAGTGATTGAGTGCCTTGAATTAATAGTGAATTACCTCCCTGCCTCTGTTGTCCTCGGTGTGTGTGTGTGTGTGTGTATGTGTGTGTGTGTGTTCTGACTTGGTGGAAGGGCATTTGAAGGAATCTGCCACTTAAGCTCTAAGCGAAGCCCATTTTCCATCCAGAATCATTGGGCTTTTCAGAGAGTGTAAATTGGTCTCCAGTTTGTGGAGCCTAATTGTTTTCTGTGCTGAAAATTTGTCTCTGGCCCACTTGCTGCAGTTCTGGCACTTGTCTTGCTGTAAAACTGCCAAAACTGGTGTCAGACTCTGGTGTCAGACTCTTTAACTTTAGTCCGATCCTCCTCCTGAAGGTAGGGAGTTCAGTCATAGAGCTTTGACAAAGATGTAGAGTTAAAGGACAAATCTTTTTTCAGCTTTAGTTTATTATGTAAAAACTCCGGCTTTCTTACCAAATTGTGACCTTTGACAACCAACATCTGCCTCAGATTCACCTGGAATGTGAGATAAAGCTCTCACCTGTATTTAATCCTTACAGTCCTGGAGAAAAAGTCCTCCTCCTTTCAGTTCCAGTGGTGGCAAGGTTCTGATTCTGCATATGCACATTTCTATGTAAAACTGGTGCTGCTGGAATCAGGGGACCAATCCCAGCCGTTAAATTATTGAGGTTATCAATATCACAGCCAAACAATTAAAGCATGAATCTCAACCTCTCAGATCCAGTCTGACTGTTAGAAATGTTCTCAGTATGGATCAGAGAAGAGAACGGGTCAGGCCAGTGAGAGATGTTGTCAGTCAGGTTCTATGCTTTACAAGCTGTCCCATCATTTCAACAGGCTGTAAAACAATTTTTAAAACCTACAGACAGAATATAATGTGCTCTGCACTCACACGCTCTAATTAGCTTTGGATAAATGGCCAAAAAATCTTTTATAGTTCCAGAGGATTTCATAAAACGAATGAGTCAATTACTCGTCAGCTGGCAGGAACAAACTGTAAAGTTGTCAGTCTCACACCGCTCTGGTGAGACGTTTCCATCCAATCATCATGAGCATAAATGTCATTTGAAATTAGGTATTTTTATGAATCATTTGCACTGTTCTTTTTCCAGCGTTGAATGATTTTACAACATCCTGTGGCTATGAGTTTAAAAAGAAGCAACTGCCTGCAAGAGCTTCCACACAGAGTCAAAATTAGCCATACAGATTAGAGTAATATGTGTTTTTTTTACCATGTTACACTTTTTCCACCATACTCAAGCTATTGGCATCGTTCTGGTTGATGTCTGACCCTCTGCTGGGCAGAACCAGTTCATCTTGTTGTTTTCTGGGACCAACCTGGCTTTTAATCACAGTCTATAGATTTCCAGCTTTGGGAAAACCATTTTACCATGTCATCCATACCAGAACCACTTTAGATATACCACTACGATGATTTCAGCTGCACTCATGATTACTAAGAAGAAGCTAACGGGCCTTGGTTTCATAAGCAGGAAGCAGTTTGAAAAGTCCTCGGATCTGAAAAGATCTGAAAGTTCACACCTTGTTAAAATGTAACGTTTTAGTGATGTAGAAAATAAAAAAACATTGTAGGTGAATACTTTTGTGTGGATCTACTAACAATCCAAGCTTATGCTCTTTATTCCTGTGTCCAGTCACTTCAGCTGTATGATGTATAATGGCTACACTGAGGGAAAAGAATGATTAAAATATATTAAAATGAACCTGTCAGGTTTTTGACTCCAGAACATGATGAGTAGATGGAAACTTCTAACTGTTGGTATCAGTTCTGCTGTGATGTGTCTGGGTTTAACCCAGGACATTATCCTGTTGGGTAATGCAGGCCTCCTGTGTCTTCAGCTGAGAAGTGAGAACTTCATACACCCTCAGAAAACCTCCATGACTTTGCAGACACACATTATCCAATCCTAATAACCCCACAGCACCACACTTAAGACCCAGATTTAACTAAATATCCTTTTATGTTGAATTAATAATGGATGGTTGGAATTAGATGTAATTATAACGGGTTTTAGATTTAATACCAGCAGTGATGACAAACTTGGTGCCATTTCAGTCCCAGAGTAATAAGTTTGAATAATGATGGCGATTACACTTTCTGTGGTTTGGAGTCTCTGCTGCTCTTTGTTCTGAACCGATGCGGATCAGAGATGTCCAACTTTTACTGGAGACCTTTGTTTTCTGCTGAGGTCTTCATCATAGCAACACTTAAAAGGCATCTGAGAATAAACATAAAACATGTTTTCTTTGCATGAATTGAACCATAATCTCCAGATATCTGAGTCATTGTCCCAGGGTGTTCTTTAACTCCATTAACTCTGGTATTAACGCTCCAACCTCTGTTCTCCTCAGTGCACCAGTCACTTTGTGAGACAGCTTTCTGACACACCTAATATTCTAGATCTATCAGTTGCTCCTGTTTCAGCCGTTTTTTGAGCAGTTTGAACCAGTTTCTTTTTCGTATCTGAATTATTTAATTCAACAACCCTACTAACCCTACTAACCCCTCAAACATGCTGTTTTATCTCTCATTTACCTTTTCTTTCTAAAGTTCTAGAAAAATAATTTTAACACAACTGCAACCTTTTTTAGAAATAAATGGCGTTTATGAAAAATGTGAGTCGGGTTTTAGATCACGGCATAGCACTAATACCGCCCTGTTAAAGATACATAATGACATAAGTATGTCTGTTGTTCTGATTCTGTTGGACCTCACAGCAGCCTTTGGCATGGTGGACCATTTTGTCGACCTTTCTCGTTTGAACCACTTTGGTGGTATGTGTGGCACTGCGCTGAAGTGGTTCAACTGTCCTTCCACTTTTATGCAGACAACCTACAGATGTACTTCCAGTAATGCTCTACTCTCTGTCCTGGACTGCATAACTGCTGTCGAACAGCGGCTGAGTAAAAACCTTCTATTCCTAAATGAGCCACAGATGATCACAGAGTTTAAATTCAAAAAACAAATCGACTCTGTGGTCAAATTTAGCTTTTATCTGTGTCTTCTGGTCAAAGTTAAACCGTTTCTTACTCGCCCTGACTTGGAGAAGGCTATTCATGCTTTTATTAGCACTAAACTCTACTACTGTTATGGACTCTATATCTGTTTCCATTCCATCAGTTTTCTCTTAAACATCTTGAACTTGTCTAGAATGCGGCTGCCCGTCTTTTAACCAGCACCTCTAGGCATAATCACATCACCCCTGTCGTATACTCTTTACACTGCCTTCCTGTCAATTTTAGAATTGATTTTAAACTTTTATTGTTTGTTTTCAAACTCCTAACTTCCTTGTCCCACCTTATGTTCCAACGTTGGCATCATCCCGGCTTTGGAACCAACTTCCTTTAGACCTTTGCTCCACCACTGACCCGGGCGTCTTTAAATCTAAGCTTAAAGCTTATTTTTGCAGCCAGGTTTTTAATACTCAGTAGCATTTTAGCTATGATTCTTATTTTCCTGTTGTCTGCTTTTATGGTTGTATGTTTTATGATCTTAATGTGCTTTGGTCACCTTAGTTGGTTGTTTTAAAGCACTATATAAGCCAGTAAATGAAATACATGAATGAAATGAGTCAGTGAGAGCTGGAACAAACGTGTCCTCAGGGAATATTGGAGGAACAATGGGCTTTCTGTTTCTGATGTTTTGCTATACACTAATGCAGTTATTAGGCACAATGCAATATTAATAATAATAAATTATAATAATAAGATGGAATTAAATTAATAATCTCCCCCCAGAAGGACCTTCCTCCATGTCTCCATGCCTCTGTGATTTTACTTTTCTCTGCCTTGTCTTGAGTTTGTATTTCGGGGACCTCACTGCTCTGTTCCTGTTTCATTTCTCTGTCTGCTCTGGGACTAAGATGTAGCTGGAAGCTCTGGAAATGCCCAGCAGCACACAGTTAGTGATGAATACATTAGCATATCTTTGCAACCGGACACTTTTCTGTTCCCCTGTGAGGATCTTCCAGACAGACAAACTTCCTCACACACAGAAGGCAAACGACCGACTGACTCTGTTCACCACCTTCATTGTTTTAGCTCGTCCATGCATGCATACAAGCGAAGAGATGTTTGCTTTTAGCCCACCTTCCCCTGAGAATGTGGAGGCTGATGAAAAATGTATCTCAGATGGTCCAAAAGTGGCTTAAAGCAGCGGCTGCTTGCTGCTTCCTGCTTCCTGCACAGCGATCTGTCCATCATTTCCTTTTAGTTTTGCGTTCCCGGCTTATTTTCTCTGTCGCACTGCTCTGGGTCTGATAACACTTTCCTGCTCCTCTCTGCTAAATGGAAAATGACTTGAGTCCAAGAGTCGGTCACTGGGCAGCTCCTCACACTGAACATTTGCCCTTCACTTGGCCTGAACAGAGGCCTTCTGCTCACAGAAACCATGTGCCTGCAGCATTTTGAATGTGTGTGCAGCCCGTGACTCAGAAATTATTGAATTCATGTGGTTTCAGCTGAGCAAAGCTTTATCAGCATTCAAAAGCGTTTTTCTGCCAGCTCGTAAAACCTGTTAACATCGTCATTGATTTGAGGTTTTGATGTAAAGGAGGCGGACTTGAGAGGACAGTTTTCAGCTGAAGCTCTTGTAACATTTTTTTGTTTTGTTCGTTAGATTGGAACCTGTTGGGAGTCTTAGGGAACTGAAAGACAACAAAAGGCCGAGAGAAGGCCGATTGAAATGCAGCACGGAGATGACAATACTGAATTTAATCAGTTTATACAAGCTCACCTCGTCTCTGCCTGCTGTCTGCTCCTATTTCAGGCCTGATGAACACACCCCCATGCACACACGCCTGCACTTTATGAAAGAAACACAGATCCTCTTGCTTATCTCCTGGGTGAAATCTGGAAAAAAGAAAGATTTGCATTTGCATTTTAATTTGCCCTTAATCAGGCATTGTGTTTGGTGTTGCAGGGAAATTACTTGACGTTTGTTTATTGTCCACAAAGGATGACACAAAATTCAAATCCTGCTGGGGAGATGAGGCGTCCTGTGTTTGTTCTTCCCTCATTACCTCTCATTTCTCCCATCCCTTTTTCCCTGTTTTCTTTCCTTTCTGTCAACGTCTCCCAGCCCTCTCTGCCCTTTCGAGCTACCCAATGCTTCCAGCTCCTACCAGCCGTCTCTGCCTCTCCTGGCACCCCTGCCTCCTTGCCCCCTCTCTATCTAGTGTGAAGATAGCACCAGCTGTCATGACCACAATCTAAACTTTTCATCTCAGCCTTCTGTCCTTCCACCGCTCTGCCCCCTCCTTGCCTAACCCCAATCGTCCCCCCAGCCAGATAAAACAGACCCTTATATCACATTGTCTGAGGTAAATGAAGGAACTTCTTGACACAACCAGCTGGCCTGGACTCTAAAACAAAGACACTACATTTTTCTTTAATGTTGGCCTTTTTAGAAGTCTGGTAGAAAAAGTGTTCATTATTAATTTTACTGGACCCAGCATCCCATCAGCACCAGGCTCTGATTTTAGCTCAGGTCTTTAGTCTGTGTGAGATTCCTCCATCATTCCACTGAGCATAAAGCAGTTCTTGACTTGTAAAAGTAAGGTGCTTCGATTGTTTCCCATAACTCGATAGGCCGGCCCCCCAAGGACTCAACCTTTGAGCGCTGCGTGAGGCGCAGCAGGCCCTCAATACAAGGTGTCGACGAGGTCGAGACAGTTGACCTTTCTGTTTTAACCCCCATCGAGCTGAAAGTCAATGGCAGGTAATAAAGATCCTGCAGCTGTGGGTGTGTGTGAGGAAAATATCAGAAAGAATAAAGTATGAGGGTGTAGCGTAAACCTGCAATTTGCTCTGATCTTTATGAAGGACGTGAGTTTTAGGGGAAAACGCCTTCAGGACCACAAATACAACATCCAGAATATTCATACTGTTCATGTTTAGGCTGAAAATGACTGAGGGACATATTTCATCCATCTTTATTTTCCCTTGTCAGCCAAGAATGTTTTTAATATAGCTTAAGAAACATGAACTGAGTTGATTTGTCGCGATGCCGAGAGAGAACTCTGATATGAATGTTAAATTGTCACATTTATCTTCAGTGAAATTTAAAACCATCTTTTTCATTGCATCTGCTACAGAGTCAACAGTGCTAATGGTAACCTAAGCGGCTTCTGAAGCCTTGTTTTCTCTAGTAAATACTTCTGTCTACACTTACTCTACAGGTCCAAAGGTTGTAAGTAAGAGTTCTCCAAACACAGATCCCAGTTTCAGTGGAAAACTTTGGGACAGAACAATATGATAATCATATAAAGAGTCTCCCTTCAGAGCTAAAGTTCCCTATAATTATCGAGTATTTTAGGTTTTTCTTGCTCAGTCTTTCTTCAGATCAACCTTACAGCAGCATGGCTTTCAAGATATGCAAACTTCAGACCAGAAATCAAATAACCTTTCATTGAATTAGTTGAATTATTCTGAAACTGGCTTATCTGATGTTAGATGATGATGTTCTATGAATTTAAACAAAATATTCAGATTCCCCTTTGGAGTTGACAGAGGTTTGGTAAAAGGTCTAATCTTTGGCATCCATGGTGGATAATTTATGATGGAGGACAGGAGAAATTATTGAGAGGAAATCTTTGGGAATTATATTAGAAAGGATGTAACCAGGAAGCAGGATGCAGCTATCTCCTGACAAAATAAAGAGAAAACTTCATATTGTTTAAGCGTCTTGTTTTTCTGTTCTTGTGTTCAGGCTTCTAGGACCCAGCTGATAATGGAGATGTCTCATTTGTGATAAAAGTGACGGTGTGTGTCAGCGTGTGCTGATTAGCGATGGCTGAGTCGTCATCTTAATGATTTATAATTGACTGTGACCCCATCTGCAGATTTAACACATATCTGACCTGGAAATGCTGTTCCACCTCTTTGTACACACACGTATGGAACATGGGAAGCCATATACAGGGGTTGGACAATGAAACTGAAACACCTGTCATTGTAGTGTGGGAGGTTTCATGGCTAAATTGGACCAGCCTGGTAGCCTGTCTTCATTGATTGCACATTGCACCAGTAAGAGCAGAGTGTGAAGGTTCAATTAGCAGGGTAAGAGCACAGTTTTGCTCAAATACAAAAATGCACACAACATTATGGGTGACATACCAGAGTTCAAAAAGAGGACAACTTGTTGGTGCACGTCTTGCTGGTGCATCTGTGACCCAGACAGCAAGTCTTTGTGATGTATCAAGAGCCACGGTATCCAGGGTAATGTCAGCAAAACCCAAGAAGGACGAAACCAGCCAACAGGATTAAATTTTGGGCGCAAGAGGAAGCTGTCTGAAAGGGATGTTGGGGCTAACCCGGATTGTATCCAAAAAACATAAAACCACGGCTGCCCAAACAGGGGCAGAATTAATGTGCACCTCAACTCTCCTTTTTCCACCAGAACTGTCCGTCGGGAGCTCCACAGGGTCAGTATACACGGCCCCGGGCTGCTATAGCCAAACCTTTGGTAACTCATGCCAATGCCAAACGTCCTTTTCAATGGTGCAAGGAGCCAAATCTTGGGCGTGGACAATGTGAAAATGTTTTGTTCTCTGATGAGTAACTTTACTTTTTTCCCCCCCAATCCGGGAGAGTTACGGTTTAAAAGAAGCCTCAAAAGAAGCGTACCCCCCAGACTGTTGACCCCAGTGAAGCATGGGGGGTGGATCAGTGCTGGTTTTTGGGTGCCATATCATGGCATTTCCTTGGCCCAGTATTGGGGCTAGATGGGGCACGTCACTGCCAAGGACTACCGAACCATTTTGGGGACCATGTGCATCCAATGGTTCAAACATTGTATCAGGATGACAATGCACAATACACACAGCAAGACTGGTAAAAGATGGTTTTTGATGAACTAAAAGTGAAGCTGAACATCTCCCAGGGCCTGCACAGTCACCAGATCTAATATTTTTGAGCCATTTTGGGGTTTTTTGGGGAGGCGATCCGGGAAACGTTTTCCTCACCAGGATCACGTAGTGACCTGGCCACTATCCTGCAAGAAGGGGAATGGCTTAAACCCCCTCTGACCATGTGCAGGACTTGTATATGTCATTCCAAGAAGAATTGACGCTGTATTGGCCGCAAAAGGAGGCCCTACACCATACTAATAAATTATTGTGGTCTAAAACCAGGTGTTTCAGTTTCATTGTCCAACCCCTGTATGTGCCTGGTTTCTGCTGAGGCTCAAACAGTGACTGCTGGACTCAGCGGATGACAGGATGGTGGCATGTAGGTGATGTCATGTTGCATTTTCTGGATGACTAAAACATTAGGAAAGTAAAACTCAGAAAAAAATGTCTCCATTACCTTGTTGAAACTCCTTCAGCAGCCCGTAGAACCTCCTTTTGCAGCCCGTAGAATCTCCTTCAGCAGTTCAGAGAACCTCCTTCAGCAGCCCAGAGGATCTCCTTCAGCAGCCTGTAGAACCTCCTTCAGTAGCCCGTAGAACCTCCTTCAGCAGCCCGTAGAACCTCCTTTAGCACCCCAGAGGATCTCCTTCATCAGCCTGTAGAACCTCCTTTTGCAGCCCGTAGAATCTCCTTCAGCAGTTCAGAGAACCTCCTTCAGCAGTTCAGAGAACCTCCTTCAGCAGCCCAGAGGATCTCCTTCAGCAGCCTGTAGAACCTCCTTCAGTAGCCCGTAGAACCTCCTTCAGCAGCCCGTAGAACCTCTTTTAGCAGCCCAGAGGATCTCCTTCGGCAGCCTTTAGAATCTCCTTCAGTAGCCCGTAGAATCTCCTTCAGTAGCCCGTAGAACCTCCTTCAGCAGCCCCTAGAACCTCCTTCAGCAGCCCGTAGAACCTCCTTTAGCAGCCCAGAGGATCTCCTTCGGCAGCCTGTAGAACCTCCTTTAGCAGCCCGTAGAATCTCCTTCAGCAGCCCAGAGAACCTCGTTCAACAGCCCAGAGGATCTCCTTCAGCAGCCTGTAGAACCTCCTTCAGTAGCCCGTAGAACCTCCTTCAGCAGTTCAGAGAACCTCGTTCAGCAGCCCAGAGGATCTCCTTCAACAGCCTGTAGAACCTCCTTCAGTAGCCCGTAGAACCTCCTTCAGCAGCCCAGAGAACCTCGTTCAACAGCCCAGAGGATCTCCTTCAGCAGCCTGTAGAACCTCCTTCAGAAACCTATAGAACCTCCTTCAGCAGGCTGTAGAACCTCCTTCAGGAGCTTGTAGAACCTCCTTCAGTAGCCCATCGGATATGCATATCAACCAGGCTGAGGTCTGGGCTTTAACTAGGCCATTGCAACATCTTCACCCTTTTCTATTTCAGCCATTCTGTTGTAGATCTCCTGCTGTGTTTTGAATCATTGTCCTGTTGATGACCCAGTTTTGACCATGTTTTAGCTGTTTTAGATTTACTCACATTGGACTCTAGAATACTTTGGTGTACAGAGGAGTTCCTGGTCTCCTCAGTGACAGCAATGTACCCAGATCCTGTGACTGTAAAATATCCCCAGATCATCACATCTCCACCACCATGCTTGGCAGTTGGTAAGAGGTGCCTGTACTGTAATGTTGGGTTTTCAAATATCTCTTTGGTCTCATTTGCCCAAAAGGAGATTGTCCAAAAGAGTCCAAAAGGGAGCTATTTTAGGAGGATTTTTGTTGTTGTTTCTCCGCTTTGATGTTGGATTGATTCTTTTTGTGCAGAAATTCGCCACAGTTTATGACAAGGAGTTCTTTAAAATGCAAGTGTACTCTGACAGACACCAAACTGCTAATTTAAAATGAAAAGCTGTATTTCCTGTGGTGCCGTCTCACAGCTCCATCCTTTCAGCTGAAACAGCATCCCCATCCAGGGACTTGGAGCTGTGGCCCTGTGGTTAGCAGCTAGAGCAAAACAACTAATTAGTCCTGATAATTAAATCGTGCAGCCGTCAGCCTGTGAGCTCGAGCCGTGCATCCCATCTCCATTCTCCGTCTGTTTCCATAAACACTGAAAATGGTCTGAGAAAAAAAAAATTGCAGATTAATACTGTTCTATTAGCCAGCCGATGATAAATAAGCAGAAATGGGATAATGAGACATAGGAGGAGGAGGAGGATGAGGAGGAGGAAGAGGGGCTGTGCTGTTTTACAATCATTGGAACAAATGAGGAGTTTAATGTGGCTGTGGCCTCGCTCAGCTCTGCTCTTGCTCTGTGTGTTTTAGTGTCTGAGCTGTTTGTTTCTGCCTGAGTGTTTGTTGAGAGAACTGGGCCGATTCTGGTGGGTTCTGTTTGACCTAAAGTCATCAGTCAGAGAGGAGCTCTTTTTCTCTTATTATAGTAGCTCTTTGATTTCATTAATGACCGACCTGCTGCTATTTTTTATCATTTGGCATTCTAACCACTCCCTGTCTGCTGCTGCTGCATTAGTAAATTATCTCCTTGCCTGGATCTTTGAAAACCTTCTTCAAGCAGACACTGCTCCTCTCTGCAGTTTGACGTCTGCTGGCTGGGTTCTGCTCGGATGTTTCCATCTGATGTGACGCTGCTTTCAGCAGATCATGAAGGGTCATCCTGATGCAGCTCCATGTCTTCTCTGCTGCAGGAGCACATTTTTAACATATTGGGCCTCATCTGTAGCCCTTCTGATCTCACCAACATTAAATCTCAGGACCAAACTCACGTCCATTTCTTTGGCTACTTCAGCTACAGCTGATTGGACAGATCTTACAGTTCTTCAGCCATCAGATTCAACAGACTGACTTTAAGCCTCTCAGCAGATGTTCAGCCATTTGGACTTATTGTCAACATTCAGAATCCTCATTTTAAAGTTTAGAAAGAATGAGTTTGGCTAATATAACTGAAATATTTAAATATCCATAATATCACAGCTTCTGCAAAGTTCCGGTTTCATTACTGAAGTCCAGTGATCTGCTGTGCCATTGTGGACCTTAGCCTGACTGATGCATTGACCCCATCCATGCTGATTTAAACTTGATACTGTATCATTTTTATAATTTTCTCTGATCGCATTATGTCCATTCTGCTGTGTATGTATTCTGGGTCATACGTGACCCGGCTGTGGCTGCTGGACCATCATGCTAAAAGAAAAAACAGAGCTGAAGTATTCTCGCCATTCCTCTTTGCTCCATCTCATTCCTCTGATCTCATCCGTGTTCTTTCAGCTCCCCTCATCCTTCACTCCTCTCCTGTTGGTTGTGATGGCCGGGAGTCGGAGCCTGTTGATGGTTCTGTCTGTTCTGCCTCCCTCCTCCTGCAGAGCACAGCCAGTTATGGAGCCTGTTGACTGATTGGCTGTCGGCCTCATCGATCCCCAAGGTCGCACTGCTGGCTATTGACGAATAGCTCCGCCCCCTTCTCCCTCCATCATTTTCACCCTCTGTGCTGTACTCTACTTCTCCTTCTTCTCTCTCTGTTCATTGCCTAATCCATCACTTACCTCATTTCATCTCCAGTTCTCCCTCTGCTCTCTCCATTCATCTGTCCGTCCATCTATCCATCCTTACCTTCCATCAGCTCCTCTTTGTCCAATGTTGTGGTTCTTTATCAATATAGCACAGATCGATGGCGAGGATAACGGCCGCTTGGCCTGCAGGGAGCCAACGACGACTAAACAATCCCTCAGACATGAGGAGGTCACAGCTGGGACAATACGGGCACAGCGTAAAGATGAATGATGGTGATGTTACTGAGGGGAAGAAGGAGGAAGAGGAGAGGGAGGGACAGGAATAAATTACAGACTGAAAAGAAAGAGGAGAGCTGGAAGATCTCTGCAGCTGCTGGAAGGACAGGTTTTTGTAAGTGGACTATGGTCGGAGCAGAAAAAGAGCTGAGTTGCAAAGCTAAGGCTGTGATGGAGACATGATCACATGTGCTGAGTTTCTCCCAGATGTTGATTTAAGATGATCCGGTTCTCTGATGAGGCTTAAAAGATTAGTCTGAGCTTTGTTATCCTGCTCACATCCGACGTTCTGCTTTTATCTGCAGAGAATTCGATTGGTGGCTAAAGATGTTAGCTGAATGGTTCATCAGAACAAAACAGGAATCTTCTCAGTTAAAGGAATTATGTAAACAGAGCTTTGGATTGTTCCCATTGTTTCTAAACTATTTTAGTACCACAGAACCAGATCCATTTCAGGAGATTTAAAGTTGATTGTTTTCTGATCATATAGAGTTATTTCATCTCAAGTTTAACTTTAAGTTCCTTAAGTTTCCTTATTTATCAGCATCGGTCAGTTTCAGCGTTGCCATACAAACACAGGAATACCTCCTGGAAGCTCTCCAGATTCTCCACAGCTATACAGAAGGTAGAATCCTCCTATTGATTCGTAGGTGGACTCCGACGGCCTCCCAGGGCGCTATGACTGGTGAACCTCTGAGAGGTTCTTGGACCAGAGCTTGTGGAGCCCAATGCAAAGCTCAGTTTGCTGATTATCAGGCTTAAACAAGCTGTGTGAGAGAAACAATCAGAAAGTTACAGCCTGGGAGAGCAGAACCCACCTCTGGAGCTGGTCCTTGGTTCAGGGGTTCATCGGGGGTGTAGCAGAACCTGGTAAATCTGAGCTTGAAATCATGAAATGCATTTGGAGCATTTGGAGGTTCTTCTTCTATTCAATTTGGTTTATTCATGTAGCGCCAATTCAGAACATCTGTCGTCTTAAGGCTTTTTAAGAAAAACAAAGTTACTCCAATCATACTGACTACAAGTCTTTACATCTGTTCTAATTGATCCTAGTTTTAAAACAACGCGGTCAAGTTCAGTTTATAAGTCCAATTGGTTAAAATGTTTTCTATCTAAGGAAACCCTGCAGATTGCATCGGGTCAGTGACTTCCAGCATTCACTCCTACATTATAGCAACAAAGGTTGGAAACACTGAGGTGAGGAAATGGAGCCTCCAGTCAGTTGTATGTTTCAGAACCTGATTCTTCAACCTTTTTGTTCCCAGACATTGCCATTTCATCAGTATTTTCCTAATTTATGGTGATACATGGTCAAAGAAATGTTCTCATTATTGAGTTCCGTTATTTTCTGAAAAGTGTATTCCCATTTATTTGGTCTTATCCCCATTTTAGTCAGAACCTGGTGGATCCAACCGCTGATCAAACTTTCTGGGTTCTTTCTGGGTCACCTTCTGCTCTTTCATTTCTTATAGTAAACTAGAACTATAAAATAGAAAATTAATGAAACTAGTCAGTTGTCAAAGGACTGAATTCCACTGAATGTTGAGGAGGTAGTTTGGTTTAGAAGTGTTGGACCAGGAGGACATCTAAGTTGCAGGACCCCGGCCCTAGAGGACTGGACTTTATCAACCTGCTCTGGTCTAGTTCTAGAATACATAAGAGAGAACCCTGATATCTGAGTTGGACTCCTCAACAGCTTTGAGACAGAACCTGATTATTCCTCACAAGATGAACCTGAGGAATCCATTCAGACAACCTCCTTTTTTCCACCTTTTACTGGAAAAAGATCAACGAACTTTCTTATGTGAGGGTCAGGAAATGATCAGTTTAGAAATGGTCACTAAGAGAAGAAAGCATGAAGACAGGGAATCTGCTAAACCTCTGGTAGGTTATTACTCCACCACCCGTTTTTGCTTTTGTCTGAGATTCACCTGTTGTGTTTCAGTGTTTTTATCCGATACTTTGAAACAAGCCACTGTGCAGCTCCTGTTCAGGAGCATTTGTAAAACATTTGTAAAAAAAATCTCCCAAACCCACAGCAGGCTTCAGGTTAATCATCTGCTGACCTCTTGGCTAATGTAACTGTCATTAACTTGGTTATGATGCTGGGTTCTTTCTTGCTGTGGAAATAAGAGAGAAACGAGCTGATCTGTGACCGAAGACTGTAGATCCACAGCGTCTGTTAATGTCCAAACAGGAGAGATCAGGACTTCCTGTTTGAATGGAGCATTAATACACCAGTGCATTGCTATACTGTGTTTATGTGTATGGAAACAGTGTTCAGGATTCTGATCACTACTGAAGATCAAAGAGTTCAGAAATTAAGACATTTTTTTTTTCCTTTTAGTCCAGATTTCTCTGAACCAGGATAAAACCTAATCCAGGTTTGTGTCCAGTGCACATCCTGGATACTTTAATTTAATGAATCCTTGGGACACAGGTTCAGGACTGTCAGCCTCAACCACAGGTAGATATGAAAAACCCAAATCTTTGTCAGTTCTTCGCTGAGCAGCTGGATGAACGTTCTTCCTGGTTGTTCTTCTGGTTTTCCCTCTGCACCTGCTGGGAGCTTTTAGGAGTTCCAGCAGTGAGGCAGCAGTTAGCGCTAAGTTTCAGATCTCCCATAGCATATTTGGTCCCTCTAAATTGTAGTTGTCTGCTCTCTGTGATTGGCTGGCAACCTGTCCCAGGTGTACCCCACCTCTCACTGTAGATGGGCACCATCCACCTCACAGTCCTGGCACTGTTTGGAAATAGAACAGAAATGAACAGTTTCAGCAGATATTCCCATTATTTTTCCTTATCTGCTGAATATCAGTTTTTGTCCTCTGATCAGGACCCAATGAGTGCTGGGAGGGAACCCTGCTGCCTGTAAACAGACTGAAGCTCTGTGAAGTAGAACATAATCTGGATGATTGTTTACTTTTGGGTTCCTTCTCTCAGGGTTTGATTTAGTTTTAGAAGAAACTTCCTGACTGTAGAAGAGCTGCATTCTCCTCACCCATCACAGAGGGTCCTCTCTCTGTGAGGACATCCATGTTTGAATAAGTTTAAGTTGTGAGGTTATTTTACAGTGCATCATGGTAAGAACCAAAATCAACACATCTGTGTGTGAATGTACAGTGCAAATGAAGGAAAACACCCTGGGGTGGGACATGGATCGTGCTGTGTCTGCTTCACATTATTTAAGCAGCTCCGTCTGTCTGTGTGAGCATGCTGACCTGCCGCCAGACCTGCAGCGCTGCAGGAGCTTCTCGTTCTTTCTGCCGCCGCTGAATTGAAGAAAGGAAGAGACCGGTGGGGCTGGTGGGGGTGAAAGGAGAGGTGAATGTTGGAGAAGACGACCTAATTTAATCGTAAGTGGTTCTCAAATTGTACCAGAGGAAAAACAAAGTCAGCAGAAAACCTTGGTGCTCTGCTGCACTTATGTAACTGCAGAGCTCTGCCCCCCCACACCCCCCCCCACCCCCCCCCCCCCCCCCCCACCACCCACCCGTAAACAGGACATGGTGAGGAGTTAGGAATTACGGGATGGATAATGAGTTTATAAGGCATGAGTGTGGGGGGACAGATGGAGGCGTGAGGGATGAGTATGATAAAAGGAAGCTTATTCTTCTATTTCTGTCTCTCTGCTGGCTGCTTTGAGGTCCGGCCCGAGGCCCGTCGTGCTTTATTCAGACCGCTGTCTGAGGGAGCATCTGGTTGAATAATGCAGCCTGCTGGTCGGACTGATGACAGGCTTGAGGAGGAGGACGTAGTGGCACACTGCATAGATACACACTTCTATTATTTAAAACTACTCAAAAAGGCTTGATGGAAGTTTTTCCCAGAACCCCAACCAGGACTGAGAGCTAACATGGGAATATTAACACACCAGCACGTGGCCCATGGATGCTGGCTTTCACTGTTTTCAGCAGAGTCATGCTGATGCAGCTGCACTAATTCACTTTAAATAATTCATGGATGAGCACATGTTCCCTTCAGATCTCCACTCTGTGTCTTTTTGACATTTCAGACAGTTGTTTGAACCCTTAAAGGTTGTAAGAGTTTTAAAGCTACGCAGGAACATGATCCTGTTTGTGTTTCTCTGTGACGGAAACCAGAGCCACAAAGTTTCCGTTTTTTGTCAGAATCAGCTGAAAATGTTCGGAGTGACGCACAGCTAAAGGTTCCTGATGATGGCAGCAGTCAGAGTGAACTCTGCTCAGCTTTGTTATGCAAGCACCTTGAAAGCTGCCTCAGTGAGCAGCACACACATGCAAGCTTCCCACTGATTACCCTCATATCACAGAAGGTTTGTAATGGTGTCCTCTTACCTTTAACTAGTCAGTTACACACAATAACAGATGGGCTTAGGGTTGCATAAGAGGGAGAAAAGGTGACTCATTTACTTAGGCAAATGTGGGATTGTGATAATCTTAATGCATCAGGATGTATGATGAATCACTCTGGATCTCTGTCCATTTCAAGGTTTACTTAGTTCATTAATGTTTCTTCTCAGCTCTCTGAAGATCCTATCACAGCATCTAAGGCAGGCGGAAGTCTGGACTTTGACTAGACCATTCCAGCACCTTGATTATTCTCTTTTTCAGCCATTCTGTTTTAGATCTGCTGCTATGTTTGAGTCATTGTTCTGTTGATGACCCAGTTTGGACCACTCAACCACTGCAAGGTGCCCAGATTCTGTGGCTTCTAAATAAAACCACATCATCATCCCTGCACCACTGTCCTTGACAGCTGGTATGAGGTGTTTGAGTTTATCTGCCGTATTAGTTTTTTTTTTTTCAAATGTAGTTCTGTTCATTATGACCAATCATCTCTACTTTGGTCTCATCTGTCCAGAGGACATGGTTCCAGAAGTTCTGCTCTTCATTCAGATGCAGCTTTTCAACCTAGGTTCTGCTGCCATCTTGTTTTTGGAGAAGAATGCCTTTTATGGCTGTGCCTGTTCTGGAGTGGTTTGTACATTTGTACCAAACTCCCTGTTTGGTCCATTCAATTCCTGCATGCTCCACGCGTTCCTTTGACTCACAGCATTGCTAAAAACTGTGGATAAAGTGGATTGTCCAAACCCGAGTCAACAGTGGCAGAAGACAGCAGCTGCTCTGTTTCTAAGTGTCCTGCATGTTGCCTGAAGATAAAGAGGACAGAAATGAATTGCTCAGTCCTCACTAGGCTCCATCACTGTCTGCACTCTCGCTCAGAGCTGCTCTCAGGCCGGTGTTCTGCAGGAGCAGCTTGATGCTGACGTGGTTCCCTCCTGAACCTCATGCTTCTGGGAATTACAACAGAAAGCTGATTGATGCGAATATGTTGGTAACCCCCGACCCCCACCCCACCACCCCACCACCCCACCCACCCCCCCCACCCCAAACACACACACCCCTCGGTACGTGGTCGGATCTGGGAGATGTGGGATATTTAGAGACAGAACGTTGTGTTTGAGGGACGTTATTAAACTGATACCTATGTCTTTGCCAGCTACCCACACCTACAGGATATTTAGCATATTAAGCAATGTAATATTGACACTTGCTGTTTGATGATGCAACTATAACAAACATCCTTCTTTGTTTCTTATTTTCCTTCCTGACGTCTGTCCAGGATAAACCAGAGGATTCTGTGGTGTCTGCCTCCATGCTGAGAACAGATTGTGATTAAAAACGCGTCTCAGAAGAAGGTCTAACTGGAATAAAATATTTTTCCTTTCCTAAGGCTCCAGACTTTACAGTCACCTCTCTCTTTGGATGTATTTTCCTTCTCCCTGCTTCCTCTGTTTGTCCTAAAGCACCATCTCACTGGTTCACTGAATGGCTCTTTTCTGTCATTTCCTGAAGCTCATAGCAGCTCCCAAACACACTCGCTTTATTCCAGCTGAAGCTGTTTGTCTTCACAGGTGGTCATTCAGATTCAGCTCTGGTTCTGGCAGGAAGGTAGGAAAAAACAAGGAAAATGAGGATGATAGGAAGACGATCAAACAGAAGAAAAAGGAAGACGATCAAATATGGACTTTACATGTTTATGTATGATTAAAGCAACAGTCTGAGTTGACAGCTTAAGACAGAATGTTGATTATTAAATGTGATGATGATTCATTAAATCAAACAATTTCTTATTTCATTTTAACTTTCAATGCTGAAGGGATTTGATCTTAGAGCAGCAACAGTAAAATTATTTCTCTTGCTGTTTGTCCTTCCTGAGGTTGATCAGGAAGAGAAGAATAACGATGGAGAGGCTGTTGGTTCGTTCTGAAACATGACAGAACTCCATCGGCCTGAACGGATCACTGAAGGAGAGGCTTTTCATGCACACTGACAGGGTGGATTTGAAGAAGTTTTGAGTTGGTTGTGAATTCAAACAACCACAAATTTTCCCTGAAGCTCAGAATGAACTCTTATTTTTCAAACACAAAGACATGTATAAACACCTCCATGCAGCCATGTGGGAAGGTGCTGCATTGTCAGATTGTTTTGTTTCATGTTCTGTTTCAGTTGTTGGAGCCTGAATATTTGTTTGTCTACTGTAACGGCATCACAATAAACCATTAAATATTACAGGCAGAAACCAGTTTGCTCTAACTCCATTCAGTTGATTTAACTGTCCTCTCTATTTAATTTACAATACTTTCAAATAATGTCTGTTTCTGTAGAAGAACAATTTAATATCGATTCCACTGTTGATCTTTCTTCTTCTTAACTTCTAGGATTCACTCTGACTTGCTGGATATCAACTGGTGGACCAGATAGTGACACATTCTTGTCTTAGAGTTGATCCCAGTTTGTTGGTTTCTTTCTTTCCACCTAAGAACTGACCCAAGGTTCTCAGAGGAGTTCAGATCTGGGGAGTTTTCTGGTACTGTTACAGAATTTGGAGGATGCCCACTCCCTCCGAGGACAAGCAACCACATGGATCTGACCAGGATGCTTAACTGTTGGCACCACATGTGTCTAATGGTAGTTTTCAGCTTTGTTTCTCCAGTTGTCCATCAGGAGGATAACTTTGTGTCAGTCTTCTCCTGTTCATCCATGTTCTTCCTGCAGAGGTTCGGTCTGTCCTTGATTGTTTTCTTGGAAGAAAGTGTCTTCTTTGCTGCCATTCTTGTCCACGTCTTTTGTTCTGCAGCCAGCTCTGCACTGGTGGCACCCCTTCTCAGTAGTAGATGAGGCATTTTGGACCCTCATGGGTTCTAGACTTTTAATACTGAATTTTGAATTGGACCAAAATTGTTCTCATAAGTCTATAAATAAAAGCAAATGTTCACTAATTAACATTCAGCCAATAACAAATAGTTTTATTGATGCTGCCTGATGCATTGTAACGATGGCTGAAATCATGGTTTAGCTGAATGTTTAGAGTGAAAAGAACTCTGCAGTTTAACTGTGAGGCTCCTCATCGTGTTGGTGGCTTTTAGTCTCTTTACAGAAGCTTAACGACTGTTAAATAGGAGATCCCTGAAGTTCATGTTTTCTGTTTGCGTTTGTGTGTGTGGTTCCTGTTAGTATTGGTGTCAGAAGGTTGTGTTTCTATACAGCATTTATCTTTTATGAGCCTGTTTGTGTTTTTTTGACACTTCATCTCCACATCCGTTTATCCTTTCTATCTGTCCTGCAGCAGAATGGCTGTTGGTTCTGTTGGACTGTATATCATCTCACTGCTGTGTTTCAGCCGGCAGGGTACCGAGGCATTCTTCATGTGGACTACAGTGATTAAGTCCCTTATTCCCACTCGGCTCTTCTTTCCTTGAGTAAAACCATGTATTTCTGCAAGAAGGTTGCTGCTTTGATATTTCTGGGAGGAGTGAGAAGAACTCTCTATAGATCAACAGATGCTGCATGGATGTGGTTTATATTTAGGTGGAGTTGTTTGGAGTTCTAATGAGGTTTCTCAAACCTGCAGGATACAGCAGTGAGCATGCTCAGTTCAGTGATAGTCGCTGCTCAGAGCAGAGCAACCAGAAATACGTTTTCTCTGTCAAGAAAGATGTCAGACATCTTGTTTTATTCAACAGCTGTGCATGGTACACACATCTGGAACAGCAACAGAGAACCAGACCCTGCTAGCCGTAAAAAGATTGATGCTTTAGAAGTTATTTGTGGATTGGATTTATTCTGGAGGGTGTTTTTCTGTTCAGAACTCCTTCAGTGCCGTTTTTCCAGCAGGTTGATCCTCATCAGGTTCAGGTTGACACAGACTGGCAGAGGAGATTTTGGGTTTCAGCTTACAGAAACACTTCTTTGTATTTTCTGGAAAAAAAGGAATATATAGTTAATATTTAATTACTGAATATATATCAAAGGCAACCCCAAAACCAAACTTTCTGGGTAATTTTGTTCTTTATGACGGTGAATCATTTTCAAAGGTTTTCTGTATGTTTTTAAGTTTTGCTGCTTTTGATCAAGAAAAGGAGAAACTGAGGCCAAATTTTAGTTTTCGGCCCCGTTGCTGATGTCCTATCATAATGACACAAACGTGACCAAATCTGAGGGATGTGAAAGTGTTGGTTAGACCAGAAAGTAGCAGGAAATTGACTCTAAATGAAATCAGCCACATCAAAACAAAGAAGAAAGCAAGTGAAATCCTTTCAAACCTGCTGCAGCTGCTCACATCCTCACACATTGATGAAGGCAACATGAACACACTCACTGTTTGAAGGACATCCTTCTCCTTTAATGCGTTCTGCTACATAAAAACATTCTTGAAGGTCTTATTTTCAACTGAAAGTACAAAGTTTTCTCTGAAAGTGACCTTGAATTTTATTTCAGCCAAGTTGCTGTCTCTCGCCGGAGAAAATGTCTTTATTATTTACCTACTTTAAAAGTCTTCTGATGAGAGGATCTTTTTTCTATGAGAAAGTCGGCCTAGCCAATTTAAGTATTAAAAATGATGAGTTACCTTAGGTGAGGAGTTAGAAGATAGTTGGGAAGGTAGATAAACACCGGGTTACTGAAACTCCTCCATTTGAGGCATAATTCTAGCCAGATCCAGAAGGACCCTTCTGCCTTTATTCTGATTGGGAACCCTGTCTGTCCATCTGATCCCACATCATAGCAAAGCATTTACATTTTGTATACAACAGGATGCTATGTGGATTCCAGCCGCTGCCAGTCCAAATATAAGTAGGACTGGCATATAGTAGGACTAAAACCAGTCTGATCCAGCAGTAAAGCAACCTATAGCGCCACCAACACTGAGGAAATAAGCGTTGGGTTCAACTGAACTGTGGTCAGAAACAGAGCCGATAATAAAGAGTCACAGTTTCCATCGTGTGTTTATTAAAATCACTCTGTTCCTCCTTAAAAGAACCACAGATACTCCCACAGGCACATTGTCTCCATAATGAAGGGCAATTATGTCTGAAAAGCTTTTAAAATGAGAGCTGAATGAGGCTTATTAAATGGGATCTGTGTAAAGAACACGAGGAGAGCTTCTCTTTCTTTTTCTAACTTTTCTCCTTTCCTCCTTCACCTGTTTTTTCTTTTCTCCACTCTGCTCTGAGCCTCTCCTGTGTTTCTCTCCCCTCCTCCCCCTGCAGACCCATTAGTGTGTTTAAAGAGGGCCTGATTACAGAGCTTCTATATTCAGAGTGTGATCATAGCAGCAGCTTTAGCCTCTAAGTCTCTGTCTGACTGCCTGATCCCTCTGTGAATTTATCTGTTTATTTTCCTTTATTTCGTTTCTTGCTCTCCGTTGCCATCTTGTTCCTTTAGTCTCCCTTTCATGTCTGCTTTCAGTGTTTCTCCTTTCAGCCTCTTTCACTGTTTTTTTTCCCTCATCTCGGTTTCCCTTCAACCTCTGTGCTTCTCCAACACCCCTGCCTTCCTTCTTCTCCAAATGCCTCCTTGTTATCAGCTAGCCACAGAGCCGAGCTTTGGGTGCCTGCTGCTGTTAACCCCTAAAAAGTAAAGAGTTTAAAGGATCTCTCCTGGTCCCTGCACTCTGGCCAATGATCTGGTGTCTCCTTTTCACGCAGACCCAAAAAGAAGAACAAGAACTTGTCGCTAGGATCAGCCTCTGTGGGTTCGGTCAGCGCAGTCTTTCTTCTTTTTGCTCAGCTATGGCACAAGTACAACGAGTTCAGTTGGTGCATTGACAGGTTTATTTTGAACTCTGACCTCCCTTTCGGTGCATCATCACAGATTTGTGTCAGAGCCTCATTGTTAGAATGTGACTCAGTGAGATTGAAGTTCCTTGCGACTCACACTGTGAAGGTTTGTACTGCCCCCACAGAGACGTCCATGTGTCTTGCCACAATGGCAGTAAATAGAGTATGTTTCATGCTACTGCAGCCCTGGAGTAAAACATTCACTTCTCACTATGAATGTTAAAGTAAGGAAAGGTGAAGTTCACAGCTGACTAACGGTCTTTGCTCAGTGAAGTTTTAAAGATGTTTTGGGTGTTTTAGCTCAGATTGCTAGAGCTCTTAGTCTGGGACTTAGTGTGTCTGTGTGGTTAACATTCACATCAGTGAAATCCTTTCAGAGTGAAGTGATAAAGCAGCTCACCATATGTCTCTGCAGATGTTGATTCCACATTAAAGTTTAGGATAAACGTGCTGATGATTTCAAACAGCTGCTCAGCTTTAATACGTTCTGTTCTCTTCACATTAATCCTCCAGTTTGGTTTAAACAGGATGTGGGCACTCTGTTCCTGTTCATCTTAAACCAGAATCTCTGACAGAAATTAGATTTATATTCTTAATCCTCTAAACATCAGACTGTAGAATAAAATACTGCATCTGGTATTTTCCTAACCATAGATGTCAGATAGCTGCTGATTCCTGAAGTCTAGAATAGTTTAAGTTTGAAGGACTGTCAGACATTTGGTGTTCATTTTATGATCTTTGTCCCTTTTCCTTACATGTAAGAGCTTTAATGATTCACTTACAGTAAGGCATCTGGTCATAATGTTTTGCCAGATTGATGTATATGGAACAAACTAGTGCAAAACTTTAGGTCTTCTGCAACCACCTTTGATTAAATCCATACATATTCCTTGTTCCTACTATGTTAAACAACTTTTTGTTTTATATACATTAATAATTTATCATTTTAAACCTCTTTAGAGATGCTGTAACATGTGAGCTGATGAATATCTTAGATCTTCTATAGAGCTTGTATCAGTTTGTTGTGGCATATGAATAAATTTTTCCTTCTTTACTTTTTAAGTTTCTCCAGAGACCGAGAAGAAGGTCCTGCTTGCTTACCCTGCAGGGTAGGGAAGCCTGTCTATTGAAAGACAGATCATTGCTCTGCCTACCAAAGGCCAAGTGATTTAGTAAGAAATGATCTTTGTCCTCCTGTCCTTCAGTAAGGTAAATATTTCTGATCACTTGGCTTTTTCTGATTCTCTAGAATCTGTCCCACTTTGTCAGCTTATTGGGCAGAAACCCAGTCAAAGCCAAATTTGGCCCTGAAAAAGGCTAGGAACTGGTTCTATCAGGGGTTTTAGACCAAAAAACAACCCGCTGTTTTTGCTCCCACCCCTCTGGCACCCATATCTTAACTGGTACAAAGGAAAGAACCACATTTATTAGGTCCTGAACACAGACTATAGACCAACTACCAAAGTGCTCAAGCCTCCTGAGTTAGTTTGACTCTGAGATCATAGAGTAAAAGCTTTGAGCTTCATCTTTAATAAAACGACTGTTTCTCATCATCCTGCTGTCTATTTGAATGTAAGTCAATGCACCGCAAAGACCTGCCTTTACAATCATTGTTATTAAAGACACAACATGTTTTTAACAACATTTATAAACTCTTTGAGATGTTTTAATATCCCCAGCTGGTTTTAGTTCAGTCTGACTGAGGTGCTGTGTGGAACTGCCGTTTCTAAACACTGATCAGAGATCTGAAATTTTCCTCAGGACTGTAAAGAGTGTTAGAGGGCAAACGCTAGCTGAGATAAAAGGACAAAGGACAGTTGTGAAGATAAACTGTTTTCCATGGGGTTAAGCTACAAAGCAGGATTAGTGACCTTTCAAGCTAACCCAAAGTGTGTGATTTAGGGTTAGGGTAACTAACCCTACCCTGGCTCTGGTCAGTTTTTTCATGGATCTTTCACCATAGGTAACTTGTGCTAAGAACTTTACCAGAGCAGAACTTTTGAGCAGGTTAGGTTTTGAGATTAAAGACCAAGACAGAGAATGTACCACCTCTCAACCTATCAGAGCCCTTAGAAAATGAGAAAACTTAAAAGGACAGTGGTGGGGGTGGTGTTGCGCGGGGGCCCTTGCCTTGCCTTTGCGGCGCACTGTGTGGTGGGGGAGCGGGGTGCGGCGGGGGTGCTCAGAGCTGGGCTGTATGTAGAGCTTGCGCTGGGTGGGTGTGACCGCATCGGCCTCTCGGCTATAGAGTTAACCTGTGGGGGTGTGCCCCTTGGGGGGGGGGATTCGTGGGTTCGGGGACATGTGTTCGATATCGGTGTCCCTGTTGGGGGGTGGCCCTGTGGCAGGGTTCATGTTGGGGTTCACTGGGGGTGGGAGACTCATGGGGTCAGGATCGGAGCTCGTTGGGGGGTCGGGACTGCTCCATCCTGGGCGGCTCTGGTTGGCGGGCTTGGTTTGGGCCATGTGGACCCCTCTTTTGTACATAGCCCCCTCTCCGGAGGTGGATGGGGGTTGGTGGGGCGAGGGTTCTGGGGGGGGGCCGGCCGAGACCGCCGAGTCTGGCCCGTCTGCCTGTCTCTGCCCCGGGAGGGAAAGGGGACCACCTCCTTGGTCCGGGGGCTGGTTGCCCCTAGGGGCTGCCGGCGCCCGGACCTTGGAGTATAGAGTATGCATGGGGAGTGGTGAGTGAGTGTAGGACTTCCATTGGTTTTTTTTCTTTACATTTGGAGCGAGTGATTTTATGTGTGTGGATGAGGGTGGGAGGGGTGACTGTGAGTGCCTGTTTTTTTTGTGACAGGTTGTGTCTTGGACTGCTCCCTCTCCTGGATTAGCTTAGGCCCCCCCATATTATGGAAAGGGGCCTATTTTTCCCCCCCGCCACCCTGCCTGCCGGTGGTGGAGTTCTGCCCGCTGGTTACTTGTGGTTCTCGGTGTGGGGCTGGATGCTTGGGTGTGTGCTGGCTCACTCCTGGTGGCTGCCTGCCGGGGCCTGGACCCCTGGGCTCTGTCGGGCCTCTGTCTTGGGGGTGGCGTGTCCCCGGGGTCTTGGGTCTCTGGTCCATCGCTGGATCTGCTCGGGCGTGGACGGCTGCCGGCGGGGCCTGTGGCTCGTCGCTACGCTTCCCTGGGGCTTCTGCACTGTCGCTGCTGGGTGGCTCCCCTGGGATCCCCACTGCTCTTCTCTGGGGGGGTTTGCGGTAGTCCCGGCGGTGGTTTTCTATTTCCCTGGCTTTGGGGGGTTTTTGGATGTCTTTTTGTCGGTCTCCTCAGTGTCCCCGGGGGGACAGGGGGAGGTCGGTGGTCCCACCTCGTATTGCTATTTCTGTGGAGAAACCTTGTGGGAAGCCATCCACAAGTGTTGATAGATCCACAGTACCCACGGGTTGGACAATAAACTGAAACCCTGGTTTTTCCCACAAATTTTTAGTATGGTGGAGGGCCCCCTTTTTTGGCCCAATACGCGTCAATTCGTCTTGGGAAGACAATACAAGTCCTGCCCAGTGGTCGGGGGGATTTTAAGCATTCTTTTTTGCAGGATAGTGGCCAGGTCCTACGTGATACTGGTGGAGGAAAATTTTTCCTGACTCGCCCCCTCCAAAACCCCAAAGGGGCCAAAAATATTCAATCTGGTGACTGTGCAGGCCAGGGGATGTTTAACCACTTTCTGTTACAAAACCCAAACTTTTACCCGTCTTGCTTGTGTATGGGGCTTTTCATCCCATAAAAGGGACCCATACGGTCAAGTTTTAACCAGGATCACATGGCCTAATTTGGTAGTCCTTGGCATTTCCGCCCATCTAGCACAAGTTTGGGGGCCAAGGGAAGCCTGATATGGGAGCCCCCAAACCCTACTGTCCCCCCCTATCTTTTACTTGGGCATGCAACAGTCTGGAGGGACGCTTCTTGAGGCTTTTTTCCCCCACCTAACTCCCCCGGATGTAGGGAAACTAAAGTGGGCTCATCAGAGAACAACACAGTTTCACATTGTCCACACCCCAAAATTTGCCTCCCGCACCCCTTTCAAACCCACGTTTTGAAATTGCATGGGGACCAAAGGTTTTGGGCATAGCAGCCCGGGCCCTGGATATTCCCTTTGGGGCTCCCACGGCAGTTCTGGGGGAAACAGGAGATGGAAATGCACATTTAATTCTGCCGTGATTTTGGGGAGCCATGGGTTTTATGTTTTTTTGGGGTACAATCCGGGAGCACCTTAACACCCCTTTTAGACAGCTTCCTCTTGGTCCACATTAATCCTGTTGGAGTGGTTCGTCCTTCTTGGGGGGATGGACATTACCCTGGATCCCTCTCTTATACATCCAAAGATTGCTGTCTTGGTCCAGATGCGCCACGACGTGCACCAAAAATTTGTCCCTTTTGAACCTGGTAGTCACCCCAAAGTTTTTGCATTTTAATATTTTTAGAAAATGTGCTCTACCCTGCTAATTGTGCCTTCACACTCTGCTCTTCCTGGTGCAATGTGCAATCAGTGAAGACTGGCTACCAGGCTGGTCCAATTTAGCCATGAAACCTCCCACACTAAAATGACAGGTGTTTCAGTTTCATTGTCCAACCCCTGTATATTGGGCTGCACTTCTCACTAAGTACATTTTACATTCATAAATACCGTGTGTTATTTTGTGTATAAGCAAGCAGGGTGTAATCTTTTATTCTATTCATCTTTCTTTCTCTCCTCCACTCTCTCCTCCTTTTTTCCCCTTTTTCCCCATCTCTCTCTTTGTCAAGCATCTGTTTTCCTTTTCATTTCAGTCTCCGTGTCCGTAACAATTGAAATATTCCCAAAGAAGTTTATAATAAAGTTTCTTTTATAAATATCAAGCAGAGCCTTAAAGCAATAGCTGTGATGCTCCGCTTGTGAAAGTAAATCTGTTGGGCAATTTCTTGGCACTCAGACTACAATTCTGAGCGCTACTCTGCCGGACAGGACACGGTAAAAAAAAAAAAAAAAAAAAGGACAGTGGTGTGTGAACACAACCCTCCTCTACTGCTTCCCCTCAGGACCTTCCCACAGTGATACTATTGCATCTTAGTTTATTGGAAATTCTCAGCATATTTCAGCCTTCTGCAATGAAAACTTAGACCGGTTGTTCTAAAGGTTATTTTTTTTAGAAGATAAAGATTAAAAGCTAACAACAATTGTTTCTTCATTAAAATATCCGCCTCTGAAAAGATCTCTGGGTCATTTATGAGTGCTGAGAGCTTCATACTCTCCAAACTGTTGTGTCTGTATGATTATATTTAGAACCAGGTTGCTTATATATATATTTTTAATAACAAACATCACAAATTAAACATAACATGTTTTAACCTGGACATGTATAATATCTCTGCTGGTTGGACTGAATCTATTTTCTTTTCCGTAGATCATTATGTTAGACATAATTTAAAACATTCAGAATTTTTGTTGTACAGATACTATAAAATTACAAATGGTAAAATGTTAGATTCATGCTTTAAAATATGCCTGTGATAACAAAATGATGAATTACCTGCTTTCATCCCGCCTCCTCTTTGTGACAGGTCATCCATTACAGCTCCACCTGTTTAATAGTGATCTTTAATGTCAAGTTTTTTTCTACCAGATCTGTTTAAGAAAACTAGGAAAGACTTAACCTGCTTCGTAGTAGTAAGTAAAATTCTGTCAGCTCCAAATACAACAGATCAAACATTTTTGAGAAAAGATGATTTTACTGACTATCTGAACCAGCTTTATGGCTGTGGAAAGCTAAAAAGGCTCTTTTCCATGACGTATCCCACATTTATGTAGCATTTTAGTCTCGAATAAATCCTGGTACTGCTTCAGATAAATAAATCTGTTGCTTTGAAACATGCTAGGAGACGTTCTGTTCCTGTCACTGACATGCATTGGAGTTGTCTGAGTACTGAATAAAATACAACCCAGACCCGTTTCTTTGCTCTCTGTCCATGGCTCTGAAACTGCATTTTAGATGTACTTTACATCTCCATCGGAGCTTGTTGTGTTTTTCTCTGTCCATGGTGCTGAAACAGTTCAAACGTTATTTTACATCTTCCGCTGTGGTTCCAAAGCACTGTTGGAGCTGGCTGTGTTTCTCTGTCCGTGGTGCTGAACTACCTGGAACTGGTTGTCTCTGTTCGTGGTTCTGAAACACAGTTTTTGGTGTACTTTACATCTCGCTGTGGTTCTGCAACACCAATAGAGCTGGTATTTTTTGTCTCTGTCCATGGTTCTGAACTACCTGCAACTGATTGTTTGTCTCTCTCCATAGTTCTGAAACCCTAACCCTGAAACACGATTGGAGCAGGGCCCAGGTCCATTCCACTGTTTAAAAAAATTAAAATCTACCTCAGTGTCTGTGGATTGGACCGGTCATGTGTGGTGTTAGATCTTTAAACCCAGAAATATGTAAAGATGATCCTCCATCCTTTTCCTCTGTTTACTGGAACTACTCCTGCAATACTTAATCCTGATGTCCAAATTGTTGTTTTTTTTTTACATCAGAAAAACTTCCTTGCATGATTGCTGAAAACAGGTAAACAATAGTGAGGTTAAACATATGTATATTGGGGTTTTATATTAATTTGATCACAATAACTGTAATAATGGAGGTATAAACAGCACATGTTCAACATTAACATACAGCAAATCTTTATATAGCTATATTAGCTGTATTACAGTATATGGGCGATTGGATTCTAGATGATGAACACAGTGCTTTATTCATGAGCCTGGGTGATATATTTTCTATTCAAGACATCCTCCAGGATTAACTAAACCTGGTTCTAAGCTTCTCCTGCCTAGGATAGCTTACTAGAATGAGTTAGTGTGTTAACTTCTGAGTAATTGCTCTTAAACCAAGTGAAGGATTCATTAAGCCTGGAAATTACTGTTTAGTCCCTTAGCTTAGCTTTGCGACACGGGCTCCTAGTTGTGTTTCTCTGTCCGTGGTTCTGAAACAATGTTTTAGATGGTAGTTTGTCTCTCTGAAATACTGGTTGGGGTTGCTTATGTCCTTGGTGCTGAAGGACAATTGACACTGGCCTTTTTTATCTGCAAATATAGTCACAGATGTTAAGGTGAAAAATGTTTTATTCATCCCAAAGGAAAATTTGTGTGTTGTCCAGGTGAACACCGAGATATTTCTAATCCTCTACCACCTCCACTTCTTCTCTCATGATGGAAATAGTGTTTCACCTATTCCTGTTTTCACTTCTACAATCATCTCCTTTGTTTGTTTCATGTTCAAGATGAGATGATTGTTTCCACACCATGCTACAAGGCGGTCCACCGCCTTCCTGTACTCAGCTTCTTGTCCATCTCTGATCCACCCCACGACTGCAGAATCATCAGAGTATTTCTGCAGATGACAGTAGTCTGTCTGTACTGAAGGTCTGAGGTGTACAGAGTGAAAAGGAATGGTGAGAGTACAGTCCCCTGCGGTACTCCTGTGCTGCTGACTACCTGGTTAGATACACAACCCTTCAGTCTCACAAACTGTGGTCTGTTTGTCAGGTAGTCTTTGCTCCAGGAGATTGTTGAGGCCTCCACCTGAGTCTTCTGGAGTTTTCTGACAAAGCAAATCAGGTTGAATTGTGTTAAATGCACTGGAGAAATCAAAGAACATGATCTTCACAGTGATGCTTTCTTTGTCCAGATGACAGTGGGTTTGGTGAAGCAGGTGTATGATGGCTCCAACTCCAACTCCACAGTGATAAGCAAACTGAAGAGGGTCTTTATAGTTTGTTTGTTTACTCAGGTGGGCCAACAGGAGTCTCTCTAGGACCTTTATGATGTGGAATGTCAGGGAAACAGGTCTAATGTCATTGAGGACTGATGGGTGAGTTGTTTTTTTTTGGTACTGGAACAAGAAAGGAGGTCTTCCATAACACCGGAACCTTCTTCTGGGCCAGGCTAAGGTTGAAAAGGTGCGGCAGAATCCCACAGAGCTGCTCTGCACAGGCCTTCAGGACCCTACAGCTGACACGATCTGGACCTGTAACCTTATTACGGTTTAGTCTCTCCAGTTGCCTCTTCACCTGACTTCTTGAGACACACAGGTGGAAGGGGGAGGCAAAGGGAGCATCATCATCTTCGGTTGAAGGCAAACATGTAGAATCAGAAGGGTCCATGGCTGAGGTGGAAGATAAAACATTTGAGGTGTGACAGGAAAGCTGTGGGTCAAAGGAGGGTGGGATGTGTGGCTGTGAGCATGAGAGAAGGATGCTGAGATGCTGAGCTTGTTTCTGAACTGAACGTATGACAGGATGTGTTTAGTTCATTGGCTCTGTCCAGACATATATCGGTCCGGTCTTCCTTCTGCTTGAAATCTGTGATCTTCTTCATCCTTTACCACACATCAATAATCAGTAAAGTGTCACCAGAAGTTTCTGCAGTTCTGATCCATTTTAGTCTTTACTGATTCTAGAGAAGAGTGGAACCCTCTATTTAACCTATTTGGTCCAGCCTTGGTGCTTTTTTTCCAGCTGAGGTGGATTTTCTGTTTATTCTAACCTGCTACAGAACAACGATAACTTCACCCTCTCTGTTTCCTGACCTCTGACCCTATTCTTGTTTCTCCATCCCTGTTTTTCTTCCTGCAGTGTTGCTGCTGAACTCCAAGGAGACTCAGGCAGAGCTTGGCTGGAACTCTTATCCCGCCAACGGAGTAAGTGTGCTTGTGTTGTTCATTTTACCGTCTCAAATGCTGCAGGCTCCACTTCACATCTGATCCTCACCTCCCCTCAGAGCTTATCTTCATTAATCAATGGTTGTAATCCAGGCCAGTGTACGGCAGGTCCAAACAGCCACACAGCCGCTGCAGCAGATAAATGTTCCCCTTCATGTCGATCGATATCATTTGTGATAAGTTATGGCTGCAAGACAAATGGGCTTTTTTAAAGAATGGCTCGCTGCCATAACAGTTTGTCACACACCTCCCACCTGACCTCACATTGCACACACACCTTGGATGTGTAATAAATGAACAGCGTGTGGTGGGAGCTGGTTGTGCCAACATATATATCACAGGTGTTGTGGGCTGGTTAAATCACTGTCACCAGCAGGACGTTTCTGGACCACATACATGAAAAAACAGATTCACCTTCCAGCTGGAGCGCGAACTCAGTCCTATTTGACTGAAGTTTATTACCTCATCATCTCTCATCATTGGTTTTCACTGGCAGCTGGTTCTGTTTGTGTCAGCGATCCACACGAACTCATTATTTTTACTAAATGTAAATTGGGAAAAGGCTCTGCACTGTTGGAATCTCATGGAAGGTTAATGGAAATGATTGTTTTGCTGTTGAATCCAAATAAAAACAGATCAAGCTCAGCAGAATGAGTCCATTCTCTCCCCTTCAGCAAATTCATTCAGATGTCCTTCATTTAAATGAAAATAAGAGAAAAGATCTAAGTTTCTGCATGGCTTTAATCACTCGGAGATGAATTTAGATTATGTTTTCAACCTTTGAGGCACCCTCTTGAACTGAAATTGAATGAAAATCTTGGCGGAATGATGAATTTATTTATAATGAAGTTATTGATGTTTACAGCAAAATAGAAGACTAAAACAAAACAAAAAAACTTCGTCGTGTTCAATGTTTTCTACATTTTTAGGGTTTTCATAATGGATTTTTGCTTGAAAATTGCTTAAGTCAACTAATAGTCATGAAAACATCAAATCTGCTCTTATGTTTACATGAATTTACATGACTTTTTAGAGACAGGCTTAGATCGATTACCTCCCAGATCAAACTGCCGTCAGCAGACACAACCTCAGTGTACCAAGGCAAGAAACAAAGAAACTTGAGTCAAAGCTGAGAGTAAATTTAGATATGTGATTGATTGTTTTTGTGACACTTCCTGACACTTCTGATGAGGATGTTGATGACCGAGAAACCTGTTCTGTTACAGAGACTTTCACACATTCTCTCATCAGATTAAGACTCTGTTAACAGGCTCATCTCTGTGATTGATGTGTGAAACAATACTTAACCCATAACTTCCTTTGCTGGTTTTCCGACTCACTCCTGTCCTGTCTTTCTGTCTCAGTGGGAGGAGATCAGCGGCGTGGATGAGAAGTATAAACCCATCCGGACATACCAGGTGTGCAATGTGATGGAGCTCATGCAGCAGAACAACTGGCTGCAGACGGGCTGGGTGGCCCGTCGCGGCGGACAGCGAATTTTTGTTGAGCTCCAGTTCACACTTCGCGACTGTAATAGCATTCCTGGAGTGGCCGGGACCTGCAAGGAGACTTTCAACCTACTGTATGTTGAGTCGGACCGGGACCTGGGCGGTGTGACTCGGGAGGACCGCTACACCAAGATAGACACCATTGCTGCAGATGAGAGCTTCACGCAGGGTGACTTAGGAGAGAGGAAAATGAAGCTCAATACTGAGGTGCGAGAGATCGGCCACCTGAACAGAAAGGGCTTTCACCTTGCATTCCAGGACGTCGGCGCCTGTGTCGCTCTGGTGGCCGTGCGAGTTTACTACAAACGCTGCCTCGCAACCGTCCAAAACCTGGCAGTGTTCCCTGACACTGTGGCCGAAGCAGCCTTTGCCACTCTGGTGGAAGTCCGTGGCACCTGCGTCAACAACTCTGAGGTGGACACGGATAGCCCTCCCAGGATGCATTGCAGCGCTGAGGGCGAGTGGCTGGTGCCCATCGGAAAGTGCAGCTGCAGCGCTGGGTATGAGGAGGGACACAGCAGCTGTGAAGGTAGGATGATGCACACGAAAAAGTGAAACTGATAACTAGAGTTATGAAACAAGAGGGAAGGTCATTTCTGAAAAATAACATCTAGACAAACGGTTTCTAATGGTGATGCCATGTTGGTCTAAATAAATCCTGATTTCAGTGAAATTTGGTTCCTTTTTTTTCTTCTTAGGCATCTTTCGTTTTCAGGTTTAATTGTTAGTTGGTTCCTGAAGGCTAAAAGAATTTTCTCGTGAAATCTGAGAAAACCGATAGAAGTCATTTATCTTCCCAGCAGATTTAGTTTTTTGTTTCATACCTGCTGCCTACTTTCTTCACACTGTGATTCAACCTAAAGATGGCGGTCCAGGTGGGTCACGGAAGGTCATGGAAATCAGTGCAGACTTCAAAGCAGGCGACAAGTTCAAGTCAAAGTTTAAACTTGGCCAATTCCCTGTTTTAAAAAGCAGCTCACCGTGTTGTTTTTAATGTCATGAACATCAGTGGTGTGAATGCTGACGTAAATATTGCTTTGTATTGTGTGTCACGCTTATTGCCATGTGAGCCATGGTGTGTGTGTCTCAGCAGTGTGAACAGCTTTGTGCTGTGTGTGTGTGCTATAACACAATGACTAACTGTTCAGGCGTCCCACGGTGTTTAAGAACAACAGCGTTTCTGTCGCTTTGACACAGAAACACCTCCAACGTGCAGCTGGTGAGAGGTGGAGCGACTCTGATGTAAAACTGAGACTGAAGATATATCAGGCTTTTGTTTGGGAGCTTTACCGTCTGCAGTGTTTGGGCTGGTGTCACTGGACAGCAGACTCGGACCACATGAAAGGGATGGCTGAACTGTACTGATTTGGGTCTGAATTTTGTTCTGTCACTTTGTTCAGTGTCAAACATGATTTCTGTGGCTGTTCAGGAGAAAATGGCACCAATGTCTTTCCACTGATGGAGCTTCCTGTTTGATATGAGGTAGACATGCTCAGATAAGACTTGGTCGCTCTGTAACTAGTCCCTAAATTTAAGCCACTGTTTATGAAATTCTTTAGTAGGTATTAAAAATTCAAAATTTATGTCAATATTTATCAAGTGCAACTGAAGGATTAAATGGCAAGACACAAATGACTTCCTTTGGGTTACAGGCTGAGGAAAGAAAAATTTCTGCTAATATTTGTATGATCAGCTGGTGCTTCTGTGCAGGGTTCTTGCCAGTGCATTTCAGCATGAAAATTGTCAACGCTACGCTGAAATTTAGGGCGATATGCTTATTTTTTATGAGCGTATCGGCCCTTTGACTGACATCTGGGCTCCCTCCGTGTGATTTTTATGTCTGCTGTAGCGCATGTGCTGAGTCTGTTCCCATTTCTTTACACCCTATGCGACCGCTAACGGTAAAGCTTTCTAAAATCATGTCAGATTCAAAGGGTGGTTTTTCTCCTCGTGAGCAGAGGTAAGGTGAGGAGCTCTGAAGGGAGCTGCTGCTCCTCTACATTAAAAGGAATCAGCTGAGATGGTTCATCTGATCTGGATTATCCTTGATGGCACTGTTTGGAGACCCGTCCAACTGGGAGATGATCCTGAGGCAAATTCGGAGCATTCTGGAGGCACTTTACATTCCTTCTGGTTTAGAAACATGTTGGGACCCCTCATGATGAAGAGTGTTGTTATACAGAGGGGTGTTTTGGTTTCCTTCCTGGCCTTGTGAACGGATCTCAGATAATTGAAAAAGTAATGATGATCAGCCTTTTTATTTAAGTCCAAAAGGATCAGCTTACTACATTTCAGCATGTTGAAGACAATAACCAAATAATTATGAAGATTGACCCTGGAAATATTCACTCTGCCCAGAAAGTTGATGGATTTGTTGAAAAGCCACTGAGCTGAGCACGATAGAGTCTATGGCATCCCAGATCCAAACAGCTCATTGTTTTTGTAATCTTTCTGATTAACTGACATAAATGTAAGACTGGAGCCAGAGAGAAACTGCTGCTTTTATGAGAAAACATCTAAAACTCTATCAGATGATAAAAAATGAATTCTTTCTTAATGAACACTTTAGTCACATGAGGGTGGATAGACTCCCAAATAAACTTTTGGTTCAATCAAACAGATTATTTTTAATAAAGAATATGAAGATGTTTGTAACCTGGTAACTTTCAGTTAATTTCTGCATTAGTTTTCTCCTGAAGAGCACACTGAGCCGCCTGAATTACAATGGACCAAGTATTTAACAGTGAAGCTCATCTTCAGTCATGCAGAAGTTTGGCTGTGTTGCACAATTTCTGCTCTGATAGTGAGTGTGTGAGATAAGAAGCAGTGAGTGATATTGGCAGCTTACCTTTTCCCACAGAAAGACGGTAACTGTGCGCAAAGAGAAACTTAGACAGGAAGCAGTGGCAGGAAAACTAGAGGATTACACATAAAAAGAAAGAAGAGGGAAGCAGGCCTGGAATGATGCTTATGTCTACAGCTGCTCGTAGTGAGGCCCACTGACACACACACACATAGAAACACACACACCCTCACACTCTGCAGCCGAACAAATGTGCAGCCGGAGCTCCAACGTCTCCCTCTGCAGCACAGCTATTGATCAGCTGTAATGCTCCACTAAACTGAGCAATTGTGCTGGGACAGCTATTCCACACGGGAGCGCGCGCACACACACACACAGTGCACAGAAGTATGTGCTATACAAATGAATAGTGAGCTCACAGAAAGGTGCTTGTTTGGATGTTCCGTTTGCTTCTTCCATAGATGAGCTGCTGCTGTGAGACATAATGAATGCAAAAGCAGCCAGTCAGTGCAGAACAGAGGAACAAACTAATCATTGTGTGTGTGTCATTGTGTGTGTGTGTGTGTGTGTGTGTGTGTTTGGGGATCGGGGGCCAGGTATGATGCTGAAGCGGCTTCTTATTTACTCCTGAGTGTAATTGTTTGTCGGACTAAGTGTGAAACTCTCCGAGTGTCTCAAAGAAGGTCAATAATATTGAGTAGCCATCGAGCCGCTGCTGAAGCAGGTGGAGGATTATCCACACACACACACAGAGACACACACACACACTCTCGGTAACTGTGACCATAAACACACACACACAGTTATAGTCACAACATACACACTCGTTAACAGTCACAACACACACAGACAGACACGCACACTCACACACTCAGAAACTGTCTTAACACACACACACACACACACACACACACACACACAGATATGCCTCTGCATACAAAGGATGGTGTAACTGTGGATTGACTCACATCAACCTTTGGTTCAGGTCGTTCGGGTTGTGATGCAGGTGTACCAAATAAATGCAGCTTTATTTTAAACAGAACCAAAGTGCTGAACTCTGGTTAGAAAGGTAACACATGATGTAGCTCACAGATAGACGAGCGTGGAGAAGCAGCCTGTTGTTCTCAGTGATGATGGAGGGAGAACGGTGGATTAAACAAAAGTTCTACGCTTCCGTAATTTATTGGAACATCCAAAGAAAAACTACCTGCTGCAAAAGAAAAAAACAAAGCAAAGTCCAAACCAAACTGGCTACAGAACTGTAACAGCCCATCAAAATGAATTAAAACCGGGCCAAAGCCAGGACCAACACCTGAGAAGATAAAGACCCATACTTTTGGCATGTGAATGCATGACAAGCCAAAAGCTAGAGCCACATCATAAATTTCCTTCTCAATATCATTTTAATCAGCAGATTTGATCAGCTGATTTTAATTAGAAGCTACAGATGTTTTGATGAAGAATTTATTCTGTTGGAAATGTTGTTCGCTGTTAAATAAAGGAAAATTAAATCAATTCACCACAATGGCAATAAGCTGGGATATTTGTGCCCTGTTGCCTAACATGAAACCATCAGACTTAAAAACAAATAGAGGAATCCCATCGGTAGGTGGCGCTGTCATCACATTTCTTTTCACGTTTTACTGGAATATGACACAGCATCCAGCAGCGTTTTCCCAGCTCACCTTTAGCTTTAACATTTTTATTTCTCATATTTTTCCATTCTTCAGTCAGTCAAACCTCAGACTTCCGGTTCTGATGATTCTTCCTGGAAAGTTTGGAGCTGAAAAAAAAGTTTTAAACTAACTTATGAGCTAAATAGGATCCTTTTCTCTGCGGAGGTGATTCACATCCTCCCGGTTTGAAATGTTGAGCTCCAAAACTCATCGTCCTTTTCATAATTACATCACATGGATTTTTTCCTTAAGTTTTCATACTGTATGCAGAGAGAATCTGTGTGTAAAGAAACGCTCAGAGTGAGTCTCTGCTCTTTCATCTGCACTGGAAACTGCTGTAGTTCTTTATTAGAGGTTAATTTTTCTCTCTGGAGAATCGGTGTGCTGCTTGTTTTTACATCCAGGACCCAGATTCACTGAGAGGAAATGGTTCTGAGAGACCTGATGCTTTAAACTGCATCTCCCACTGATCAGTTAGTTTCAGAGCAAATTCAAATGGCTTTAAACTAAATAGTTCAAAGTTAAAGAATTACATCAAAATTAAAATAATAAATATCAAAGAAAATTACTTTTTTTTTTTCAAACAATAACCTAAACACGTCCAGGTTTTGAGAACCAGGAGATTAATGTTAGTTATATATCTCCAACATGTTGGACTGTTTGTAATGGCCAATATTCAGAAACACGAAATACTTGAAAATCTGAAATAATTACAGTTGTGGAAAAAAACTATGTTGCTGCACATCTCCTGTCATGCACAAGTTCACTCCATGGTCCAGCAGCCCGTAGAACCTCCCTCAGCATCCCAGAGGACCTGCTTCAGCAGCTTTTTACCTGTGTTTCAGTTCATTAAGTCTTTTTCCCAGCTCTCATGTTGAGGTCTAGGCTTTGACTAGGCCATTGTAACACCATGATTCTGTTCTTTTTCAGCCATCCTGTTATAGATCTGCTGCTGTGTTTGGGATCATTGATCCTAGATTGGACCGAGTTGCAGCTGTTAGATCTATGGACTCACATTTGAATTTGTCATGCATTAGTATACACAGGAGATTATGGTCCATTAAATGACTGTAAGGTGCTCAGGTCCTGTGGCTGTAAAGGAAGCCCTCATATCAGTCCTCCACCACTGTGCTTAACAGTTGGTATGAGGTGTTTGTGTTGATCTGCTGTTTGGTTTTCTCCAAACATGGTTCTGTCCATCATGGTCATACATCTCTACTTTGGTTTCATGTGTCCAGAGGACATTGTCCCAGACTTCTTGTCCTTCATTCAGATGCCGCTTTGCCAACCAAAGTACCACAATCTTATCTTCCAAGTAGTCATGCTGGTTTGGTGTTTTTCTGACTGTCCTGTTTGACCTTTAACCTGCTAACGCAGGCCTATAGAGTCTGAGATGGAGCTCCTGGGTGTTTTGGTGGTTTTTCTGAGCTTCACGGTCTGACCTTGGGCTGAATCTGCTTTGACGTCCACTCCTGGGAAGATTGGCAGCTGTCTCAGATGTTTTCCAATGAATGATTAACTTCAAAGTGGAGAGGACATTGTTTCATTTTCCAGGTTAATGAGCAGCAACAGTTTCTTCTCTAAGGTTATTGCTGGCATTGTGTTAACACACTCCTGTATGCCTGCTTTTAATGTAATCAGTGCATTTAGACGTGTGTACGGCTGCTACTTTCCTTCTTAAATTCTGTGGAAGCAGTAAGAATGGACTTGGTTTTTCCTGTCATGGAAACCTTAATTTTGCCATGACTTAATGTGAGAAGGTTAGCACCAACCATGAATTTGCCATAAGAACATAAAGCTGCAGATTCAAATAATCTAACAATATCATTAGAACACAGAAAGGACAAAAAACTGGTGTCGGTCCTGAGCCAGAGGAGGAGGAGTGAAATGTGATGAAGACCTGACCTCCTGCTGATGAGCACACACATGTTCTCCAGTCTCATTAAGAAATGCCACCAGCAGAAACACACTGGGAGAAAATAAATTATGTAATAGTTCATTTTCACATGTGTGTGTTTGTCATGAGCGCCATCCTGTTCTAATTAAAGCAGCCTTCTCTTTCTCCATAATTACTGATGCCTTCAGCACTTTCTCTTATTATCTCTGTGGTGTGTGGCACATTCACAGCCTGCCGTCCTTCCCCCTGTAATTTACTGCACGCCTTCCTCACCTCCCCCTCCTGTTCTTTTATTTCCCTCACCCATTTACGCCCGGTGCCCCTGTCCGCTACCAGAAAATTAATTTCTCTCCCCCTGATCTCATTGCAGCCTCATGACCTCCTGTAACTTCTCCTTACGTTTTCCCTTGTTTGTTCCGGTGTGTGTGTGTGTGGTGGGGTCCGAGCTGCACTGTTGTGACCAGGTGACATGGTGAGGCGAGTTAACAGGCTGAAATCTGCTGGAGAAACTATGTATGTGTTGACATTTTGCTCCTGCGGACGATCATATGTTTCTGGAGTCGCTTCTGTTGCACTTGTCCTCCCCTCCGTCTGTTGTGGCTTTCTGTCATATCCTCATCAGCCCTGCTCGGCTTTTCTGGACGTCTCATTATGTTCATTCACTTCTTCTCACTGCATGCCTTCAATCTGTTCCTGCCCATATAACAGAGTAATATATACCTCCACCCTAATGTATGTATTCGTTCCTTCTTCTTTTTACGTTGCTCTTTATTCCAGCACCTTTCCCTCCCTTCAGTCTCCGCCATCAAGCCTTCTGCACATCATTTCATTTTAAATAATTCACTTTCTCCCAGGAGGAAGACAAACATGGTTCTTTGTGCTCAGCATCTGATGAATTTATTTTGGTGGTCAGCCACACAGCACATACACAGGAATGAGCAAACAGTTGCAGACAAAAATATAAATGTAGAAACATTCCCACATTCGTCTCTGAGCACGCTCACTGGCAGAGACCAATAAAATGTCTCTCAGTTGTTGAAAATGGGAGCTGGAGAGACGCCAAGAACTCACTATTCAGCCGTCTCCGCCTCCCTCCATCTTTACCGAAAGGAGGAATAAAGGAGAGGATGATAGGACGAGGGAGGAGGAAATGATAGAGAAGCGGAGGAATACATGACTGAGGGAAAAAAGAGAGCTGCCTCCTGGTTTCACTGTTTGTTAGTCACTCTGCATAACAACTGAATGCATAAAAAATGTGTTGTAAAAGCATCTCTGATTTCAGGAGCAAACACAATGAGAGCAAGGGAGGTAATGTGCTCTGAAAGAGGAAATAAACCAAGTCAAGAAAAAGATTCAGAGGCTGAAAGTATAAAGAAGAGACTTTAACTGGAGAGTAAAAGAAAACAAGAAGTTCAGAGAGTCGATTGAAAGAAAAAAGTATGGAAAGACAAAAAACACATCTTCCAGACACTTCAAATTTTATTAGCCAAAGCCAATTTCTGCTTTTCATTACCCAATCAGTCTCATAAATGTACCTGAAAACAACAAAAATGAGTCGTTTTTTATTTAAAAATAAATCTCCCATGCCTGAAAACACAAATAAAATAAGAATGATTTAAAATTAAATAAAGTAGAAAGTTAGTTGACTATAGCATGTTAACTTTCTGCACAGCAATAATCAGTAATTTATATGGGTTTTGTTTGGAGTTGTACAGAAGGAAAATTTGTGTTGTTTAATTATTATTATTATTATTGTTGCTAGCAGGATTAAGAGAACTGCATTTATTATTTCTTTCTTTTCCCTTTGATTCTCTCATTGTTGTGGTCGGTCCAGTCTGCTGCCAGAACCAGATATGGTCTGTTGTGCGATTAATAAAGTCAACAGTGCAACAAGAAGAATGTCTCATATCTTCCCTGTTGAGAGCAAATCTTCCTCTGACACTACAAGGCAACCAGACCCACTCTGCTCTTGGCCTAAGCTGGCAGGACAGGAAAAATAAAACCAATTCAACAACGATGCATCAATTCACATAAGTTAGGATTTATAAGTTCAGGTAAAATGATAGAAGCTCAGCCATCACTTTCATTTGCTGACAATTCTGTGCTCAGGGCTGCAAGTGTTCACCGCTTTATGGTCCTATTTTTAAAGTTGATTATAGAGGCTCTGAAACTGACAGCAGCAACTCACTGACTAAAACATCTGAGACCTTTGAATTTAAGTTCTAGTGCAGCACTGTCAGCATGACTAACAGCTCTCTGTGGGCCAGTGTCAACTCTTTAGTCAGAAGTAAGAAACCAGACCAATTACCTCAGGTAATAATGACTAGAAAAGCACGAAAAGTCTCATAGGTGCCGATTTTTACTTTTTAAGTAGCAGAAACAGATAAAGTGAACCTGGAGGACAGATTTGCTGAACTGAGTGCAGTACTGGTATGTCACTGAAGAAAGTGTCACATGAACATGAAGTTAGAGTCTCCAGCATGCACATCCATCCTTCTCCCTCATATTACAGCTTTCAGTCTTCCAGCTCAGTCATAAATTAAATATAACCATCATGAATCCATCAAATGTGGAAATGCCTGGTGTCCTCTTTAATCAGGTTACCTCGCTCTACGTGACGACCTAGTTTCTCTGCCGCTCATTCATGACTGCCCAGTGAGTCAAACATTCAGTAAATCTCTGAAACATCCTGCAGTAATCTGCAGGTTAGAGAGACATTGACTTTCCTCCTCAGTTTTATACCAATCATTGTTTTAGTTCCCCTTTATGCTTTCAAGGCGGGGCACACTGACTATAGGAGACGAGCTGCTCCAACTGCAGGTAATTATATTTAAATCACTCTGAAATCTGAAATTACCAATAAAACTGTTTGGACACCCTGAGTTTCTGTAAGGAAGCAGCAAACAGATCAAACTGTTCAGTAACGGAGGATAAGCAGCTGATGAAGGCAGAAAACCCTGCCAACTAAAATCAGATTCAACAGATTTTTACCTATCAGGTTCCAGATGATATTCACAAGCTTTTAATGCTTTCAAAGATATATAATTTAGGGCAAAACAGTGCAGAACAAATTAAAAGCATCCGCCCACTTGAGTTAGTTATGTATGCTGCAGTTATATGATGTAACATGTATGGTTGTACAGGGATGTGCAAATGAACGAGTCTTCAGGTCAAACTGGTTAACAGAATATTTTATGTCTAAATTTACCGATCTGTCAGGTTTATCAGATTTTCACATGATTTAGTCTTCTTTAATAAGTCGTGTCATTACACTACAGTTACATCATCAGTCAGTGTGATCTGCATTAATTCAGTGAAGCTGCTCTCACTCACATATTTCTGTTTCTAAAATGAGGTTTAGCGTCAATCAGGTTTAAAGATTCAAAGTAAAAAGTTATTTATTAAAATCACGTTTGAGTCAAAACACAAAAATCCAACTTTTATTCAGGCAAGAATGTTTATTTGTTTAGCACCCTTCATGCACATTCAGAATTAGCTCTATGCTGTTAACTCAGTTGCGGGTCAGAGTAAAAAACAACTAAATAAATTAAAGCATTCTCTTTCCTCAACTCTACTCTGCCCCCTCCTGGCTGAGATCTGGTGTACACAAGGCATGCATGAAGACCCAGACCTGAAGTCCCAACTCCACATAAGCTATCGGTTGTCTGGGTTCAGTCCTCAGGCTTCTGCTTTTGTGATTGAGTTTTAATTGAGGGGAAAGACACTCATTACATCATTAATGTTAAATAGCCCCGCCCACTGTACTCACAGAACCAGGTTTTGTCCGACAGACCGAACAACGCAGCTTTTCTTTAAAAGAAACCAGTAAAATTAGACATGGTCTCTCAGTTGTTGCAGCTGTTCCCTCCCAGTAGATGGCTGTTTAATATTCTCAGAACTTCCTCAGGTCAAAGAAATAGACTGATAACATCCAAAGTTTACAGAAAATAAATTGATACCTTCAACGTTTAAAGGGTAAGACTGCCCAGAAGCATCACTGCTGATTGACTCATGTGGATGAGCATCAGCTGCACTCCATCTATGTCAAACGATATCATATCATGATGTAATCTTTCCAAACCTGCAGTCATCTAGTAAACAGTGGAGTCACAAGGAAGCACAAAACAAACCCCACTGACTACAGATCAAAGTGTTTATCTGAACCTCCACCATCATTTCCGGAAATCACCAGAAATTTACTGACAACTTTCAGATTTTAAGCTACAGTCGGTTGATGGTTCTGACGAATCTTGCATGGTCCATTCTCAAATACAAGAAACTGCTTGAAGTAACAAGCTGGTTCTGAGATCCACTATGTCTGCTGATGTCTGACTCTTCCCATTTATTCCTTTGTGAAAAGGAGATGGTTTAAAACATGATATGAAACAATAACGCAGCACATCAGAGAGAATGCTGCTGTGCTTCAATCTCCTGTTTCCATCTCCAGTTCAGCCGACCTTAATGTGTTTCAGAATTGATGTGGGATCAGTGTATAGATCTGTGTGGCCCCACTTAACCTCAGTGAGACAGGCTGATTTACTTTCATTCTGCTGCAGGATGGTTGCACTCAGGCAAAGTCTGGCTTATTAAAGCAGTCATTATTTTTAGTGTTGGAAGTCTCAGAGTTCTCACCAAGGGAAATGATTGGAGGGCTGTATTCAACGTCCCTAAGTCAGAGGAACCTTCAGCTAATGCTTTTCACATTGACTAGGAACTCTTAAGGGATAAACCTGTTTGACTTATTGAAGCTGGAGGGCCTCAGGTCACATAAGAGACAAAAATATTCAGTCATTAATCCAAATCTATTTCTATCTCCTTAGAGTTCAGTGAAACTTCTGAATCAGACTGTATTAGTGTCCAAGGTTCCTCAGACTGACGAACATTCAATGTTGCTTTAAAATCACAGTAGAGCTGCTGCTCCTTTCAAATGGAGTCAGCTGAGGAGGTTCAAATATGCTGGATACCTCCCTGGATGTCTTCTATTAGAGGTTTTGGGCAACTCCTGGAGGAGCGATGGATGGATGGAGCCCTCTAACATGTTAATAGATGTCATGTTTAGGCGAACCATCAGCTTTTCTCTGTGTTCTGTTTTATCTGATGCTGTAAATTTTTAAAATCAGCCAGGACACAAATGCTCCTCAGGTCCCAGCAGAGTTCTGACCTGTTTGATGTATTCATCTTGCAGAGCTTCCTCTTTAATTTTTCCTGATCCTGATTGTAGCTCCTCCACCAAATCCTTCATAACATCATCATATATTAATCTGTAACTCTGAATTCACACAAATGTTTAACGTTTCCACACGACTGATGAAGCCGATTGAAAACCAACGTGGTCATTCTGTCAGTTTGAAATTTCATCTTTGACAGAAAAATCTGTGTGTAAGTTCTGCAGCATGGAGCTGATGTACCCTGGAGATGATGTCCTGAACTCTGATTGCTCAGGGTGTGCAGCCGGTGTTTGGTTTGTCCATCCTAGCTGGCTGAAATATGATCGTGCTTTAAATGGGGCTGTTTTTGGATAAACTGGTTCTGTAACATCATGGATCATCTAGACTGATGTTCCCTCTTCATGTGATAGTTGTGTGGACGTGTGGAGCAACAATCAGGACCGAATCCCTATCCTCCCCATGGCTTCATAGAGCTGCTATGCCAGCTTGGAGCTCCGTCCCCCTGCCTCCCTCATTTTGTTGTCATTTGTCATCAGGCAGCCTCTCACACACACACACACACACACACTCATATCGATAAAAGAGATGGCATTTCCAGAGACACCTGTGCCTCTATTCTCCAAATCCTCCCCCATCGCTGCACACTCCGAGCTGCACACGTCCTCTCATATGCATGTCAGTGTACAACAGGATTTGTTGGACACGTGCGTTTGCATATGCTCATACGCTGCACGTGCACCCTCACGTGCACGCCCAGAGACAAACAAGCAGTACATATGCACTCACTCCCACTGTCTCGGAGGCTCATGTGTGTTATTTATCCAGAACACAGTCCATCTGCCGTCACGGCTAAGCTACGCTTGTTTATCTCCCAAACACACACACATACAGACAGACACATTGTTAGGATGTATAATCAGGAGAATTTCCAACAAACACCTGTAGTACTCTCATCGAGTCAACAGCTCGTCATCTTCGGAGCTGGTTTCACTGGGAAGAAATGACAGAGATCCTGAAATCTGATGGCAGACTGTAGCTGAACCATACAGATTTTCAAGATTCATGGTTCTCTTTCACACACTTCCCGATCTCCCACACACACACATCAGAGAAGACCCTGCACCTTCGGGTTGACCACAGGTACCAGCTGCCTCAGGAACTGAACCAAAGCTTCAAAGGACGCTCCAAACTGAGCCACAGAATGCTTTCAGTTGAATACTTTCATCAGACTTAACATCGTCTCCAACATGAGACAGTGGAGGAATAATATCAGCTTTACAAGGGATTCAAAAACCTGGAGATTCAATTAATATTGCAGTCTAGTTGTTTGTGAAAACCGAAAAAAATAAATGTTACTTTAAAATTCTGCTCTGAAATCAGGAAACTTCAGTTAATTAGGTGAAAAAAAGACATTTGGTCCAGAAACCGAAAGGAATTGGTCATTTATCCAGTCAGTTTGCTTTAACACCCTCAGGGTGGTGCTGTCTTGACATAAAACCAAACCATTATTAAAGGCTAACTGCTGACGGCTTTAATAAATTAATTTATCTACATGCTGTCACCACCTACATTTTAGCTTTAGCTCATTTAAAGTGGACCTGTGGGAATCAGATATGTGTTGATGTTTTAATATAGTCTTTATTTTTTCGCATTCATAAAACAAAAGCTGAAATGATTAAAGGAAACTAAGGGAAATCGGGTCTAAAATGCAGCATTTAAATGGTTCTTTAAAGTTACTGAAACACTGTAAATCTGCAGTTAATTTTCCTGCTGGGCTTTAATAACTGAAACAATCTTTTGCTTATTCCTTCTTCATGTGTTTTGTTTTTGGAGGAGACTCCAGGAACAGCACCAGAACTCAACCCACATTGTTCCTACCCCTGGCAGATTTGGGTTTAAACCAATCTTTTAGTTCTACTAACTGGTGTCTTCTGATTGGAAGTCATATGAATGTTTTGTAAAGATTAGGGTGATGGTAAGGAGGCTTCCACCTCCAAAACTAAAAGTCCAGAGAAAACATTTTAAAATCTGCTCAGCGACTAGAAGAAGGGTTTAATTGCTGTTATCCCAATAAAAAATGTTCCATTGTTTATTGAGAAGGGAATACATACTTTAAGTATTTACATTGAGGGTGGGTGGGTGGTTGTCTGTCTTTTGTCCAAATATTAATTCATTCATAGACAACACCTGCATCCAGCAGCAGATCATCACCAATTTGGATTTTTCTGGTAGACGTGTAGATCTGCAGGCAGCAGACATTTTTTCCTCTTTGTTCTGCAGGCAGATCAGAAAAATGTAAATGTTCTGATGAATATGTTATGTTGCTGTTATCCATCATGGAAAACAGTGACAGAAACTCACGCTGAGCGACCACACGCTGCTGTGAAACATCGACATGTTTGCACAGATTGGAGGGAAATGGGCTCTGTACACTCACACACACACACACACACACACACACAGACACACACACACACACACTACCCTTACGTCATATATGAGCAGATAAAATGTGTCAGCAATGTTGTCTCATTTACGCTTTGTGATGAGCACCATCTCTGTTGTTACTCCCAGAAACTCATCCCAGTGTGTGTGTGTGTCATATTTTATTTGTGGTGGAAAGTCTCTCATGGTGTCAGTCAGCCGCGGACACCAGCGCTCTGTTTGTCATGTGGTTTTAACTGGCCTTGCTGCTGCTGATAGATGGTGGACTTATGGAGCTTGAAAGCATCATCCAGAACTGGTGGATCTCCAGATAACAAAGGCAGGAACAAAAGGAACGATTGAGGAAGAGACGAAAGAGCAGGAGGGAAGGAGGGTGGAAAAGGGAAGGAAGGTCACCATGAGCCAGAACGGATAAAGTCCTGCTGAGCCAGGACATCACGACACACACAGGTTTCCTTTAATTCAACCGTTATCCCACATCTTAGCAGCATTTTAAACAATGAAACCTGCATTCATTAAACAGAGTTCAGCAGTCGGCTGGTTTGGAAACTGCGTGATGGATATTTATTGCTTCATTTTACAAACACACACACAGCCTCAGGTGTCGGGTTTTAATTTGTGCTTCCTGGCGTTGTGTCATGCAGGCCTGCCTCATAGATCCCATGTTGTTCCTCTCATTTGGCACATAAATAAATCTCATTTCAGTTTATGAGGCAGTGTTTGGGAGCCAGAGCAGACCAGCTGCAGAACATGAGGACAAATATCAGGGCAGAAGGTCTGATTGACGGTTTCTGGCTGCAAGATAAACAAAACATTCAGGATAACCTGAAAAGACAGAACAGAAGAAGAATGTTCAGGGTCTGATTCGTTATTGCTTTTTGCTGCCTGATTGGATTCACGTGTGTTTGTTTCTATGTCCTAATTAATTTGGACCTAATAACATGCAAGGTTACAGAGTTTTCCTCTGTAAACACAACTGGTGCAAACATTCATTCATCCCATCATCAGTTAAGCTCGTTAATGAGTCTTAGTGCGAGATAAACAGACAGCAAGGAAACCAGTAAAGTCAAACAGACTTTTAATTGAACAGTTTGGTTCTGTGGATTGTTTATCTTTTATCCAGGAGAATGCTAAATTTGGCCCTGGTTTTACAGTTTTCAGTTCATCTTTTTAAGTAATTGTTCTTAATGAAGTGGTTTTAGTTATTCAGTTTTTTTAAGAATTGCAGCTTTTCTGTAAGGAATAGTTTTATGTATTTATGTATGTATTTATTTATTTGAAGTTACGGATGAGTTGCAGATAAGTTGCGGATGTGAGCTGGCCAATCCTCTGTCCAAAGCAAATTTCTCCCAAGGGAGACAAATAAAGAGTATTTTGACTTTGACTTGAATAACATCCATGTGTCACTTTCAGCAGGACAGGAAGCAGAAAACCTCACCCTGGTATCTGGGTTTGTCTCTAATGTTGGCTTCAGCAGGAGAAGGTTGGTTTCTGTGATCCAGTGTCCTCCAGAGATGCTGCTCCATGTGAGATAAAGTGGCTCTAGATAAAACTAAAACGTGCTGATATATTTATTTCTAGGCTGAATGTGGAAATCTTTTGTAATCAGAACGCTGTCAGAACTGATCCAAAGTTTCAACACTTCCTTTCCTGATTCATGTGTCCTGCTGTTAGATGTTAAAGTAGTTTTACTGATCTTGCTGAGCTCAGTCCTTTCTGTGTTTCCTGTGATTATCCTTCCTCACAATCAAGCACAGTTGTTTAAGCAAGACGTGGTGCAGTATAAAACCTCTCCAGCACGTCTCAGCTCTGCCATCAGTTTGGTTATTCAGAGAAAAAGAAATTTCTCTGCCGCAGCAGTCTTCTTTCTGTCTGTGTGCCAACCTTCCCGCTGTTGAGCAGTTAATGTCCTCCAGGACGGGACAAATTGACCCGGCCCCCCAGGGGGGCCTTAGGGGACACTGCTGATTGTGTCCTCAGCTGTCATGTACAGGAAGTCCTTGGCCTGCACATCTTACTCAGCCAGCAGGAGCACAGACTCAGTGTCAAATTGTAGCAAGATGTAGGAAGCTGCAGGTTATTTAGAATTAGGACAGCAGAATAAAAACCTCCAGATGGACTCATGCAGCTCCGTTAAATAAAACACAAAAGAGGAAATATTATAAGACATAAAAACCTGCAGACTGATGATGAGATTAAACTTTCATCTGTTCATCTGCTTACTTGCTTGCTGAAGCTTTCCTGCACAGAAACTCTTTTCTGATGGTCCAGCTGACCTGCTGTGTTGGTATTTAAAGGTTCTGCAGTTGAGGAAGTACGTGTAATCTGCTCCCCCCTATGAACCGATGTAACGATGGGACCAGTAAAGATGTCATAGATATCAGTGGGGCCACAGTGGCCCCTGCAGTGTCAGTTTTGCAGTTACGTGTAAGTCTGGTGCTGCAGGCTTGCCTTGGTGTACTCTCCATCTGTGTGCTTTGTTCTACTGCACCCCAGAGGTCCTTACACAGTCCCTGATGGCCCATCAGGGGCCCCCACCTTTAAACACCAGCATCAATAACTTGTGCCTGGTTTCTGCACGAGCTGACTGTTGTTTATAAGGCTGTAAAATTCAATTAGGCTGCAGGGGACTGGGCCAGCCAGCCTTACTGCCTGCCAGGGTGACATTTCATTTGCAATGAATCATGGGCCGGAGAAGGACCAGACCAGCAAACAGCAACACCTCACCTTCGAACTGTCAGCTTCTCTGAGTTCAGTTTTCTGTTTGACGTTCACAAAGAACTGTTTTTCTATCAACCAGAGCATTTATTCTCCATCTGCTTCTCATGTTTCTTCAGCCAGCACCTCATCTCTGCTCACTTACTCTTAGTCCTTTACTTCAGACAAATTACAGTTTAAATCCACAGTAGTTAAGTTATCATAAAGAAAATAGTCTCCCTCCCTCAGCTCTATCAGGACATACTGGAACAATTTCAAATATTCCCTCCAAGCAGTGGTTTCCTTCTGACCTTATCACTCGCTCACAGCGTTCTGGAGGAACTTTGGTCCACTCTTCTCTTTATAGCTGCTTCAGCTCTGTGAGGTTTCTGCTGAGCTCTCTGAAGGTCCCGCCACAGCATTTCAACCAGGTTGAAGTCTAAACTTTGACTATGCCATTGCTACACCTTGGTCCCCAGGGCCTGTAGCTGTAGAACAAGCCCAAATCATCAGTCCTCCACCACTATGCTTTACAGTATTTGGTTTTCTCGTTTTAAGCTTTTTTGTGTGTTTGTTGTTCATGTTTCCTACAAGATCTTTATTCAGTCTGGAAGGTGTTTATCATATAACTAATCTTCCACTCAATCAGCTGTCTCTGCTTGTGGACAGTAAAATACAATGAACCTGCAGAAGTGATGAATGACGATGTGTGCCTGAATTTAAAAACGTTGTTGTATTGTACATGTAAGCTGAGGTAAAGTTGTGGACTTCCAGAGCAGCTGGTCTCCTTTCATGGGAACAGATCCCAGGTACTGAACAAATCCTGAATAAATTCTGAATGTAGTTATGACGGGGCTGGTTACAGATTCTGGGCATTATTATGAGACACTGGATTGGTGGCTGTCGTGGTGGAAACCACGTCCTATGAATTATGTTATGCAGATTTAGGGATGGTGGAGCAGATGAGGATAAACTTTGGTACCTTTTCTGGACTGGTATGAAGGGAACTGAGGAGATTTCTGTGGAGAACGTTGGACTTGATGAATGGTTGCCAGCCAGATACATCCACATATGTCTTGTCCATCTCCTAACTCCATCCAAGCTGGAGCCAGAGTTGATGTAATTTTTCAAAAGTCTCTGAGCTTGTACACCATTCCCTCCCTCTGGGTCATTAACTCTGTTCCAAAGAAGTCATGCCCATTGGAAAATAATGACTACAGACCAATAGCTTCCACCTCTATGGCGATAAAACAGATTGTATCCAAACTAAAAAAGGTATAAACCCACTATTAGACCTGAGCTAGTTTGCAAATAGGCAGAATAAAGGGACTGATGATGCTGACTCACCTGGCTCTGAAACATCTGGACTTTAGGGCCTAGGCCCGTTTACTGTTTGCTGATTTTAGTTCAGCCTTTAATGCATTGCAACCTGATCTGCTGATTCAGAAAATGATCAACATGGATACCAACCCTGTCATCTTTTCTAACAGGTTACATCCTCCCTGACCCAAATCCCATCAGGACAGGTGTACCACAGGCCTGTGTCAGTTCTTCAGTGCTCTTCACATTGTACACTAACAACAATTTCCAACAGCTTCATCTTCCAGTTTTCTCAGCCTGTTGCACCAAAATAGCAGTAGTTCATCCTGTCCTGTACGCTGGTGGGACAGCAACCACCTCGTCATAAAGGTGAAAAAGACCCCAAAGCGGTAGGTGACCAGACTCCCCTGATCATTCATCAAACTGGGATCAGTCAGGTGGGCTCCTTCAAGCACCTGGGGGTTTACGTAGACTACATGTTTTCTTGGAATAAGCATATTGGTTGTCTGTGTTCCAAACTGCTGCAGAGGATGTTCTTCCTCAGAGGACTCAGGGTCCAGGGTTAGTAAGAAGATCATGCTTCCCTTCTACCAGAGAGTGATGAGAGCTTATTATAGTTCAGCATAAAGGCTCTTTTCAAATCAGAACCCAATTAACATCTAAACGGTAATAACAGAGGAGCTGCACCAGAACTCCCTCCATGTTTCATCGGTTTTCTTTCTCCTGCACGTTTGCTTCCAGTTGGCAACTGTGTTTTTCCACATCATAGCCTATAGCGCCCCCTTCTGACCAGAGCATATGCACTAGGTCTCTCACTTCAAATGAGCGTTTCTTTGTTGTACAGTTTGGTTTAAGTTTTTTTTGACAAATGAAATCAGACCCATTTTGAGGGAAACCAGGACCTTTGACATAGACTAATCGCTGTGACATCGTGTCCTCTCTAAGCTGTTTGGAAGCAGATAAAAGTCCACATGAAGAAAAGCAGGAGGAGAAAGTGCCTCTTGTCGTTGTTTAAGCAGCTGGAAACAGAGGAGAATTAATGGCCAGTCGCAGAGAAAAGGATGCAAACGAGCTCTGAATGAACCCAGGAGCTGCCTGTCTGATTACACACTGAAGGGATTCCACACAGACGGAAGACAAACTGTGAATAATATAAAGCAGCGACAAACAGGCTGAGGAGGTATTAGTGTCGCTGCTGGAAGTGTGCAGAAGAAAACACGCCACAAGTCTTGTTGTTTTGAATTCAATCTGCCAGAAACAGGCCGGTGACTCATTCTGGGCTCTGGACAGTAATTCACTTAAACTCAATGTTCTCCATTAATAATTCATGTAAAGTGCTCTGATTCTACCGCAGCTTTATTTTGTAGTTGTTTCCCAAGTACAAAGTTTGTCTGGAAAAGATTTTTCCTGTAATTTTATCCTGGTTTTCTGATTTCTGTGCAGATGCAGATCTGTTGTGTTAAGCAGCAATGACCTCCAGTTTGCAGCTGCTAATTCCTCTTCTTCATTTTGTGGGAACAGTTTGATTCTGGTCAAATCATTCTTCTCCTGCCAGAAACAAAGGTCCATTCAGGGGGTGAAAGGTAACAAACTGTCCACCTTCTCATTCAACACGTTGAACCTGAGCACTGTGGAGCGGCTGCAAGCATTCAGTTGACTGCATTTGCATGTTCTTCACCTGCTGGTTGGTGTGTGTTGTACTCTGAACTCTGCTGGATTTAAAAAATCTCATTTCATGTGCAGGTTGAGATGTTCCATGCAGATTGCTTTTATAATACAGGTATCACCACGATACACATGCCCTCACTATCTCATTGCCATCACTTACACACAGACACACCCACCCACTCACACACACACACACACACACACACACACACACAGTGAGCGTGTCCTGTTCCCAGTTTAGCAATGAGCACTGCAGGGAAGGTGATCTTTATTTAAATCCAGTTGCTGTGCTTACTCCTAATCTCTTCCCTCAGAAAGGAGAGATTTTTCTGCACTGTTCCACTCGCTGATGTGATTTACACCAGGAGGCTGAGGAAGAGGGGATGGGAAAAGAGAGTGATAAGAGAATGGGAGGTGGCAAAATGTTATCGGTTTCTAAAAAAAGCTGCAAAGTCATAAAGGAAAAAAATGTAAGTTGAAGATCAGGAAAAAAAACACACAGTTTGAATTTGTGAGGCTTTTCACTGAGGTCATGTTTGTGTTAGCATTGTAGCTCCTAGCTGTGGAGCTGGGGAAGAGGAGGGTGGAGTGGAAAAAGTGGCTGCTATGATCAGAAGTGTAACGACTGGACTGAAAGAGGAGCTGATGGTCTGACTCACAGAGGGCATGGATGTTCATGAAAGCTGTACAGCTGCTGAACAGAAAGGAAAGGTTTATGTTTCCTATCTGTAGGTCCTCGAAGTATATGACAGGTCCAATTCATATCTAAGTATATGTAATCATATTTGGTCCTAGTTCGGCTCAAACAGATTCATTTTTTTCCATTGCAATCTAATCAAAGTCAGATTCAGTTCAGTGCAGTCACAGTCAACTGATCTACGCCTGTTTGTTAGAGGTTCTTCATTGAAGAGAGCCCATCTGATTCAGGTGTACTTTCTACAACAAATCAAAGACAGAATGCGATGCTAATGACAGAAGTAATTCCAAATGCTGTATATGCTGTGGCACCAGTTTGTTGTCAGAGGCTCTGGTCCAAAGACAACAACTTCTGTCTGAATTTAAAAGCAGAAGATTTTAAGTCATCCAGGTTTTATGTCCTCAAGACATGCCTGTAGCCTGCCTAAATGATTGGATTCATTAGGATTTTTTGGATAAATATAGCTGAGGATCATCTGCATTACAGTGGAAAATTTATCCCATGCTGCCTGATAATTTTACCAATAGGAAACATAGTTAAAAGATTTGGCCCAAGCACATAACCCTGTGGTACTAACCCTGGAGTGTCAAGAAGATTCATCAGTAATATGAACAAACTGGAATCTGTTTAATAATGAGGTTTAAATCAGCCTAGTGTCGTTCCTTTGGTTGGAGCCTCTGTAGAAGGAAGGGTTTGATGGAAGCACAGATGGAAAAACTTATCTGTCAATAAAGCTGGGGTAATTTCTTGTGACCTTCAGTTGCTTTTAGAGCAGCTTTGACATGTCAGAGAGCTTTATTGAGTTCGTTGGACACTGTTTTGAGTTTTAGCTCAGGAGGTAAAACATTTGGACTCAGGAAGCCTTGGTGTCCTTAGAGTTCTTGTATTTCAGGCGTGTTTATTAACCGTATGAAGGTCTGGTTAGATGGACCCCACCTATGAACCAAACAGACTATGTACAACAGAAAGTGAGTGTGTTTCTTACACCCAGTTGGGACTGAATGAAGTGAAGAGGAATGTCATGTGTTTGCTGGATTCACACAGCCCAGTTAAGCCACCTGTAGGGTGTTCCTGTTTGTGTTCTGCAGCTCTGATTACACTTTGAGTCTCGGCATGTCCTGGCTCCACCCACCTGCAGACCTTCTCCATGGTCCAACAGCATCACTGAGATAATTCATATAAAACTCTGACCCCCCAATCTCCTTACAGCTTCCCTCTCTTGTGTGCTGACATTCTCATTGTCTTCATCCCTCAGTTGTTCTTTCTTTCTCAAAGGCAAACGTTTTCCAACCCAGTCTGAAGGTTCGGATCGATCCATTCTCTGGACCACCTGCTAATGTCCTCGACTGCTGGGCTCAACCATTAAACTCTGCATGGGGGGATTAAGGCTCGCTCCTCTCTGTATTCATGTTGACTTATACCTCTTTTCTCCCACCTGACTCCCTGTCCTTCATCGAAGCCTTTCCTTCTCTGGAATCGATATTTTGCTTCCTCTCCGCTTGTCTGGCTTCTCTCATGGCCTCACGTCCTTCAGCTGCCCCCATGTTTCGGTTTGTCAGGGACCCTCTGTACATCTCACAAGAGGAAGATGCCAATTAGCGCTCTAACATCAGACACTTCAGCTGCTGTCTCTGTGCGCACTGTGTGACTTTCTGTTTGATCAGTTCCTCAACATAAACCTCTGCAAACATTTAAAGTTAGGAAAGATCTTGGTGTGAAGCAGCCCCCTCTCACCGCGTTGAGTCAATACACCCTCTGGGAGAAAAGCAATAATCCCTAATGGCAAAGCTCTTATCTTCCTCTTCTCTTCCACCACTCTTTATCTTTCTGGCTCTTTCTGAACTTTATCCATATGTGTCTTTGCCTCCTGTGGCTCAGACAGTCCAACCAGAAGCAGCGAAGTAGAAAAAAAGAAAAAGAGAGAAGAGAAGGAAGAAAAGGAAGAGAACAACCAGCAGGTTGAATCTTCAGGAGGGAAAATGTGTTGATGTGAGTTTGGAAGAGTGAGGATCTGTGATGGGAATCTAGAAAAAACTGATTTCAACTCCTAAAAGTGTTTAGATGATTGTTAATGTTGTGGAGAAAAATAAAAGATAAAAGCATTAATTCAAGTATTTTTAGTGAAATTCATTCCAATTGTTCCTCTGAAGCAGGTCTTTAGCGACATTGTCAGCCGTGCTGTCAGGTTTTTTCCTTCATCTCTGTTCCTTCAACCTTCCCGTCTTTCCAATACACTCTCCACATTAAATTATTGGTAATTGTCCGGAAAAAAAACGGTTGAAGAGTGTAAGATTCTCAGCCTTTTAGGAAGGATAAGTCTCTAAGGTCTCTATTTAAAATTTTACAACACCGCATATGGACATCTCAAAAACACAAAGGCCTCTAGATTAAAGATATAATTTATGTCTTTACCAATAAAGTCTAGGTGAAGGCTGAGGTCGATGACAGCAGCTGCTGTAACCCATCCTTCTGGGATCAATAAAGTGTTCTGATTCTTTTCCCAAATACCATTTACACCAAATTACATCTCCCCCTACATCTGTGAAAGAAGTCAAATGTAAACAAATAAAACTTAAATACAGATATATCACTAATATAAATATGAACCAATGCATGAATGTAGGTTGCTGATCGCTTGTTATTTTACAGTTCTTCTGCAGATGTTTCTTTAAAACATCATTAGGGTTTCTGACTCTGAAAGTTGTTCTTCTTTGGGGATCATGTTATTTGGGAAAATGACATCTTCATGTTTAAAACGGTCTGATTTCCAGCAGTCCTATAAAGGTTTTAATGTTTAGTGAGATGTTAATGGTTCTTCATGACAGCAAGTCATTTCTATAAGTGCTGAATCATTTCCTTTGTGCAAAAACGCAAACCAGCGAATCATCAGTAGGTTTGGTGCTTCGTAGCTTTTTAGATCTGTTGCATCTAAGTTTTAATTCCTCTTGACAGTCTTTAGCTGTAAATATTGAAGCTGGGCTGAAAATTAAAATAAGATAAAATATTTATTTAAATAATGTACCCTGTGGTGGAAGACCTGAACAACAACATTTTAAAAAGAACAGGTAAACTTAGGCATGGGTCTTAATTAAGTGAATTTGAATCTGTTCTTGTATTTTTGTACCATCTAGCAGGCGGCTGTTTATTTTACCAACAGACATGGTAACTTTGCTTCAACAGTGACCGTGTAATTCATCACAGTCTGCTTTTTGCAACCAGAATTATTCCCAAGCATCTAACTTTGTCTTTTTAAATCAGCAAAAATCTTCAGAGCTATCCCCTCTTTCAGTTACAGTACACAGCTGACTGACAGCATGCAGTTACAGTCTAGGAAGAGAAAATGACACTCCAAACAGCCGAATCTCTTCCCTGAGTTTGCACTTGAAAAGCTGTGGTACCGTCAAACTGGTAGCTTGGGTCAGAGAGCAGGTTGGATATTTATCTGTTCAAATGACCTGCAGTTTGTTCAGCGAATCACTGGATGCTGTTTGGATCAGGAATATAAATGCATCTTCTAGTTATGGCGGATTTTCCTGTTTTCTCGTTAAACGTTAGTGCAACTATACTGCTTTTTCAAACTCTGAGTAAATGGATTTAATCTGAAATCATCAGCAGCAGCATCTTTCCATACTGTCGTCTGTCAGGGCTCTCTCTGTGCTGTGTACCTTCCAGGACTTCTCCTCATCCCAACTTCCCATGCTGTTTCCATCTGTGACAGTTTGAGTCATGCTTCAGAACAGTTAAACTGTCTACTCAGGATGGTCATCCAACACGTTTTATCTCAGTGTGTCTCTCTCGGCTGTGTTTGTGTTTTCCTGCTCTGGGATCTCTGTTGCCTGCAAAGCCAAGCCCATGCTGCTCTGCTCCCCAAGGACACATTTGTCACTGTGTCATTCTGGGGAGGCCATGGTTGACTGACTGCAGTTAGTGTGTGTTTCAGTGTGCTCTGCTGGACATGACCCATCTGCAGCCTCAGTTGGCCTCATTACTTCACTCTTCTCAACTTCACACAATCAGATTTTCCTCAGGCTGTCCTCTTGCTGCCCTCTACTGCATCTCTGTGTCTCTGAGTGTTTCCTTCACCAGCACCTTCTCCTTCTTCTCCAGCTCCTGTAATGAACACACCTGGAAGTTGGTCTGTGAATGTCCTGTGTGTGTAAAATAAAATCCCTCTGGATGTTCTGTGGAAAGTGAGAAACAACTAACTTTGAATTTAATCGAGACAATGCTTAGAGAAGTCTCTCAGGTCCAAGTGTCCCATGTCCAGACTGCCACAGTAAGACCTTATGTCTAAACCTGAGCTCTGACTGTTTTAGAGGTTTATAAAAATATTTGTTCAGCCGGAGCCTTTTATGTGTTGGAGTCTGGTTTCTTCCCACAGCTCATAGATATGCAGGTTAGGTCCACTGGAGTCTTTTTGTCTGTTGTGTCTCTGTGTTGTCTGGTTATGGACCGGCACCTGTCCTTGGAGAACCCCGTCCTCTCACCCACTAACTTCCGGTTGCCCCAGGAGCAGGATTAAAAAGGCTTTGACTCTGGACGGACAGGCAATGTTTCCTCCAAAGATTAAGAGCCTTCATTTCTTTTTATGAAAAAGAACTTAAAAGAAAGTTCATCTGTTTTTTAGAGATTAGGAATCGTTTTTGGTAGATGAAAAGAAAACATTTCTTTAATGAAAGTTGGATCAAGACAGAATTTTTATTTAGTGAAAAAAAATGTTGAAAATATTGGAGCGAGTAAAATACTGAACGTGGCTAGAAATATTTTCTGCTCTCCTCTCAGTTTAGATATATTTCTTTATAAACCAAGAAAAAGATGAGGCTGGACATATTATCTCAGTATAAAAGCGGTTTACAAGAGGTTCTGCATCCAGGATGAAAAGCATCTCAGAGCAAAGAGATCCACCAAGTCCTACTTTGTTTGATTTAAGAGTGAAAACCTCTCTGACACTGTAATCGGATAGAAGACGATGCCCATCCTGCCTCACTCCCACTGAAACACGAGCAGATGAAGCTCTGATCACAGACAGCTCTGCTGCATCTCCACAGCTGTCTGTGATGAAGATCCTGAATGTGCTGCTGGAGTCATAATCGGCTGTCAGATCTTTGGCAGCTCTGGTTGTTTTCCAGAGTTTACATCTTAAATTTCCACTTTTCTGTGGTGTTTGGTCTTTTCTCTTGGTCCTCTCCTGAACCTGTGCTTTTGGAAACAGGAATATGTTGTATGAATGAGCTGCTGCAGGCTAGCGAGGAGGTGCCCAGAGGAACCTCTCTCTAAAACAAACACCTCTAACATGTCTAATCTGCTCCTCCTGCTCCTGAAAATCACCTGGAGATGTTTCAGTTGTTCAGAAACATGTGAACACACACACACACATGCATTAAGAGTGGATGTTATCATGTTGTTCACGTCTTAGCCGAGGCCTCCTCAGAGCTGGTCTCTATCACCCCCCCACCTCCATATCAGGCATATGGGCTCAGGAGAAGCACTGCCATTAACTTCTCCTCCAAGGAGCTCTCTGCAGGGAAAATGAGCTGCTTTACGTTTTGTTTGAGCTGGAGTTCTTATTCCGCTCAATTTGAGGAATGAAGCAGGCGTCAGTGTTCATCACTGTGTTAATGTGGTGGCTGCAGGGCTCAGGGCGCTGATCTTCTCTGTGTTGATTTTAAAAAGTTGTCACTGTGGTTTAATAGCTAAGCTTTGACCACCGGGTGGCTAAAGAAGGTGTTTTCCACCATGTCTGGGACATGGTTCAGAATAAGCTGGGCCCTCTGGAAGCCTTATGGACCAGGTCAAATGTTCCTGGGATGTTATCTCTGCTGTTTGTAGGATCTCTGATGCAGCAGGAAGATGGCACTGATGGTGCTCCTCTTTGTGCATCATCATGCAACAGATTTCTGCTTTGCAGGATGTTTTTGCAGGAAATAATAAAACCACGTTTGTTGTGTTTGAGCAGGTTAATAATCCTTGGTAGAATCAGCCCTAACAGCTCCACTCAGTTGCATAAATTATGACACACCTCCTATTTGGACACATTTATAACACAAACATAAAACTATTTTCTCCATGGTTCATTATCCTGCAATCATTACATTTTTGTTTATTATCCAGTGATGAAATGAGTTTGTCTAATGTAAATAGTTCCTGTTTGGCGTGTTTAGTTTTTTACAGTTTAACCAGAGAAAATCCACACAGCCTCAGGCCTCAGCTGAGAATCAAACCAGACACGTTATTACTACGATGTCCCAGTGCTAAGCCCTGCTCCATCATGAAGCTTCCAGGATGTTAGAGTAGATGGTTGAGTGATGCACGACCAGCCTTTAAATGTTCACCTGTCAGCCATTATGTTCTCTGCTCGATCCTGAGTTATTTTCCTCTGAAGGTTAGTTTCTTTCTTCAGATTATTTAAACATGAGACAGCTGAGTCCTGGCATCATGCCCAGTCATCAGACTGGAGGTGGTGTCCATCATGTCTTTGTGTCCTTGTTCAGCTGGTGGGATGGTGTCAGGATTAACATTCAAGTGGGTTTGTGTTCTAGCGGCCATCAGTGAGCGCTGAAAGTGGCTCACAGGAAACAGGTCGGCTCATGTTAGAGCGGATAACTGTCTTGATCTGTAGCTGTTTGGTTTTTACTTTTCTCTTAGATCTCTTGGTTTTTTTTTATTACTTGTATTTTGTTAATTGTGTATTTTAGATTTTTTTCCACTTTATCTTTCTCTAGCCTTATGTTAATCTTTGTACAATTTTTTCTAATAGATGATATTTTATGTCCACACAGTGTTTTCATGCCACTGATCCCCACTCTTATAGCTTCATTTGGTTCACCTGTGTTATGCCAATTAGTGTCCCAGTTTCACCTGCTTGTTGGATTATTTATTCACTTCAGTTCCCTTTGTTCTCTGCTGGTGTGTACTGTTCTGCTTATGCCAAGTCTGTATACGTCTATGTCTGCATTTGTTGCCTCATGCAGAGCTGTAAGTTTTTGCTTTTTATCATATTAAACCCTTTTCAACTCACCGTGCGGATTCTGCCTGCCTGTCCGCGTTTGGGTCCACTCTAACAGTCTTCCCAAACAGTTGTTAGTTAATCAGGGTTTTTCTACTAAAGGTCTAAACTCCAGTCCTCGAGGACAGGTGTCCTTGGTCCAACACATCAAATGCTGAATTACCTCCTCAGTATGCTGTCAAGTTCTCCAGAGTCCTGCTACTGACCTAATTATTTGATTTAGGTTTGTTGAGGCAGAGACACATCTAAAAGGTGAAGGACACCAGACCTAGAACCTGATTTTAACTCGTTATATAAAAATGTTCTGCTGTTCCAACAGTAAATCTTTTCCAGTAACTGTTTTGATGTTTCTGTTGAGGATCTTTGGATCTGTCTCAATTTCGGCTGTCTGAATATCAACGGTCAGATTAATAAACTGTGTTTTAAACAACAGGCGATGTTTGTGATCGCTCATTTCTAAACAGCAGTTTCACATAATCAGCTGCAAACAGTGAACACGGCTCTCTGTGATGAGCCCGTTGCTCCAGAGATAGTCTGAGTTTGTTCTCAATTTAAAGCCAAACTTCAGGAGGTTTAAGCTATTTTATTGGTTGTTGGTCTCTGAGCCCACTTCCAGCTCCTGATGAAACGGGCTCTTTCCTCTGGACCCGTTAAGACTTGATGCTGAGAAAGAAATAGTGTTATGGTGCCAGGTGGAGTCAGTTGGTGTCAATGGAAACAGGGAGAACTGGATCTGGTTTAGCGCTGGAACTGGATCTGGTGGAAACATGATTTGAAAATCAAGCGTTTAGAACTACAGCAGGCGTAAACCATTAAGATTTAGGCCAGAGGTTCATATCAGGATGCAGCATGTCCCTCAGAGACATACATGGACAGGACTTTCTGCTCAACTTTTTATTTTATATCATTAATATTTATCAAATTAACCTATATTAAAATTATCTGACTTGATAGCGATGAGACTTGGAAATAACTCTCAGAATCAAGCTTATTTTACATCAGTATGTTACAGAAAAGTGTACCTCATTACATTATTTATTTATTTATGGACTCCTCTGAATAACTTGAAGGCCCTGACAGCTCACCAGTGGTAGCTTCATGTTTTCATATTGTTTGACATGAAAGCATATTTTCTTTCTGTGAGGTTTATTATAAATAAACCCAGCTGTAATCAGTGTGTTAAGCTGACTCTAACAGCCACTTATTGATCATTCTGCATGTTTAACAAACAGTTTTTTCACCTTCTGCCTCTGACCTGATTTCTAGCTGTTAATGTTTCTGGGTGTCATCAGTGAGATGGAGGCTCAGTCGCTTATCCTGCTGCTCGCCTCTGAATCACCATCTCCTCCATCCATGTGCACCTGTTTGTCCCCCAGCTGAAATGGAGCGGTTATTATCTGTTTGCTGTGAGGAAGTTGCGAGGGCAGATGAAAGACAGGAACACGACTGCCCATGCAACGCCCCGAGATGAAGGATGGAGGCAGAAGGAGGGATGATTTGGAAGTCTCATCAGACTTTTAAGCAGCTGTCAGACTATGAAATATCTGTAGGAGCGGATCTGAACGCCTCTGACCGAGCCAGGGTCACCTACTGTCATGTGGGCTGAAACAAGATGAAAGAGCCTTCTTTCATTTGAGCCTCTTGAGATTAGCATAATAGCAGATTTACTGGCAGTTAGTGATGGATCGAAGCACTCATGTCCGCACAGACTGATGTTCAGAGCCTTACAAGTTTAGCCTTCAGTTCAGACAAAGCCTGTTGCTGAGCATCAAAACAATCACATCCTCTCTGTTCCTCTGCTTCTTGTTAAGAAAACCACTTGAGGCCGAGTTAACATCAGAGAGTAGGTGACTGAAGGAGGAGGACAAACATTTGATGAAGTTAATAATAATGAATGTTGCCCTCAGAGACCCCCCCCCATCCCTCCATCTCTTTCACCTCTTTCATTTCTGCATGCCTCAGGCGGTTCATCTGGATCAGATCCGACTTGTCCTTAGAGCGCAGTAATCCCTCCATTACAAGTGACCGGCCCAGATGTCTCCAGGGCTTCAGTCTCCACTGAATTATTCATGAAGCCTGTTTATTTCTCCTCTTTTACTCTAATTTACCACTTCAGTTCCTCCCATGAGTTCTCCGTGTGCGACCCTGCTGCTGTCAGCACGTCCTGTTATTATCTCCACACTGGGTCTGAGGACGAAGAACTGTGTTTATGAGAGAGGACAAAAACCTTCATAGCTTCTTAACCTCCGCCTGCAGTAGCACAATACCAGAAATGTTTAAATATGCAGACAACATAAAGTCAGAAAGGAACCAAAACTCTCAGCAATGCTGATATTCTGTAAATCATCAAAACTGACAGAAATGTCTCGTTTAAAAAAGGAGAAAATTCCAGTCCGAACAAAAAAACTCAATGCAATAAAAATTATTACAACATAACATCAAAACAGAATTTATTAATCAATATAGAAAACCTGAGTCCAGTAGCTTGGTTAGCAGTTGAGTCCTTCCCTAACCTGTAGAACCTCCTCCGGCAGCTTGTAGGATCCTCCTCCGGCAGCTTGTAGGATCCTCCTCCAGCAGCTTGTAGGATCCTCCTCCAGCAGCTTGTAGGAACCTCCTCCAGCAGACCGTAGAACCTCCTCCAGCAGACCGAAGAACCTCCTCCAGCAGACCGTAGAACCTCTCCTCCAGCAGACCGTAGAACCTCCTCCAGCAGACCGTAGAACCTCCTCCAGCAGACCGTAGAACCTCCTCCAGCAGACAATAGAACTTCCTCCAACAGACCAAAGAACCTCCTCCGGCAGCTTGTAGGATCCTCCTCCAGCAGCTTTTAGGAACCTCCTCCAGCAGACTGTAGAACCTCCTCCAGCAGACCGTAGAACCTCCTCCAGCAGACTGTAGAACCTCCTCCAGCAGACTGTAGAACCTCCTCCAGCAGACTGTAGAACCTCCTCCAGCAGACCAAAGAACCTCCTCCGGCAGCTTGTAGGACCCTCCTCCAACAGACTGTAGAACCTCCTCCAGCAGACTGTAAAACCGTCTCCAGCAGACCGTAGAACCTCCTCCAACAGACCAAAGAACCTCCTCCAGCTGACCAAAGAACCTCCTCCAGCAGACTGTAGAACCTCCTCCAGCAGACTGTAGAACCTCCTCCAGCAGACCGTAGAACCTCCTCCAGCAGACCGTAGAACCTCCTCCAGCAGACCGTAGAACCTCCTCCAGCAGACGTAGAACTTTCTCCAACAGACCAAAGAACCTCCTCCGGCAGCTTGTAGGAACCTCCTCCAGCAGACCGTAGAACCTCCTCCAGCAGACTGTAGAACCCCCTCCAGCAGACAGTAGAACCTCCAACAGACCAAAGAACCTCCTCCAGCAGACTGTAGAACCTCCTCCAGCAGACTGTAGAACCTCCTCCAGCAGACCGTAAAACCTCCTCCAGCAGACCGTAAAACCTCCTCCAGCAGACCGTAAAACCTCCTCCAGCAGACCGTAAAACCGCCTCCAGCATACCGTAGAACCTCCTCCAGCAGACGTAGAACTTTCTCCAACAGACCAAAGAACCTCCTCCGGCAGCTTGTAGGAACCTCCTCCAGCAGACTGTGGAACCCCCTCCAGCAGACTGTAGAACCCCCTCCAGCAGACTGTAGAACCCCCTCCAGCAGACAGTAGAACCTCCAACAGACCAAAGAACCTCCTCCAGCAGACTGTAGAACCTCCTCCTGCAGACTGTAAAACCTCCTCCAGCAGACTGTAAAACCTCCTCCAGCAGACCGTAAAACCGCCTCCAGCAGACCGTAGAACCTCCTCCAACAGACCAAAGAACCTCCTCCTGCAGACTGTAGAACCTCCTCCTGCAGACTGTAGAACCTCCTCCAGCAGACCGTGGAACCTCCTCCGGAAGCTTGTAGGATCCTCCTCCAGCAGACTGTAGAACCTCCTCCAGCAGACCGTAGAACCTCCTCCAACAGACTGTAGAACCTCCTCCAGCAGACTGTCGAACCTCCTCCAGCAGACTGTCGAACCTCCTCCAGCAGACTGTCGAACCTCCTCCAGCAGACTGTCGAACCTCCTCCAGCAGACTGTCGAACCTCCTCCAGCAGACAATAGAACCTCCTCCAGCAGACTGTAGAATCGCCTCCGGCAGCACTATCTCTCAGCAGTGGTTTCTCAGTCTCTCACAATGTTGTGGAGGAATGTTGGTCCATTCTTCTTTCTGATGTTACCTCACTTAATTGAGGTTTCTGCAAAGACCCCAGAATTTCAATCAAGTTGAGGTCTGGACTTTGACTGGGCCATTTCGGGATGTTTATTCTTTTGTTTTTTGGTCATTGTGTTTGGGTTCATTGTTATGTTGTGTTTCATTTGACATTGTTTTAATACAAACCTGAATGCGCTATTAAAGAATTTTTCACAGCAATGATGATCTTCACTGTAATAGACATCCATCCATCGTCTATAACTGTTTAATTGGTCAAAATGGGGAGAAATAATATAAGTGAATTGATTATTTTTATTTGCAATAGACAAAATAGAACAAATAAACTTTTTCTTTTTTTTCTTACCATACTTCAAAATGTTCCTTCAGATCATTGCAAATAACCTGTTGAGGGTTCTTATCTCAAAATTTGAACCGTAAATCCTAAAACTTGGGGTTTCGTTTACATTTTGATTAAATTTATACTGTTGGAAGTGTGGCGCGTGTCGTACTGGTGGAGCGCACAACCCGTACACAGAGGTCTCAACGCAGCTGTCCTGGGTTCGAGTCCTGACCCGTGGAGGCCTGTGCTGCATGTCTTCCCCCTCTTTCCTTCCCGCTTCCTTTCTGCGTACCTTTAAAAAATAACACAAAATAAAGGCTATAGGTGCTGAGAAAAAAAAATCCCCACCCAATCCCACACCGCAGACCCTCCTGTTGTTTTTGTTTTCTGTAATTTGTTGATCAGATGAGTTATTTCTATGGTATGCCAGAAAATGTTTGTGTTGTACATTGAATCCGTTTCCATTTAAAAAGAGGAAACTAAACTTCTTCAATAAAAATGTAACTTCAGATTAAGTGTTTGAAAAAATTTTAATGTTTACTGCGCCTCTATTTAAACCAAAGCTCTGAACAGCTTCAGATCTTATGCTGCAGTTTCGGTGTGTGTGTGTGTGTGTGTGTGTGTAGACTTGTGGCTACTATCGATCTGTAGCGACCTGCGATCAAACACTATTAGGTGTGAATTCCCCAGATTGTATTGACAGCTGTCCTGTTGTGTGTTTGTGCGCACGCCAAGTCAATAGCACACACTTCACACACACTTCAGTGGTGTTGGCGCGCTGCAGCAGAGCTCCTGTAACCACGGGAAGGATTTAAAGCACATGTTAGAGCTGGAAGTGGGCAGAACAACAGCTTTACATCAGTTCAAAAGTTGAATTCTTCTCTGCGCTCATCACAATCGATCTGCTACTACTTCACCTGTGAGTGGGTGTGGGGGGGTGGGGGGGATTGTGATGTCCATAATCTTCCTCCACAGACTGGCCTCAAACCTCCTAAAGTCAGAATTAGATGCTGGAAAATCAGTTGGCTGCTGTTGTCTTGGTAACCTTTGTTTTCTAAACCATTCTGATATCGATCTGATTGGCCCCCAAACCTCTCTCCCCATGCAGCCTCTCACGGTGGCTCAGGCAGAAATGAAGGAAGCAAAGAGTGGGGATTGGGTTGCATGGATTTGTGTCCACTGTATGTTGTCCCCCTCTCTGTGTGTCCCTGCAGCTGCTGCAGTGACTTAATCATTAAATCCTCCATACTTAATTGTCTTTATGATGATTTTCGTCCCCAGTCCCAGCCTGTACTGTACGGTTCCTGTTTACATGTGAGCCGGACTTGGCTGTGCTTGAAAACAAGCCGTCTAATTGAGAACAACGTGCAGCCAATGGAAGCAGAGCTTGCTCTCTTTGTTTGAGGACCCAGAGTGCTTTGTGGCCGTTTAGCCCAGCAGAGCCCATTTTAAGTCATCACATCCCATTCATGTCCAATTACAGCAGCTCTCAGTGGCGGGTATTAGAAACACAACAAGTGTCCTGAGGATGAACTAATGAAGACCCTTCATAAATGCTCTGGGATGCACACAAACACACACACACACACACACACACACACACACACACCAGGCAGTGTGTTCTCCAGCCCAGCAGTGGAAACATTGTGATGCACAGAGAGCATAACTGATCAAAGCTAATGCATTAAATGAAATTAAGAAATGAAAACAGCAGCAGCTCTGAAATGACTCATTCATTAAAGGCACAGTGGAGACCCGCTGAAAGCTTTTTAATCACACATCAGCACCGATCATGTTCATGTTTTACGCTGCGTTGTTTCCTCTGTTTCTGACGGCTTGGACCATAATCAGCTCCCGTCAGTGCTAACCCTCTAAACATGTTCTGCTTCTACATGGCTTTAGCTAATTGTTTGTGTTGGCTGCCGGTTCCATTTACAGTCTCATAGGGAATTAAATATGCTGAAGCTGGAGTAAAACACCTCAGTATGAATCTCTGCCGGCTTCCTGAAGTCCTGATCCGGAACCACAGCCTCCGATCTGCTCTCTGACACCAACAGATGCTCCTGCTACTGATCTCTGATCCACATCTCTGATTCTTGTGTGTCTACAGTAATACATTTTGGCCTGAAGAGTCACTTTACTTCTGCAGCTGATTAATAGAGAGAAAAACTTGATGAACTTGTAATTCTGGTCATTTCCACTCTGGTTTGGTTTCCTCTGACTCCTGATGAGAGTTGTCTGATCAATGAAAAACTGCTCCTCTTGGTTCTTGGTTTTGAGCCCAAATATGACAAAAAGGCTCCAGAGATGGTTATCATATCTACTTTTATCTATCTGTCTTTATTTTAACATACACACAGTTTTGACAAGAATAAAACTTGGTGGACAGCGTATCTGAGCTCATGTTGGCCCTGAGCAGTACATGCATGAATGCAGCCGGAGCATGCATGCATGCATGCTGAGATACATAGCAGAACGGCATGGAGACTGAAAAAACGTCTTGTTTCTCAGAGGCCAATCTCTGGCAGTAAGCTGTTCGGTTCCAGCTTTCAATGGGAGTAAGCTGTTGATGAAGGCTGTATGAAGTACTGGTTAAGGTTTGCCTCAAGCAGGATTTCACATATTGGTTCTGTTGCAGTTCATTTATGTAGCAAAAACCAGTTCTCCTTAAAAGCCATCTCAGCCATTTCTGAGATGTTATCAGCTGTCGGTATGTGAACATTTTGTGAACATCTTGATGTGGCTCTGAAGTGTATTTTCTGGGTTTCCATTTGAAAATAGAAGAACATTCTCTGAAGTCAAAATTTTGACTTGGAGAGTCTGAGTTCTCTGAGCATCCCAGAGTTCAATATCTAATATGGCTGCCATGCATGGAAAACACAGTGAAGCTGCAGGAACTACCAGTATTTAGCGCTGCCAACAGTTTGTCTGGTTTCTCCTGCTGCGAGGGTTCATAAAGGCTGAATCTCTCATCCTGATGAATATTTCAGTAACTTCTCGGTCTGTTGGTGGAGTCTCCTCTCTGAGCTGCCCAGCGTCTCTGGATGAAGAACATCCACGTGATGTTTGTAGATGAACTGAACTTTATTTCTCTGAACAGAACTGCTTTTATTCACTTTAAATGTTAAAACACTTCATGTCCAGTTCAGTGCTCAGATATAATGTTGACCAATCAGCATGAGAAGGATTTATTAACAGCAGTGGTGATGAAGCCCTTTTAAAACAGACTGAATGAGGATGTCAATCAGGCCCATTGGACCACACCTCAGTTTCCTGGAATATCTGGGTTTAGCTTGGATCAGGCTGGCTGCTCCATAACGTTCATCTGGTTCGTCTGGAACCTGGATGCTTGTTCTTACTGGTGTGTTTGGAGACGTCTTGTTGGAACTCCCGTGTCCGGTCATTTCTTCTTCAGCATACAGCAACAAAATCTCTTCAACTATACTGATATATAGAAATTAATCCATCCCTGCTATGTGATAAATTGGAGCGCCATGTATGGGAAATGTCCCCATATCATGATACCTAAGCCACCATGCTTCACAATGATCTGGGGCTTTTAGCAGTCCATAAAACGTTGCTCTGTCTCTTCAGAAATGCAATAACTTCTACTTTTCTGTTTTCTACTTTTTACTACCAATGTCCTCAGGTAATTTTTGTACTCATGTAAAATGCTATTTTAAAATAAACGTTCATTCAGAGGGATTATTTTAATATAATGATTTCCGTTTGAGATCAGGCTTCCACTGGCTTACAGATTTCTGGTGTTATAACATTTCTGACTCCTCTGTATAAACCTTATTTAATATCCAAATGTGACACACATTGCTGTGGGGTTCAGGAGGAGTTTGGACTCCATCAGTAAATATAGAAATTACAAATTGATTCCCATTTTTGCGTCAGAGCACTTGCCCCACACCTTCACTCAACTTGTGACAGAGCGTCAGAGAACATGCTGAGAGTTGGGTCTGGGTCTGAGTAACATTTACTGACCCCTGTGATTGTGTTGGTCCGTTGGTGGTTTTGGGTCCGAGCTCCTCTTCTTCTGCAGCTCAGAAGTCCCCCCAGCCCACACACACTCACACAGGATTGTGTTTAATTTAGCTTTTGTGAGCGGCCTGCGGTTACTGCCACATAATATGGTTTGCAGCATTAATTGTTGTGCAGAAATCCAGAATAGCGAATTGATGGATGCATGTGTGGGTTGTTGTAAGTTATGTAAATGAGCTGCAGCTCAGGTCTGAAAGTATTCCACCCACTAGGAAAATGAATATCTTCACAGTTTTAATTCTCTGAGTTGCTGAGTTTTACTTACTGTTTCTCCGGCTCATTTAGAGGGAAATAATTGACTCATAAAGATGGATACAGAAAAATGAGACGGCGCGAGGAAGCTGAAAGGAACTGAGCTGATGTTTGTCAAGTTTCTGTAACTTTCCTGCAGGCTCTAAGCAGTTTCTGCTCTCACTTCACTGTTCGAGTCATCACTCTGCCTCACAGCATGAGGTCTGTCTGTCTAAAACTCACCTGTTTCCTGCAGGAAGAGAGGACTGTGCTGCATCTCTGACATGTGTCCAGGCATAATACTGCTCAGTTTGTACGAGCTTTATACTTTGCTATGTGTGTAAATTCTAGCAGCTGCATTAAAACCATATTATCCAAAACTTTTCTAACTGTCCTGTCATGAACTTAACCTTAACCAGTCTGAGATGGAGCTGCAGGGATTATTAACATATTTCATCCTGAGTGTCTGTGTTGTCCTGACATAGGAGTCGAATCCAGTCCAGACCAACACTGGACCTGAAGGAAGCTAATGATCATGCCTTGGTGTCTGAATGATGGGAGGATGGAGCAGGAGATGAATCAAAGCTCCATTATTGCTACATTAAGACATCATTTCGGTTTAGTTTTTATTTGAATCTCCAAAATTAAGATCTATGCTGAATTAAACTATAAATCTAATTATACCTTTGGTTTTTTTGTTGCTGTTAATCTGACTTCGTTTTGACTTTAAATCATTGTATTAGTTCTGTTTTTATTTTGTTGTATTTTTGTGATTAATTTACATTTATATTATCTGTTTGAAATTATTTAGTCATATTTTATTTATTTATTCATTTATTTATTTTCCTTTTTTTTTGGATCTTATTTTGCTTGTGGATGGATGGAGCTGAGCTGAGCTGAGCTTAGCTGAAAGATGCTCAGCCGAGGTTCTGACCCTCACCTACGGCCAGGAGATATGAATCATGACTGAAGGGTCCAGATCCAAAATAATCCAGATAACAAAGACCAATGTGAATACAACAACTGTTCACATTGAACCTCTGATGATCCCAGGTTCCTCCTTATTTAATCTGAAGGATGCTGTAGATGGAAAGTTTGAACGTTTCTCTATGACACCTGTTCTGTCCCATCCATCTTCACCATTGGACACACGTACTAATTGTATTGTGTTTGTACTTTCTCTCCAGATTTGGAGAAAGTTGGCAGTTTATTAGGTGGGAGTTGGGAGTACTGGTGGTGGGTGTTTCTGCTGCCGGGGCTCTGGATGCTTCACAGTCCGTCTGTTTTCATATTCGACTTGGATCGCTTCCCCGCTCATCATCGGAGCGATCCCGCTCACTGGCTGCTCCCTCCTCAGGGCACGGACGCAGAGAAGAGATACTAATGGAGAAAGTGGTGGGAGGAATCCGAATGAGAACATGAGAAAAGGAGAGTGGGCGGAGGAGGTCAGCAACAGGCGGAGGCGGCAGATGCTCAGATCCAGATGCGGCTCCAGCAGAGAGGTCTCACACATTCAGATGATCTGAAACATTCAGAGCTTAATTATCTGATCACATTTCTTCTCTTCACTTTTTCCTATATTAAACCAACTGAAAACAAACATTCTTCAACAGAACTTTAAATACAGTCATACAAAGAGGTCCAAACTCAGTTACAATAAATAAATACCCTGATACCGTTGTATGTATTTCGTGTCATTTTCATCCTGCACCTCTGAGATGGTTTCAGTTTTCTCTATTTCTTCTGTCCAGCCTTACTTTCCTTTTTAAAGTTTGTATCTTTTGGTTTTGTTTCAGTTTTGCTACAGACTTGGACTGTTTAATCAGCTTATCTTCTCATAAATCTTCTAGCCAGACTTCTGTGATTGCATCTCCAGTAATCTGCATCATAATGCTTTCGTCAACATTGATTAACTGAAAACATTTGTTTGCAAATTGAAGCCAAAGAGAATTATTAAACTGAGAATAGATGACATCTGTTAGAAAGCAGCTCAACATAAAGAAACAAACCAACCTGCTGAACATTTTTTCCTGCCTGAATAATGACTTTGTTGGACTTGCAGAAAGCGTCTATAAACGCTCAGAGTACAGCATCCATGATCCGGTTCTTTGTACAGAAATATCCGAAGTTAAAGAACAGGGAAGCGTGCATTAGGATCGATGCTGCCTGTATGGAGAACGGCTGTTTTGAAATGAACAGTAATCACAGCAGCAGCTCTAGTGGCACACCCACTGTGAGACTTGGCTAAAAATACAAAGAGTGGGTTTCTATTGACCCCTCTCATCGCACTCTCACATGCACGCTTACATGCACGGCCGGCTCTTGCCTCGCAGCAACAAAAAGCTGCGTGTGAGGAGGGCATCAGCCAAGAGGAAAAATGGAGGGAGTAAAAAACGAAATGCAAACAAACAAACGAAGCTTCATCGCTCCAGGGGAGGCACAAATCAATACTCACCCACATAAAACACTCCCACACAGCCGCTAAAATATGCTGCTGGTTTGTCTTCCTGACCTCTGAGAAAGTTTCTTCTTGTTTTCCAGAATCAGAGTTTTCAACATGTCTTTTTAAAAGCTTTTTCATTTCCTTAAAACTCTGATTGGTCAGAAAACTGTGACTCCTACAGCAAAGGGAGACACACTGGCTGGATGGAGAACCTGGACATGTGTAGATGAAGCTGTGGCCATGAACGGAGGTCTAAATCCAAAAGGTTCTGAACAGTTCTATGGGTCAGAACCATCATCACACTCTAAGCTGAAAATTCTGTGGCAAAATCTCGAAAAGTCCTCAAACTTAAACTGTGATTGGTGGGAAAACTGGAAAAGGATCAAAATGATAACTGGATCAGATAAAGTCCAACTTTCTGTGACCCGTTTAAACTTTGAATGATGGTCCCTATGGAAAGGATGGCTGAGCTATAACGGTCCAACCAGAACTGGCTTTATCACTGCTTTGACTGTTTCAGTTTTTGTAAATGTTAAATATTTTATTCTAAGTAATGTGACACAAACAGAAGAATAAGAAGGAAAGAAGAAGCCAAAGTGAGCTTTTTGGCCTACATTCAAAACAATGTGTGGAGAAAAACTAACACCCCACCTTACCCTGAACACACCATCTCCACAATACAATATGGTGGTGGCAGCTTTATGCTGTGAAGAGGTTTTCCTTGAAGCATCACAAGGAATCCTTGAGAAATCCTTTTAGAAGCTGCAGAAGACTTGAGCCTTGGGTGGAGGTTCACCTTCCAGCAGCACAAAGACCCTAAACATACAGGCAGAGATACAATGGATCCACGCATATTCATTTGTCAAAATGGCCTATTCAAAGTCTAGACCTTAATGGCGAATCTGTGACAAGATTTAAAAACTGATGTTCTCAGATGTTCTCCATTTAATCTGACTGAGCTTGAGCTGTTTAGCAAAGAAGAAACGATGTCTGTAGAAGCTGGTGGAGACAAACCCCAAAAGACCTGCAGCCAAAGGTAGTTCTACAACGTTCTGACTTAGAGGGGTTGAATATAAATGCACACCAGACTTTTCAGATTTATCAATACAAATGTTGACAGCCATAAATCATTTTAATTAACCGTCATGCACTACTGTTGGTTTTCTGGTCTGTGTGGTCAGATAAAACAAACTGTTAGTAGTGAATGTTTGAATAACTTCTCTGAATGCATTCAGCTCTGTTTTGGAGACATCTGGAGCGTAGAACCTTAGGATCATTATTCAGAAGATATGTTACCCTCTCAGACAGTTCAGTCTTTCTAAGCTCTGCTTCAGATCATGTCTCCTGTGCTTTAAGAGTGTGTTGTTGTGACTAACGAGTCCTCAGCCACCTGTTTGGAGCCGGTCTTCGCCGCAGCTCTGTGCCGTTGTTAGGAGACGGCTGTTTGGCAGCACTGATTGAGGCAGTGAACAGCTCAGTAAAGAGGCTCTGTGAGCAACACTAGGACCTGCCTCCTGCTCGGGCTGAACAGCTGGGTTTAGGCGTCCTTTAAGCACAGATTGTTAGCGTCCTCCAGCTCTGAACACTTCAGAGATCCTCATGGAGCAGGAAGCAGCAGAGAAACGCTCTCAGTAATGAACTACATGACTCACTGTTTGTTGATGCTTCAGCATCTAGACTCAGATTCTAGTTAGGAAGAACATAGAAATCTGTGCTGATAAGCCAATAAGTTGAATTTGCAGATGTTCTCTTGACAAACTTAAAAAAATGTTCAAAGTCATAAAGTGCTTCAGAAATTAAAAACAAAGATTTAATTTAGGTCTCATATTTTGTCATATTTTGCCCATTTTAGTCCAGTTTAATCTTCTCTTCAAGCCTTCTTTTATTTTTCCTTTATTGTTTGACAGGTTTTTTCCTGAGGCCTCATGACGCCATGTTGGATGTCTTAATTAAACGGCTGATTAGATGGAGGAAGGCATTGAGTAAATGAAGGGCTGTGTGGGGGGATTAATAAAAGAGGAGTCTGGTAATTACCCCGGAAGGTCATTGGCTGCTTTACCTTCACAGCTTAATTGTGGCCTCTGATTGTGATGCATTTTAAACCAAGGAGCAGCAGCAGGAGGAACTGTTCTACACCACGAAAACAGATATAAATCCACGTTTGTATCATGTTTCCATTTGTCCCCGTTGTAAACTCCATCACCTCTCAGCTTGTGTTACTGGGGTGCAGCTAGTCACATTTTTTATTACCAAGTTGCCACCAAGCACTCTTTCTACTCAAGTATTCTCTTATTTTATTCTTTAAGTGCAGCAACTGCAGCGATTCCAGCCTCAATAAGTAATCATGGTGAATAACTGTGATTTCAATGCTGGCAAAAATAATTATGATTAGGATTTCTATTTACAATCAAGCAGCCATGGGTGATAAATCTTTGTAGATGGGATCAGCTTCTCTCTGTCTGATAGTTTAAAACTGGAAAAATGTCACGGAGGAATCTCTGCCACACGGTACCAGTATCCTGGTGAGTTATTTTAAATGAGGGTTAAAAATCCATTTGTTTAGTTGCCTTTGACTCTTCTATTTAAACTATTAACTGAAACATCATCAATTTCAGCCTGTACTCCAACTTTTCTTTCCTTTATCACGCCACTACAATGACCTTTTTCATCATGTGAAGCACTTTGAATTGTCTTGTTGCTGAGATGTGCTACACAAATAAATTGCCTTGGTGTTCTGGTGTTCCTGAGGTCAGGATGCAGCAGGAGATGGATAGATAGATCACAGCTTCCACTGCAGTAATGAGAGTGTTGCTCCAGGAACTGTGCTGAAAAGTGAGGTGGTTCATTTGATGAAGACGTCTCCCAGTGGGCAGATCCCACTGGAAGGAGACCCTGAAACAGAACCAGAATCAATTGGATGGATAAGGTATCCCTTGTAGTCAGGAAATGTCTTGGCTTGGGATCCTCTTGGATGGATGGATGGATTTGTGGTCATTTGAAATGCAAACATCAGATATGTTTTCAGTTCATGGGTGGAGCTTGTTTCAGGGACATGACTATAAACTATGATTAAATTTGGGAAACCTTCCAAGTAAATAAATATGATGAACTGAAAAATAATTCAGTATTTTCTGCACGTTTGCGTCGGTCTGTTTTGATGTCCAATATGGAGTCCTGCCAGCATCAGGTGGGAGGGGCTGTAGAATATCCTCATCCATCTCCTTGATGGACCAACTGTTTCTCATCCCATGAGGTGTCTGTCTCTCTCTTACTCTCTCACACACACCGACACACACACCTCTGAAAACATTAAAACTGCCGTGTGCTCTGACCGTGACTCCTCCTGCCAGGAAAAGCACTTAATCAGCCGTATGGTCCAAGTGAGCCCCCACCCACCACCCTTCTCCCTCCCACTCCTGCCTCTATGCATCTCTGCAGCCGTTAAGCTCTTTAATAAGTTTGGATCAGGGACGCTGGATGTGAAATGTGGCAGGGAATGAGTGATGAGGGGGAGTGGGAATGCTGCAGACGCTACAACGAGCAGAGCAGAGATCATCCAGGCCAGAGACGCTCTGCTGCAGGAATAAAATCGGGGCTTAAAGTGTTTACAGCTCTGATCACGTGCTGTAATCTTTAAACATTTATCTCCACTACCAGGAATTCCCTGGAGACCATTTTGATCTTTCCAGGTTGAACTGAGTTTATGGGACATGAAGATGTTGGGCCTGTGCTCAGTGTTACCTCATAAACGGCTGCAAACGTTTGGGCTCTGCGGTTATGAGTCAGTTTTTTTCTCATTTTTCTTTCATTTTCCATTTTATTCATATTTTATTATCTTTTGCAAAATGCTTTTACTTGTGCTTGGATTTTTTTAACCTTTTATATTTAGTTTTATTTCCTTGCTCATGTCCTTGGGTTTAAAATGTTTCAATGCTCAAGGAAGTGCTATAAAAGCAGAGTTGAAGGTTGTCTGTGGTTACTGAGAGAGTTAAACACCATACACCTGGAGTAAAGGAAGAAACCAGGCCACTGAAACACAAGCTGGGGTTATTAAAGCATTAATCTTAAGAAAAAGAAGAACACTGAACTCATCTTTAAGCTCAGTTCTTAATCATTTATCTTGAATCAGACGTACAAACGTTCTTTGGTCCCAGTTTTCCTCAGTATGTTTGGTGCTTACAGCAGGATTAGTGAGTCCAACTGTTGGTACTAATCAGGTTCTCCGACTTAAACAATCGGTCCTCTGATTGGTGACAAAGTTCTTTGCCTCGTTGGGAAACTTTCTAAACTATACTAAGATGATTGTAGCTTTTGGAGGATTGTAGATTTTAGAGGACTGAATGAATTTTATTTTTAATTTTCTAGGGAAGAATTATCCTTCCTTTTTATGCAGGATGCTTCCAGATTATCGGTTTTTGATTCTAAAGTAGAATTATGCGATGAATTCATTTTTCCATCAGATAAACAGTCTTAACCTGACACATATTGCAACATTGGAGTTTGCCCACAGTAAATAAGTTAATAATTGTCTGTATCTGAGTGAATTTTCACTAAAAGATTTTATTTTCTTTCTTTCTGACAGAATGTTACAAACACTGAGAACTAAATGAAGCTCATAAAAGACCCGAAGGTTTCAAAGAGCTATTTAGTGATGCTTTCTCCATGTAATCCTCAGGAATCCTCGTTCGGAAGAATAACGTTTGTATACAAAGACATGCAGACATGCACACACTTATTCTGTTGCATTAAGCAGGAAAATGTTGGAATAGATGGATGCTTCGTGTCGATGCTTCCACAGAATGATGAAGAATAAGATGCATCTCTTCCTCCTTTTGCTCGCTCTAAGTGACTCTAATAAGCAAGTCGTCCAGATGCTGCTTGATTACCCTTGACCTCCTCCTTCCACATGATATTACACTGAATGAATATCCTCCTTTTTCCTGTTCTCTTCTCCTCTGCTGTACTTAAGATTATTCAGCGCTGCTCATTTATCTTCGCTCTCGGGAATCAGATTTATCTGGCTGATTTGTTCGTATCTGGGTCACAGTCCTAATGAAAATGGCTGATTCGGAATGAGGCAAATGGAAATGAAATGTCATTAGAAGGAGAGACTCATTCAAGTCCTGGTGTAGATTTGAATCGTTGATTCAGAGAGTCAAATGAAGCTGTTGAGTCGCAGCAGACCTGCAGATTATGTTTTTAATTTCCATAAGCAGACATATTCAGCACAGAGAGGTCTGAGAGTAAACAGAAATATGATCCGCTTCCATTTTCATTTCTCTGTTCAATTAAAGGGAATTTAAAAAGGCATTGTTTGTAACTGTGATTCAGCTGCTTTTTGTTGCTGTTCATGTAGTACAAACATGCATGTAAAGGAGCTGCAGGCTGAGGAGCTGCGAAATGAGGAGCTGGAGCCGAGGAGAGCTGAGGAGCTGTGGACTGTGGAGAATCAACACACAAACCAGGAGATGTTTCTAACTGCAACCCTTGACTGTTGTGGAGGCAGACTGTGTTAAAACCAAACAGTGAGCAGTCAGACTCAACCATTTACAAAGAGTTGTTTTCCAGCTGTATTTTCCTACAGCAAGGTTAAAGCTTTGCAAAGAGGTTTGGCGTCTAACGAGCAATTTGTTGGGATATTTATAGAGTAGGACAATCTTCCTGTTCATGTCAATTACAGCTCTTGCATCTCTTATCTGCACGCATGGATTGAACATGCTACAAATGAAAGGCCAAAGGACAAATGGCAGACAAGAGGGAGACAAAAGTATGATACTACTGTAAGCTCATAATATGTCAAAGCACATAAAAATGTCAGATCAACAATCACCAAATGGGTCAGACTGCGGCTCCTGTAAATGTCATCCTGCACTAATGTACTGATGATTAACTGGGGGGCAGTTATGTGTCATCTTTACTGCTTTACCTCAACGTTCAGCTTAGTTTGAAAGGCAGTAACACACACACGCCGATGTGAGTGTGGGTAGAAGGGTCCATATTGATCAGTCTGTCCATCACAGGAACATTCACGGCTCACTGTGAAGTCTGCAGACATGTTGCTGGTTGTCTGTTTCAGTGTTACTATGGTAACCATGGGCAGAAATGAGGTGCTGTCACATCAGCCCAGTGCATCAAAGCCATTTATTGATGGCAGAGTTTAACTGTGATGGTTAAAGTCTGATGAGGTCAGACTGAAGGTCAACACAGAGTTCAAACCCGATCAAATGAATAGCCGGAGGAACCTTTAGAGAGCTGTACAGAACCCTCAGTGTACTATGATGACGTTGGAATGAGGGGTCCAGACTAAAGTTCCTCCACAGTGATGTGAAGGACTGATAAAGTCAGACAAAAACTACCACTGATAGTCCCTGCTGCTGAAGAAGGTTCTACGGGCTGCTGAAAGAGGTTCTAAAAGCTGCTGGAGGAGGTTCTACAGGCTGCAGAAAGAGGTTCTAAGCTGCTGGAGGAGGTTCTACAGGCTGCTTGAGGAGGTTCTACAGGCTGCTGGAAAAGGTTCTTCAAGCTAATCAGGGGCTGAACTTTCCCCAGTATTGTAGATAGAACTGCTCAAGTGTAACTTTATCAGTCAGGTCTAAACAGGGCCCAAGACTGCCTTCTGTGTAGAAACTGTTTATGGTTCTGCACAGTCTGATGGATTTTTATACAGTGTGGTACATGTGGTTTAGACTTTAAATGTTTGTTTCTCCCAGTCAGAGACGCTGGTTTCAGAGATCAAATCCATCAGACCTGTAAGATCTTTGGCCTCTGCAGTAAACTCTGCTGTGTGTATCTAACTGCTCAGATATCATTATTTCAAGTTAAAGTTACTGTGGGTAGAGAAAAATGTAAAGTATTTGAAAGAGTAGCTGCAGAACCTAAAATAGAACCACCTCCTGCGCTTTGAATAGGTTAAATGAACCCAGAAAGGACTCCGTTGTGAGAGTTCTGCATGCAGCATGTTAATCAGCAGGTCTCATACAGTCACTGTCTAAGTGCTCCTGATCCAATATGATTAATGATCCATTCAGTGTCTTTAACAAAAATCTCTCCATATTATTCTGATGGACATTGAAGCTGCAGCTGCAGATCCAACCTGAGAATCTCTGAGCTGAATGTTTATGAATTATGTTTTTCCAGCTGCTGAAATCACATGACCATCCCGCCGCTTACTATCCTTTCATTTCATCCTGCTTCCTAAAACAAACCAGTTCAGATCAGTCCAACCAGAATGAATCAGGAAGTTCTGTCAGAGTGTATGTACGAGCAGAGACCCCAACCTCCCCGCTGTGTCTCTGTGCTGGAGTCTAATGCAAACCTCTTTTAGGTTATTAATATTTATTAATGTGTGCTGTCAGAGAGGCAAAGAAACAATTCATTGCTCACATCTATGGCATTAAGTGCTTCATGGTTTATTAATGGGCATGTTTAAGGCTGGAGCGGAGAACGGCACAGAGAGAAGGGCGAACTGTAAATTGATTCCTCTTGCAAAGGCAAAACTCTTTAAAAGTCATTTGTAAAGTTAATGAAATTCAGATTCTTTGACCTTCTACTTTTTATTCATCACATGATAAAACTGCAAAGTCATGAATTTGTAATTTTCATTTATCTGATTAGATTGAAAATGAGGCTTCCTGTTCCTGATTTTGACCTCCCAAACCAGAAAATGTTCCTATAAGAAGGTTTCCCACCGAGGTTGATCCATTGTTTCAGCTCCACCTGCCAGACTAGCTGCGTAGCCGAGTCACTACTTTTACTGGACCATTGTAGAACTTGAATCTTTTCTTTTTCAGCCGTTCTGATATAGATCTGTTGCTGTGTTTGGATCATTGTCCTTGTTTGGTGCACAGAGGAACTCAGTAGTATGGCATCTCTGAGCTTCAGGCTCTGACCTTGGGCTGAATCTGCTGGGACATCAACTCCTGCGAAGATTGGCAGGTGTAGAGATGTTTTCCTCTTGGGAATGATCTTTCTCTCTGTAGATTGATGGACTTCAGATAGTTTGGAAATGACCTTATGACCCTGACAGCAACAGTTGCAGCTCTAAGGTCATTGCTGATGGCTTTCCTTCTTGGCGTTGTTAGCACACACCTTCAGACCTCCTGCCGTTATAAATGCGATCTCTATGAAGATGATGACTGGTTAATCAGCAGCTCCAGACTTATAATTTCTCTGTTATTCAGTGGCAGCTTTAGTTTTAGTGCTTTTTGTTTTAGTTTGATTTAAATAATGTTTCAGCTGAATGAGTTATCTGTTGCCCTTCATCTGAAGATGAATGTCTTGATATCATGAGATGTAAAATCTTAGAAAGAGGATGGACTTTCCTTTGACGTTGCAGAGCTGAATGTGTGAGTGGGTAATGTTCCCACTGAGCTCCTGGCATAAATGGACCAGTTGGTTTGCCAGAAATTCCACATAAACTGGCAGGAAAACAGCGACGATGGAATGAGCAGGAACTGTCTGGAGTGCTCTTCGTTTCTGTGGCAGTTGGACCGGTTCTGTAGAGTCTGGCTTCAACCAGTAACAGGTGGGCTGTGGCTCGGTTCTGACTGACATGACCTTGCCTGGCTCCGGCTGTTTGCGGCTCTTTGAACATTCACCATCTGTGGAGCATGATGTCTGTGGAGCATCGCCAGCTCCTATTGTTATCAGAGCTGCACATATTGTCTGGGTCCGCCCCTATCATTAGACAGAGTCTTCCAGGGTGGCAGTCCAAATGTGCAACCATGCTGAATGGAGGAGATAAGTCGAAACCGGAGCCAACCATGAACATGACTCGCCTGCTTTTAAACACGATAGGGAGAAAATACATGAGGCGTTTATGTTCTCAGAGATGTATGCATAATCTTGTCTTGATTTGGGCCTATTCACGCCTGACACTGCTGGCATGAAGAGGAGGACGGTGCTGCTCAGGAACAAAAAGATAGGAAGTGTGTGTTTCTGTGAAGTCCTCACACTGGGAGCTCAAAGCTGAAAGAGAGAAGCCTTTTCTGTGTAATGACAGACATTAGAAAGTCAATTACAAGCTTCTTACTGGATCCACAACGTGGGACTGAAATCCAGAGTCACAGGTAGGTATAAACACAGAGGCTGCAGCAGCTTCTGATCGAAGAGTCTCAGCAGGAGTTCGGTCACTGAGTCCGAGTCCGACTGCAAACAGGAGCTGCTTTATTATTCCTCCATTACCACACACCTCTGCCTGTTTGGCAGCAGGATCAGAAAACTGCCGAGATTCATTCCTGGAATTTATCACGGTTTGGACAAAGAAGGAAGTTTTTACACTTTAGTTAAGTTCTAATTAACTTTGATTTTCACTGCTGTGAGTGAAACGCTTCCTTCCACTGAGCATCCAGCAACTAAATCTGTTTTCCCCTTACATTTTTCTCAAAATTATGACGTTTTCTTTATTATTATGTTTACTAAGTTCATGTCCTCTTCAGAAAGCTCATCTTCTGCGTGAAAAGGATGTGTTGGTCTTGGAAATATTGGCATGCTTGTAGATGAAGCACCAAAGTGTGATCCTCTGGAGGCTGAAAGGTTAAGAGAATTTCCTCTATCATGAACTGACATTTCTGGTGAAAAAGCTGCGTAATCACAATTTTAATCATTTATTTGGATTTAACTTTATTGAAACTAAAAAAAGTGACCTGCCTGCTTTTTATCACACAGCTCAGGTTATTAGAGGAAAATAAGATCCACCCATCCATCTATATAGGTGAATGAAGTGTATCCTGATCCATCTTCCTAGAGGTCAGCATATACACACACAACTGCTTTGGGTTGAAAATAAGAGAATAAAAGAGTGAAACGCTATGAGGAGCAGCAGGTATGGGAAATAAAGGTGGGGAGCGGAGAGCTGTTATTGTTAAAGATCCCATCTCAGAAGACAACAGAACATCAAACGGAGGCTGGCTGCGTGATTTTACACCGACCATCACCTGTTTTAAAGGAACGGCAACGCAGGCTGAGGGTAAAATGACGCAACTTTTCGTGGGCACATGCTTCATGATCACCTTCTGTTTGTAAGGTCCACCACCTCCTAACCTTCTATAAGCATCAGACTGAAAGTCAGAGCAGGAAAACTTTCTGCTAATCTGCCTCCACAGTAATAAACCACACAGAAACCGAGAACACGTCTGTTACTGCTCACACACTGGAGTTTATGAAGCAAGCTTGCACAGTGAGGTGCACAGCCTGTGCCTCCTTCAGAGCGTATCTTCACGTTTACATTTAAAGCTGACCTGATGAAGTCCAAACAGATAAAAGTCAACAGATCACTCCTTTAACATTCATGCAGAAGCTGCCAAGTGTCAGGAGACTGGAAAAACCAGCGTCAAGTTCATGTGGCGTTGATACTCAAGATGAACGAAACCTGTTGCTGAGAGTTTCTAGAGAGTATTCGCACAGATTTTTTAAATTAGACTCCAGAAATTTGAAGAGAACCTAAAAAAGCCTCGACAGGAATGCTGAATATTTTCTCATTTGCCTTTCAGGGCTTCCATACTTCAGAATCAGAGAAAATATTAATAAACATTTCTAATATAAAAAGAAAGAAGTTACGTTTGGGCCTTTTTATGCTTTTCTACTTGCAGCTTGGTTCATTTCCTCAGATCCCAGATCAGTTCTGTGTTCCTCAAAAAGGCTTCATATTAATCTGGTATCTCTGATCTTCCCTGTAGATTCTCTTATTTTATAAACATTTATGTAAATGTTTGAGATGTGATCTTTTTGCATGCTGCTGTGTTCAGGGACAGGAGGAGGAATCTGTGAAGGCAGAGGACATATGAAGGATCAGTGGGTTTATGCTGCTGTGTTGATCATGGATTGGTTCTGATGTCCTGCAGGACTGAAGGAGATATATTTCCTGGAAGTTTCTGATGAAGTGTGTTTTGTTCCCAGCATGCCCGCCCGGATCCTACAAGATGTCGTCCCGGCAGCAGGAGTGTTTCCCATGTCCGGCCAAAAGCGTTGCAGAGGCGGAAGGATCTGTGGTGTGTGTGTGTGAAGAAGACCACTTCAGGACCCCTCTGGACAGCCCCTCTGCTCCATGCACAAGTAATTACTTCATACACATGTGCTCATTTATACATATTTCCATCAGCGGCCATCATTTCACTTTGATGTCTTTGCTTTTAAACTGTGACCTTAGCTGCCTCTTTACATTTCTGCTGATTCCATCCTTATCCATAAAGATCAATTTATGATTTACCCGTCCTTCACCCTGGTCCTCTCATCCTCCTCCCTTCTTCACCTCCTCAGTTCCTCTCTCCTCTTCCTCATCTCCTTGTCTGATCGGGGCTGTCCTCTACCTGTCCTTCACCTCCCCTCATGTGTAAATGTGAGTAAATCAAACCAAACCAGGTTTAACTCATCACTGATCCACACAGGAAACACACAGTAACACACGACAGAAGAAACAAAACAAAAGTTATATCATATTTTCCACTGATCCAGAAAAAAAAATTAAGAAAGTTAAGAAAATCCCAGGATTTTGTCAACTAAAAATGATATAAATATTCTGAATATATTTCCTCCGAAGGGCTTTGATGGACATGGTAACAGCTTAAGAGGAAGAATGAGGAAGAAGGAAACCAGTGGACCATCTTGTACTTACGGTCGACTTTGCTGTAGCTGCAGCTCTTGTCTGCAGGATGTGTCCTGCTCTCAGCCATCATGTTAAGAAACATAAAGTGAAACACAAACCGGGTTTTTATAGCAAAGAAATCTGGGAGCAAAGCAGGAACAATACTGAAGTCAAACCTCTGCAGCCCAAAACCTGCTTGGTTTACTCACTTCTAAAGTTTCCTGGAAACAAAATCCGAGTGGTTGAAACCTAAACACACAGGAAAACATCCAGATCTTTGAAGAACTTTTCAACAGTATTCATGATTTTACTCTAGAGCTATTTTGGAGTAGTCCTTTTCCAGCTGGCTGCTCTGGCTTTTATCTGGGGAGGACCTGACAGAACACCCTCCAGAAGGAGTGATTTCAGATACTTTACACAGGTCGTAGATTATTGTTTCTCAGGAGATACATGAGCAGAACATGCACGCTCTACCTTCAAGACCAGCTGGGTTTCAAGCCCAGAACCTCCTTGCTGCAAAGCAAATGAGGGCACCACTATAGAGCCCATTTCAAATCCTTTAACCCATAAACCATAGTCCATCTTTTATTTATCTGAACATAGTTTCTGTCCTCATCCCTTTCCGTCTCTGGAACCCCTTCTTCTCTCCACAGATGGTTCCTGAGACCCGTTCTGAGCAGTGTTATTGATCCAGTGTGGGAAAACACTGATCTGGTTGAGTAACTAGGCAGAGGAATAATAATCTGTGTATGTTGGAGTGACTCTGGGTTGTGAAGCCAGTGGGTCAGCATGTCTGTGTGTGTCTCTGCCAGTTTAGAGAGAGCATGTTCATTGGAGAGCTTTAATTACAGTATTGATCGCGGAGTTCCCGAATCCCTACCTGATAACATTTATAGCAGCCTAATGAGAACATTAATGAACGCATTGATCCAGTAATTATGATCCGGCTAGGATTTGGCTAATCCTGCTTCAGAGGGGGCGGAGAGAGTCTGAATAAAGAGAGAAGGTTTGAAATGTCTCTGCAGCAAAACCCTGACTGCTTCTGAACCCTCAGACCTAAGGTCCAAAGTATGATCAGACTGTTGATCCAGATTTATAAAACAAAGAATGAGAACAAGAGGAAAAATGTGGAATAGAAAATCCCAGGGGGAACAAGGAATTCTTCAGAAATTTACAGGCCAGGTTTAATCTGAATATAAAATTAGGAAAACTGTTGTTATGAAGAGAAAATAATGATTTTAAACAATGAAAGTCTATCTAACACCAAGTTACAGGTCTAGGAGGGAAACCATGATACAGGGTCACTGCAGAAGGTTCTGGGTCCACAGGGAGACATCCAGCATAATGCTGATTAGATGAACCTCCTTAGCTGACTCCTCTCAATGTAGAGGAGCAGCAGCTCTACTTTGAGCTCCTCTTTGATGATGATTTCTCCTCACCTGATCTCTAAGGCAGAGCCCAGGTACCCAGTTGGAGCAGTAGATCCAGAGCTTCATCTTCCAGCTCAGGTCCTTCTTCACCACTAAGCAAAATCCTCATTACTGCACATGAATCATTTCTTTCCACTGATCCAGATAAAAATGTAGTAAAGTGAAGAAAATCCCAGGATTATGTCAAATAAAAATTTTGTAAATAAATCATCTGAAGGGTTCTGATGGGTTTGTGGACATGGTAACAGTTTAAGAGGAGAAATACGGAAGAAAGAACCCAGTGGATCATCAGAACTGAATCAGCCAGATTCAGGCTGCCGAATGAGAAGAGATGGATACCAGAAAGACGGAGACACCGAGGACTGCTGGAGATGTTTTCTACTCAGTCACGACACATAATAAAAATGTTGCATCAGAATCATGAGCTCAAACACTGGATATTATTTTGCAGTTTTCTTTTTCTCCGACACCTGAAATGAAGGCAGCGTCCCAGTACAGTTTTGGACTAACACTCTGGATCCCTGTTCCTTTCCGCAGCAACTTCCCTTTATTTCCCACAGGAATGTGGAGAATGTGTCCCTGATGCAGATGATCCATCCATGTACACAGTAAGCCAGATGAGGACAGAGTTGTGACACACTTTCAATAAAATGTTCTCCTCCAGTTGGGCCAATAAATGTTAGTTATTCCCTCTGACAGACCATAATAACATCTCATATATGGGAATATCCTAACTGCACATGCTCAGTCTGAGAGTGAATATTTAAAGGTGGAGCGCAATGAGGGACAGTTAGTATTAAGCGTTCTGTAGGGGAGTAAATACTTTTTCCTCTAAGTAATGATGGTGTGGAGTCTGAAGATGGATTTCAGAACCTGGTACTTCAGTCAGACTTCATCTTGTTGAGCATCTTCCTAACATGGAGCTAAAGACTCCAGCCACTGAAGCAACATCATTTATTTTAATTTCACCTTAGAGCAAAAACTGAAACATTCCAGATACAATTAGATTGAACAAAAACATCAGACTTAGAGAAGAAATACTTTAAAGGGATTTTACTCAGCTGTAAATATTTCTAAAACCCATTACTTAAAATAAAAAATAAAAATGAAATAAATTTAAAATAAAAATCTAAATGGAAAATCTAATTAGGTCATTCAGAAATCAGGCAGAACATTAAAAACGACAACATTATTCAGTTAAAATAAATTAAGAGGAAAAAACATCGAATTTTCCATCATTTCATTTTCGACTACAGATTTTGATGAAACCTCAACGCTAAACAGGTGAAATATGAACTCCTAATCATCCTAATCAACCAGAGTCTTCCAGTGACGTTACCTTCTCAGAATTTACGTTCTTCAGATGTTCTTCCTCTCAGCTCTTCGGGACAAGAAGCCAGGATGGCTGTAGTGCACGTTGGGGGTTTATTGTCCCTGTTGGAGATGATCCTCCACAGATCATCTCCTTTCTCAGGAGAGCTCACATTATTCATTTATCAGGGTTGTTCAGAAGCTCCACTTCAGATTTTGGACTTAAGTTCTGCTGCTAAGGTGCAGCCCTCATGATGATCTAAGTGGTGCTGCTGTTTGGGCTCCATGTTCTGTTTAATCAGATCTTTTATCATAAGCTGGGTTTATTGACACAGTTTAATCTTTAAGAATGTGAATAAACTAAAGTGGATCTCTGTTCTCCTGCAGGGCCCCCATCCCCACCCAGAAATCTGGTGTACTCCCTGAGGCAGTCCTCGCTGGTTCTGGAGTGGGCCCCGCCCTCAGACACCGGGGGCCGCGTGGACCTGACCTACAGCGCGGGCTGCCGGCGCTGCGTCGGGGTCCAGTGCGAGCCCTGCGGGGCCAGTGTGGGCTTCGTGCCTCAGCAGGTCGGCCTGACGGAGAGGGTGGTGACGGTGGTTAATCTTCTCCCAAACACCAACTACACGTTCACCGTGGAGGCCCTGAACGGAGTGTCGGAGATGCTGCCCAGTAAGAGGTTCTACACGCAGGTCAACGTGTCCACGAGTGTGCCCGGTGAGTCCCGGTTACACCATTAAGCTAAAACCCAAACAGAACAAACTTTAAAAACTGCTCAGAGTACTCAGGAAAGGAGTTTTCTCCAGGAAAGAGGAGAGGCAGACTCACCTGGAGGAAACAAAGAAGTCCAGCTTATAACAGCTTCAGCTAAAAGTTCTGATTAAATATGTGGTACTGAATGCTTGGACTTTTAACAGAATTCCTGCAGAATATTACAAACATATTTTGGTGTTTCATTAGCTGTGTTCACAGTTTTATCATTTATTATGAAGAGCCATGCAGGAATGGGGTCATTGGACCCTTTCAACCAGATCTTCATCTGGATCATCATGTCTGTGTCTTCTCTGTGATGTGAGGAAGAGGAGTGGAGTAAAGGTTAGAGGACCTCTCCTCACTCCTGTTCTGAACAGATTCTATCTGGTTAGACTGGATCTGGTCTGCTCCAAGTTTCATACAGCAGCACCAACCTCCATCATCTAAACTTGGTACAGGTTGCTGCAAAGGAGAAGGTTCAGAGGCTGGAGGTGATGTCTTCTCTGGCAGTTTGAAGGTTTTGAAGTGGGACAGCAGCAGATATCAGCCGTATGGACTTCAGATGTTCTGTTGGCAACGGTGCAGTTTGCAGCTGACTCTGACGAACAGGAAATAAAAAAATCTGAGACCAGAGAGACTGATCTGAAAAGAGCCGGAGAGAAATGTGCTAAATGGGGTCATTAATTGGAGATGGGTCCAGAAACTGAGCTCCATATTGAGTTCCAGAGTCATATCCCGGGCCTTGTGAGCCATGCAGATTTCTCTTTCTGTCAATGGGAACAGGCTCATCTCTCTGTAGAGCTTGATGATGGAGTTAAAAGGTTGAGTCCTGCAGAACTATGTTATCAGTCTGCATTTGGGCTCAGCTTCTGATCCACAGAGGAAACATTTAGGATGTCTCTGGTTCTGGTGCAGACCGACTGTGAGGGTGTTTTTGGGACAAATGCAGTGACCATCCCACACCACCAGGGTTCCAGCTTTCATTCATGAAGGTCCAGAGTATTACAAGAAGCCCGGTTTTGGCTCAAATTTTGCTTCATAATTTAGGAGGAACATGGATCCAAGAGCAGCTTTAAAGCCTCTCAGTTCAGTTTTATCTCACTGACACTCTGTTAGTCAGTCCTCAGACTGTGAGTGTTCTGATTTACCAGCACCCTGACTCAGCTCGGACTGACCCAGCCATCAGAACCGTGTTCAGCCCCTTCAAAGGGATTTAAGGTTCCCCACAGAACCTCCCTGAGCTGCGGGAGAAGTGAGTCCATATCAGAAGAGGACAATCCCACGCTGATTATTTTCCCATCCTCTCCAGCCTTTCTCCCTTTCATCACCTCTTCTGTGTGACCGTGTTGTCAGCAGTTGCCGTGGCGTTGCTGGGTGGTTATTATGGGGTATTAGAGTGTGAGTTGTCCTGCTAACCGTGTCATCCTGGAGGATTGGACAAGGCTTTATGAGAGTGTGTTTGCAGGGCTTTCAGAGGATTTAGCCTGACATTTGGTGCCATCTCAGAGTAGACGTGAGAGAGGTGGTGCTTTAAAATGGACCTCAGAGATTCTTCTTCTCTGTCTGGTTTCAGAACCGCAGCCTCAGCTTGTGATTGTTGGGTTAGGTCAGAGACGCTCTTCTCTGTGGACGGCTCTCAGCCAGGAATTCAGCTACGACAGAGACGTTCTCCAACGTTCACCCAGAGCTCATCAGACTGATAAAACTAAAGAAACAAAGATCAGAACAAGGTTTATTGACTCAGAGTATGACAAACCTCACCTACAAATACACAAAAAACAACAATTTCTATGTATTAAAAGGTAAAAGTAAAGAAGACTTGGATTATGGAGTCATTTAACTTTGAGTGGACCTCCAGGCTCAGTTTGCAGAACCAAGAAACTTCTACTTGTTCAGGGATATTTTAGTGTGGATCCCAAAGTCAACAAACTCAGCTAAATCAGCTTAGAAGTCAGTTACAATGCCAAGTTTGTGTTATATACAAAATGAGACCATAATAAATAATTTCTACAGTTTTTTACACCTTTAACATAGTTTTTACACTTTTTTACACCATATAAATCTCCTGCTCTACCTGCAAATGTTCTCCACATCCCTCATATGGTGCTTGGTTCCAACTGATCTCTGGCTCTGCTGTTCCAGAGCTTTAATTTTCCTTCAGTTGATTTGAATCGATGCTAAAAAAATAAAATCTCTCTTCATTTTCAGCCCCCCCATCTCAGATCATGATGCTGCCACCGCCGTGTTTCACTGTGGTGATAATATTCACCATGATGGTGAATTCCCGGTGATGTGCTGTGGTGCTTTTTGTCCCACCAACCTTTTTGAATTGCAGCCCAAAGGGGATCCATCTGATCACAACACGTTCTCAGTCAGTGTTCTTGGAGATTTATTACAGGCCTGGATGTTTTCTCTGGATAAACGGTCTCCTGTCTCCTACTCCTTAGACCAGTGAGTTCAGTAAAGATGGACCGATAGTATAAGCCTGCCAATAAATCAACCGATAACCCTAATCCTGACCAATCAGACTTTATGGCACACACTGGTTTGCAAACAAGGGAACCACTGCTGCTGTGTTGACACAGTGATGCACAGTGCCCCCTCCTGTCCATCACAGAGGACATGTAAAATTTACTAAATTTACTGTAAATTTACTCTGAAAGAAGCAGATTTCTTCTGGGCTCAACCTGTTTGACTGTGAGAGGACGTCTTGAAATGTCTCCATCATTGGACTAATGGTATCACAGAAAAGCTTCAGCTTCAACCTTCTCACACCTGCTGGTGCACAGGTTTTATGTGAAAGAAAATAACAAAGTTCTGATCGGAGGTCAGAAAGAAGAACAAAAAAAATCATACAACAAATAAAATAAATAGTATTGGCATAACATATCTGCTATCTTTAAATATCGGTATCGGCAGTAGAAAAACCCGTATTGTCAACCTCTATAATGCAGGAGACAGTTGTAGAACCCATCCGGTACATGCAGGAAATCCCTGCAGCTGTAGCTATACCTTGGTCTTTGTTTAGGACCTGTCCTCCTCTCTGTAGGTTGGCTCATGTTGGTTCTTACAGACCTCCTTGCAGCCTCTCTGTAGTTTGAGTCTGATTCTGGGAATCAAAGGTTTTTGAACATCTGTTGCCTACAGGAAGTCTGTTGTGCTCCAACCTTGAAAAGGAATTAAATTTCAGGATAATTTGCTCAGGATTTTGTTTGTTCCCAGACCTGCAGACGTATCACGGTGAAGCAGATCAACCAGTGAGGCGTCAGGTTCTGGTTCTGTGGGAGCTCTAAAACCATGACAACTCATTGACCTTTATAAATACTGCGGGAGGAATTTAGGTGCACATACCTCCATCCTCACTCTGTCGCCGTTGTTCCTCTCCTTCCACCTCATCATCTCTTCATTACCTGGTGCTTTTTCTTCACCTCCGCTCTGTCGTTGCTCTTCTGATCTCTTCTTTTTTTACCCTTCATTTCCTTCCTCATTTCCCCCGCCACATCCTTTCTTTCTCTCCCTATAAACTCTATTCTTAGAGGATCATTTCTCTCCCTGCTCCTCTCAGATTCCCGTCTTTCCTTCTTCAGGAATTTGTTTTTCCTCACACTTTAAGCTTGTTAGTTATGGATTGTTTTTTTTTTTAAGGAGCGGTATCTGAAAGCCTGCAGGGTCATGTTTTATATTAAAGGCATAGATTCACAGGGGGTCACTTTACATCTGTTGATTTCAGTTCAATCCCAGACATCATCGCTGTGAAATGAAAGCAAACTGAATTCTGTAAAGCATCTAATTGAGCTGCACGTGCTCAGTAAGGGAGGGGATTCCTCCGGTCAGACCAGGTTTTATCAGGTGCTTCCAGGCCACTGTTGGGAAGAGGGGAGATTTTCCACGGTAAGGGAAGGAGAGTGTGAGGAGGAACAGGGGATCAGTTCATCCCAAAGCTCCTGGGGCAGCTGTGGATTAGGGATGCACGAATGCCTGCTGCACATACTGTAGGTCACAGGCTCATCACTCACATTTTTCCATTTATGTGCTTAAAAAAGGCTGCAGTAATGACATCCTGTCACAAAAATATTCCTTAAATGTGTGATGGAAGCACTCGGCCTGAATGTGTCGGCCTCTGGCAGAGCATCCAAAGCCCTTTACCAAAGGCGGAGAAGATGACGGGGATGCTGGGAGTGCTGCTGAGATGAGGTGGAGGTGTGGGTCAGGGAGGAGGCAGGATTGGCATTTCAATATCCTGAGAGGATTACCGGCCGAGGTTCAGATGGCTGGTCCCTGCGGAGCCTCAGAGATGGATGCAGAGAGAAGAAGGGGATGAATAACGAGGAGGAAAGAGGTCTGGGATGCAGCACCATCAGAGGCATGTCTTCTGGGTGAAGAGTAACGGTGAGGGTTGTTTATGGAGCTGTGTGAACACAGCAGAAACACCTCAAACTACCTGCTGCTAAAGATATTTCCCACAATGCAAAGCAACAACATGGATTTATTATATGGCAGCTCAGCAGTGAATGAATCAGTCTTTACTGTTACAAACATTCAAGTGATTGGCTCTGGACCTATTTCTTCCATCAGACAGAACCAACAGTTTTTATTCAAAATTCATGTGCTGCTTCTTCAGCTCCTCTCAGAGCTTCTGTTCTGGTTTTGAATCTGTCAGCAGCTGATCGGGTCTGAATCACCTGCTACTCCTCTTTTAGAAATAATTCACCACACCTGACTACCTTTAAACACAAGTCCAAGCTGCTGCAGACGCCTCATTCATTCAGCTGACTGGTCACACTATTAACTTAATCAGAACCAGCTCAGAACAAAGATGATCCTGACATGTTGGAGAAAACAGAGGATTTTATACAATCAAACCCTCACAGAGCTCATGTTAATGGAAAGGACTGCTGTTGGAGGGCATCTGATCCTTAACGCTCCACAGAGGTGTGATCAGAACTGTCTATTAAAAGGAATTTGTCATCAAGCTGCTTGGAAGCAAAATAAAATCACTTTTATTTAAAATCCACATGTTTTATCAGTGTTTATGAATTCCTGTACTAAAATGAAACCGCTGAATATATGTGCTGCTGAAGGAACAAAGCTGAGGTTTAGATGTTTGATAAACTGAAAGCAGATGAGATCAGAAGATATGAAAGATGTTTCTGTAAACTCTTCTTCTCTGTCATTAAGTTTCCTCCTCCAGCTCTCTGCACCGAGCCATTCGGATCCTTTCGCCACCTTAATTAGAAGCGATGGGAAGGTGAGGCATCAGCAGGCAGCAAATGAATAGAGTCATCAAGCTACTTTTCAGGACTGCAGCCCAGCCACTTAAGATGCTTTGTCACCCTGTGATGGGAATTTTAATTGCCTACCTCTTGGTTATAATTGGAGTCTATGAAGAGGAACTGTGAGGGTCTTTAGGATGTGTGCTCTCTGTGTTACTTGTTGTTCAGGGAAGAGCTTTGAGCCTCTGATGACACTGTCAGAACGTTATCCTCATAATCAGAGGATTATTCAACATTTAAGATTCTCTTTGGCTCCCGCTAGGATCCTCGTCAGGAGGGACCTGCAGGTGAAGACTCTTATCTTCACACAGAGACATGAAAGAAAAGTTCAAGCCTCTGAATTCATCTCGTCTCTTATTTCCGTGCTCTGATCCCTCCTGAAGTCTTTATCCTGGTCTGAGGAGAGCTCGGCCAGGATGATGCAGGGTGGCAGAGCTGTGATGTGGAGTGAAGGCAGAAAGTGGTGTGGCGATGCAGTTGTCTCTGAATGACAGCACACTGTGATTCACAGTAAGAGGATGAGACAGGTCTCTCCCTCTGTCTCAGTTTGAGGACCAGGTCTGAGTTTCCACACGCTTCATTCAGCAGCTGCAGGTTCTCACCCATGCAGGAGAAAGAAAACGCTCTGAAGGTTAACTTTAGGGAGAAACGAAGCTCTTTAAGAAAGTCATGGACTGTGTTTTTACCTATTTTGTAGTACACGTCAGGTGGAGCTCTTTATCTTCCAGCACTAAGACTGTTCCTAACCAAATCAGTCTCCTGAAAGAAGAGCTGAACGTCATCTTCCATACTTCTGCCTTCCATGAAAATGAATACAGATGCAGCATCTCCACAGGTGTTTGGACTGGTCCTAAAATTCAGTTCCAGAGTTGCTCCTTAGAGTCGTCATTTATACCGAGCATAAGCAGCACCGCTGCAGAAGTTCAACAAGTCTCATGTGTTGCTGCAATGACTCAGTGATAACTTAGATCAATGCTGCGCTCTGCAGATGCTCAGTCATCAAAATACCATGTGAACAAAGAGACATCTTCCATTGTGCTGTAAAACAATCATGCAAATATTTAACCTTTTATTAACCAATAGTCCTGGAATTGAGTTGGAATGATCTTAAATGTTTCACGGCATGATTTTTATTTTGGATTCACTCGTGTAATTGATTTGTTTTAGTTTATGTTATGTTAATTTACTCCCATTCTGTTTAGGAGCTTATTTCCAAAAATATTTATGCACTCAATTAGCAGAGTTTTCATTTAGATTATAAACCATATATGTAATGGTTTAAATTAAAAGAGTTGGTGATTTTAAAAGATAAAAGTCTGTTTCCTGACTGTTTCCTGTCCTTTTGTGTCCTGTTTCTTGTCTGTTTCCTACTGATCCAGTTTTTCTCGCTCTGAATTTGTCAGTCTGTTTCTGTTCAGTTTGTTCTTAAATCTTTTTGGGCTCCTGCAGCCGTCTGTGTTAACTGGAAGCATGTCTCCATTTGATAATAAGCACTGGAAAATAAGATTTATCACAGCATTTATCTCTTTCACTGCTGGACTTTTATTTTACTTTTACATTTATGTTTTAACATCCTAACCCCATAAAAGTGATCAAACAGCTCTGCCTCTATGAAGCGCTCTTTCTCTGGCTGCAGACTGACTGATTTACCTTGTTAAACATTAGCTCAGCAGGTGGAAGAGTCCTACTTCAGTCAGATGATATGCTGGGAACCCAAAATTCCCTCTTCAACACATTGACTTGTCCATAATAGGTTCGGGTTGAAGTGGGGTTCTAATAGTATCAGAACCTTAGTGTCACATTATTGCACACAAGTAAAAGTAAGATGTAATGATGTAATTTATTTTATTTACAACAGATATTGAACATTTATTCCTGCTGATGCTAAAATATTTGGACCTATAGATCTTAGTTAAATTAATGGTGTCTATAACATTTAGTTATTATATTGATTATAATTAATTGATTTATACAAAGATCTTAAACACATCAGGTAAATTTACCAGTTTTCAAGTAAATGTGGTTATTTGCACATAATTTTAAAGCGTTTGTTCTACTGCTGGTTAAACCCAGATTATAACAAACTGATAGCAGCTGGTTAGTTAGTCAAGCTATCTGCTCAGATAAAGCCTGCAGTCAGCTGCTTTACAGATATCAGTTTGTCAACTATCATTTTAAAACATTGTTACTTTAAGTCGTTCCAGTGTACTTGCCAGGATTCTTCACCACCAGAAATATTTTCAAATAATTAACTTGTCTTTCTATAAATGAGAGAAATATGCAGGTTTCATCATTCAGCTAGCTGACTGGCAGTGCACAACAGGTGGCAAGGGCCTTAACTTTACTACTCTATGTTCCTGACAGCCAGAGGAACTTGAATTATACTTGAATTATAAAACCTCCTTAAACCTGACCACCTGATTCCAGCCCACATCTGAGCTGTCTCCACGAGTCTGCATGCAGGTTTCTCTGATTGAGAGATGTTTGAAGATGAGCATTGCTCCTGCTGCAGGCTGTGTTTATTTATTGGGTTCTGTTGACCGGGTTGAGGTCCTGATGAGGCTCTGTCTCTGCCTGCAGGCTACAGCGCCCTGGGTTTGTTCAGGATCAGTCAGTGCGCAGATGTCAGCAGCAGCCCTCAGCCCTCTGAGAGGCTCTGTTAGCAGATCTGTGAGCTGTGTGAAGGTAAAGCCAGAAGGTTAAAGAGGTTTTATCACATGCAGCTTCTGGTGTTTTTCTTTGTTTCATTCAGATCACACACAGGTAGTCCATCCTTTTTTAAAGGGTGTGCTGCTCCGTTATCAGTTGGACCTGGTGGTTTTCCCCCCTGCTAGAGGAGGTTGATCTGTTCTCTATCAAGACGTCAGTGAGAAGCTCCGTGTCCTCCTCACTGTTCAAGTCTTCCTTTCAGCCACCCCCTGACACCTTTAATCTGATACACAAACATACACACACAGAGAGAGATGTAGATAGGTGGAATCCCTGCAACCAGTAATTTAGTAGTTTGAATGGAAATGTGGCCCATCCAGGTGTCTTCCTTCCCCAGTCCTCCCACTTCACACTCTAAAATTGTGTGTGTGTGTGTGTGCTCCTGTTTTTGTGGCTGAGTGAGGACCATTTTCCACCTTTCACCTTTAAAGTGAGGACTGTTTGTTGTAAAGTGAGGACATTTTCATGGGCCTCACTTTGTATTTTTGCTAGGCCTTAGCTTTAGGACTACGGTGTGAATTGAGTTAAGGTTAGGCTTAGGGTCAGGAAGGTACTGGTAATGGTTAGGTTTATGGGTAGGTATATACTGGTACATAGTGGTAGGGTCAGGGTTAGGCCATAGATAGGGTTGGAATGGGAATCAATGGATGCCAATGAGAGTCAATGCAAGATACTCACAACATATAGTAAGGTGTGTGTGTGTGTGTGTGTTTATAAAAGTCAGGATTTTTCCCTCTAAATACGTTTTCTCCTGTTTCCTCCCTGCAGCTACTTTCCAAGGACAGCTGATCAGAGATTTGTGGGTTTTCTATCTCTGAAACATTTTGATGTCATTTCTTTAAAGCTTAACAGTCAGATGTTTGGCTGGGCCATTGTTCTGATCTGGTAGATTATTCACGGAACAGCTTTGCTGCAGATTGCTGCCGATTCATGGATGGCTAAGGACATTACATCCTCCTGCCAGCTGCTCTGAGGTTTGTGGATGGTAGGCATGCTCAGTGGAGAACCTGTGGAGAACCTGATGTTCTCATTGATCTTTTTCCTCAGCGTATTAACATGCTGCCTGTGAACAAACTCCTGCCATAAAATATTTCTACGGGAGCTCGTGATTAAAACATGCAGCTTCCTCTGCTTGAAGACTTCATTTAGACACCTTATGTCAAAATGTCTTTAAAAGATGCAGCTTTTCTTAACTGTTTTCATTTCGGAGCCAAATGGAGATGTTTGATGAACTGTTTTAATCCCATGAGATCTGCAGCTTCTGGCCAAAAATGCTGAAATCCCTCCTCATGGAAGATGTTCAAGCATGCCTCTATGAACACCAACTGAGCTCCTGACTGGAAAACAAGGCTGAGGCTGTAGAGGTAAAACTTCACACCTCTCTGCTGTCACTCACATGATTTGTTGCACTTCTGGATTACTTACAGGCAGAAGCTGGAGCAGAGCCTCCAGAGATCATCACTGCTGATTCCTCTTAACCGTCTGAGAAAGAAAAGATCTGACAGACAGACTTCTCTCAATCACTTATATCTGCAACTTTTACACTCCTTCCAATCTCTTCTTCACACTCTGCTGCAGTCAGTTAAATGCGTGGGCAGGAGGAGGGTCCACATGTCATGGAGATGCGGAGAAGTGGAACAATGAAACCTCCTCCTGACAAGATGGATGTGATCGCACCAACAGGCCTGCAGGGAACAGCCGAGTCCCCTGAGAGCAGCTGTGTGGAGGAGAAGGAGAGATAAGGAGATGGCGGGGAGAGGTGACTCCTGCTTCTATCTCCTGTGTCTGTCTCCTCTGATAAGGAGGTAGAGATGCCAGGCGGTCCTGAGTCTTTGCACACAAACAGTCTCCTCATTGATCAAACTAAGACCTGAGCACCGAGCCATGGTGGCAGCTCAATCTGACACGTCTGAATTTAAACCAGTAAAAACCCAGAGATTAGTTGGAACAATCGGGGTAGATCTCATTCAACCTCAGAGGAGCAGTCAAATGAACACATTCATGAGTGGTTTGAACTTTGAACCTGTCAAACTGTTTTTTCCCTGAGGAACTTGAACTCAGCATTCAGAGGAGCTCTTTCTGCCAGAAAACAGTTGACATTCATGGAGACATTTGTAGGCTCGAAATGTTCCCTGAAGATGTATGTCAGCTGATAGTCTGTGAGCAGCCAAGTTCTAGATGTTGGTTCTATTTGTCCCGGATTCTAGCAGCTGTCTCCTTCCAGCTCTTTGATGGGGTCAGGTGGTCTGACCCCGGGTCCCTCCTCAGATTTTCCTCGCTCTAAACAAAACCTCCATCCATAAAACGACTGCTGTTAAAGCAACACATGCATGTTTGTATTTGCTGTCTTTCAGAGAAATCAAGTCAAACTTGATCAAAATCTCCAAACTTTCACTCACTTTCAGGATTTCAGACACTAGTTTATTTATTTCAATTCATTTCATCATTTAGACAGAAAAAATATCGTATTTTCAATTAAAGAAATGGTATGAGGAGTTGATTTCATGAGTAGGTGCAATGTAGAGCCAGATCCTCCAGCTGAAGGCCTTAGTGGCCTCACTGACTGCCGTTGTAATATAAAATCCTGTATTCTGTAATGTTAGCTCCTCATTTCAAACTGGTGATGTTTGACATGTTTATTGTTCCACCAGATTCAATGTTTAGACAAGCATTTAAATGGTTAAAATCCTGTTATTTTGAGCATGCATACACAACTCTGCAGAGTTTAGGAAACGCAAGAATTCCTGCAAAATAAGGTCCCAATCAAAGGAAAAAGCCAGGGGGGTTGGTTAAAAAGATGTTTGCTACAGGAGACTAACTTTATCAGAGATTGGGCTGGTTCCGTGAACTGGGTTGGTACTGACACAAACACTACTAAGTTTCTGGGAAGGATGGCTGATCACAATCTGTCTAGGGGACCAAAACATTATGGTTCCTGAGTACTGATCCAATAAAGTAATAAAAGTCAGTCCTCAGATCCGACTGCACTGATTCCGGTTGTCTTTATTACAGATAAACGCCAGAGTTTGATGTCATCTGTTAGTATCCATCAATTCATTCATCTCAGGCTGCAGCACATTCCAGAAAATGTTCCTCAGAGTAACACCTAAAGCCGCCCTGGCACTGAGGACACCAAACTATGAAGAATTCCAGGTGTTATTTTGTCCCATTTATTCTGCAAACGTAGCTTCAGGCGTCCAACACTACATGATTGTATTTGTCCCATTTTTGGATTCTAAATCCTCCATTATTCCATTGGGAACAGGTTAGGACATCAGCTGTGTACCTTCCTCTTCCTCAGCCAGACCTTTGGAGTGTGGTTTTCTTTTGTTCTGGTGAAAACTGATGGACGTCCCTGGAGAAGATCTCTGCTTGACTTTTCTGCATAAATGCTGCCATCAAAGAAGAGGAAATGATCCAAGCCCATACCATGATAAAGCCTTCCACCACAGGTACTGGTTGCTGACATCAGGCTGGATGCTCCTTTTCCAACAAAGATCTGGAGAACTGATTCATGTTCCCTCTGTGTGACAGTCCATTCCAGAGAAGCTGACACCTCCTCTGAGGTTAACTTAAGGCTTCTTCTCTGCTCAGTAAAGTCTGTGAATCGCCCCTGGATTGCAGAGCTGGACTAAGGTTCTCCAAAGTAATCTCTGCTCAATGTGGTTCTATCAACTGGTAATGGGTGAGGTTCTGGATGTAGAACCCTCTGAGGGACATCATGGTAGCACAGCTGAAGCTGCTCCCTAAAATTCTTCCAGATTCTTCTATGGTTTCATGATGTTCCGCACTGCTCCATATAGAATCAAGATGTTTGGAAGCAAAGTTCAGGAGAGAGGAAAATAAAAACAGCAGAATGAACTGAAACACGTAAAAGAACTGAAAGTTTGCGAAGAAGCTTCAGAAAATCAGAAATCATTATGGAGCACGAGGAAAATGTGTTCTGATGGTGTTGGCAGCAGATACAAATTCTAACAGTCTATTCAGTAGGACTATCAGCTGTGTACTTTATCCACCTCCTGCACAACACATCTGATGGTCCCAATCCCATTTATAAGGCTTGAAATCCCACTTATTAAACCTGACAGGGCACACCTGTGAAGTGAAAACCATTTCAGGTGACTACCTCTTGAAGCTCATCAACAGAATGCCAAGAGTGTGCGGAGCAGTAATCAAAGCAAAAGGTGGCTACTTTGAAGAACCTAGAATATAAGACATATTTTCAGTTGTTTCACACTTTTTGGTTCAGTATATAATTCCACATGTGTTAATAGTTTTGATGCCTTCAGTGTGAAGCTACAATATTCATAGTCATGAAAATAAGGACAACTCTTTGAATGAGAAAGTGTGTCCAAACTTTTGGTCTGTACTGTACTTCCGCCCATTATTTTACAGTTTTTTTCTCTGACAACTCATTTCATCGCTAATTAGACATGGTTTAATTAGCGATTAAGCTCACGGGGGCGGTGCTTGGGGATTATAGTAATATGTGCAGCCTGTCATTTGTTGACACTGAATCAAAGCGTTGGTTTTCTGTCAGTAATGAGATTGTTTGCTCAGTGAGTGGAGTCATTACACACTACATTTAATTAGGAACGCTTTGTTCACACAGTTCGTCTTCTTGTTGTTTTCTGATGGGATCAAGGAGACTGTTTCAGTCAGAAGAACATCAGTCAGAAGGTAGAGATCAGAGCTGCTGTCTGTGTAAACTGACTTTTCTGATAAACATCTTCACTGGGACCTGCAGGCTCATGTTGGTTCCTCTCCCATTTACCACCATCTCCTGTCATGCCTGTGAAACCTCCATGAGATACCCGGTCCATCATATCCTTCCTGAAAACAAATGGGCAGCTTCAGCTTCAACTTTTTCTTCTCTCAGTCTGTTGCTCCTTATGGTTATGGTTTTATTATCTAATAAACTCAGCTTCCTCCCCTCCTCCTCTGCAGCTCCGTCTCTGATCAGTGAGCTGCGAGCAGAGAAGATTGAGGAGAAGAGCATCACCTTGGTGTGGAGAGAGCCCTCGTACCCGAACAGCAGCCGCACAGAGTATGAAGTCAAGTACTACGAGAAGGTAAAAGAGCTGCTAGAGCCTTTCTGGTCCTGACCAGAACATTCTGTAAAATATCATTAATAAACTTTTTAGATACAGTTTATTACACATATTTAACTGGAATGAATTAAGGCCTTATTTGTCAGTTCACATAACACACTAAAATAAATAAATGTCTTAATTTAAAAAAAATGATCACTATGACATTTAAGTAAATATGCTGATGATATATTAAAAATCTGTACATTTTACTTAGCTTATGGAAAAATTGATGCAGCAGCAAAAATACGCTACATGAAACTGTTAATTTTTATAAAACAAGCTTAAATGTGTCAAAACTGCCAGAAGGAGGAATTTCATCACACTTACAGAAGAAAGGCGAGTCTGTTTTTCAGATGAAGATTTATTCAGAAGCAACCAAACAGGAGAAAAATGCATACAACTGAAACAAAAATATTTAGCACAACAGGTTAACCAAGGTTCTGACACAACTTTTTGCTGGTTTTGGTTCATTTCATGTCTGAATCTGAATCCCAAAACCCAGCTGCCTCTGGAGCCACAGCTTCCAGAGAAAGAGCCGTCATGTGGGCCTTAACAGCCAATCAGAAACAGACTTTGGGAAACGTGAGCCATGATGCTCTAGACAGAAAATAAAATGTATAAAAAACTATCTCCAGGCTATTGAATAAAGAGACAAGCTCACATTAAAGGTTGTTGTGGGTAAGCTATGGAGGTCCAGCTTTTGGAAAGGACTCAGAGAAGCACAGTTAGAGGTCAGATCTGAGGTGTTCTGTTCACTGCAGACAGCAGCATCCATCATGGCTTGGAAGGTTGAACGGATTATAACTCTGATCTTCATCAGACACAATCTGTAAAAATGTTTCTCATCTACCACAGTGTTTAGTGAAGCCAACCAATCACCTCCATCCTCTCGCCTTCTGTGTTGTAATTAGCTTAAATACACACTGAGAAGCAGCAGCAGGTGTTTAGTTCATAACGAGCACTTATAAATTTAATACTTTTGTGAAATTCTGCAGTAGAAATACAAGCTTTTTTCCCCAGCTGTGCTTTTCTACACGATGTGCAGTATTATATATCTGTAACAAGGCCAACACGGCTGTTGGATGCTACTGATGTGATCCACAGCGTTCATTCACCTAAAAACAGGAATGATTTCAAGCTCATCAGAAGACCCCAGGATATTACTGCAGGATTTTCACTCTAACAATGTAACTCACTGGAGGATTAAACAGAAAAACTTCATTTGATGAGACAATCCAATCAAACCAATAAAGGAACCTGAAGATTGTAGGTTTGTTTTAATATTTATATGACCAAACTAAACATGTCTGCTGCAGCTTCTACAACTTGTTTTTAGCTGATTTTTCTGGTTGATGATGAACATCTGATGAGCTCCTAGCTGTTCTTAACTGAGAAACATGACCCCCATTTAAATGAAGAAGTCATCAAATAAAGACACAATCCAAACTTAGGTGTTAATTTTAGTTCATGTTTCAGCACAGACTCTTCAGAGAGGAGAGAAGAAGAACACAACTGATCAAATCTCTTGTCTTATCTCATTTAGATTATTGTTCATCTGTGTGGTCTGGGGCCTTGGGTACAGTAATACACAAACTACAAATTGATCAAAATAAGGCAGCTCGGTTTTTATTCAATTGGGAACAAATGTCAATATGATGCATGTCATTTTATCTTGGCTGAAGGTTGATTTCTGGTTTATTTTTAAACTGGTCTCATTCGTGAAAAAGGTTATAATGTCTAAACAGCTAAAAACAGAATACAACAGGTTACTGCACAGCACTGATGTACAGTTATTCGACCAGACATCCAGTTGATGGTAGATTCCTACTCCCAAAAATTAAAACAGATTATTTAAAAAATCAGTCTTATATAGAGCAATGGCTGCATGGAACATTTTACCAATAAATAATATTGAGGAGAATCAAAACGATCAGTTAAGTCTTTATTTCTGCAGGAACAAAAGGATCAGGGTTATTCCACCGTGAAGACAGCAGCCACTCGGATCAGCGTCAACAACCTGAAACCAGGCACCACCTACGTTTTCCTTATCCGTCCCTTCTTAACCCCAGCTCCTTCCTCATCCTTGTCTTCTTCTGCTGTCTCATCAACCTCTTCTACTTCTTCCTCCTCTTCTTCATCATCGTCGTCCTCCTCATCCCCTCCCCCATAGACTACGGAGCGTACAGTGCCCCCCTGGAGCTGCAGACTCTAGGAGAGTGTGAGTTCTCAGTTTTTTCCTCCTCCTTATGTTGTCTTTCCTCAGCTGCTTCCCGTCTCTGAAGTTTGTTCTGCAGCTGATGAGTCCACAGTGAGACATCTTCAGAAGAGACAGACCCGTGTCTCAGAAGGTCTATGAAAGCTTCATCATTATCTGTGGTTCGGACTCGGTTCAGTTGATGTTCCTTCAGCATTTTTTGTGTATTAAATAAAGAAGCAGAGCAGGTTAGTAGAAATGAACTTAAACAGAGCAGCATTTAATAAAAACCCTACCTCATTGGGACTAAAAGTGTTTTAAAATAACACATTTGTAAAATTATAGCAGCCTAAAGAAATAAAACCTTGCTTTTTTGCCAACGACCCACAGAACCTGGATTGTGATCAGATGGATCAGTAGTGTTAGAGCATCCAGTCTGTTGTCAGCAACTAGTCCCTGCAGCCAGGCTTTGAGGTGGTAGGAGGTGGTATCATGGTATGGGCTTGTATCATTTCCTCTTCATGATGGCAGCAATAATGCAGAAAAGCCACCAAGATGATGAAAAACCAAATTACAAACACGTTCCAGGTGCCTGGCTGAGGAAGATGAGGGTACTGCTGCTGTCCTGACCCCAACAGAAAAGGCTGAACCAGACATCAAAGATGAACCTGTGGTGTTGGACACCTTAAAACATGTTTGCAGGACGAATGGGACAAAATAAGACCTTGACCTTCATGGCCTCAATGCAGGAACAGCTTTATGTCCTGAGAGAAAGAATCATTAGAAAGTGGGAAAACTGCCCTGAAACAACTTTTTAATAATCTTGTCAAAGTTGTAAAAAGACAGAAATGAGGAATCAGGCTGGACCAATTCCAAAAGACATTTCAGCAGTTTTGACAAAAATGAGACGAGGTGGTGATGTAAAGAATGTTTAACAGGTCATGTCAGAACATTAAAGTGTGTATAACAAACTTTTTACACCTGTTCAACTGTCCTCAGGCTGTAGCCAAGATGGTTTTATTCTTTCATTAACCAAAATCAAAAAAAATTTAGAAAAGGAAAAAGGTGTGCTACTTTACAAAAGAGATCACTAGGAGAAATCCACCATCTTCACATCTTAACTTCCACATAGCTCATTCATTTCCTGCACTGATGATATTTGCAGCAATAGTGTCATCATCCGTATATGGCAGCTCCTTCCTATTTTAGAGGGTGTGACTTTGTGTTGAAACAGTAAATATTAAAATTATTCATCCAGTTGTTCTTCCATTCTTTGAAGATTTTTAGGGTTTCTGTCTGTGAAATATATTTGAACTTTAATGATTGCAAGATAATTTTTGATCTTGCAATAATTAAGACAACCTTTAAGTTTTGCCTTGTAACTCAGCACTGTGATCCTTAAAATATTTTTTGTTTTTTTGACCTAAGAATGAGATTTTGACATTAGTTTTTTGACATTAGAACAGTAAGTTCACCAATATTAATGAAAAATTAGGCAATAGAAATGAAGTAGCTGTGAAGGTCACCACCAGGGGGCAGCAACGACAAGAGCTCAGCTGTGCATAGGCAACATAACTGCTAAAAAGTAAGTGATGAGGAGACAGGCAGGGAGACATTAAAAGGATGTTAATGCTGTTGTCTGGACATGAGTAGGTGTATGAGCCATAAAACTACCATGATTGAACCGCTGAAGTAACAGCTGACTGAGCAGCTGCTGATTGGTATGTTATGTGTATGCATTTGGCAACCGCTCCTGTTGAATTTTGTACTTCCTGAGTGCAGTCTCTGCTGAGCCTTCCTTGGAACAGTATCTGTATGAGGACCAGTTCAGGTCCAGAGAAAGGCTGGTTCCTAGGAACCAGAAGTGATCCACAGTAGACACAGTGTTAAGGATGGTGAGGGGTGTGAGTGTAAGGGGTGTTCTCCGGAAGTCCACCGTCATCTCCACCGTCTTGAGTGGGCTAAGGTCCAGTTGGTTCTGACTTCACCAGTGGACCATCTGATTCACCTCCTCTCTGTATGCAGAGTTGTAACTGCCTTGGATTAGATCAATAACAGTGGTGTCATCTGCAAACTTCAGGAGTTTCACAGACGGGTCCACTGAGGTGCAGTCATTTGTGTAGAGGGAGGAGTGGGGGGCACCAGTGCTGAAGGTTCTTGTGTGGGAAACAATGCTCCCCAGCTTCACCTGCTGCAGCCAGTCCGTCACGAATCTGGTGATCCACCGACAGGTGAAGGCCTGCACTTTGAGCTGGGTGAGGTTCTGGTGGAGGATGCCAGGGTTGATGTTATTGAAGGATGAGCTGAAGTCCACTAACAGGATCCTGGCATACATCCCTGGGTGGTTGAGATGGTGCAGGATGAAGTGTAGTCCCAAATTGACTGGATAATCTGCCCAACCCTTTCACTGGTAAGCAAACCACAGGAGGTCCAGCAGGGGGCCTGTGATGTCCTTCAGATGCTTCAACACCAGTCGCTCAGAGGATTTTATGACCAATGGCGACAGGGGGTACAGGGATCCTGAAGTTAGTGATGATATTTAAGCTCCCCCAAACTGCTGCTGGCTCATTAGCTTAGAAAGTGTTTCTTAGCTTCTCGCTGTAGCTTCTTTTAGCTGCCCTGATCTCCTTGGTCAATGTGTTCCTGACCTGCTTATGCACAGCCCTGTCCCCACTACTGTAAGCCTCTTCCTTGGTCCGACGCAGCCTGCTCAGATGTAAAGTGAACCATGGTTTATTGTTGTATGTGTGAAAACGTTTTGGTCTGCACACACTTGTCCTCACAAAAGCTGATGTAGAAAAACTTCTCAGAAAGGACTGGCTGTTGCTTAGCAGTTGCTCTTTGATTAAAGTGACTGTAGTGTGGCAGTGAAGCACAGTGCAAAAACAGAAAATAACACGAAGAGCGAGCGTAGTACTGAGGTGGCCATTCGTGGCACCATATTGTGTCACAAAAGACCCCTCCATGCATTTCTCTGTACCAGCATAGAACGGTTTGTCTTCCTGTAGCATCAGTTTCCTTAGATGTTCAGGGTTAGGGTTAAAACTGCGACAAAAAAACCGAAAAACTTATCTTTTTCCAAACTCATCCAAATTTTAAATATGGGCTAATCTCCTGATCATTTATACTTATTCTGTGGTGAAAAAAAATAGCTGGAAGAAGAACTTTAAACTGGGTGAAGAGACAGTGTGTAATTCCAGTGTTTTGTGTGGTTCTGACTGGTTCTGTTGGTTCCAGTGGCCCTGGCGTCCAGCGAACAGAACCCAGTGGTGATCATCGTCATCGTGTCTGTGGCTGCCCTCATCATGCTGCTCTCCATGGGAGTGGGACTGCTCATCTGGAGAAGGTATAGTCATTGATTCCCTGTCCTCCTCAGCAGGTTTTAAAGACGTCATTGACTCAATCACATCTAAAACCATCGCATTGTGATCCAGATTTTACTGATCCATCAGCGCAGCGAGAGAAGCAACAAGCCTAGAATTAGAATCCCATCACCCATCTGTTCATCCAGAATCAGAATACTTGGTTAATCTCAGAGCGAAGTGATGGTTTTACAGTCGGAGTTAAAACGTGCTTCAGAAAAGTAGAAATAAGCCTCCAGATTCAAAACTAGGAACAACACAATGTTAAATGAGTGTCTGTAAGTGAGCCTTATGAGGTTTTACAGTTTAAGGACCATAGATTTGCTCTGAGTTCTGTAATGAGCTCCTGTGACTGGCCGAGGAGGATTGTCCAGTACTGACCTTTAGTAGTTGGACAGAACCTTGCTTTTATCATTGATCAGTGAAGAATCTGTTCGTACAGTAAAATGGACCTAAAATCTGTTTACCTGAGTCTGTCTTGCAGGCTGGGAAGCTTTAGTTTTCATTTTTCCATAAATCATTTCTTTAAATAAACCTGTCTGCTTTATGGTCTGATAATAAAATATATCACTGCAAAACAATAATAAGATTGAAACTTTAAAGCCGAGTGACTCAGAGGCAATAAAAAGTCACTTTCTCCTGCTGCGACCCAATTCTTCCAGGATGCTTCTCAGTCTGATCCAATCAGTGTTGTGTAAAATGAAACTGTAGAGGCTGGAGGACGAGTCAGACTGTCTGGGTTTAAAGCTGGGCTTTAGAACTGCAGCTTGGTCTTCAAACCAGAACCAGAATATCTCTACTCTACAGAGATCTGACATCAGTTCAGACAGTTCAGCTGCTCTTTGTCCTGTTTATTCCCAACTTCATTGTACGTGTTGTACGTGTTCTCCATCATCAGCCTATCCTGGAAGGTTATTCGACCTTTAAGAGCAGGTTTACACCGATGGTCAGCTCAGGGGCTCATTTCTCTCTGAAGGTAAAATAATAAAAATGTACAGGTATCTGAGGCCAGTTCAGCCTGAAGAAACTTCAGATATTTCCTGGAGTCAGTGGTGTTGCAAGCCTTTCAAAAGTGTGGGGGATGATTGTCTGATTGGCTATGAACTGAGATTTTTATTGGCTGTGGGTGTTACGTTTTAATTTTAACATAACTTCTGCCTCTCTGTCATCATCACTCCTGGCCACATCTTCAAATACATCCTAAAAACATTTAAAGCTAAACTGGGGACTTTATAAACGCTTTACACAATGCACCTGGGATGGAAATAAGCATCACACACACTGTCTGCTTCAGTTGACCTCTTTCACAAACTGTAACTAAAACATAGTATAGTTTAAAACTACATTTATTGAATTACTGACCTCTGAACCTTCATGTGCTCTCTCTGAAACTGATCCCTCCTGCAACTGCCTATCCTAAACCAGAAGGGTGCAGTAGTAAAGATTGGGTTTAAAATAATTTAAATACTTCCGTTTACACAAAAAAGTATATTTATTTTTTCATGTAAATTCGCTTTTAGCTTTTTACAGCAATATCACTTACAGGGTTTTTCTTGAAAAAGTTGTCAATCTTCTCTTGCCTTTTTCTTGTCTGCATCTTAATTATACTAAGTGACAAAAAGATAATTAAAAGCTCGACAGTGTCATGAATCTGGCGGACATGACAAAGAGACTGCTTTTTCGGGCTAACATATGTTAGCACATCCAGAAAAACAATATGTTAGCAGTAACCGACTTCTGTGTCAATACATAACGGTGTTTCCTCAGCATGGACTGAAGGTCAGACAAACACAAGACAGGTGAGACGTAAGGAGGGACAGCCAATCACCAGCCGGTGTCGGGTTTTAACAGGAGATGGAGGGGAAGAGGAACGAGATGGAGGGGGCAAATACAGCGAGCGCAATACAGAGGAAAAAGACTGGAAGTGCTGTGGGAAAAGTGTGGGTGTTAAAACATCTACATCCCCTGTGGTTGCGACGCCCATGCCTGGAGTTAACCAGATGGTTGAGGTCCTGAAATCCAACCGATCATCACATCCAAACAAACAGTGAAACTAAAAAAAGAAGCAGAACAGTTCTGGGATCCTGGTGTTCCTCAGTGATGGAGCATCAGATGGACGTGTTGCTCCAGTCTTTGATGCTGAAGATAGAGGTATGGATCTACTGCTCTATCTACATTGCAACCCTCACCTATGGTCCTCAGAAATGGATCTGGACTGAAAGAACCAGATCCTGGACATAAGCAGCTGAAATGGGTTTCCTCTGTAGGATGGTTGGGTTCCACCTTGCAGGTGAAGAAAGGAGCTTCATCATATGGAGGAGGTTGTAATGCAGCTGCTGCTTCTCTATATCAAGAGGAGTCAGCTACGAAGGTTCATCTGATCAGGATCATCCAGGAAACCTCCCTTTTGAAGCAACCAGAACTTTACCTGAGTTCAGTGCAGAGAGGTGTGTTTGGGTTTCCATCTTCGATCTCTTCAAGGTGACGTAACCCAAGATAAGCGGAACACAACTGGATTAATGGATGGATGGTTAGTTGGTCCTTAATATTGTTGATTTTGACCCATTCCAACCTTTTCCAACTTCCACATAAGAACTTTTTTTGTCTCTTTGTGAGTTGGAGAACTGCATCTAAATGAGCTCACAGCAGGTGGAAGTTACCAAACCCGGGCCACGTTCTGACCCAGCTGATGCAGGTAGACAGCATGAAGTACAGCTGTGGACACACTGAGGACCATCTGATGATGCAATACCGTGGGCAGAACACTGAGGGGGACGGTTTCCAGATAGAACAGGTTAATTAAAACACAAAACAACAGAACAGGAAGTCAACTGAAGAACTGAATCACAAACAAGGACATTTCTTCATTTATGTTCTGACAGTATCTGATGATGGAGGTAGTGTTCTGCTGATTGAGCGGTCCATTCAGTCTGGTTGGTCTCATGAACAATGAAAACACAGAGAAGCTCAACAGTTAGGTCCGGTCACTCAGCTGAAGGATCCAAAGTTCAACAGTAACGGTTTCCTTATTGAGTTCAAAGGTGCATGTCAGTAAATCAGAGTCATGCACAGCTGGTATAGATCCATTCCAAACACTAATGTAGCTCACAGAACATTTCGCTGTTTGGGTTAGAGCTAAGCCCGTAATCTTTTTGAAAAAAAAAGGGAAATGTCACATCAGTCCAATTAAGGGTCGTTTTGGGAGATCTGCCCCCGACCACCAGCCCCTTTAGTGGGTTTTGGGCCCGGGGCCTACTTCATGCATGCTCGGTAACAACGTCTGAGCCAGAAGCCAGATTAACGCCACAGCTGCCTTAAGGATTTCAAACATGTTACTCACTTTGTTTGCATGAAACGTTAAACATGCTGAAGGAAACCCGACAGAGAGACGTTAACCAGGCCTCATCCATGATGCAGAACTCCTGAAAACTGGATGAAGTTCATGAGAAAGGAGACACACAGCAGGTCTCTCCCACTCACACACACACACACACACACACACACACACACACACACAGAGAGCACTGGTGCCTGACTGAGTCGGATCGACCCGGAGATTTGGAGCAGTGCTCCAAAAATCCCCCTGAGGAAGTTTAAAACTTTTATTGGTCAACAAGGATGGGTTTTTTGTTCCTGGCCGTTTGAGTGCTTGTTGTGTGTGTGTGTGTGTGTGTGTGTGCGCGTGTGTGTGTGTGTGTGTGTGTGTGTGTGTGTGTGTGTTTTTACAGCATAAGTTGGATATGAGGAGCTAAAACAAAGATGCAGGATATTCAAGTTGAGGCCCTGTGATGGAAACCAGACCAGTAAAGGTTTCCAGTCAGCTGTGGTCAGAAGTTCGATAGATTTATTGAATCGGTCAATATTAACATCTGGAAAACTAATAAAACAAATTTAAATGGGTAGAATATTAATTTCAGCAGCAATAACACAAAAAAAGTAAAAAGGTTTTATTTGTACTTAAAGGGGGTATTACACAAACACAAATTATATTTATAAAAATTTTATTTTCTTATTCATAAAAAAATTATTTACACCTGCACAAACTTAAAAGAAAAAAATTAAAAAGATGTAGACCTGGAGCTGCTTTATTCTAGCCATTTCCTGACTTGAAGGTCTGCACCATCTGCCTCTATGCTCTCTTGTTTTTGGCATTTTGAAGAGAGGCTACATTATATGCATATCCCGGAAAACAGGAAGCCATGGGTTACTAAACAAAGTTACTACAAAATCTGTTCAACTTAAGAGAAATGAAAAATGTGTCGGCTGATTTGTTTAAATAAATGTTCTCCAGTTGAAGGTTGGGTTTTATTACATTTTTCAGAGTGAGATTATTCTGCTGCAATAAGAGATGAATTATTTCCAGGCTTTAAAACTCATCTTTTATCAGAGGTTAGAGTGAAATACCTGTGGAAGGTTCTGTAAATAGAAGTTGTCCAGAGACCTTCTTTTTATCTTGGTTATGGAGGCAAAAAAAGAGACAAGAGGCAGGAAATGAAAGATGGAGAGACAAAGGTTTGGAGGAATAAAGACCTGGCAGTGCATCACATTAGCTGGAGGTGATGAGGAGGAGGTGACGAGGAAGATGGTGGAAGGTATGGAGGAGGTTGGGAAGCAGTCTCCTAAAGAAGAGGAGCACATTAACCTCCTGAAAGGAGAATTATGGACAGAGAGCCAGTAGAGAGGAGCCAGTTGGCAGCCTGAATAAAATATTTGCCTCAGTTTTTTTCCTCCAGGAGCTCAGATCTTCATTACCAAGATGGTGCCGACGATGGCAGCCTCGGAGCTTCGCTCTCTCCTTGTTTTTGTATTTTCTGTGTTTATATGTTTTTCGAGCCACAGTACTGTAGTCTCGGGCCACAATTTGGTGGTCTCATTCAGTAGAGAGGAACTTCTCAACATCAGAGAGTCCTCTCTTGGGTTTTTTTCACCATCCTTCATTGATCCGAGGTTCACTGAGCTTCTGGCAAGCGGAGCAGCGGCACTCTACGGGATACTGCGCCGGAGGCGTCGGAGGGGAAAGCGAGCTGGCGCCCTGGTAAAGCTCCGCAAAAGAGGACTTCGCACACCACTGCCTTCAATCCATCTGGCAAATGTCCGCTCTCTAAGCAACAAGATGGACGAGTTGCTTCTTCTCACCGGTAAAAACTCGGACCTCCACAGATCAGCGGTTCTCTGCTTCACCGAGACATGGCTGAGTGAAAACATCCCGGACCGCGCACTGCTGTTGCCAGACTTCCAGCTGTTCAGAGCGGATCGCAGCACGGAGCTATCAGGGAAGAAGCGAGGAGGCGGAATCTGCTTTTATATAAACGAAGCTTGGTGCAGAGACATAAAAGTATTGGGGAAAACATGTAGTCCGGATCTGGAGTCATTTTCCATAATCTGCAAACCGTTTTATTCACCGAGAGAGTTTTCCTCGTTCATAATAATCGACTCATATTTTCCTCAGCATGGCTGCACTTCTGCCGCGGAAAAACATCTTACTGAGCTGATTACAGACGTGGAGAAAAAACACCCTGACTCTTTCATCATAATACTGGGAGATTTTAACAGCGCAGATCTTTCTAATGAGCTCCCAAAATACAGACAGCATATTAAGTGTCCCACCAGAGACAAAAACACACTGGACCACTGTTACACAGCTTTTAAGGACTCATATCATGCTGTTTCCAGGGCTGCTCTGGGACTTTCGGATCATTGCCTTATCCACCTCATCCCAACTTACAGACAGAAACTAAGAGCTTCCAAACCCGTGGTTCACACTGTTAAAAAGTGGACTGAGGAATCGAAGCAGATGCTACAGGGCTGTTTTGAATGCACAGACTGGACTGTTTTTGAAACCTCAGCCACTGATTTAAACGAACTAACTGATGTGGTGACATCATACATCAGTTTCTGTGAGAACATGTGTGTGCAGACCAAGACCTTCTGCACCTTTGGGAACAATAAGCCATGGTTTACGCCACACCTCAGGAATCTGCGCAGGGACAAGGAAGAAGCTCACAGCAGTGGAGATTGGGCGCGGTACAGGCAGGCCAGGAACAGACTAACAAAGGACATCAAGGCAGCCAAGAGAAGCTATAGTGAGAAGCTGAAGAACAGCCTTTCCACTGGTGACACTTCGGCTGTATGGACTGGTCTGAGAAGCCTGACTGCCTAGAGAAGCCCCACCACCCTTCCTGAACAAAGTCCTCGCCTGGCTAACCGTCTGAATGGCTTCTACTGCAGACATGACAAGAAGCCATTCACACCTCAAACCAACTCCTCCACATCCCATTCAGGAACAAATTCGACCAGTAATGCAACCAACCCCCTACCTTCAGATCCTCTGCCTGCACTAAAGATCTCTGAGGAAGATGTAAATAGGCTCTTTCAGCGCATGAAAACAAAGAAAGCTGGAGGACCCGATAACGTCTCCCCATCATGCCTGAAAGCCTGTGCACATCAACTCGCTCCAATCTTCACCCGGATCTTCAACAAGTCCCTGGAGAAGTGTGAGGTCCCCTCCTGCTTCAAACGATCCACCATCATCCCAGTGCCCAAGAAACCCACCATCCTAGGATTAAATGACTACAGGCCTGTAGCCCTGACGTCTGTGGTCATGAAATCCTTTGAGCGGCTGGTGTTGAAGCACCTGAAAGACATCACAGGCCCTCTACTGGACGCCCTGCAGTTTGCTTACCGAGCAAACAGGTCAGCAGATGATGCTGTTAACTTAGGTCTACACTTCATCCTGCAACACCTCGACCGCCCAAGGACCTACGCCAGGATCCTGTTTGTAGACTTCAGCTCGGCCTTCAGCACCATCATACCAGACATCCTCCACCAGAAGCTCACCCAGCTCAACATCCCAGCCTCCACCTGTCAGTGGATCAACAGCTTCCTGACGGACCGACAGCAGCAGGTGAGACTGGGGAGCATCTTCTCCCGAACCAGATCAATAAGTACTGGTGCCCCCCAGGGGTGTGTTCTCTTCCCACTCCTCTTCTCCCTGTACACAAATGACTGCACCTCAGCGGACTCATCCATGAAACTCCTTAAGTTTGCAGATGACACCACTGTCATTGGACTGATCCAGGACGGTGATGAGTCTGCATACAGACAGGAGGTGGATCGCCTGATACACTGGTGTAGTCAGAATTGCCTGGAACTAAACCCACTCAAGACTGTGGAGATGGTAGTGGACTTTCGGAAAACACCACCTCCATACACCCCCCTCACCATCCTCAACAACACTGTATCGGCTGTGGATCACTTCAGGTGCCTAGGAACTACCATCTCTGAGGACCTGAGATGGTCTTCACACATAGACACTGTTCGAAAGAAGGCCCAGCAGAGACTGTACTTCCTGAGGCAACTTAAGAAGTACAACCTTCCCCAGGAGCTGCTGGTCATCTTCTACACTGCCATCATTCAGTCTGTCCTGTCTTCATCCATCTCAGTGTGGTTTGGTTCATCCACAAAACAGGACAGGTCCAGACTGCAACGAACAATCAGGTCTGCAGAGAGAATAATCAGGGCTGACCTTCCCTCCATCCAGGACTTATACAGGTCTAGGGTCAGGAGAAGAGCTGCTAAAATCTCTGCAGACCCCACACACCCTGCACATAAACTGTTTAGAGTTCTGCCTTCAGGCGACGCTACAGAGCACTGTTCACTAAAACCAGCCGCCACAGAGACAGTTTTTTTCCCTCAGGCTTTTTTCTCTGTTGAAACATTCAATAGAGTACAAAACAACAGCATACAGATGTTGCAAATGCCCCCTTTTTATTTATTTATATATGTGTATATTTGTACATTGTAAATATGTATATTCTGTAGTGCAAAAACAAAAACCAAAGAGCAAAGTGTACCGGAGTCAAATTCCTTGTTTGTATGTACAAACTTGGCAATAAAGCTGATTCTGATTCTGATTCTGATCCTAAGCAAAAATTCAGATATACTTTTTTAATAATTTAAGAAAGGGAACTAAAGGTTCTGTTGCTTGTTTTGTTTAATTTGATCTCACACTTTTGAGCTTATGACATTTAGTTTTCTGTTTTTTGAATCAGAGGTTTCCATCATAGACATGAATGTTAGATTTAATTTAATAATTAATTTGAACAGTTTTTGCGAAACTGGAACATAAAGAAAAGGTCCGCTTCAGATTTGCTAGAGATGCACCGATCGGGCTTTTCCTGGCGACGGCAATTTCCTTAGAGTTCTGACTTAATGACTCAGATTTACCAGATAAAAGATTCTTTGTTTAAGGTAGCAGCTGAAAAACTGAAGATTATCCCCAAATCATCTGTTCATAACATTTTATCTGTTTTTTGGTACATTATCACAAACTGTTTAGACTGAAGATGATGGAAGTTCTTAGTTTTGATGCATTTGACTCATTGAGCCCATTAAGAGAAAAACTGATCCAGATCTCTAATTGGATCCTGACTCGATATTTCCACATATATCCTGGCCAGGATTCTCCAGAACTCCTACCTCAGGCTGATGGGTTTATCCATCAGCTGGACAGACTAGAATAAAACCTGTTTATATCCTGCTGGAGACATTCAAGTTTCATACATAATATCCCAGTTGTTCATGAGTGTGAGATGAAACGCAGAGCTGTGTGTGTGTGTGTGTGTAAGCTGAGGTCCATTTCCCAGTCACATCATAAAATGCATGCATTAAATTGAAGTGTTTTGGAGGTTTGGCAGATTTTACCCTCAGAACCATCATCAGTTTTTCTTAATCCAACATGTTGACTCGGATCAGATGGGAAATCTGTTTTCCTCTCAGTTTTAAATCCATCAGAGGAGGGATCATGGGGAGCACGCTTCTGTGCAGTGATGTGAAGGATAAGAGCTGTGCACATACACTCTGCATGGATGGAGGATGGTTCAATGTCATTAAACCGCAACCTGAACTGATCTTTGTTGCTCATCTGAACATCTCAGTTCCTCTCTTGATCCATGAATAATCCGAGTGTTGCTGGAGTTCAGATCCGATGTCTGGTGCTGCAGGATAATCAGCCTTTTGTGTTTTATTTTCGCAGACAATGCGGCTACAGCAAAGCTTCTCAGGAGGGAGACGAGGAACTTTACTTCCAATGTAAGTCCCAACACTCTTTCCAGTAGCACAGCATCCCAATTTGGAGGAGGAATGGGTTTACTGGAGCACACCTGAGGCATTAATTCTTGATTGTGAGAGCATGTTTGACTGGTTCTAACCCACTGTTTGAAATCAGGATGCAAACCACAGATGGAGGAGAGGAAGCTCCTCCAGAAACAGGAAACAGGAACTGGTTGTCCTGTTTCTGCTGCTGCCTTAGTATTGCTTCTGATACTCTGTTTGTTCCTGTGCACTTCCTAAAATCAGTGAGTGTGCTTATTTAATCTCCCAGCATGCTTAGCTCTCTAGAGAGGTTTGGAGTCTGATGAATTTTAAGCTGGAGCTGTTTGCTGGTAATTAAATCTGCACAGAGACCCGCCATCATCTGACCTGCACACAGTAGCCTTTTTCCAACCTGGAGACATTTAGATCATCACCGTCCACCAGGAAAGCTGCCTGATCATGGTGCTGCAGGGCTGGATGTGTAAGAAACATCTAGTCTGGTTCTTCAGTTCTTCTAGCTCCATCTGTTGGTCTGATCATGGTCTGGATCAACGGTTCTCCTGGCTTTCTGAAGGTCTTTAAAACCAAATTTTTTAGGCGTCTACTGGATTTATTTTCCTGTTTCTGAAAGACAGGATTTTCATCTACTGGATGAGGTTGAGTTCTGATACTAGATCAGTTTCCTCACAGACAGCAGACCAAGCAGTCATGGTCAGGTACTGGACTGAAACACAGAGAAAAACTGCTAAAGAAAAGCTCTGAAAGGCCTTCAGGAAATCAGAAGAACTGCTCAGTAAGATCCCTTTCAGTAATTACAGGTCTGGATCACAGGAAGGAAATGAGGACTGGATCGGGACCGTCTTTCACACAGTTGCTTTGTGAGACGGTGATGTTGAAGAAACTGACTAGAAATCAAAGTTAGATCCCAGCTTCCCTCTTGTGTATGACTCATATTCCCATCAGCAGCGTTTTATTCTGATATCTGATGTCCCAGGTAGATATTTACAGCCTTCAGAAATCTTCGGTTAGAAAGGTCTCCAACAAACTCTGAAAACAGCCATGACGCAAAGAAGTGAAACTTGGTTTCTATTAATCAGCTGAAGCAGAAGGAGTGACCTGAAGGTACAGAGAGGAAGAAACTGGACATGAACACCAAGACTGCTGATTAATTCTTCACACCTTTAATTATTTCCTCTCACTGTTCTGCAGAACATGAGCTCCAGAGTTCCCGGAGTTATTTATGAAACTGATCAAAGGTCAGTTTCTGGACTGTTGAAATAACTGTTTACTTCATTATTAAACTGCTGCTTTTCCTCTTTGAGAAGTGTGAACGTGGGCAGTTTCAAATGAGGGAAATAATCCATCCAAACCAACCAGACCCTGTGTGAAGAAGTGTTTATCCCCTAAACCCAAGGTTGATGCTGTTATTGAGACCCACTCTGCTTTGCAGAATTAATTTCATTTAGACACATTGGAGGGTTTTCCAATCAGATTTAAAACCAGACTTTGACTAGGTAATTGTAAAACCTTCATTTTGTTTTTTGACCCATTCAAGGATGATCTTTGGATCATAGAGCACAGCAGCTCCAGACCATCACACTACCACCACCGTGTTTGACTGTAGGTATGAGGGTCAGCAGTGATTCTGGCCTTGGAACTCCCCCATAGAGGCCGTTTTAGCCCAGTCTATCTTTCCTATTGTTGATTCATGACCTTTGACCTCCTGGGTGAGTCATTGAGAGCTTGGAGTGATTTTGGTAGGTCAGCCTCACCTGAGAAGGTTCTCCACTGTTCCATGTTTTCTCCATGCGTGGATAATGGTTCTCACTGTGGTTCTCTGCAGTCCTAAAGCCTCAGAAACGGTTTTGTAACTCTTTCCAGCCTGAAAGATGGGTTGGTTTAAGACATATCTAGCCTACTTTATGTTGTCAGATAGGTTCTGTTTAAGTGATTTCTTGACTCTACAGACCTGGGTGTTTCACTGAACCATAAATGTAATGAATCGGTTACTTGATGATTTTCACATAGGACCAGGTTGGGTTGGAACTTTTCTCCTTCAATGAATGAAATCATCATTTGAAAACTGCTTCCTGTATTTACACAGGTTATTTGTCTGGTGAAAAAGTAAAAACTTCCCTCAGCGCTGTATCTGTTAGCATGACCGTGACCAATAACATGCAGGGGATCAATAATCTGCTGGACAGATGCTCAGGATCCTGCAGCTGTAATCACATTTCACACCTCATTCCTGATTTTTGGGAAAGCTGCTGACCCTTTCCTGAAAGATTTTCCTGTAGAGTTCACTAACGAGGATCAGAGGTCAGCTGACCCAAGTTGAAGATGATTGGCTTTGTGCTGGTTGTCAGTGGCAGCAGCTGATGAAGATGAGGCTCAGTGAGGAAGCAGCAGAACCTAAACTTATCAGTGATTAGTTTCCACAGCTAATCGCAGATTTAATGGAAGCAGCTCATAAGAGCTGGATGGATGGAGAGACAGGAGGTCATTTCTGCCTGCTGGGATCCTCCTGGAGCAGAAACAACTCCAATGCGATTCACCTGCCTGTTTATTTGCTCTGGTTCTTTACTTTTACCAGATTTAGTCGAAGCATGTTTCTTTAATTTAAAATTGAACATTTTAATAAATTATTAGTAATGCCTTTTAGCTCATAGTTTGATGGATCTCCTGCTCCATCACACACACACACACACACACACGTCGTGGACTACAGCAGAACATTACAGATACATCCAGATCAGTTATTATACAGTATAAATTCTTCTAATTCCACTCTCTGATGTTCATCACCTGCAACATTGTGTTCCAGGTGAGAAGATCCTGAAACAGCGAACCGCCGCTGGAAGAACACACAGTTTAGGTTTTGCAGGTCAGACTGCTGAGGAGAAAACATTTAAACTAGTCCTGTATACATTAAGATTTCTTTTTGTCCAACCTTCACAATAACCACTGGTCTCTGTGTGGGTGATTAGATCATCTGCAGAGTTTACAAACTCAGAGAAATGAGATGTAAGATGAAAGCCTCACTGTAAGAATTAGAGTTTGGTTCTGGTCGGGAAGAGCTGGAGCAGAACAGAATAAATGTGGGACTGATTGGAGGCTGTGGATCAAAGAGCTTCATGCTGAACAATCAGAGCCGGTCTTTGTTGACACCAATTTGTGTTCTGATGATGGAGCAAGGCAGACATCAGGGATCTTTTGTGTGACTCCAGACGTTTGTTCCTGCTAACAAACAGCTCCGCCTGTGCTTACATCCTGCCAGGCTCTAATGGTGTGTGGCCTGCTCACTCTGACTTTTATCTGCAGTTGCTTTATTCAGAGACACCTGGGTTAGTCTGATCATGTTGTGTTTAACCAAGACGGAGGATTTCTCTGTGATTCCAGTTAAAATCCCAACACGGAGAACCTACATCGACCCAGAGACCTGCGAAGACCTGCTGCAGGCCGTGCACACATTCGCCAAGGAGCTGGACAACCAGAGCATCAAGATTGAGAGGATCATGCACACAGGTACCTAGTTCCAGCTGTTGTTGGTGCAGATTCATGAAGCTGATAGCTTCATGGTCAACTGATTGGGCCAAATGTTGGGCCAGAATGTTGGTCTGATATCCTGACATAAGTCAAACCCACCTGGTCTGATCCATCTCCAAATATAAAACTTTCATCATGCTCAATTCATAACCAACAAAGATGGAATCATGAAAATCCTGTAATTTAAAAAGGAGTTAAAACCTGCTTTATTCATAAGCAAACATTAATAATGAGATTATCATTCACAGCAGATAGATGTGGTTACATTTTCTGAGATGTTTCAAGGAAGGAACTGTCCACAAATGACTTGTTCCTCTCAGAAAGATGCTGGAGTCAGTCTGACGGTCTCTTCCCCATGCTTCCCTGTTTCACCTGCACTCCCACGGCATCATCCCAGCTTCAGGATGTGTCCACCTTGCTCAGCTGCAGCACCTCCATCTATACCCACTGTCTGCTGACAGTGACCCTGACCTCTGCTGTCTGTCTCCCCCTGCAGGTGACTTTGGGGAGGTGTGCCGTGGCTGCCTGAAGCTGCCCAGTAAGAGAGAGCTGCCCGTGGCCATCAAGACGCTGCGGGCTGGCTGCTCCGACAAACAGCGGCGCTCCTTCCTGAGCGAGGCCGGCATCCTGGGACAGTTTGACCATGGAAACATCATCCGGCTGGAAGGTGTCATCACCACCGGTGAGTTGGGGGTCATGGCTCAATGACTTTAGAATAAGGTCCAGAGGAGGGGTGCATGGAGCAGACGCAGGAGGACAGACAGGAGGAGGTTAATGGAGCTGGCAGGGGGATGGAGAAGCTTTAAATAGTTGGAGCAGTTGGTGCTGCTGGCATGATGGAGGTTTGTGTGTTTGAGCCTCAGCACTCACAGCTCTGTGGCAGCAGATGCGCATGATACAGTAATTGGTGCTTGAGACCCAGCAGGGGATGAGATACTCTCCAATCCCTCCCACCATCTCTTCCACACACACACACACACACACACACACACACACACACACACACACACACACGCACACACGCACACACGCGCACACACACACACACACACACATTCACAGAGCCCCTCCACCTGCCCCCTCCTGCCTTCACCCACACACCTGCTCACTCTCCTCTCCGCCCACACCCACATGCTGTCAGACTACAAATCACCTGTTTTCCATCACTTACCCCCCACCGCCTCCCGTCCAACACTTCCCCCACATCCCCCTACTGATCTCATTCCCTCACATGGAAAATAAATGCTCCGATCTCTGCCGTTTGGACCGGCCCAGTTCACTGCCCAGCCCTCCAATAAGACTGGACTACAGCTGACACTGAAACACGGATACATGAAGGAACTCCACCTTCTCCCAGATTTATCTGCAGGGAAACCAGCAGGAAGACTCAGAGAGCATGTCTGACATAAAGCTGCACATAAAGGTGGAAATAAGCAGCTGCCAGCTCCCACCCACAGTGGGATGAACATGTTATTGTGCCCACTCTGTCTGAGAAAACCCACTAACACATGACAGCGAGCTCCGTTTATTCATGTTGACAAATCCGTTCATCCCTCTACAACAGCTTCAGAAATTAATTGTAATGCATGTACCTGACTTTTGTGAAGTGCCTTGAGACGACATGTGTTGTGAATTGGCGCTATATAAATAAACTGAATTGAAAACTGAATTGAAATCTGAGCAGAATCAGAGCTGAGGACAGACCACCAGCAGCAGGACCATTGATACATGTGGGGAATGAACCCTGGCCCGTCTTGCCGGGTCCATCAGATGAGCTGCTGTAGCACAAACTGAAGAAGTTAATGCTGGTTCTGATAGAAAGGTGCATCACAGTTTGTTGGCTATGGGGCTGCAGAGCAGTCAAGGTTCATGCTGACCCTGTCTACCACTGAAAGAACCAACAATGTTCACCTGAACATGAGCAGTGCTGCGTTCAGACGTTTAGTGTATTTTCTACTGGGGACAAAGGTGATTTGGGATTTTCCACCTTAGAACTGAGCCAAACGGACCTCCCTGTGTGCAGTGAGAAGCAGTTCACTGCAGAGGACCCCTCCTCCCGACAGACCGTGGCTGAGCTGAGCTCTCCTAACAATAGTTAGGGAGGAATGTTAGCTGAGAAGGCTTTGATTCTTGATCCAGACGTGGATGAGTTTTAAAGGAATATTTCCCCATTACCCAGACACATAATGGACCAGAAGGATCCTAAGGAATTACCTGCTCTCCAGGTAGAAACGTTTAATTTTATGCTGAATAAATATGGACCATGCTTTAACCCATGAATGGGTTAAAGCATTAGATTTTCTGACGGGCTCCTTTGGCCCTTACATATTAAAATGCATTAATTTTAGTCTGTAGTCCAACTTTTCTTTACTTTGCTTCATCGTCACTTCTTTTTCATCATGTAAAGCACTTTGAATTGTCTTCTTGTTGGAATGTGCTATAGAAATAAACCTGCCTTGCCTATACTTACACAACCAGTAGGGAGAGGGGTTGGTCCAGTACCAACTGGTTCAGGGTCTAGGGCTGGTCTGTGGCCCCTGGAAGAAGACCCCTGAGAAGCAGCACCTCCCTCCAAGAGGCTGGATCAGACCAACCCTGTTGCCACTGTTCCCAGTTTCAGATTAATTCTGGCTAAAAAGGTTTTGCTTTAACTGGATAAAGATGATTGATGTGGATGTTTCAGATAAACGTGCTGCAGATAAATCCTGCAGAACCGACTGGACCTGGTTTATTCTGACCCTGCTCTCCTTCCCCAGTGATGCCCACAGACTGATTGCCTCCGCTCTTCTTTGTGTGTCTGCAGGAAACACAATGATGATCGTGGTGGAGAGCATGGCCAACGGAGCCTTAGACTCCTTCCTCAGGGTACGGCTTTCTCTGCACTCATCTTAAACCTTCGTGTTTAACTAACAATCATGTAGAGTTTTTCACAAATGAGGATTTGTGCTCCGGTGACCTGAACTTGGTGAAATGGAGGAGTGTGAGGGCGGCACAGCTCATTATGGTCATTATATAACAGATTCTGCTGAAAGCTGCTGGAAAGGTTCAGCTAACATCCTTCTGTGGTCTCCTCAGAAACATGACGGCCAGCTGAGCGTCATGCAGCTGATGGACATGCTGACCGGAGTGGCTTCAGGGATGAAGTACCTCACTGAGATGGGCTTCGTGCACAAACGGCTGGCAGCACACAAGGTGAGGCGAGATGAGGATTTCACACCTTGATTGCTTGGTGCCTCCAAATGATTCAAACATGAACGCAGCTTTGGTCTCTAGTGAAAGCTGAGAATGCGAACCAGCTCAATGGCCAAGGTTCTGCACAAAATCAAGGATTTTGACCTGCACTCAGGGTACAGACATTAGCTTTAAAATGTCATCTTCACTTTTCAGGTTCTGGTGAACTCCAACCTGACCTGCAAGGTGTCGGGCTTCAGACCTCTTCAGGAGGACAAGATAGAGGTCATCTACACCACTCTGGTAAGACCAGCCTCAGATATTTCCTGGATTTAATGTTCTACTCTGCTGCTTCTTGATGAGAACATCTGAGCTGCTCATGAGCTGTTTTCTGCACATCTTCTTTTTATCAACGTGAACATGCAACAAACTGCAGAAAACTTCACATTTCACCAGATTTCTGCCATGGCGTCATCGGACGGGGAGGCAGAACTAATTTGCCATGTTGCTTTGGAAAAACAAAAAGATATGATGTTAAAGGCAATTAAACCAGACTAGGGACGGCGAAGAAGAGGAATAGACCTTTTTCCCGCCGAGCAGTTTAATGTGTGGTACCACGTACGCGGTTGTAAAAATTGAGGTTTGCGTGGACATGCCCGCAGATGTCCTGGAGTACGCGCGACTATGTTTTGAACTTCACTGCAGCTGGTTCTGAAACAGTTCTGATGTTGGTTTTAACTCGGCTGGTTCTAAAGCAGTTATAATATTGAGTTTTACTGCTGATGATTCTGGAGCAGTTGGGGTTCGGCAAAGTAATGACGAGATGTTTTAAGGTGGTTTTATTTGACCTTAATGAGTTCTGAGGGAACATCAGTTAGTTTGAGGTCATGTGATCTGGTTTTCAAAAGGAAATAGAACCTTGTGGGTTTGACCTGAACTGAACCAAGTCGCCTCCTGCTTCCTTTGTTCTTTTAAAAGTTCTGAGGGAACATTAAAGCATCACTTTGTGAGCTCTTTAACACCCTGTCTCTTCTCCCTGCAGCATGGAGGGAAGAGCGTGGTTCTGTGGACCGCACCAGAGGCCATCCAGTACCACCGCTTCTCTTCAGCCTCCGACGTCTGGAGCTTCGGCATCGTCATGTGGGAGGTCATGTCCTACGGAGAGAGACCCTACTGGGACATGGGAACCCAGGATGTGAGTTGATTATTACTTTTTAATTAGAACCTGTAACACCCCACCACCACTGAGATGAGGACCCAAACCGCCCCGTGAGGATCTTATTTATAGAAAGCACAGCACCTCAGAGCTTCTGCAGACTCTAAGCCCCCCTCTATAAGGCAGTTCAGCTCCTTGACCAATCCTGTTTTCTCTTAAGGACACTCGGACCCCCCCTTTCTCCTCATCTCTTTCTTTAAAGAGCTGAAAATCCTGCAGCTTTCCCTGGAAGAGCGGATCAGAGCCAGGAGCCAGTTATTTCCACGCTGCGCCCACCTCTTTGTCCTCTCTGCCTCAGACGGTCATGCTGCAGAACCAGTCGGCTTTAACAGACAGCAGGTTATTCTGTACAGTGAACCACAGCAGGTTCTCCACATCATGGAAGATGGTTATATTGCTGGAATCCTATGCTTCATTAAGCAGAAAAGCGTTAATTCCTTCTGTCACTGTAAAATAATAATTGCACTTCCTGCAGACAGGTGTATATTATCCCTCTGTTCCATTTCTGAAGGTTTAGATTTAATATGCATGAGTTTCTGACCACGTACAGGAACAACAGGCTTCTCCTCTCATTTTTTTTTGATGTCCTTTCATGAAGTTTCCTTTCAGCTGCCGTTATATTATCAAACTTTCCAATTGAGAGGTCAGAGGTGAAGCTTGTAGAGCGCCAGGGATATTAATCCACTTTAAATTGAGACATTATATCATAACAGGATTTCTGCTCGGCCTGTCCACCTGTGATCCGACGTGGCCTTTACCTAACGCCTCTGATTAAATGGAAAATGTCAAATGCCGAGAACCATTTTATGAATGCTCTTTAGTCAGATAGAAGCTTAAAGGGCTCACCGAGGAGAGGCCTTTATGAAATCATGCTGCTGATGGATGTCGTTCTGCTGATTATATGCTGTGGTTTTATTGGCTCACTTGTGTTTGCTGAAGTGGCCGGTGTGAGAGGAAGACTCCTGTGAGGCGGTGCAGAGCTAACGTTAGTCTGATGAAGCTATAATAATCCAGAATCTGCAGGAACGCTTCCCAAACACAAAGTGAGGTCTGGGTTCTGTAGGAACATCACAGAGTCTCCACAGCCAGTCAGAGAGAACAGGATTTTATTAATGAAGAGGAAACAAATTCTTCATGATTCCAATTCATTTAGTTCAATGTTAAGCTGTTTCTGAAGGATTTAGTTCCAGCATCTTCTGAGGGAGGTTGAACAGTTTTGGTAAGATGTTTCTATCCAGTCATTTTTAAAAGCAAGGATTAAACTGAACTGTTGATCAAACTGTTCCTCCTGGTTCTCCTACCTGAGGTGGAAGTTTGAACTCTACTGTTTTCCTCCTGAAACCCAGCAGTCCTGTGGGAACTTTTCCATTTCCACCTAAACTAATAAATGAAGAAATCCAAACCATATTTTCTAAGATAAGTTTTTTTTTTGTTAGCCTGCCTGCAGGATACTGTCTGATAGAGGAAATTAAACAGTTCTGATAATAGACACCAGAGCATTGTGATGTTCCATCTAATATCCTGAGAATCGTTCCTGAAGACACAGAATATCCTGCTGAAAGACCTCCATGTCTTTATAGCATGGTGATGGATGTCTGCAGGGATGCTGCTCCTCTCTGCAGCACAGCTTTTAGGCTGCTGGTTGATCCTTGGCACAGTGGTAGCAGATCTGTGGTCAGGTCTGGTTTCCAGCTGGCTCTGAGAGATGCTGTGTGCCCGGTCCCATGCAGCCGTGGTTTCCACAGGAATTATTAATGGAAACCAACACGTCCTCTGTAAACAGAGGTTGGAGGTAATTTAATAACGTGTTTAAGTAGGACAACACTCACCCACCTCCCTGCTCTCCTTTCCCTTAGGCATGTATCTAATTATAGAGTAAGTAGTGGAGAATATCTCACCTGACGCTATTGATTTCCTGTGTGTGTGTGTGTGTGTGTGTGTGTGTGTGTGTGTGCAGGTAATAAAGGCCATCGAGGACGGCTTCAGGCTGCCTGCTCCGGTAAACTGTCCTCAACATCTGCACCAGCTGATGCTGGACTGCTGGCAGAAGGAGAGGACGGAGAGGCCCAGTTTCAGCCAGATCCACTCAGCGCTCAGTAAAAGCATCCGATCTCCGGATGGGATCGGGTCGTCCACACTGGCCCGCAGGTACTGAAGCAGCACCGGCTCTGTCATCTGATGTCACGACGCTTCATGCATTCAAAGTTCTAACGTTTGTGCTCCTCCAGAACGCTGAGTTCATCCATCACCCTGGCTGAGCGGCCACTTCCCACCTTCCCGTCCTTTAACTCTGTGGGAGAGTGGCTGGATGCTGTGGACATGGGCCGATACAAGGACAACTTCACTGCTGCAGGATACTGTTACCTGGAATCTGTGGCTCGGATGACTGTACAGTGAGTGGCTCCTCCAGCTTTGTGCTTCAGTAACATATGTGACACACAGCTTCTGAATGTTTCTGTGTCTGCAGAGACGTCCTGAGCCTCGGCATCACCTCCATGGATCATCAGAAGCTGATCCTGGCAGCCATCCAGACACTCCGGGCACAGGTGATCCAGATGCATGGCCGGGGGGTGCAGGTCTGACTGGTGGACTCACCTAGCTCCGGTTGCTGCAGCACACCTACAGGTTTGTAGGTGGAGAGGACGCAGGAGCTCTTCCACACTGAAGGAAAGACGAGCAGATGTTTCACTCCTCTTCCATTCCTTCATCCCTACTTCCTGTTTTCAAAGAGGAGATGAGTGGTCTGACCTGAGAACTGCAGAATAGGGATGTCATGTGACTTATTGTGACCTCTACCGGCTGCATCTGGCTGACTCTGGATCAGAGCGTTCGACAGGTTTGGCCCTGCAGCTCATTTTGGTGAAATTTCCCTTTAAGACGAACCTTCTGGGAGACAGGAGCTCATGTTGCCAAACAGCGTTGGTCCGATTGAATGAATAACTGGTTTCACCGCAGCAGCTGAGGATGCTGCAGCTGTCCATGCAGGCGGAGCTTCAGTCAGTGACAACGTTCTTATATTGCTTCTGTCCCAATCAGTCTGGTGGTGAAACAAACGATGTAAAAGATTTAAACTGTACTTTCATTGGTGGGTTTGGTTTTTCTCTTCTCCTTGGTGCTTTTTCCTGGTTTTCTTTGTGCTGGATGTCATCTCAGTCACAGAATCCTCATGTTTCTGCAAACACTGGGTACATCACAAAAAATGTGTATATCAGAGAAAAAGTTCATTATTTGTTGTCACTCATTTCAGTAAGTGAAATTCGCATATTATATAGATTCATAACGCATAGAGCAAAGTATTTCAAGCCTTCATATCTTCATATGTTGATTATTCTAGCTTCAAGATAATTAGAACATTGTGAAAAAGTTAAATATTGGAAACTCATAGGGTCTCACCCTAATCAGCTAATTACTTACAAACACCTGCAAAGGTTACCTGAGCCTCTAGATGGTCTCTCAGAGTGGGTCAGTAGGAGACACAATCATGGGGATTGCTGCTGACTGGAAAGATGTCCAGAAGACAGTTCTTGACACCCTCTTCAAGGAAGGGAAACCACAAAAGGTCATTCCCAAAGAAGCTGTTGTCCACACAGCACTGTATCCAAGCATATTCACAGAAAATTGAGTGAAAGGAAAAAGTGCACCAGGAACAGGGATAACTGCAGCCTTGAGAGGTTTGTCAAGCAGAATCCATTAAAGAGTTTGGGGGAGCTTCACTGGACCGAGGCTGTAGTCAGCGCATCAAGAGCCGCTACGCACAGAAAGATCCTACACCTGCGCCACAAGCGTCTTACCTGGGCTGAGGAGAAACAGAACTGGACTGTTGCTCAGTGGTCCAAAGTCCTCTTTTCAGATGAAAATAAAGTTTGCATTTCATTTGGCTCCCAGAGTCTGGAGGAAGACTGGAGAGGAACATAATGTTGTTTAAAGTCCAGAGGGAAGTTTCCACAGTCAGTGATGATATGGGGTGCCATGTCATCTGCTGGTTCTGGTCCACTGGGTTTTCTGAAGTCCACTGTCAACACAGCCATCTACCAGGACATTTTATAGTGCTTCATGCTTCCTTCTGATGACAAGCTTCATAGAGATGCTGATTTCATTTTGCAGCCGAACTTGGAAGCAACCCACACTGCTAAAGGTACCAAGAGCTGGTCCAATGACCGTGGTGGTACTGTGCTTGATTGGTCAGCAAACTGGTCAGACCAGACCAACAATGCAGATGACCTGAAGGCTGCTATCAAAGCAACCTGGGCTTCCCGAACACCTCAGCAGAACCACAGGCTGGTCTCCTCCATGCTACGCCGCATTGATGCAGTAATTTATGCAAAAGGAGCCCCAACCATTGAGTATTGAGTTCATAGAAATGAACATAATGTTCAGAAGTCTGACATTTCAGTTTTCATTTTCTGCAAGCCAGAATCATCAAAGTTTCAAGAAATAAAGGCTTGAAATATTTCACTCTATGTGTGATGAATCTATATTATATATGTGTTTTACTTCCTGACATGAGGGGCAGGAAATATTGAAGTTTTTCCTGATATTCTAGTATTTTACATGTATCCGTGGCAGTGAGGCAGACTCTGGAAGCTGGTCTGTTTTAAAGCTATTTATCCATATTTATTCTCTCCACAGAGGACGGTTTTATGTCTTGTTCTGTTTGATTTGGACTCGGAGCTCGCAGTGGGGGGGTTGAACTGTCGGTACACAGTATCTGTGTATTGCTGAACATCTCTGCTTTAACTGGACTTGGTGGTTCTGTGACGGCATGTGTGATGGACTCCAGTATTTTATGTTACGATCAGATGATGTTGTTGCACTTCTTCTCTCTGTGCAGTGAGTTAAAGGTCCGGTTGGTTTGGATTTGTTCTTCTTGACCCGTTCGCCACACTGAGCCAAACTCCTAATGTTTAATACTGTAAATATGTATCTGAAAATGCCAAATCTATTTTTATAATTTGTTTGAGCAATGTGTTGATTGATCTGATATCTGCTCACAGTGTAAAGGTCTTACTGGTTACATTTAGGGCCATAGTTTCCAGGTTTGGAATATAAAACAGATTTAAAAAGTTTCTTTTTGTTAGTTTTTGAAGATTTTTACCTGTTAGAAGGAAATCTGATGGCTGTTGCAATATTTAAATGTCTTATTAAAAAACTCCAACACTAACAAATGTTTCCATCTCTTTATTTCTGCTTCTTTACATGTAAAGCCAACTTTCCTATGGGACCAGCTCAGAACCAAATTATATAGAATCATCATGTTGTCAGATTCAGATCGGTCCACATACAGTCCAGGTCATCCTGAACTCAACCGAAAAATGGGCTTAGTTCAGACATACAGCACCTTCAAAAAGTATTCACACCCTTAAAACTTAGTTTATAATGACAGATCCACAAGAGAACTCTTAATTGTGAGCTTCACAAATCTGACCTTCAGGAAAGAGTGGCAAGAAGAAAGATATTGATGAAAGAGATCCAGAAGAAGTCATGTTTGCAGTTTTCTACGAGCCATCTAGGAGACACAGCAGAGGTGGAAGAAGGTGCTCTGATCAGAGGAGACTAAGCCCACCGTCTCCACAGTAAAACATGGTGGTGGCAGCATCATGCTGTGGAGATGCTTCTCTTCAGCAGGAACAAGGAAGATGTGTGGAGGTAAATCCAAGGCAATCCGGGAAGAGAACCTGTTGGAGGCTGCAGAAGACTTGAGACTGGGGTGGAGGTTCACCTTCCAGCAGAACAACCTTAAAAATACAGTCAGAGCTACAATGAACGGTTTAGATCAAAGATGTTCTCCATCCAATCTGACTGAGTTATTTTCCAAGGGAAAAAAGCCAGGGCTTCAGTCTATAGATGTAAAGCTGCTAGAGACATACCCCATAGGTGCTTCTACAAATTAATGACTAATCGTAATTAATCATTAATCATAAGTCATTGAAATACTCGTCAACTAATTTAGTAATCAAATAATCATTAAATGCTGAAAGAAAACCCCACTCAGAGCAGTAATTAAGCCAAAACTGAGCAAAATATACACTGCTCAAAAAAATAAAAGGAACACTCAAATAACACATCCTAGATCTGAATGAATGAAATATTCTCATTGAATAGTTTGTTCTGTACAAAGTTGAATGTGCTGACAACAAAATCACACAAAAATTATCAATGGAAATCAAATTTATTAACCAATGGAGGCCTGGATTTGGATTTGGACACACACAAAATTAAAGTGGAAAAACTCACTACAGGCTGATCCAACTTTGATGTAATGTCCTTAAAACAAGTCAAAATGAGGCTCAGTATTGTGTGTGGCCTCCACGTGCCTGTATGACCTCCCTACAACACCTGGGCATGCTCCTGATGAGACGGCGGATGGTCTCCTGAGGGATCTCCTCTCAGACCTGGACTAAAGCATCCGCCAACTCCTGGACAGTCTGTGGTACAACGTGACGTTGGTGGATGGAGCGAGACATGATGTCCCAGATGTGCTCAATCGGATTCAGGTCTGGGGAACGGGCGGGCCAGTCCATAGCTTCAATGTCTTCATCTTGCAGGAACTGCTGACACACTCCAGCCACATGAGGTCTAGCATTGTCCTGCATCAGGAGGAACCCAGGGCCAACCGCACCAGCATATGGTCTCACAAGGGGTCTGAGGATCTCATCTCGGTACCTAATGGCAGTCAGGCTTCCTCTGGCGACCACATGGAGGGCCGCCCGGCCCCCCAAAGAAATGCCACCCCACACCATTACTGACCCACTGCCAAACCGGTCATGCTGAAGGATGTTGCAGGCAGCAGATCCCTCTCCACGGTGTCTCCAGACTCTGTCACGTCTGTCACATGTGCTCAGTGTGAAGCTGCTTTCATCTGTGAAGAGCACAGGGTGCCAGTGGCGAATTTGCCAATCCTGGTGTTCTCTGGCCAAGCGTCCTGCACGGTGTTGGGCTGTGAGCACAACCCCCATTTGTGGACGTTGGGCCCTCATACCATCCTCATGGAGTCGGTTTCTGACCGTTTGTGCAGACGCATGCACATTTGTGGCCTGCTGGAGGTCATTTTCCAGGGCTCTGGCAGTGCTCCTCCTGTTCCTCCTTGCACAAAGGCGGAGGTAGCGGTCCTGCTGCTGGGTTGTTGCCCTCCTACGGCCTCCTCCACGTCTCCTGGTGTACTGGCCTGTCTCCTGGTAGCACCTCCAGGCTCTGGACACTACGCTGACAGACACAGCAAACCTTCTTGCCACAGCTCGCATTGATGTGCCATCATGGATGAGCTGCACTACCTGAGCCACTTGTGTGGGTTGTAGAGTCCGTCTCATGCTACCACGAGTATGAAAGCACCACCAACATTCAAAAGTGACCAAAACATCAGCCAGAAAGCATAGGTACTGAGAAGCGGTCTGTGGTCCCCACCTGAAGAACCACTCCTTTCTTGAGTGTGTCTTGCTAATCGCCAAAGATTTCCCCCTGTTGTCTTTTCCATTTGCACAACAACATGTGAAATTGATTGTCAATCAGTGTTGCTTCCTAAGTGGACAGTTTGATTTCACAGAAGTTTGATTTACTTGGAGCTATATTGTGTTGTTTAAGTGTTCCCTTTATTTTTTTGAGCAGTGTATATACATTTTGCATTTAAGATGAAAAACCTTCTTTGTCTGTAAATATGCTCTATCCACAACTCCTCAAGTGGCATAGTTGTAGCTTCACCTGGTTCAAATTCAGGAAAATATCTCCTATTAAGCACCTTTAGTTATCCGATTATTAATCAAAAAAATAGTCGACAGATTAATCGATTAGCAAAATAATCGTTAGTTGCAGCCCTACTGATATTAAAACAGGCAGCAGGAAGATGGGAATAACTGTCACTAAATGCATAAACAGAGCTGCGTTCACAGTCACTGTTTTCAGCTGAATCTATAGACTCTGTCAGGTCTTAAGATCAGCAGCTGGTGTTTCTAAACCCTGAATAAAACCCTGAACTCCACAGATTGGAGATCAGAAAGGAGCATTCACAAACACCTCCTGATGTTTAAAACGGTTTATAAATCCTGACTGAAACCATGAAGCCCCAGCTAGAAACCCTGATAAGACAGTGTTGTTTAAAACAGGGTTTATAAATCAGACTGCTGATGTTCTGCAGGGTTAATAAGCCAGTGATATGTGATCTGATTCTACTGACATAATATTGCAGCTCTGCGCTGGTTCCTCACTGGGTTTTTACAGAACCACTTAAGAACCTTGTGTTAAGTGTAACACAGTACAGTCATATGAAAAAACACAGAGGCCACCTTTTGACACCTCAGATGGGTTTTTAGCTAATCATGAATAAGAAAAGCATCAGGAATATCAATTCTTGTTCTTACCTGTCCTGGGTCTCCACTTCATGTCTTTCATTCAGGCAATGGTGATAATCTGCTGCTGATCCAGGTTGATCCATTTACCCAGAAAGCATCCACCAGCTGATTCCTCCATCACTTGTCTCTGAACAGCAGAACCACCTTTGTTTCTGGACAGGTTAGCCTTTGATTGTGATAACAAAGACCTGATGCACAGACATAAAAACAGAACAGAGTTTTATCAGATTTTCTTTCTACTATAGCTTTGTTTCCAACAAAACTTTTTAAATGTACATAAAAAATACTATGGAAAGTCCAAAGAAAATTAGACTTAACTTTACAGCAGAGAAATTGTGATTTTTTTTTAATCTTCCTCGGAGCTTGTTATCAGTCTAAAGCCTGAGGGAACTCAGATGCTGCATGGACTGAGTGGGTCTAAATGCTAAATTGTGCCCATTATCTGTTAACTTTGCCTCAGGTGATCAGACCTGCAGGCCTTCAGAGCTCAATGATTCCTACATCCTGAGGCTCCTTCAGCAGGACGTGTTCCTCAGCTACCTGCGTGCTGCAGGGACGAAGGTTACATCACCTCATCACATGGCAGCTGCCCCCAGAGCAGCAGGAAGTGATTGGAAATGCAGATGAGGTTTGTGTGGGATTTCTGGAGCGGCTGCCAGCTCACTGAGGTCAGTGTGAATGAGCTCATGGCATGCATACACAATGAGATCTTTTTATTTATCTCATAAAGTTGCAGCACCGATCCATATTTTCTATATTAAAGTCTTATTGGAGCTGAGGATTGGAGTTTGAGACTTAATGAGTTTCATCTCGTAGTGAATCTTTTGGAGCCTCCCACGCAGCCAAACATCAGCTGCTCCACACACTGCACAGCGGAGCGGCTCAGCGACCCTCTGCTTGTTTTATTCATCACTGCAGGTTTAGCACAGATTCCTAACTCCTACTTAACTCTCATTCCTCATCAGGATTCTGTCTGAGGCCAAAGCAAAAACAAGTAACTTCTTCCAAGAATTCAGAGAAACGCCGTCCTGCACATAACACCAAATATAAGCAATACAGATGTGAGCAAGGTCGCTGTCTGTCTGTTCCTTTCAGATGGAGGAGATGCCTCCATCTTTTTCAGGGTAATGTCTTTGTATATCAGAGCTGGTTACCTGAATTTTCATCAGCCTTTCACTGTTTACTCACTGAAAATCAGTCAGTCTGGTGCTCAGCAGGTTTCAAACTGAACAACTAAGACAGTTCTGTCTGCCGGCATCAGAGCAGCGCTGCAGGTCCGGTCCAGCAGCATTTAAACCTGCTGTGTTGCTGCTTCTTATCAAAGAGAAAAATTTAAAGCCATCCATCCTCTCAAACCTCAGAGTTTTCTGTCAAACAGTTTGGGAAATATCCTTCCAATGTCCTTCTGAATAGAAATGCTATCAACATTTCTTCATTCCCCAAAGAAATTAATGTCTTTTATAGTTACAGTTTAATTTTAAACTTCATAATCCAACTGCCCCCCCTGCCCAGGAGGAAAGCAGAGACCAACCAATGGTGGAAGCAGGCACAGACACATTAAATGCATTAAAGCTGAAAACTCTATTTCTGGCATTTATAAAAAGACACAGGATCACACTATTGTCGATATTATCAAGCAAGAAATCACTTGAAAACAGAAAAACTAAACTGCCCATCCTAACCAGAACATTTCATAGGCATGTCCCGATCTGATTGCAGCTTTTAAATGATACCTGTCATTGTGCTGCCTGATTTATGTCAGCCACACGCAGGATGTGTAAAAATCCCAGCCTAGGTTCGTTTGCATTAAAGGCCACAGAGGTTATTATGTTGATCACAACAATCCAGGTGATTTTTCCTCTTTGCACTGATGTTCACAGTAAAACAGAGACTGTCGGCTGGAGCTTCCTGTCTGTTTGGATCATTATCTATGTGATTTTCTCCTTCTGACCTAAATCTGTCTCAGAAAACGGTTCTAACAGAAAAAACAATACTGAGAGAAAAATGTGACATTTATATATAAATTTACTTTGACTGAAAAAGAAGCAGTTTTTTTCTGGGCTCAACGAAACATCTTGTAAGGATGGGAGGTGAAACAACCAGAACAATGATCTGCAGCTACTTTAAATGTCTTAATCACAGAAAGAAGCTGCAGCTTCAACCTTCTCACGCCTGCTGGCCCACAGGTTTCATGTGAAAGAAAACAGCAAAGTTCTGTTCAGAAAGAGGTCAGAGGTCAGAAATAAATTTGGCATAAAATATCTGCTATCTGAGCTTCAGATATTGGTATCAGCTAACCCTGGGTTGACCTCTAATGCAGACCATTCGGGTTCTTATTTTACTGCACCTCTAAATACTGAGTTTTTACCTGTATAAATGGCATTGATTTACATGAGTTATTGGACCGGGCCTCAGTAACAGCAGATGCATAATCTAAATTACTAAAAGTAGTATATGGGGGAAAAAAATTCCATCTGGGATTGAAAACAGTGTTTCTTGCTTAAATCTCATTCAGTCTCATGGGTTGAACTTTTCTTTTCATTATCGTGTGACTGTGAACTTATGGTTATGTAATGTCTTTATTTTAATATGCTTGTCAGGCTCTGGGTGAGACTCTGGCTGAGGAGAAAGATAATCAAAAAGTCAGTTCTCATAACAACTTGACTTGCCCAGGAGCTCGTTCTCACTGTGATTTCTCCATCCCTGGTATGAAAGCACTGGACTTACCGTGAGCAACAGAGAAACACTCTAACTCTGGTGGAAAATGTCCTTCCTCTATGTTTCATTTCCAGCGTCTGCCTGGTCGAGTCCTCCAACGGTCTCTGCACCAGCAAACAGAGGCGGATTTGAGCTAAACTATGAGATGTTAAGTAAAGGGAAAGTGGTGTACTCAGTTTGTGAAAACAGATTCAGATTCGGACTTGTTTCCAGGAATTACCAGTTGAATAGAACTATCAGGTTAATCTTGAAGCGAAATGCAGAAGTTTTTGGAAAATAAGTCCTAAAAAAGGAGATTTTATTCTCAGGGAGGTTTTTACTTGGTTAAATAAAGGTTAGATAAAACTTTCCACTAGACCAGGTTGGGTGTTTTGGTGTAAATTTCTAATTTAAATTATTTTTCAAGTCTTTTATTTGACTTTTGAACCAATTAGAAGAATCTGTGTCCTTTTAGCACGTTTTGTGCCTTTCTGCATGGAGTTTCCATGCTCTCCCTGTGCATTCTTGGATTGTCTCTGGTCTCTTTAAATTGCCCTTCGTTACAAGTGTGTGCCTGAATTGTTGTGTGTCTCTATGTTGGCCTGTGATGTACAGGCCAACATAGAGACACACTCGTCAATGACCACTGGAGATAGGCACCAGCTATGGTGAGCAGCAGACTAAACCTGACTGTTGCTCATTTCAACTCTTCTCCAGTTTATATATTTATGCAATGTGGATCTTTTAGCACCAAACTGATGGTGGAGTGATGTTTGGATCATCTGTGGACCTACTAGAAGCAGCATAAAGTTACAGTTTAGTCTTATTGTCATGCATGTCTATGTGTGAGTTATTCTTTATTTGAAGTGAATCTGAAGAACCCAGCAGCCTGTTGGAGCTGCATCTGGAACACGACACAGAGCTGCAACAAAAGCGGACTCTGAAAATGGAAATCAGAGCGTTATGAAAGGAGGAGGAAGAGGCTCCAGGGAGAGCTCATGACACCTCTGTAAAGACATTAGTAACTCCCCTCTCCCTGGGCTCTGTGAGCAGATTAAAGCTGCATAAAGGATAGCAGGTCCACCTCTAAGCTACTGTGAAGGAGAAACTTCCTCCTGCACAAAAGTTTTGCTCTGCACCACAGCCCAAATCAGCTTTGAAGAATTAATCCGTGTATAATGAAGAGGAGAAGGTAAACAAACAGAGGACAGGAAAGGGACCTGTGAGAGGACATGTGCGCTCAGGAGGTAAAAGCTTCTTCCTCCAGAGGAACACAGAGGTGAAAACAGCGGCTGAATGAAGGAAATGAAGAAGCTAAAGGCTTGGGGGTCCTCTGGGAGGCTCCTGGGAGCCTTTCTGCAGCTTGATCTTAAAGCCCGGCTCACTCTCTCTCATATGTCCAGCTTAATATTACTGCCTTTGTCTTTCAGTGCTTCATTCAAACCCTCTGCCCCAGCGGCACACATGCTCTGCCTGCAAATCCCCCTCCTGCCTCCTTTTCCCACCATCTCTCTCCATGGAGAGGAGCAAAGAAAGAACATCTTCCTTCTGACAAAATCAGAATTTCCTTAGAGCCCGGATTAAACTATGAGTGACCCATCAGACAATTACTGAACCTCCAGCTCCTTATCAGACTCACAGAGCTGCAGAACAAGCTTCAGCCAACATCTCAGAGGTCCTCACACCTTCAGGTCAACTGACTCCTTCACATCTTCACGGCAGGATTTAGGATATAGGTTCCTGATCAGGAACGTCCAGCAGATCCACTCCCTGAGGACAGCACACTGACACTTCACCTCTGAGTGAGAAGACTGTTGGTGTATTAGGTTTAACAGACCCACACTGCCACCTAGTGGCGACGTAACATAACTGCAGCATGAACAAAAATTCCCTGAACCTGAGTCACTAAGGTTCCTGAGGTTCCTCTAGCTGTGAGGTTCCTGTAGTTGTGATGCTTCTTCTACCTGTGAGGTTCTTCTAGTTGTGAAGTTCCTTTAGCTGTGAGGTTCTTCTACCTGTGAGGTTCCTCTAGCTGTGAGGTTCTTCTAGTTGTGAAGTTCCTCTAGCTGTGAGGTTCTTCTACCTGTGAGGTTCCTCTAGCTGTAAGGTTCTTCTAGTTGTGAAGTTCCTCTAGCTGTGAGGTTCTTCTACCTGTGAGGTTCCTCTAGCTGTAAGGTTCTTCTAGTTGTGAAGTTCCTCTAGCTGTGAGGTTCTTCTACCTGTGAGGTTCCTCTAGCTGTGAGGTTCTGCTAGCAACACCATGCAAACACAGTTCATCCTTAAACTTGATTCCTTTGTTTTCCAGTCAGGACCAAAGGTTCATGCATGGTAACAGATGTGTTTCATAACCTCTGCAGCTTCAGTGATGCTCGGCATCAGCAGCAGATGGGCGAGTTCACAGTTAAGCATCCTGATCCAATCCATGTGTGAGCTTGCTTCTCCTCCGAGGGATGGGCTTCCTCCCAGTTCTGCCCTAGAACTCTGACGTGGATAAAGAGCAGCTTCTTCCCTCCATCCAGGAACATTATGAAGAGGATCTCTGGAATTAAGTTTCCTGGATGAGGGAGCACTGAGTCACAAGGATAAAGTGATGACAAAGTGGCTCAATGATCAGAACACCTAAATGTTGGACCTGTGGTCAGGAAATTCCCCTGATCTGAACCTATGAGAACATCTGATCCGAACCGCCTCTGAAATGGATCTAGTGCCGTTAATTGTTCTTAAATAACAGAAACAGAATAAAGTAAAGTTTGTGTCACTGATAACAATGTTAAGACGATAAATCTTCCTGAATTATTCTGGATCTTAAATTTTAAACGAGCCCAATAGAACCTTACTGTTTGAGCTGCTTGTATGTTCTGATTTATGCTGCAGATGTTGACTGGCTCTGCTACCTGAGTGTTACCTCAGAGATCAGCCGATAAATGTTTCACATCTGAGAGACGGAGATGGATGCAGGAGTAAAACCAGCAGCACCATCAGGCAGGAAGAAAGCTTCAGCAGCTTCAGCTGTCCTCCACAGCTAAAATCTGCAGCCTCCAATTCCCTGAAGAACATCACAATAAATCAGATAAATGCTAGTTGGTGAGAGACTGACCTGGATCACCTCAGCGGTGGGAGTGTGATAACGTGGCCTACAGGATCCATGAGTGTTTGTATCAAACATTTGTCAGACATCAAACACTAGTTTTTGCAGAGGAACAAAGAGGAACCTCTGAGCAGATCATAGTTTGAGGAAGAACATCCAGTCAGGACTTAATATGGCAACAAAAACATGGTTCAGAACAACAGAAAGATTTACATCTCAGGCAAGATTACCCTAATACTCCTTAGGTAAAACTGGGACAAGAGCGCCACCTTGTGTTCTGCCCTGTTTCTTCTTCTTTTTCTTTCAGCTTTTGCTTTTTAGAGGTCGCCACAGCAATTCATCCGTCTCCATCTAACCCCATCTTCCTCTCTCACACCCACTACCTCCATGTCCTTTTTCACTCCATCCATAAATCTCTTCTTTTGTCTTCCTCTAGGCCTCCTGCCTGGCAGTTCCAGCCTCACCATCCCTCCTCTTTACATATCCAAAACATCTCGTCTGGCTTTTCTGGCTTTATCTCCATCACATCTAACATAAGCTGTCCCTCTGATGTACTCATTCCTGATCCTATCCATCCTCGTGACCTCGTCACTCCCAAATAGAACCTCAACATCTCCATCTCTGCCTCCTGTCTCTTCCTCAGTGCCACCGTCTGCAACAGTACCAACCACTGCAGCACCATGCACCAGTTTGCTCACCAGGCAGCCAGGGTGGCGCTATTGTGATGCAACCCTTCTCTGGTCTAAATTTACTTTTTTATTCTTCTGTAGAAGTTTCCTTAATTCCAATTTTTAATTTTACTGGATTACTCAGAAATGTATTTCTGGCTCTATTTCTTACTTTAACCTTGAGAAACACAGCAGATCCAAATCAGACAAGTTGAAATTTTATTAAAAGGTTCCAACAGAATCCGCAAGTTTGCCTTCAGAAACCAGAATCTTGTTTATTTCATTAAAGTAAAGAACAGCACATGGTTCCTTCTGCTTCAGTCTTTCCAGCTGATTCCCAGCGTCTCAGCGATGAAGGCGAAGATGTGTGTGTCCTCCAGGATGGCCTTGGCTGTGGGTTTTCCCGCTCCGTGCCCACTGCGGGTGTCCACGCGGACCATCAGGGGCTGCCGCTGCTGCGGGCTGCTGCCCACGCCGTGCTGCAGAGTGGCACAGAACTTCAGCGTGTGCAGGGGCACCACACGGTCGTCATGATCTGCAGTCAGGAGCAGCACGGCTGGGTACGAGGGGCCGGAGTACGGAGGCTCAGGCAGGTTTTGGAGAGGAGAATACCTGAAGACAAGGAGAAGGGAGGAAACGTCAGATGAAGGAACTCCAACTCTACTGCTGAGATCAAGAGGAACATGGCTGGGAGAAAAGCTCTGGTCTAACACATAAAACTAAACTCTGCTGGAGGAGTGAAGGTGGAAGTCCTCCCTTGGATTTCATTAGTTCTGATGAAGATAACTTCTCTGTGATTGTAGGAAGGAACGTGCTGATTAAATGTGAAGAAGTCGGATGTTCTAGTGATTCAGAGGCTGAAACATGTGCGTTCTTCTCTGCATATTCAGACCTTCCTGATCAGGTACAGCTGGTTCAAAAGATCAAACTGCTGCAGAGTGTTTACTGTACTTGATGAGCCACTGGAACTGTTCTGGGTCGTCAGAGCAGCCGTAGTCGGTGGTCCAGGCGTGGCCGATGGTGAACTTGTGGAACTTCAGCATGTCCATGACTCCCACCTCTGCAACCACACAGCCGAACAGCTCCGGACGCTGGATCATACATGCCGCTGTAAATGCAAATAACATTAGTCCACCAGATTTAACCCACACACAAAGTGATCGTCCTGCAGAACCTCCAGCAGATGTGCAAAGCATCAGAGCTTCCTGCTGGAACGTCCTGCAGAACATCCAAAAGAAATGTCTTGCAGAACATCCTGATAAACACCCTACAACAGCTTCTACAGAACAACATACTGAACATCCTGGTGTGGATGGTGTTCTGCAGACTGTCTCCATATTTCCCACAGAACAAGTTGACCCAGACTCTCACCGGCTAAAAGGCCTCCATTAGAAGCTCCGTTGATGGCGATGCGGCTGGCCGTGGTGTACTGTTCCTGGATCAGATACTCTGCTGCGCTCTGGAAGTCATCAAAGCAGTTCTGCTTCTTCCCTAACGTCCCAGCTGCAGACAGTGAACATATTTAGAGACGAGACGTAGGAAAACTGGCGTTCCAGTGTCAGTGCAGCTACCTTTGTGCCAGGTGAGGCCGTACTCTCCGCCCCCTCTGATGTTGGCCACGGCCAGGATTCCCCCCAGGTGTCTCACAAACAACAGGTAGGCCACACTGGGTCAGGGAACCAGGAACAGAACACTGAAACCCTGTTTCTCTAACAATCCATTCAAATCACAGAGAAGCAGGAAAAATCTGGACTGAGCTGATCAAGAACCAAGTCAGGAACCAACATTAACCAGACAAAATTACCTCAGGTACTAAGGTACCAATAGTTCAGAACCCGTTCAGAACCAGCTATAGTCACTCACTTGTAATAAGGCTGGATAGAAGCCTCAAAGCCTCCGTATCCGTACAGGAACACCGGATGGGTCCCGTCCCTCTGCAGGCCCTTGGTGTGAACCAAGAACATGGGAATCCTGGTTCCATCCTTACTGGGGTAGAAAACCTGAAAACCACACGAGAGAAAGAGTTCAGACCATCTCTCAGCAGCATGGAGATCCAGTCAGAGAGGCCAGATGGTTTGGATATGAGCAGAGCAAGGATGGTGGACACAGAGGAGGAACAGAGAAAGATCTCAGAGAAGGTTCCTGGATGCAGTGGAGGAGGATCTACTGAGGGATCATGGGACAGAGCAGGATGATGAGGAGATCTGCTGTGGGGGCAACTGGAAGAAGGGGGAGAACCATGAAGAAGGTCTGAGAGGTTGGAAGCCGCTAAGATACCAAGAACACAACAATAAAAATCCGTGCTGAGAGAGTCCTGCAGAACCTGAACATATCTGGTTCAGTTTAGACCCAACACTGCTTTACAGGAGAAAACCGTCCAGAACTGGCCCGGCTACTACAGTGTAATAAGAAGGTAACAGAAGACAGAACTGTCCAGAACCGGCCCGGCTGCTGTCATCAGACTGAGTCTAATTGTGTCTTACTTTATGTTTTATTTGAACCTCTGAGCCTGTGATGTTCTGACACACTGAGGCCTTTCAGCATGGTTCTGTTAGTAGTTCTGTTACTGTCAGTCAGTCTAAGGCTCCGTGCTCCAATCATTTCATTGGTGAATAAACTTCAGCCGGGTCTATTTCCTGGTTCCTATTGTTCGTTATCCATCCCAGCAAGAACATAGCCGAGGAGGAGAATTTTAAATGGACCCATCAGTCTGTTTATGAGTCTATAAACCAATAGTCTACTGATCCGATCTTTGGGCCCACACAAGGTCCAGATTCAATCCAGAGCCCAACCAGTTAGATAGACTACAAGCATGTCTTGAAGACATAAAAACTTGGATGACTTTAAATTTTCTGCTTCTAAATTCAGACAAGACAGAAGTTGTCGTCTTTGGACCGGAGTCTTTAAAAAAGAAACTGCTTAGTCAATCACTTAACCTGGATGGCATTAAATTGACCTCCGATAATAAAGTAAAAAACCTTTGTGTTACTTTTGACCAGGACATGTCATTTAAATCCCATATTAAACAGGTTTCTAGGATTTCCTTTTTTCATCTCCGGAACATTGCCAAAATTAGAAATATCCTGTCCAGGATTGATGCTGAAAAACTAGTCCATGCATTTGTTACTTCAAGGCTGGACTATTGTAATTCTTTACTATCAGGATGTCCACAGAATGCAGTTAAAAGTCTTCAGCTGATTCAAAATGCTGCAGCAAGAGTTCCGATGAAAATTAAAAAGAGATCATATCTCCCCTACTTTAGCTTCCCTTCATTGGCTCCCTGTTAAATCCAGAATAGAATTTAAAATTCTCCTCCTCGCATATAAAGCCCTTAATGATCTAACTCCATCATACATCAAAGATCTGATTGTTCCATATGTTCCTAACAGAGCACTTTGTTCTCAGACTGCATGTTCACTGGTGGTTCCTAGAGTCTCTAGAAGTAGAATGGGAGGCAGATCCTTTAGTTATCAGGCTCCTCTACTGTGGAACCAGCTCCCGGTTTTAGTCCGTGAGGCAGACACCCTGTCTACTTTTAAGGCTAGGCTTAAAACTTTCCTTTTTGATAAAGCTTATAGTTAGAGTAGCTTAGGTTATCTTGAGCTATCTTCCTTATTTTACATCCGTCGTCTTCTCCCCTTGTTGGATGGAGTAAGGGGGAGTCAGGATTACCCTAAACCGGCTCAGTTATGGTTGAGGTGCAAACACACCCTCCATTTCTGCTACCTGTATGACCCGCTCTCTTTTCCAATGGTTATGGTCAATCTGACAGAGAGAGGTATCCCAATCGTTGTGTTTTTTAGTATAACAATGGCCATCAGTGGGCTCTAGATGGACAAACTGTCTACTTTTAAAGCTAGGCTTAAAACTTTCCTTTTTGATAAAGCTTATAGTTAGAGTGGCTTAAGTTATCCTGAGCTATCTCTGTAGTTATGCTGCTATAGGCTTAGGCTGCTGGAGGACATAATGACCACTTTCACCCTCTTCGCTACATTCTCACACTACTCTCCAATTTTGCATTATTTGCTCTTATTTCAGCTTTTAACTTTATGTTCTCTCTCTTTTCTCTTCCTAGAAGCTACACCTCGCCTGACTCTGTGTCTACCTGTGACACCTTTCTGGAGAGGGTAATCCTCCAAGCTTCTGCTGGCAACAACTTAATGCTCACCCTCCATCGATGAGCCACATGGCCCTGTCTTTCAGTGTTTAACCCTTTCTCTCTCCTAGACATGGCGATTGACTGAGCTTTTATTATGACTAACTCTATGTGCTCTCTTTCAGACTCTAAACTTGAAAACTGGCTCAGAGTTTATCTGTTCTTTCTTTCAAGGTGAAACGACTAAAGGAGCTACGTCCATTAACATTTACTTTTCCTTCCCATAGAAAGTACTCCTGGTTCAGTGCTGCTCTGTTCTCTCTAACCCCCAGTCGGTCGTGGCAGATGGCCACTCACACTGAGCCTGGTTCTGCTGGAGGTTTCTTCCCGTTAAAAGGGAGTTTTTCCTCTCCACTGTCGCTACATGCATGCTCAGTATGAGGGATTGCTGCAAAGTCAACGCCAGTGACTGTCCACTGTCTCTACATGTTCATCCGGGAGGAGTGAATGCTACAAGTCACTGACTGGATGCAATCTGCTGGGTTTCCTTAGACAGAAAAACTTTTTATCCAATTTGAATAAATAACTGAATCTGACTGCACTGTTCAATGATTAGGATTAATTGGAATGTATGTACCTGACTTTTGTGAAGTGCATTGAGACGACATGTGTTGTGAATTGGCGCTATATAAATAAAACTGAATTGAATTGAATTGAATTGAATCAGAACCAGGAAATAATTTCAGATTTAATGTTTTCTTCCTAATGCTGAAAAGTTCTGATTCTGCAGAAACGAAGCAGTATCTTGGCTAAATGACGACCCGTCAGAACAAAATGAACTGACCGCTCGGCCCAGAACACTCATTGCGGACCGTCTGTTAAAAGCTTCATAGCATCATAAACAGAGAGACACAGATCAGTCCAGAATTTCAGCTTTTTAAAACTCACAGTTCTGGTCTATGAGGGGTCAAAGTAACAAAAATTAACTTGAAATAAATTGAAGGTGTAAAATACTGAACATGGTCAAATTGAGTGCCGTAAAAACCAACGTGATTAATTTCGTCTCTGTGGAAATTAGAATCCGTGAATTAGGAGGTCATTAAAATGATAACATGGTAGATATTAAGGTTATCAAATTTAAAGTTGCCTGTTTTCATTCACTGCCTTGATTTTAGCGCCTCCATTTTTACCACTTTATCGGCCCTGTCCCAATACCCACACTACACCCCTCTATGAAGTGTGTACTTTGTACAAGTGCATGTAAGGGTTGAAGTGCACAGGTTACAAGCGTGCAAAATTGGAGAATTGGGACAGTAGGGGTTACGTCATCGACTTGCACCTCTGCACTGTAACTGCAACACCAAAAAGGCCGGGAACCAGCGCTGTTTTCACAGTCTTGCTGCTAAAAAAACTATTTAAAACTGCAACAAGCAATTGTTTTGAGGAGAAGAGAGTGCAGGAAGCGAAGGAGGCTTATACACCGGACTTTCGCCGCGCCAGTGTTTGTTTGAAAGGTAATTTCAGTGTTATGGCCTACTGACTGCCCAGACTCACTCTGAACCCAGTGGTATCTTACAATGTTGAGCCTGGAAAACCAGTAAAAAAATATTTGTCGGCTTGCTGTCTAAAGTTTACGCAGTTCTTATTATTCTGATTTGATGGCTGATTACGTTGATGGTTGTGATTGATTTTGCTCAGAACGTCATCTGCAGCAGTGAATTGTGGGTAATATACTTCGGCGAAGTCCGCTTCGATGCGGGCTTCGCCGAAGTGTGGATTGAGGGCACAAAGGGGGCGGGGCTAAGGACCACTCTGGAGAATTGGGACACACTACGCACTCGAACCCGTCAACGGGAATGCGCAATTCAGGGAAACAAGGGTGGAAGTGCGAGTATTGGGACAGGGCCATCGTTTCATTCATCGCGGTCGCAGCGTAATTTTTGTTCCTTCCGGTAGAACGGAATACGGCAGCAGCCCCGGCACGACATGACACGACATTTCCCATGATTCCTTCATGAGGACCACTAAATCGAGGCACGTGACGTCGCCCGGTACGGCGGAGCCGGGGTCCCACCCTGGAGCCAGGCCTGGGGTCGGGACTCGTTGGAGAGCGCCTGGTGGCCGGGTTGCTCCTCGCGGGACCTGGCCGGGCCAAGCCCGAACGAGAGACGCGAGGCCATCCCCCAGTGGGCCCACCACCTGCAGGGGGAACCGTGAGGGACTGGTGCAAAGAGGATTGGGTGGCGGACGAAGGTGGATACCTCAGCGGCCCGATCCCCGGATGCTTAGGCTGTCTCTAGGGACGTGGAATGTTACCTCACTGAGGAGCCTGAAGGAGCCTGAGCTTGTGCGGGAGGTCGAGAGATATCGACTAGAAATAGTCGGGCTCGCCTCCACGCCCAGCGTGGGCTCTGGAACCCATCTCCTTGAGAGGGGCTGGACTCTCTTCTACCTTGGAGTGGCCCACGGGGTGAGGCGGCGGGCTGGGGTGGGTTTGCTTGTTGCCCCCCAGCTCAGCCGTCTAGTGTTGGGGTTTACCCCGGTGGATGAGAGGGTCGTATCCCTGCGCCTTCGGGTCGGGGATAGGTCGCTGACTGTCGTTTTGGCCTACGGGCCGAGCGGTAGTGCGGAGTACCCAGCCTTCTTGGTGCCCCTGTCGGGGGTGCTGGATAGTGCCGCTCCCGGGGACTCCATTATTCTGCTGGGGGACTTCAACGCCCACGTTGGAAACGACTGTGACACCTGGAGAGGCGTGATCGGGAGGAATGGCCTCCCCGATCTGAATCCAAGTGGTGTTTTGTTATTGGACTTCTGTGCTAGTCACGGATTGTCCATAATGAACACCATGTTCAAGCATAAGGGTGTTCATCAGTGCACTTGGCACCAGGACACCCTAGGCAGGAGGTCAATGATCGACTTTGTTGTCATATCATCAGACTTTCGGCCGCATGTTTTGGACACTCGGGTGAAGAGAGGGGCTGAGCTGTCCACTGATCACCACCTGGTGGTGAGTTGGATCCGCTGGAGGAGGAGAAAGCCGGACAGACCTGGCAGGCCCAAGCGCATAGTGAGGGTCTGCTGGGAACGCCTGGCGGAGCCCTCGGCCAGGGATGTATTCAACTCCCACCTCCGGGAGAGCTTTGACCAGATTCCGGGGGATGTTGGAGACATAGAGTCCGAGTGGACCATGTTCTCCGCATCTATTGTCGATGCTGCTGCCCGTAGCTGCGGCCGTAAGGTCTGCGGTGCCTGTCGCGGCGGCAATCCCAGAACCCGGTGGTGGACACCGGCAGTAAGGGATGCTGTCAAGCTGAAGAAGGAGTCCTATCGGCTATGGTTGGCTTGTGGGACTCCTGAGGCGGCTGACGGGTACCGTGAGGCCAAGCATGCTGCGGCCTGAGCTGTGGCAGAGGCAAAAACTCGGGCCTGGGAGGAGTTTGGTGAGGCCATGGAGAAGGACTACCGGTCGGCCTCGAAGCGATTCTGGCAAACCGTCCGGCGCCTCAGGAGGGGGAAGCAGTGCTTCGCCAACACTGTTTATAGTAGGGGTGGGTGGCTGCTGACCTCGACTGGGGACATTATCGGGCGGTGGAAGGAGTACTTCGAGGATCTCCTCAATCCTGCCATCACGCATTCCCTGGTGGAAACAGAGGCTGGGGACTCGAGGTTGGACTCTTTCATCACCCAGGCTGAAGTCACCGAGGTGGTTAAAAAGCTCCGCGGTGGCAAGGCTTCGGGGGTGGATGAGATCCGCCCTGAGTACCTCAAATCTCTGGATGTTGTGGGGCTGTCATGGTTGACACGCCTCTTCAACATTGCATGGCGGTCGGGGACAGTACCTCTGGACTGGCAGACCGGGGTGGTGGTCCCCCTTCATAAGAAGGGGACCGGAGGGTGTGTTCCAACTACAGGGGGATCACACTCCTCAGCCTCCCTGGTAAGGCCTATGCTAGGGTATTGGAGAGGAGAGTCCGGCCGATAATCGAACCTCGGCTTCAGGAGGAGCAGTGTGGTTTTCGTCCCGGCCGTGGAACACTGGACCAGCTCTATACCCTCTACAGGGTACTCGAGGGCTCATGGGAGTTTGCCCAACCGGTTCACATGTGTTTTGTGGACCTGGAGAAGGCATTCGACTGTGTCCCTCGTGATGCCTTGTGGAGGGTGCTCCAGGAGTATGGAATCGGGGGCCCTTTATTAGGGGCCATCCGGTCCCTGTACGAGCGGAGCAGGAGTTTGGTCCACATTGCCGGCACTAAGTCGGACCTGTTCCCGGTGCATGTTGGACTCCGGCAGGACTGCCCTTTGTCACCAGTCCTGTTCATAACTTTTATGGACAGGATTTCTAGACACAGCCGTGGGCCGGAGGGGGTCTGGTTTGGGGACCAGTGGATTTCGTCTCTTCTTTTTGCAGATGACGTGGTCCTGCTGGCCCCCTCTAGCCAAGACCTACAGCATGCGCTGGGGCGGTTCGCAGCCGAGTGTGAAGCGGCTGGGATGAAGATCAGCTCCTCCAAGTAAGAGGCCATGGTACTCAACCGGAAAAGGGTGGCTTGTCCTCTTCAGGTTGGAGGGGAGTTCCTGCCTCAAGTGGAGGAGTTCAAGTATCTCGGGGTCTTGTTCACGAGTGAGGGAAGAATGGAGCGGGAGATCGACAGACGGATCGGTGCGGCTGCCGCAGTAATGGGGGCGCTGTGCCGGTCCGTTGAATGAAGAGAGAGCTGAGCCGAAAAGCGAAGCTCTCGATTTACCGGTCGGTCTACGTTCCTACCCTCACCTATGGCCATGAACTTTGGGTCATGACCGAAAGAACGAGATCCCGGATACTCCCTTAGAGATAGGGTCATTCGGGAGGGGCTCGGAGTAGAGCTGCTGCTCCTCCACATCGAGAGGAGCCAGTTGAGGTGGCTCGGGCATCTATACCGGATGCCTCCTGGACGCGTTCCTCGGGAGGTGTTCCAGGCACGTCCCACCGGGAGGAGGCCCAGGGGACGGCCTGGGACACGCTGGAGGGACTATGTCTCTCGGCTGGCCTGGGAACACCTTGGACTCCCCCCGGAGGAGCTGGAGGAGGTGTCTGGGGAGAGGGACGTCTGGGTGTCTCTGCTGAGTCTGCTGCCCCCGCGACCCAATTCCGGATAAGCGGAAGACGATGAGTACGACGAGTATGAGTACATTGTGGGCCGAATAGGATTGGTCGAGCTCGGGCAGCAATGGCGGACGATGGTGGCAAAAAATAAATTGTGAATAAAAATGTAAATAATACGCTTTCTGTGACCCCCAATCGATCAACACCGTGGCTAACAACATCACTGCTGTACTATGCATGCGAATGGCTCTGGACTACAAGTATTCCGCTGTCGCGCCGCGGCTGCTGCCGTATTCCAATCTACCGGAAGCAACAAAAATTACACTGTGAACGCGATGATTGATAAAACTTAAGTGGTAAAAATGGAGGGGCTAAAATCAAGGCACTGCATTAAAAGAGGCAACGTTAAATTTGATAACCTTAATATTTATAACATTAATATTTACCATGTTTTCATTTTAATGACCTGATTTAAATTTCCACAGAGGCAAAATTAATCACATGTTGGTTTTTACGGCACTCAGTTTTACCATGTTCAGTATTTCACACCTTTATTTCATGTCAACTAAATTTTTGTTACTTTGACCCCTCATACTGGTCCATTTCCTGCTCTGTGATATGAAGCTGCTGGTTTTCACACAGAGCTCTGCAGATGTGATTTCTCCACCAGGTGGAGCCGTTTCCTCACAGATCACCAACAGAGCCAACAGAACGTTTGGAGGAACTGGATTGTTCTGAGGCTGAGAACCAAACAGAACATCCTATACTGGACTTCAGCAGGTCCAAGACTCCACAGCAGCAGATGATGTTCTGTATGTTAAACATCTTTAATGGATTTAAAATAAAGAAGAACCCAGAACTGTTCCTCCTAACCTGTGAAACATCTGCACCTTTCACCTAAATGAAAAGCCTTTGATTCAGCTTAAACCCACCACCAGCAGATCCTGGTATCATCTGAAAACTCTGTTGGTCTTCAGAAAATAACCTCTGTCCCATAGTTTATAAGGAGGAGATTTTACAAAACGAACAACGAATGTATCAGGCCCAAAGTCAACAGAAGCAGGAACAACCAAGAGCCATTCTGTAGGACAAACAATCATAACTCTATTTCTTCTGAGAACATCCTGACGGTTCCTTCAGTGACTAACAGAACTTCTGGGAACAATTAAACTCCAACAAATCAGATTTCCTGCTCTGGATCTGATAGAGGCGGGGAGCTGAGAGGGGATTTCCTTCCGAAGTTAAATATATACCGCAGACGAGAAGTCCTGATTTCTGCGGTTCAGTGAATGCATCCTGAGGTGGAAGATGCGTAATTCTCCTCTCAGCTGCTTCTGAGACCTAACATAACCCAGCAGTCTGAGAAGGGTTCAGGCGAAGCTCAGGTAGAACCTTCAGTACACAAATGTTTCAGACCAAGAATGAGGGTGGACCTCTAGGTCCAAACTCACCTGGCTGGTCTGGAAGTCCTCCTGGTTGATGCCTTTAACCTCCACCTCTCTGAACACCCGGGGTTCCGGGCTGGAGTGGCTCAGGTCACAGTGATAAATGATACCTGGGAACACAGCAAGAACCAGCAGATGAACATGATCTGTGGTAAATCAGACTGGAAACCAGTAAGGTACCAGAATGCTTTGTGCTTTTCCACTGATGTTTCAACAACAGAGTGGTGAAAGGAGGTGAACTCCTACAAGAACATTCAGCTGTTGCTGCTGCAGCTCAGATTAACAGAAGGTCAGATGGGGACCAGATGAAGATAATAAGAACAGAGGTGCATTACCAGGAGTGGTAAAGGAGGTGAACTTGTAGAAGAACTCTGAGTGCTTCTTCTTGCAGCTCACTCCAGCAATGGTCCCCACATCCAGAGGCAGATCCCTGATGTGTCGACCGCTCGACAGATCAAACAACTGCAGGATGTCCTTCACGTCGTGGACGTAGTTGACCAGCAGGTGGCACTGGTTCACACAGGAGACAAACCCTGCAGTGGAACACAGGGTGGTGGAGGTCCATTCATTGGTTTGGTTTAACAATAAAAACACTAAAATAACAGGTTATAACGCCAACCATGAAGCTGTGTTCAAAGTAGTGAAGAATCGCTGATGAAGAGATAAAACGGCTTCAAAACAGACCGAAAAATAAAAATCTTGTGTTGTGTAACTTCTGCATGTTTTCTGTCTCCTCTTTTGTTTCTCTGTATTTCTAACCACATTTAATCCCGTCACTGAAATGACTCAGCAGCTAGAAAACTAAAAGCTGAATGTGTTTCTGGATGAGGTTTCACTTTTTAAAGAGTTCCCTCTTAGGAAGACTTTCAGCCACAGACACACAACTTCCCAGTTGTTGTGGTCGGACCGTCACCGAAACATTTGGACGGAAATTCACAGAAAAGCTCTGTTGCAACTCTCAATGGAGTGAAATCGTGGAAATGCAGTTCTGAGGATGAGCGCTTTACGCATTTCTGAAGCTGAACGGAGTTTTTTCAGCAGAAGCCGCAGAGATTATCCCAACAGGACTCTGATTCATTCATTCCCAGCAACAGAGCCTGCTGGAGGGGAGGGCCGCTACTCACCCAGGACGTCCTTCTCATGCTGGGGGATCAGCGTGCTCCAGTTCTGCCTGTCTGGGTTCTGGATGTCGATGTTGATGAGGCGGTACCGAGGGGCGTCCAGGTTAGAGCGAAATGTGAACACGCTCCCTTCATTGGTCACATATGAGTACTGAGCTTCAAAGTTGTCCACCAGTTTGACCCACGGCAGCAGGCCTGCAGGAGAAGGAAACGGGTCACACGGCTCCTCAAACACAAATTTATTCATTCTGATCTACGGAAGCCTGGAGAAACCAAAAACACACTTTCACAACAGCCTGCGTCTGAAAATGTCGACATGCAGTTTGAAAAGTTCTCACAACAACAAAAAAAAATCCACACAGTTATGAAATCTGGACTCTTACTGAACAGACTGAAGCTGGTGTTGCATCACAGACCGAGCAGCTGGATGGAACCAGAGACTCTTTTTAATGAAAACTCTCAAATCTGTGTGACCTGACCCCTGCAGCCCAGGACTGCAACATATCAGGAAAACATGAGGACCCACTGAGGCCCTGCTGCAGACACACTGAGGCCCTGCAGCAGACCCACTGAGGACCCCCTGCAGACCCACTGAGGACCCGCTGGCAGACCCACTGAGGCCCTGCTGCAGACCCACTGAGGCCCTGCTGCAGACCCACCGAGGACCCGCTGGCAGACCTGCTACACATCCATTAAAGACCTGGTGCAGACCCACCAAGGACATATGCCCCTTTTCCACTGGCTCTATTTAGGCCCTGCTGCCCTGCTCCACTCGGTCTTGCTCTACTTGGCACAGAACCTGTTGTGTTTCCACTGATCCACTGACAGTTGGAGTAATGGCTTGAAGCTGTGCTGCCAGTAACGTTACTGTGTGACATTGCCTCATTAAAGTAATCAGCATGAAAAAAAATAAAATTAAATTAATAGAAAATAAAAACATAAACTAAATACTAATAATGTTTGTATTACTGAACATGCACGAATGTCTTATATATGTTTTTTTTATGTATACAATGATCCAGTGGGATAGTTATCTGGACCACAGCCCAGCCAGAACCAGAGTAAGGCTCAGGGGTTCTGATGTGAAGGGGATTTGGCAGAAGACGCTGCCGTCTGGACTGCTAAATATTAGATATTCGTGCTCCACGGATTCAGCAGGATCTTCCTCCCATTTGATCCGATGCAGGAAGTCTGATTACGGGCAGCTGCTCTCTGCCTGCTCCCCCCTCCTGCAGACACTGGATCTCTTAAGGCCCGTCAATAAATGTCAGAACCAAACACGCTCTTCCATGGTGGTTTTGTTTTTGGGAAAATGTTTGTGAGTCTGAACACCTGATGTTATGTGTGATCAGCTGGTTTAGGATGTTATTAAATACAGCGCCCCCTACCTGAATGTAACTCAGAAAGATGAAGTTTCCTTTTTCTTTTCTTTCAGCCTTTCAAACAAAAAACTGGGTACCGGTACGGAATAAACAGTAATGGAAATGAACTATTGCTGATCATTACAGTGAAGATATTGATGAAGAATAACCTACATTTCCCTCTATTTTCTCTTTATTTTCCAGCTGTAGCATCTCAGCCCCTGAAGATCTGACACAAGGAGAGGTGACCCTCCACCCATTAGGTTAAATAAATTATTGGTATGCAGAGCGTAAATGCATAATACCTAAAATATATGTGTCAACCTATCACCTGGCGCTTTGCAGCTGTAATGCGGTAACCACTGATATTGGGATGATCACTGGGATCCGGTATACTGTGCAGCTCCAGACCTGACCCACTGCAACCCCACCCAGGACCCATGGCAGACACACTGCAGAGGTTTCAACAGGAAGGTTCCTCAGAAGAACCTACTTTAGAAACCAGGAAACTTGGAGTTTGGACTTTTCCAGAAATAAATTATTCTGCGGAGGTGAATTAAAAAATCCCCAGAGAATATTTTCCTAAAGTTGATCTAACTGTGCCAGGAGCAACGTTTCCACCTCAGCAACCTTACATAACAGAAAATGTGACAAAACGAGTCTTGTTGAATTTCTTTAGAAAACTGCTCAGGAGGAAATATAGAGAACATTTTTACCTCCTCTTCTGATCTGACTCATTTCATTATCATTTTCTGCCACACTCCAGACTTTAACCTTCCTACCCTGCAGCAGGGACCAGCATTCAGCTCAGTTCGGAGGTTCTGACAGAAAACTGATTCTCAGAGCAGAGGGGAAAGTCTGCAGAAAGCAGCTAAAACAAGACAGTCATTTACATCTGATGTTCACATTTTCTCAGCACAAGATCGGTGGCATTACAACATCCTGAGGTTTATTCAGATGTTGAAAACTCCTGCTGCTCTTGTGGTTCTTCGACCCAGAAGTTCTCAGACCTACATCTGCTGCAGGTTAAACTGCAGCCACTTCTCTGAACCTCAGAACCAAAACAGAACGGCCGACCCGTGCGGTATTGCAGGGTTCCCTTACACACCTTTGATCCCGTCCGGAAGCTCCTGCAGGTCGCAGTACCACAACTGGTTCACAGGTTCACAGCCCTCAGTGATGGACAGAACCGCATACCTGCCGTCATCTGAGATCTGCGGAGAGGACGGCACAACACGCAGGAGAAGGTTTAACAGCAGCCGAGTCATTGCTGGGATCCAAGAGAATAACAGGGATTCTGGTTCTTAGTAAACAACCTTTAAAGATTCAGTGATGACCCAACAAACCCACCAGTGAAGAAGCTCTTTCCAGACTCCCAGATATTTCAAATTTCATTTGGGTCAGAACGTTCAACAATAAAATCCAGTTTTCTGTTTGCTTCAAGCTGGTTATAAAATATTTAGAGGCACCAATCAGTCAGCTGGTTGATCAGCAGGTCAAACACAGGAAAATCTGATTTTTTTCAGGTCATTAAACAACCAAACACATCAACACAGAATGTTGTTCGTCTTGAGTTTAGTAAAACTCTGGTGCTGGTCACTCACACCATTGCTTAACTCCGAACTGCCACTGGACGTTTGGTACCGACCCGGCATGGATCTGTAGCCATGTTTCTCCCTGCTTCTTCAGCTAAAGGTTAATGCAATTTTCTATATTCTGCTCATGGTCTCCAGTAAGGAAGGTCTGGTTGGTTCTGGGGTGAGCTTTCTGCAGAATTACCCACCCCAAACTGGGATCAGAACCAAAATACATTGGATTATGGTGCAATATAAAATGCTCAGAAAATAATATCACGAGAAATTTAATCAGACTCATTAACTAAGGAACACAATCTCAGAGGCTTCATTATCATTAGTTTTCTAAGCAGTTCTGCAGGGTTCTGGTGTTCCACCTTACAGGATGTTCTGCCCAGTCTTCCCATCACAGCTTAAAGTGAATTCATTAGGTTTGGATTAACAGAACCTGTCTTGTTAACAGACTGATGGGTGTATCTGAAAGGCTGCAGCTCTGTGACAGAACTTTGATGAAATCTGAACATCCTGGGATTGGACTCACAGTAACTGAACTGTGCCATCTGGGATGATCCGGAAACTCTGCTACCAGGATGTCCTCGGACTGCTTGGTTCCGATCATGTGGTAGTAGAGCTTCTGGTTGATATTGGACGTGGTCTCTGTGCCTGCATGGAAAACAGAAGCTCATTAATCTGGTTCAAGGATTCGGTTCTGTTCTGGTTCTGATCTAGAGTCTGTTCTTTTTTTAATCTGACAGACATCTCGGATTCCGTTGTTCTGTTGGCAAAATGTCCCAAAAAATATTCACATCAATGCTTTGCAAGCTATTTAAACCAGAACCAGTTAAAGAACCTCAGGTTGATCCAAGTCACTTTTATTGTGGTTTTCTGTAGTGTGGGTCTTCTAAAGAGGGAGCTGTGTGTTTTAACGGCCTTAATTTTCATTAATTTTCTTTTAATTAATGAAACCAGCTTTAGGTTAGAATCTGAACCAGATACAGGGTCGGATAAACGTGTTTCTGGATGAGTGAGGTGTCTGAGAGCTCCTCACCATCAGTTTTTCCTTCCTGACGGGGGTAGCAGTTATAGAAGATGCCCTTGGCATCATGAGTCCAGGCCAAGCAGCTGAATTTGACCCTTTCCAGGACATCTGGCAGCTCCGTGAGGCCGTCAGGCTTCAGGAAACGCAGGGTGACCCAGTCCGACCCGCTGCTGCTCAGACCGTACGCAAAGTATTCACATTCCTCGGACAACCGGCCCACTGAGGGAGACAGAGACACAAAGAGGTTAGAGCAGCAGATCAGGACCTCCATCCTGGAGAGGTTCTGCAGTTGGACTCACTCTTCAGAGCCACGGTCCCGTCTTTAGAAAGCGTGTTTGGATCAAAGAACACAGTGGCCGGAGCATCCAGGGAGTCCTGAACGTACAGCACGTCCTGATTCTGGAGGCCTTTGTTGTGAAAGTAGAAGTACCTGAGAAGAGACGTGATTTAGCGGATGGATCGGAGCAGCGTTCCTGCAGATGCTGCGTGTTTACGGATACCTGGATCCTCGTTTGTAGGGACAGCTGTATTTGGGATAATCGTAGAGCTCAGTGAGGCGCTGCTGGAACCGAGGGCGGATGGCACACTTCTCCAGGTACGGCATCGTCACCTTGTTCTGCCCCTCAACAAATGCCTGAGCAGCAAACAGAAAAGAGACGGGATGAAATCTGGGAATATCTGGGAAGAAGAGGTGGCATTTTTGGAGGAAAACATGTGGTACCATGGTTTCTGTGCTGTCAGGGTCCTCCAGCCAGGCATACGGATCAGAGATCTTGGTTCCATGATACTCGTCCACCTGTTCAACAAAGAAACAGCAATCAGAGTTTGGCACCCAAACAGGAATTTCTGGATCCTCATTTATTTCCTGTATTACTTTTTCTGTGGAACTGAGTAGCTCCAAGTATCAACTGTCAGCAGCTTTAATATTGGGCCAATTATCTCTGGAATGCACGCATCTACCGTCGGAACTTTTGAAGCACCATGCACACGCTCATGCACTGAACGGTCCATCTTCTTTAGGACAGGAAAACTGAGGAAAGATTCTGGGATTTCACTGTAGCTCTCAAATGTAGCCAGAGGTCAAAATTAAACACACATTATCACGACATTCTGTGGATTTTCATCCACAGTGCACTTATGTAATCATACTATTCCTCAGGGAAATTCAGACCAGGAGACCGCAAACTTCACCTGGAAAAATACCCAACTGAGGAGTTCAGCTGAGCTGCTGGATCCATGCAGAATCACAGTTCTGTTCTCTGGGTCCACTCAGTCAGCAACAGGAGGACGGGGGAACCAAACGCACCCATCTGTCCCATGCGGTCATCTTTTGGGGGGGTTGGAGTTTTTCTGACCCTGTCAGTGGGGGTGCTGAGCTCTGTGAAGGTCTGGTCTGGTCCCCAGGCTGAACCCCAGCTCACCTCCAAACCCTGTACCCCCATTTCTAAGGGGGGGGTCACAGTGGTTTCTGGGGCTGGGGGTTGGGAGGGTTGACCGGTAACCACCACGATAACTAATCTGAACTGTTCTAGTGTATTACATTTTCCATCAGTTTAAATCATAAAAATACCAAAAGTATTTTGTTTTTATTTTAAATATTTTTCCACATCGACCATCAATTGTTTGAAATCATTTTCATTCCATTTCAACAAACAATAAAAGAGACAAAATAGCATCGTGTTAATATTCTGTGATAAGAATAAAAGTTAAATTTGACGCATATATTGGCGTAGAGCTGTATCTCAACAAATAAGATCATCATCAAAAACTTTATTTAGGGGGCGCGGGGAGTTAAGAGCGTGACCCGTGTACGGAGGCCTTAGTCCTGGACGCAGGCTGCCGCGGGATCGAATCCCGGCCCGACGATGTTTCCCCCGCTCTCTCCACCCTGTTTCCTGTCAACCTAGTTTCGAAAAATTATTACTGATTTAAAACTCTTAATGCTTGTTTTTAAAGCTCCAGACGGCTTGGCTTCATTGAATTTGTGTGATCTTTTAACTGTTGGTTAAAAGTCTAGGTCTCCAGCAGTAAGCACGCCAGTGCTTACATGTAGACCTGGACTCCTCCAGCAGGTGCTGATTTGACACCTGCTGGAGGAGTCCAGGTCTACATGTAAGCACTGGGGTGATTTTCTGTGGCGGCTCCTTGACTTTGGAATAAACTCCCGGCTGAATTAAGACTGATCTCTGACGGGGACTTCTTCAAGTCAAGACTTAGGACATTTCTATTTAAGATGGCTTTTCATCATCATCATCAACTTTATTTGTATAGTGCTTTTAACCAGCCACAGTTGAAACAAAGTGCTTTATTAAAAACACAATTAAACAATATACAAACAGATAAAAACAATACCCGTACAAATTATGTAAAATCAGTTCTCAGTTGGTTGAAGGCCAGTAAGTAAAATACATTTTTTAATGAGTTTAAAAAGTGGACAGTGAAGGGGCCTGTCGAATGTGCAAGGGTACAGCGTTCCATAACTTTGGGGCCCCAATAGAGAAGGCCTCCTCTGAGCTTCCGCTTTGAGCTGGGAACCACTAGGAGCAACTGATCGGCGGACCTAAGAGACCGATTGGGGATGTAGAGGTGGAGAAGCTCCACCAAGTAGGCCAAGTTATTTAAGACCTTAAAAACAAACAGAAGAATTTTACAATGAACTCTAAAATACACTGGGAGCCAGTGGCGAGAAGCCAGAACCGGAGTAATATGCTCCCTTTTACGGGTTCCTGTTAAAAGACGTGCTGCAGCATTTTGCACCAGGTACAGATGAGCAAGTAAGGACTGACTGACTCCGAGATAAAGGGAATTACAGTAATCCAATCGTGATGAAATAAAAGCGTGGATTACTGTTTTCAACTGTTGCCTTGGAAGAATAGCTTTTATTTTCGCTATTTTTCTAAATTGTTAGAAACTAGACTTCAATGTGGCCCTTATTTGAGTGTCAGGTTTAAAATCATTATCTGTCTTAAAACCAAGATTTGTTACCGTGGGCCTAATATACGCTTCCAAAAAGTCAAGGTCAACCGGAGGGCTCTGATATCTTCCACTAGGTCCAAAAACAAGAACCTCGGTCTTATTCTAATCAATATATAAGAAGTTTAGGGCCATCCAGGCTTTAATATCCTGAAGACATGACAAAAGAGGTGTAATGGACCCCACATCGCCTCACCTTAAAGGCACATACAGGGGTTGGACAATGAAACTGAAACACCTGGTTTTAGACCACAATAATTTATTAGTATGGTGTAGGGCCTCCTTTTGCGGCCAATATAGCGTCTATTCGTCTTGGGAATGACATATACAAGTCCTGCACAGTGGTCAGAGGGATTTTAAGCCATTCTTCTTGCAGGACAGTGGCCAGGTCACTACGTGATACTGGTGGAGGAAAACGTTTCCTGACTCGCTCCTCCAAAACACCCCAAAGTGGCTCAATAATATTCAGATCTGGTGACTGTGCAGGCCATGGGAGATGTTCAACTTCACTTTCAAGTTCATCAAACGAATCTTTCACCAGTCTAGCTGTGTATATTGGTGCATTGTCATCCTGATACACGGCACCGCCTTCAGGATACAATGTTTGAACCATTGGAGGGACATGGTCCTCAAGAATGGTTCGGTAGTCCTTGGCAGTGACGCGCCCATCTAGCAGAAGTATTGGGCCAAGGGAATGCCATGATATGGCAGCCCAAACCATCACTGATCCACCCCCATGCTTCACTCTGGGCATGCAACAGTCTGGGTGGTACGCTTCTTTGGGGCTTCTCCACACCGTAACTCTCCCGGATGTGGGGAAAACAGTAAAGGTGGACTTATCAGAGAACAATACATGTTTCACATTGTCCACAGCCCAAGATTTGCGCTCCTTGCACCATTGAAACCGACGTTTGGCATTGGCATGAGTGACCAAAGGTTTGGCTATAGCAGCCCGGCCGTGTATATTGACCCTGTGGAGCTCCCGACGGACAGTTCTGGTGGAAACAAGAGAGTTGAGGTGCACATTTAATTCTGCCGTGATTTGGGCAGCAGTGGTTTTATGTTTTTTGGATACAATCCGGGTTAGCACCCGAACATCCCTTTCAGACAGCTTCCTCTTGCATCCACAGTTAATCCTGTTGGATGTGGTTGGTCCTTCTTGGTGGTATGCTGACATTACCCTGGATACCGTGGCTCTTGATACATCACAAAGACTTGCTGTCTTGGTCACAGATGCGCCAGCAAGACGTGCACCAACAATTTGTCCTCTTTTGAACTCTGGTATGTCACCCATAATGTTTGTTGCATTTCACATATTTTGAGCAAAACTGTGCTCTTACCCTGCTAATTGAACCTTCACACTCTGCTCTTACTGGTGAAATGTGCAATCAATGAAGACTGGCTACCAGGCTGGTCCAATTTAGCCATGAAACCTCCCACACTAAAATGACAGGTGTTTCAGTTTCATTGTCTAACCCCTGTAGTTTTGACCATCATCGGAATAGGGGATGCCGTGTCTTCTGAAAATAGACCCTAGGGGCAGGAGGTACAGCGAAAAAAGCAAAGGGCCTAAAATTGAGCCCTGGGGGACTCCACAAGAGAGCGCAGCAGAAGAAGATTCACACCCTGTAATTTTTACTGAAAACATCTGTTAAATAGGACCTAAGCCACTCCAGAGCAGTGTTATCAATGCCTACTTGGTACTGTAATTTTAAAACATTGTGTCACACTTTTTACATCTTTCTATTTTTCTATTGTTTCTTCTATTTTTGTCTTTTTTTTACCCTAATGATGTTTTATTGTTTGTGTTTTGTTTTATTTTATTTTACTGGCTGTTGGTTAGCCCAGTGGACTCAGTTTGTCAGAAAATTAGAATATTACATCAGACCAATTAAAATTATTTTAATCTAGAAATGCGGACCTACAGAACACTGTTCGCGTGTTCTGTTCAGTTTCTGCTCTCAGTACTGAGGCAGGGCTCCTTTTGCATTACTGCATTAATGCGGCGTGGCATGGAGGACATCAGCCTGTGGTTCCGCTGAGGTGCTCAGCAAGCCCAGGCTGATTTGATAGGACCTTCAGCTGTAGTGTTGGTTCGGTGTCTCTCACTTTTATCCTGAAAACAAGCGATTCTCCCAGAGTTTTGGATCTGACCAGTTTGCTGGTGTTACCATGGTGATTAAAGCAGTTATTGATACCTTTGGAAGTGTGGATTGGTACCAAGTCTGGCTGGAAAATGAAATCTGCATCTCCATAAAGCTTGTCAGCAGAAGGAAGCATAAGGTGCTCATAAATGCTCTGGTAGATGACTGTGTTGAATGTGGACTTCAGAAAGGCAGCGGACCAGAACCAGCAGATGACATGGCACCCCAAATCATCGCTGGCTGTGGAAACTTCCAACTGGACTTCAAGCAATGTGGATTCTGGGCCTGTCCACTCTTCCTCCAGAGTCTGGGACCATGATTTCCAAATGAAATGCAAACTTTACTTTCATCTGAAAAGACAACTTTGGACCACTGAGCAACAGTTCAGCCCAGTTAAAATGGTTCTAACATTTCTGGTTCACAAATGGTTTTACAAAGAGAATGTGACAGTTGTAGTCCATGTTCTGGTTCACGTCTGTGCGTGTTGGATCATGAAGTTCTGACTCCAGCTGCAGTCAGCACCTTGTGAATCTCCCCCAGGCTGTGGTTATCCCTGTTGCTGGTGCACCTTTTCCCCAACACACTTTTTCCTTCCACTCAACTTTCCATTAATATGCTTGAATACAACACTCTGTGAAACCCAGCTTCTTTAGCAATGACCTCTTGTGGTTTACCTTCCTTGTGGAGAGTGTCAATGACAGCTGGACATCTGTCCAGTCAGCAGACTTCCCCATGATTATGTAGGTCATAGCAAAAATCTGTTTTTATTGGTCTTATGTAATTGTTGTAATTGAAACTGAATTTTGGGTTTCCGTGAACTGGAAGCCAATATCATAAAAATTAAGAGAATAAATCACAGGGTGTTAATGAATCTGAATATGAATTTGTTGATGTGTCCCTTTATTTCACTAGTGAAAAAGAAATGAAAGTATGTTGAATTTTGACATCATGATCAGGAATATACTTCAAGAATATTAGTTAAAGTCTGCTATTTTTAAACAACTATACACCAGATTTCTGGTACAGAAAGATACAGAAGATTTTAATTTGTCTATTTAAAAAGGAATTTCACCAGACATAATTTCGCTGTAAGAGTTTTTTTAATCCATTAACCTCCAACCTTGTGCTGGAAAGCCGAATTTGAGCCATTTTTGTTTTGCGGTTAAGGGCCGCACAACGTCACTTCGAGGGCCACAAACGGCCCCCAGCCCGCACTTTAGACACCCCTGGTTTAAACGGAGTTACTCATTTTTTTGTTTTGTTTCTGTTTGTATGAAAACATGTGAATAGGAGCAAAGTTCAGCCATGATAACATGCAGTTTATGGGAGCAAAGACCACAGGGAAGAATTAAACAGATGTCAAAAAGCTAAACCAGAGCCAGGTTGGAAGTACTGCATAATGACATCATCAATATAGTCAACAGTTGATGTAATGGCCGACATTTATTTTTTTTAACTTTATTTCAGATCAAATCTGATAAATGAATGAGTAATGTTGAAGCTGTGAACTTAGTTCAGAATGCCGAGCTGATGAACTATGAACATGAATTAATTAATTTTGTAACTGACTGAACTGAATCTAAAACTAGAACTATGTGAGTAGGGCACCGAGCCTGGCTGCAGCCAAGGGGCCCTCTGCCTCCTGGATCCGGCCCTGGCAGCAGGGGAATGTTCTGCTGAGGAAACTTCACATCTGAACTTTGTTCGGAACTGGATCTAATGGAGTTAACTGACCCACACCAACGCGATTTCCACTGAATACGGATCAGATGGTGAGCATGAACTTCTCCAGAAGAACGGGAAGTGAAGGTGCTTCAGAGAAGATCCCAGCAGCTCCTCAAACACTAATTATTGAAACATTAATCATCACTTTGATCGGCTTCTTTCTGAATGATCTCCACTTAAACAACAGCTTCCCTCACGGCCCCACCTGAACCACCTTAATCGGTCTCGCTCCACACCTGAGCTGCAGAGCAGCACCGAACCCCAGCAGGCGCCCACACTGACCTGGGTGGTATCTCTCCGGGCTGCAGGGTATTTGAACGCCATAACGCCGATGCGGAGTCTCTTTCAGCGCTTTTATCGCTCTGAATCTGCACACTCAAAACCTCCGGTGGCCTGAACAGAAAGTGAAACTTCCAAACAAACACACAGGAAGTGACGTGTCACCCAGTGCCGAAAATTGCTCAGTTCCGTTCGTCGAGGACATCTGGGGCATTTTGTTCCGCAGAACGAAGACAAGCAAATATACGAAGGAGTATGAAGGTCAGGTGGAGGGAGGAATGGTTTTGGTGGATCTTCTCCTTTCCATCACAGAGTAAAGTAGAAATATTGAGCCTGTGGGGCCTCCTTTAGAAGCTTATAGAGCCTCCTTCTGCAGCCTGTAGGGCCTCCTTTAGAAGCCTACAGAACCTCTTTCTGCAGCCTGTAGGGCCTCCTTTAGAAGCCTACAGAACCTCATTCTGCAGCCTGTGGGGCCTCCCTTCGAAGCCTACAGAACCTCCTTCTACAGCCTGTGGGGCCTCCTTTAGAAGCCTACAGAACCTCCTTCTGCAGCCTGTGGGGCCTCCTTTAGAAGCCTACCGAACCTCCTTCTGCAGCCTGTGGGGCCTCCTTTAGAAGCCTACAGAGCCTCCTGCAGCCTGTGGGGCCTCCTTTAGAAGCCTACAGAACCTCCTTCTGCAGCCCGTGGGGCCTCCTTTAGAAGCCTACCGAACCTCCTTCTGCAGCCTGTGGGGCCTCCTTTAGAAGCCTACAGAGCCTCCTGCAGCCTGTGGGGCCTCCTTTAGAAGCCTACAGAGCCTCCTTCTGCAGCCTGTGGGGCCTCCTTTAGAAGCCTACAGAACCTCCTTCTGCAGCCTGTGGGGCCTCCTTTAGAAGCCTACAGAGCCTCCTTCTGCAGCCTGTGGGGCCTCCTTTAGAAGCCTACAGAGCCTCCTTCTGCAGCCCGTGGGGCCTCCTTTAGAAGCCTACAGAGCCTCCTTCTGCAGCCTGTAGGGCCTCCATTAGAAGCCTACAGAACCTCCTTCTGCAGCCCGTGGGGCCTCCTTTAGAAACCTACAGAACCTCCTTCTGCAGCCTGTGGGGCCTCATTTAGAAGCCTACAGAGCCTCCTGCAGCCTGTGGGGCCTCCTTTAGAAACCTACAGAGCCTCCTTCTGCAGCCTGTGGGGCCTCCTTTAGAAGCCTACAGAGCCTCCTTCTGCAGCCTGTGGGGCCTCCTTTAGAAGCCTACAGAGCCTCCTTCTGCAGCCTGTGGGGCCTCCTTTAGAAGCCTACAGAGCCTCCTTCTGCAGTCTGTGGGGCCTCCTTTAGAAGCCTACAGAACCTCCTTCTGCAGCCTGTGGGGCCTCCTTTAGAAGCCTACTGAACCTCCTTCTGCAGCCTGTGGGGCTTCCTTTAGAAGCCTACAGAACCTCCTTCTGCAGACTGTGGGGCCTCCTTTAGAAGCCTACAGAACCTCCTTCTGCAGCCTGTGGGGCCTCCTTTAGAAGCCTACAGAACCTCCTTCTGCAGCCTGTGGGCTTCCTTTAGAAGCCTACAGAACCTCCTTCTGCAGACTGTGGGGCCTCCTTTAGAAGCCTACAGAACCTCCTTCTGCAGCCTGTGGGGCCTCCTTTAGAAGCCTACAGAGCCTCCTGCAGCCTGTGGGGCCTCCTTTAGAAGCCTACAGAGCCTCCTTCTGCAGCCTGTGGGGCCTCCTTTAGAAGCCTACAGAGCCTCCTTCTGCAGCCTGTGGGGCCTCCTTTAGAAGCCTACAGAGCCTCCTTCTGCAGCCTGTGGGGCCTCCTTTAGAAGCCTACAGAACCTCCTTCTGCAGCCTGTGGGGCTTCCTTTAGAAGCCTACAGAACCTCCTTCTGCAGACTGTGGGGCCTCCTTTAGAAGCCTACAGAACCTCCTTCTGCAGCCTGTGGGGCCTCCTTTAGAAGCCTACAGAGCCTCCTGCAGCCTGTGGAGCCTCCTTTAGAAGCCTACAGAACCTCCTTCTGCAGCCTGTGGGGCCTCCTTTAGAAGCCTACAGAGCCTCCTGCAGCCTGTGGGGCCTCCTTTAGAAGCCTATAGAACCTCCTGCAGCCTGTAGGGCCTCCTTTAGAAGCCTATAGAACCTCCTTCTGCAGCCTGTAGGGCCTCCTTTAGAAGCCAATAGAACCTCCTTCTGCAGCCTGTAGGGCCTCATTTAGAAGCCAATAGAACCTCCTTCTGCAGCCTGTAGAACTTCCTTCGTTAACCTGTATAACCTTCTCCACCAGTCTTGAGAAGCTCCTTCAACAATCTGTCACACCATTAACGATGAAATCTGGTCCACTGTTTGTTTTTAAAGTTGCTTCCATTCTGCTCAGCTCTCTAAAGATCTTGCCAGAGCATCTCCGTCAGGTGGAGACCTAGACTTTGACTAGAACATTGCAGAACCTTGATTCATTCTGTTGTAGATCAGCTACATTGTTTGGGATCATTGTTCAGCCTTGTGATCATTATTGATGTTTCTTCCTGTTCTGTTTTTTTCTATAAGACTTTCAAACAACTGTTCAACATTATGACCTCATATATCATAATGAACACCTCTGCTGTGCAACAGGTAGTTCAGCAGGGATGACTCATCAAGAACACAGAGTTCATACCAGAAATAATTCCCAAAGCTGCTGAGAGTTCCTGGTTTTGGTTTCTCAGGTGAACTCTCCTCACCTCAAGAACCAGCTTCTGTGTGCGCCGTTAAGGAAGTTCTTGGTGTGCAGCAGAGAAAGAATAAAAACACAGTTTCAGACGAGTAATCTGTCTAATCCATAAAGCTGTGAAAACGCCTGGGAGGGGGTCTAGGGATAGATGGGGGGGCAGGGCTAATTTCAAACTAATTTAGCTAAGGTGATTAGGTTGATGAGAAAACAAGCTGTTGAAGGCCTCTGGCCTGGTTCCAGTTTATTTACCTCTGAGTGCCCACATTGATGTCATCATCAATCTGTTGCCAGGTAGTTCAGTCTCATAAAAACATTAACTCGGTCAGATTGGATTAGAATCAGAATCAGAACCAGCTTTAGTCGCCAAGTTTCTGACATAAACAAGGAATTTGACCTCGGTTCCTCTTTGCTCTCAATGAAGACATTTTAAATATGAATATATAAAAAGGAAAATACAAGTTTTTTGTTTTCTTGTAAATGTGTATTTATGCAGTGTTTTTACTACAGAGGAAGAGAAAGTTAAATTGGTAGGAACATGGATGGAGTGGATCAAGTGTTAATCAGAGAGCCCGCCTGGAGGAAGAAACTGTCTTGTAATGCCGCCTGAAGGTAAAAGTCTGAACAGCCCTGCATGGAGTCAAGGTCAGCCCGGATGATTCTCTCTGCAGACCTGATTGTTCGTTGCAGTTTCGACCTGTCCTGTTTTGTGGGTGAGCCAAACCACACTGAGATAGAAGAGCACAGGACAGACTGAATGTAGAAGATGACCAGCAGCTCCTGTGGAAGGTTGGACTTCTTTAGATGCTGCAGGAAGTACAGTCTCTGCTGAAGAAGACCTTCTTCAGAACAGTGTCTATGTGTGAGGACCAGTTCAGGACCCGAAAAAGGGTGGTTCCTAGGAATAGTGGACAGTGTTGTTGAGGATGGTGAGAGGAGCCATTGTGGGAGGTTGTTATGTGGAAGTCCAGCATCATCTCCACAGTGTTGAGCAGGTTAAGCTTCAGGTGGTTTTGACATTGTCAAACATCTTGCAGCCATCTTGTTTTTAAGGAGAAGAGGCTTTCTCCTTGAACTTTCCAAGCAGCCATACCAGTTCACTGTTTTTGTAACTGTCCTGACATTTAACCTTTAACCTGACCTTTGGCTGAATCTGCTGGGATGTCCATTCCTGGGAAGATTGGCAGCTGTCTGAGATGTTTTCCCCTTGGAGAAAAATCTTTCTCTCTGCAGAACGACGGACTTCAGATAGTTTGGAGATGACCTTGTGACCCTTCCCAGATTGATCGGCAGCAACAGTTGCTTCTCTAGGGTCATTGCTGATGTCTTTCAATCTTGGCATTTTGCTAGACACTCCTGTATGCTACTGAGCAGCAAACTGACTGAATACCTGCTTTTATGGAGGCACTCTCTCTACTGATGATCAGTCAGTTAATGCATTTGATCAGCAGCTCGTGGCTGATTCATGGAAACTGTTTTCCATGGCTGTATGTATGAAATGTCACCAAGAGCTGAGCTTGTTGCTCCTGTGAGTAACATGTAAAATGTCTGAGGTTGTTGTAGGCCTGAGGGGATTTAATTAAAAGTCAAATTTAAAGAGTTAGAAGAAGATTTCTTGTTTACTTCACTAGTTCTGCCCAGGTTCTTCTTGTACCTCAGCTTCCATGAAACCGATGTATTCCTGTTATATATTCAGTGCTTTCTTCTGTACTCACCGCTGCTGATGATTACCTAACAACAGAATAAGTGCTGTGACTGGTCCATAATCTTTAGAGCTGTTGGGGATGAAAGTGGACCAGGCCAAGCTGCAGGCAGATGGACTCTTACAGGGCCCCAGACGGCATGAGCCACCGCTGAACTCTGCCCCACAGGACCGAGCGGGCCCCTACAGAGCCCCACCGTGGCCCCGCCTGCATGGTGCGGCGTGCAGATGGGCTCTAATTGGCAGGAGACACCCAGGTAATTTGGCAGCGCTGATATGAGATTAGCCATGTCCGATTACAGCAGAGCAGAGTCAGACGGAGTCATCTGACTGCAGACTCACCCGCTGAGATGCTGAGGAAGGGCCGAAAACTGTAAACCTGATGTTCCACCTGAAAACAAAAGCAGCGTGCTGAGGAGAGAAACTAGAGAGAATGATTTTACATTGAAAGGTTTCAGCTTCAGTTTCAGAACCAAGCACACACACACACATATAGACTGGTAGCTGTCAGAGGAAAACACCCAGAGCGAGTGTAAGAGAAGTGAGCAGCATTATTTACCGTATCGGCTGTCCTCCAACAGATGGTGCAGAGTGCAGCCTGACACATAATCCTTTATTGTTCTGAATATTTTCATCATGCTGCTGGTTGTCATTTCAGAATCAGACACAAATCAACCGCTAACCTCGGCCTGATCCTGGATTTACAGCCTCCTCCAAGCTAATATGTTTGCTTCATGTAACTGAAAGTGCTACAGATTTGTTTGATTCAGAGATGAAAACTGATTTAAAAAGGTGTTTACATCAAGCTGGATTTAATCCAGAAATGTTCCAGATATCACTTTGTTTTACAGTACTTATGTGTGTAGAATATGAACCTGTTATTTATCTCTTTATTAATCTGAACGTGGATTATCTCTCTTTTGTTCCTCTGCCTCAGAAACTGTCCCATGCTCTGTTTCAGATTAATTAAACTGCAGCCTGAGCTGAAACAAGTGATAATCAATCAAAGCCATCGCTGTGGCCTGACGCCCAGTATTGATCTGAGGGTGATGTTATTGTTCCACAGCACGCGTGGTGTCCTGCAGACAATAAAAGACCAGTGAGATTAAGACAATTAGGGTCTGATTGTTATCCAGAAGACGAGTAGAAGCAGAAGAAGATTAAATGAAGAGATTTAGGTCAAAGTGATGAAGTGCCAAGGAAGGAAGGAGGCGGGGCAGAAAAAAGGAGGAGGGAAAGAAAAGGTGGGAGGCGGAAGGATTGGGGTCAGAGAAACCGATCACTGAGGTAGAGTAGGAGAGTGATGGGAGGAGGGAGGAAAGGAGAAGAGTCTGATCCCTAACTGGACTCACGCAGGAGCCAGCTGGGTCATCACCTACTCTTCCTCACCTGATTCCAGGAGCTCCAGTCTGGGGATTTTGCTGATCTGTCTAGACTCCTGAATCAGCACGAATGGTTGTTTTTTTATTTTCTTTCTGGTCTGACACTCCTCGCCCTCCTCTCCCTCCTCCTCTTCCTCCTGGTCCTGGACAGCCTAATTAGCAGATATTTTTATTGATCTGCTGGATTTGGTCCTGAAATCCCCTTCTCTGTCTACCAGACAGATCTGGAGTAAAGTCCTCGTCCTGAGCTGGGGGAGCTGTAGGACCGGGGGTGGGGGTGCAGAATAGTGTGCAGACATGGTTCAACACTGAAAGCCGCTGGAACCCCCCCCCCAAAAAAATCTGATGGATGGCTGGATGGATGCCAGATATGATCTTTATCAGCAACAGGTTGCAGACAAGCTCAGTGTACTTACATCATACTGTAAATCCCTTATTTAGAGGTGTTTCTTAGCTTTGGGGTTTATTTTGAAATTAGTCTGAATGACATCACATCTCATGCTGCAGTAAAGCTTTACCTCAGTCTGTGCAGCTAAAACCTGTTCAGTTTAGATCGCAGAGAGAACTCATCGGTTCTTACTTCAAACAGCTCTGCTCTAGTATGGAAATCAGGAAAATTAAAAGCAGACATGTATGATATGATGCAGACCCTTACCAAATTGGTCTTATGCTTTAAAATTTTCCACATTTTGTCCAAAATCAAACCTTTATGGATTTTCTGTGATAGGCTAACACAAAGTAGAAGAGGAAGGAAATGATTCTTGGATTTCAACATTTTTTTACAAATAAACCTGAAAAGTTTGGTCTGTTTTTGTGTTTAGCTCCTTTACCCTGTTACCCCTAAATAAAATCCAGTGCAGCCACCTGCCTTCAGAAGTCCTTTCATAGTAACCAGAGTCTCCAGCTGTTTGTAATTTAATCTGAGTCTAACTGCAGATGTTCTGTTTCTGGCCTCAGAGGTCTGTTAGAGAACCTTAGAGAACAAACAGCATCATGAAGGCCAAAGAACACAGCAGACAAGTCAGGGAGAAAGTCCTGGTTCAGTTTAAAGCAAGGTTAGGTTCTACAACAATCTTTGAACATCTCCCAGAACTCTGTTCAGTCCATCATCTGAACATGGAGAGAGGATGGACCACGTGCAGACCTGCCAAGACATGGAGGTCCAGCATCACAAAATGAATCCTAAACTTTCTAAAGAAACAAAACATACATTTCCTGTTTTATAGAAAACTTAAGGCAAGAGATTTGATTCGGAGTAAAGAGTAGCAGTAATCTGAAAGCTGGTGTTGCTCCTGGGAACAGAAAACCAAAGGAACGACACAAACCAAGAACAGCAGCTGCAAACTGAACCAGAGTTGGTTGTACCGCAGGAGGCTGGAGAGCACGAGGTGCACTTTATCTGCTCGGCTATAAAACTGTCTGCTCTTTAGGAATATGGAGGTAATCTGCTCTGTGCTCTCGCCTGATAAAAGAGGCTGAATATGGTGAAAGCAAGCAGTAAGTAAAAGTGTTTAAACTGTAAATAACATGCAAATGTTCAACTAATGCTATGCTGTAGCAGGTTCCGCTTCTGCTTTGAGCGGCTCCATGAAGGTTCACAAGTCTGTGCTGAGAGAATCTCAGTCTCACTTCACATATATGCTACTGCTGCTGCTAATGGTGATATTATTCTTCTGAATTATTAGACAGAGTTTGCAGAAGAAGAAGCAGAAGCTGCTCAGAAACTGAGCCGTCTGACCAACAATACCAGTAACCGTGTGAAAGATGTCAGGACTGTATGTCTCTGGGCTCACAGAGTCCACATGAAGAAACCGCCTGTACTGAACATCTTTCAGACCTTTGACTTTAACAGAGCTGCTCTCAGCCAGCGGGGCCAATCATGATTCAAACTCATTAAGCAGAGAAGTCAGATGAAGTTAGACTAACACGTCTCCTGCAGCAGCTTCGCATGTTTCAGAGTCAGTGTACTCGGATGGTGATGGTGCAGATAAGAATGTTGTTGCTGAGGCTCTGCCTCGTCCGACTCCTTCCTTCCTCTTCTATGATGGCATGCAACCCAGAGGAGGTGTGAAAATGGCAGGTTATTTTGGTATGTCATGCTCAGACTCTGAGAAACTCTGACCCGCGACTCTGTTGCTTGTGGGAATTTTTGAGCTCTCATTTCATCTTAGCCTTCTCAGGATAAGCAGACGTGCATTGAGGCTGAAACGGGCTAAGTTCTGAGATGATCTTCTAAACCTGCTGCACAGGCCATCCAAAGCTGTACTTTGCCTCGCTGGTGTGCAGGGAGCAGCTTTGTGTGCAAAGGTGTGATGTGGTCCCAGTTTTCATTGCAGCTCTGAAATTTTGATAAACCCATCTGCAAAAAAGGCATACACAGAAACAGGAAACTGTTTCTGCTCTGATGAATTCTGCAGATTTGATGTCTCTGTCGGCAGAAAAATCCACAAAAAGCTTCCAGATGCTCGGAAAAGGAGTCTGAGCAAATGAAGCTCCCATGAAATATCAGAGACGCCTGTTAGTAAAACAGCTTCCTCCTCAGTGGAAGAGGTTCCATGTGAGCTGAATGATGCAATGCGTAGTCAGTTTAAAAACTGTTTCTTTCTGGTTAAGTGCTGCACACCTTCAGTTTTTCACAGAGTCCATAAACCATGAAGATATAATCGTGTGCTGAACGTTTTTAAGAAATTAATGTGTAACTTTGAGTAAAACCATGCTGGGAGGGCCTTCCTTCTTCTTCGTTCACACAGATGAAACGTGTTTATGGACCAGCGAGCAGCGCCACAGAACTTATTAGCTGGTTCTACCAGAATTTTATAGCAGAAGCGGACAGGATGACGATTTATGCCTGCTGTTGTTTTTTAACCCTCAGCTCACAAACATTCCCACATGTTCAGCTTGTTGGAGATTACATTTAGCTTCAGTTTTTTTTACAATCTAACCTGGATTATGTTTGATTTATAGATTATATGTGATTTACCACATATGGAAACAGGATTGCTTTCATAATCCTCATAGCGGGCTGAAGCCATCTTCACCTCCACTGAGATGCGAGAGGGTTCAGAGGGTCGGGTGGGTCCAGAAGGATTCAGACACAGTCAGGCCGAGTTTTAGGTGGAAATTATTCCTTTCAGGCCCCAGCTTGGGGGTGAAGTTCTTCTTATAGGTTACCTCATCGTGTTTCAGGAAGACAGACTTACGGTACTTTGAAAAAGTATTAATACCCCACAACCGTTTTTCCCTTTCCAACCACAAATTGATAAATGGAAGGAGGATGATAGATGAAACATATGAAAAATGCGGTGTGCATCAGCATTCAGCGCTCTGTCAGTACTCTTCAGAACCACCTTTCACTAGAGGTCTTCTGGGGTTTGTCTCTTATCAGGTATCAACATCTACGGGCTGACAGTTTTCTTTGTATAACAGATCAAACTGGGGTGCAGTGCTGTTGGCGCTGGGGATTATGCGCGCGACCTATGTACAGAGGAGGCCTAAGTCCTCGACGCAGGCTGTCGCAGGATCGAATCCTGGCCCCAGCAATGTTGTCTGCGAACCCTTCCCCCATTCTCTCCTTCCATTCCTGTCTGCTAACTGTCAAACATTGAAAAAATAAAGGCCTCTAGTGCCTAAAAATACTTTAAAAAGCAGAACAATCTCAGACAGACTGGATGGAGAACATCTGAATATGCTTTGATCTAAACCATCCCATTGTATCTCTGGCTGTATGTTCGGGGTGGTTGTCCTGCTGGAAGGTGAACCAGTCTTCTGCAGTTTCTAACAGGTTTTAGCTCCACCCATCTTCCCATCAGCTCTGTGCAGCCTACCTGTCCCCGCTGAAGGAAAGCATCCCCACAGCATGATGCTGCCACCACCGTGTTTTACCATGGCTATCATGTGTTCAGGGAGATCGGCAGTGTTAGCTTTCCTCCCTCCTTAGCGTATAACTTCGCGGCTGAATCCAAATCCATGCCACATTTTCTGATTTTTTGGTAAAATAAAGTTGAAATATCATTTTGAAAAATAATGCGCTACTTTGTGTGTCCATCAGATAAAATCCAATAAAGTATGCTGAAATTTGTGGCTGTAATGTGATGAAATATGGGAAATTCTGAGAGGAATGAAGAGTTTTCCACTGTAGCTTCCACTGTAAACCAGATATTTCCAGGAAAACAATCAGTGATGTGATTTTACATATCTCTGCTTCATCTGGACAGATAATCCTCTGGGTTAAATGGATCCAATGGAAATTAAGCCGGTCAAACTCAGTAAACAACATGGAGCCTTGATCTGATTGATCACTGATTTCCTGATGATTTGGGTGTTTGTCACTAACGATGCAGATAATCCTCTTTTTAGCAAAAGATCTGAAGCTGTTTGCTGTTTGCCGTCACTACCGTATCAACAGCTGCTGCAGCAGAAAACACAGAGGGAGGGGTACCTCGGGTCTGAGGCGGATTGGGGACACCTCAACGTTTGGAAGACGTACAAACAGTCGGTGCTTTCAGGTTGCTGGGCGGAGCCCGTTTCAGGCTTAGATCTTTACACTTTTGTTCTCAGGGAAACAAACTGAATGATCCAGCTAGAGGTTTTGTTTGTTTTGGGGATGTTGCTCATCTCCATGTTGGGTCCACATGTGATCTGACCTGAAGGGAAACCCAATCCTTGCTTAGTTCTGCTGTAACTGCAGTTTGGATTGAAACAAAGTTCCTCATGGCTCTAATTTAATGCATTTCTTCATATGCACTAACAATCAAAAATATGGACACCATCTCATTCAATACTTTATTTTTATTCCTACCTCTGGGAACCACTTCAGGTGACTACTTCATGAAGCTCGTCGAGAGAAGGCCAAAAGTGTGCAAAGCGGTAATCAAAGCAAAGGAGGGCTTTATTAGACTGTCTAAAATATAGATGTTTGTAGTTATTTCACAATATTTTTTTTTGCTACATAATTTTTTAATATATTTTGCTTCATAGTTTAGTACAATGTAGAAAGTAAAAAAAGCTGCACATTTTGGACATAAAAATAAGATTATGAGGACATCATCCACCTGTTAAGCCAAGCCAAGGCAAGCCGATGTTAATGATAAAGCACTTCAAAAACAAGCAGGTACTAAACAAAGTGCTAAACAAGAATGAATAAAACAAATGAACAAAAACATGAGATTATGAAACAAATAGAATTATAGAAATAAAACCCAAGTTAAAGTAGCAACTAGAAAATATGACATGAACAAATAAAATAAAAACTTTTACTGAGTCAAACACCAAAGAGAAGAGGTGGGTTTTAAGGGCAGATTTAAAAATAGAGAAGATAAAACAGGTTACTGTTAAATTCTCTTTATGAGGAGAAATCTTATATATTAACTATTTGTTTTTAAAACAGCAGTAAAATACTGAAATAGTTCCTAGTGTGTGTCACACACTAGTTGAGCCGGTTTGATCGCAGCTATGTGAACATGAAAGGCAGCCGCTAATGGAGTCCGCTGCTGCTGAAACTCTGGAACGTTTATTAGCTTTATATCTCTCCACAGAATCGTCCCTCTGAACATCTGGATTCAGCTGAATTTAGACGCCGACCCTCTGATTACTAGGATACGTTACACAGACTGGCCGGATCCCCTCAGGATGACTCAGAGTAAAGTCAAGTCATGTCCAAGTTTATGGCACATTTAAACAGCCTCAGCTGACTAAAAGGTGTACAAAGATTAAAACACCATTTGATGACTCAGTGTTCTTCTGGTCCCACTGAAACTGTCTCTTCTAGGATTTACGGTATGATCAACAGCAGAATGAGCATTTTATATGCTTGTTGTAACATTTATGTCAAACGGGATCTGCTGAGGTACTTTCCAACATTGCAGTGGTTATAAAACATCTTTGGTTTAATTAGAAATGCTACATTTTCTTTACAGAGCCTCACAAAAGTTTTCACACTTCCTTCACATTTTATAACTTGCAAACACAAACATTGATGGGTTATAAGTGACAGAGCAACACAAATTAATCAAAGGGCAATGATTCATAGTTTTCTACAATTTTTACAAATGAAATCTGAGAAGTGTGGCATGCATTAATATTCAGCCCCCTGAGTCGATACTCTGTAGAACCACCTGTGGCTGCAGGTCCAGCTGCAGGTCTTTTGAGGTTTGTCTCTACTAGCTTTGAATATCTAGATTCTTCTTTGTAAAACATCTCAAGCTCAATCAGACTGGATGGAGAACATCTATAAACATCGGTTTTCAAGTGTTTCCACAGATTCTCAATTGGATTTGGGTCTGGACTTTGACTAGGCCATTCTAACACTTGAATACGCTTTGTTGTAAACCATCCCATTGTAACTCTGGCTGTTGTTGTCCTGCTGGAAGGTGAACCTCCAGCCCAGTCTCAGATCTTCTGCAGTCTAGGTGGACCTCAATGTCTTAGTAGGTCTACAGTTGGTCCATCCTCTCTCCATGTTCAGATGACGGACTGAACAGAGTTCTGGGAGATGTTCAAAGCTTGGGATATCGTTGTAGAATCTAACCGTGCTTTCAACTGAACCAGAACTTTCTCCCTGACCTGTCTGCTGTGTTCATTGGTCTTCATGATGCTGCTTGCTGTCTAACGTTCTCTAAAAGACCTCTCAGGCCAGAAACAGAACAGCTACAGTTAGACTCAGATTAAATTACACACAGCCGATTAGGTGACATCTGGAGGCAGTTGACTGACTGGATTTTATTTAGGGGTATCAGAGTAAAGTAGGCTGAACACAAATCTACACTTTTCAAAAATTTCTTTGTAAGATTTAAAGCTATGAATCATTTTTCTTCCACTTTTTACATAAAATCCAGATTAAATCGATTACAGTTTGCGATTAGAACGAGACAAAATCTGAGAAAGTTTAAGAGGTGTGAATACTTCTGCATTGCACGGTTGCTTTAAAAGACTTGAAATGTGTGGCCTACACAGAAGGCTGTATTTAGCCTGGATGCTCTAACATCAGGTTTATAGCTGGGAGAAGATCCAAACTTCTAATGTAAATTTAATCTCTAACCTCTAGTCAGAAGCAAAAATACCTTCTTCATCCTGGCTGTGAAACTCCGAACCATTTTTTTTTATTAGCAAAATGTCTCCTGTTTGGGAACTTAGACTTTGAATTTTGCAGATGATGCAGTCCTGCAGAGTTGGTCCACCAGGGCCCTGCAGCAGGAACTAGAGGTCTTTGCAGTTAAAAGTGAAACACAGGATGAGAATCAGCACCTCCAAGTCGGAGGCATGATTCATGGTAGGGGAGGGTGGACTGGTATCTTATCAGAGGAGTTTGAGCGCACTTGTTGCATCTGTCAGAATTAGATACAATATCAGCTAAAATGCAGTATCTTCCATCTCTACAAAACTGTGATGTCAGATTAGTGTCTGCAAATATAAAACTTTCATGATTTCTCCACCATATGTCAGCTTGCTGTGTTTTATCACCAAACCCCCATTGCTCTAAAGCCTGCAGCAGTTCAGGTCATGACCACTTACGATGAGTCAGAAAATCCAGCCTGGTGTTTCAAGATGTGCTCTTCCTGTCACCTGAAGATTCACATCAAATCTGAACATGTTGCTGCCAGCGTTCTCAATCCTGAACTGTTCTTCCTGGTTCAACATGATGCTCCCTCAGGCTAACAGGAAGTACATGCCTTGTTGATTCCTCTAGTACAGGTGCATCACATATAAGGCCTTCAGCACAGTTTCTAATGAAGATAAGATGCTGGTGAGCACCTGCTACAATCAGACTGTTTTCTTATGAACATGATTTCCTGCAGGTTTTTGTAGTTTCATTGAAAACAAAGTCTGGTGAGAGAAAAACTTGCTCAAGTTAAACTGTGCAATTTAGCTGCTGTGAGGCCTGCGGAGTCTTAGGTGTTTTAGGTCCTTCTTTGACCTTCAGGATGAGTCATTGAGTAATTTTGGTAGGCTAGCATCTCCTAGGAAGATTCTCTACTTTTCCATGTTTTCTTCATGTGTGGATAATGGTTCTCTGGAGTCCAGGCTGACAGATGACCGTGTCTTTGTTTCTTATCCATTCTTGAATTCCTTTTTTAGATCTTTTACCCTATTTCATGCTGTCAGACAGGTTTTGTTGAAAGGATTTATTGATTCTACAGGTATGGCGGTAATTGGGCCTTGATGATCCTTGAAAACTTCTTAAATATGCAGTGACATCATGACTTGTTTGAACACAGCAAGCTCGGCCTGTTAGTCGTCATGATAACAAGGTGTGTGATAAACAAAGAGCAGATTCAGTTTTTAGCATTGAGAGAAAAATCGGTCTATTCATTGTGTCTCTGAGAACCTGAATCGGTAACAGTTCTGCTTTTTAATGATTTAGTGAAATCTGTCGCATCACTTGTTAGACAACATGGAGATGTTGTTGAGCAGCTGGCTGCTTTCTCTCCTCTCTAACGGACATTGGAGCAGAACTTTTGGATGGCAACATGTATTGATTTAGAGCAGACTGTTACAAAACAGCCAGGTGTGTCAGGTGGCATCATTTGGACTCAGACAGCTTCAGTAAGCTGACCTCAGGTCTTTCCTTCTCTGATCCTTCTCGGCTCATCTGCTTCCCTCCCTCCATCTCGGCACTGTGGGTCCACTTCACCCTGGCCTGCCAGCATCGAGGATTCCCTTCCTGGAACCCTCGCTTGTCCTGGATGTGTGTCCAGGAGTGCGATGAGTCGGCTAACCTGCTGTCCTGGAGCGACGGCTCTTTAGCCCCTGAGCCTGAGCCCAGACTGTCTGCAAATTAGAGAAATTAGCCCAGCCGGGCGTGGGTCAGTGAAAGAGCCTAAATCCTCATCTCCCCCCATCTCGCCTTAGCACACACAAACACAGCTCCAGGTTTAACCCCCCACGCCACACCGTGCAGTAAAGCTGCACCCGTGGAAAGGCAGCCGCGCCATATGGCAGCCAATTTACCATTTCAGTAGCCAGGTTTAGAAAGAAGGGAGTGAGGAGGGCTCATTGCAATAAATTAAGACATGGTCAGAATTAAGTCTATCAGCAAAACATGATTACAAACATTTATTAGCCATTACCTAATGTAAAGTTTCACACATCCTGTGGTCAAAGCAGAGAGCTTCTTATTTATATCTTCATCATTATTGCTTCTAAATGTTAATGTTTGATAAACTGGAGCAGAGATGAATGTTCCAACAGGAACACAGTCACTTCTGCTGAAACGAGCAGGACCAGAAGAGCCAATCTACATGTTCACACTAAGAAGGTTACCTTCTCCCAGCCTAGCGTTCACCTGGGGGTGTTTCAGGCTCTGCTCTGTGAACTGGACCAAAATCTGTACCTGCACAGGTAAAGCTGCCAGTTCTGATCCAGCTCCCACACTGAATTAAAGCAGACTTAAAGAGCTGTGTGTGTGTGTGAGGGATGTAGGTCAAGGCGATACAGTGGCAGCAGATTGCTCATTAAGTGCCAAACCAAGCAAAAGTCTCTGAGTGTGTTTTTCAGTGGCACCAGGCCAGCCATCTGCTCCTCTTTTATTCATTCATTAAGACGTCTTCTTTGTGTGTGCGCGTGTGCGCGTACATGTGGAAGCATTCATCACAACAGCCACTTGCTGGTCAGCCGCACGACGTCATCTCATGTTTTTGTCCAAAAGCAGCAGTAGCGTGTCAGATGGCTCGATCATGTGACCGCGGCGGCTGGTGATTGGACAGCACACGGAGCTTAAACAGTTGCCGTTGACCCGGCTCAGGAGTTTCTGGTTAGGGTGATGCAGTGACCACAGACTAAAGGGAAACCTGGAAGCGAGAAGATTGGCTGGAGAAGAAACCTAAAGAGAACGGAGAGGACCGGTTAGTCAGGAGATGCCATAGCCAAAGACATGCAGGTCCAGCAGCTGAACGAATGTGTGACGGTACGTCAGAAGACGCTTTATTTTATTGCATTGATGGACGCAGAGCTTCTGATGGGTGGAAGCAGCTGGTTCTGGATCTGTTTTTGTGTCATTTTGTGGAAGGTGAACACAGATGATTCTGTGCTCTTAAAGGTTTATTTTGATGTTTCCTCTCTTCACATTCAGGTTGGTTTTACTATAATCTCACTCTGTCTTCCCTTCTGTTTTGCTTCTCCAGATCTTGAGCTTTAACCATCATACCTGAAAGAAGGGACCTTCCGCAACAGAATCAAAGTAATCCCATACCAAAGCAACAAGAGCCAAACTCAAAGGCCAAAGCCTGATTTTATCACTTTAAGTCTAACCATACTTTGCAAAATGAAGCTGGAGAGCACACTGTCAGACATGAGTACGTGGAGAGAGGTGGACTTTGCTCGCAACTGCACCTACATTGTTCCAGACCAGGTGTCAGACCCGAGCTTCAGCCTGCCCAAAGCCATGACCTCCATACCACGCAACCTCACCTTCGACTACAGCGCAGACAACAAGGTAACGTGCTTTCAGCTGTAAAACAATATTTCTGAGTTCTGTCAGCCCATCTCTGTGTAGAACAATAGATCTGCTGAGCAGCCAGGTCTTCACACATCTGTGCACCAGTGTGTCTGTGAAGGCAGGCAGTGCTCAACTTCAGGCCAATGCTCCTCAGCTCCTATGATGTTCGCCTTTAGTTTGCAGCTTGTTCACATGATCTCAGCCATTAACACTGGACACAAAAACATTCAGATGATCAGAACCAGCAGCATTTCCCCTAAAAGCCTTCTCTCCCTCCAGGTGAGGACTTGTTTCTTCTGAATGTCTTTAACCTGACTGTGGCCTCCAGCCTGTTTGGAATGGTGTGTGCAGGAGGTGTGGGGGTATATTGCTGTGGCTGAAGACAGATTCAATATCTCTAAAGGAAGAGGGAGTAGCGTCACACTCACTTGTTTTGTAGTCAACACTCAGTTTGTGGTTGCTGTCCCCTTCCTTTTTTTATCCTCACCAAGGCGACATTTTCTGCCTTTGTTCCTCTTCTGCAGTTCTCAGACTCTCATTTGTTCCTCCTCCGCCTGCAGCCGCTGCCACTACTGCAGATAAAATCTAACTTAGGCCTCGCTGAAGGTCCCTTGCCCTGTTTGGCTCTTTACTGAGGTGCAATTAATCATGTTTAATGTGAATGTTTAATGCAGCACTCCTGAATGTTGCAGATTGCTCTTTCAGCATACAGCAGCATTTTGTTATAACCTAAACTGGTGAATGAATACCTAGCAGTGGCATCACCGTAACTGTTTTCAGTTGAATAGTTTCCCTTTCTATTTCTGTGATGAGCATATGTTGCCGCCACTCCTCAGTGTGGGATGGAAGGTTTGCCTTTGGAAAGGTGTGTAGAGTTATCAGGAAGGATCAGTAGGAAACATTTAGTCAGATTCAGAGGGGTTTGCTTCAGGAAAAGGCACGTGACAGATGGGGCATCAGCAACGGTGGCTGTAAGATGGGCAGCGGGGGAGGTGGAGGTATTGGGGGGGGGTTAGGTTAAAATCAGATGATTAACTTTCATTGGGGCAAGGAGGATGGCCAGGCGGCAGCCTTCAACCGGGTGGGCTCACAAGCCATCTAAGGAGAGGAAACGTAGGGTCCACATAAGGACCCCCACTACCACCACCCCTGTCTTCCATTCATTCACCCCCACCCACAAACATGGCTGGAGCAAGCGGTCCAGCTGTAGCGACAGTTCGGCAACCGCAACAACTCATTAGTCACGCAACAACAGCAAATCACAATGTCCCTGTCAAACTGGTTCATCATATCAACGAATCACCTTATGATGACACACATCCCCCGCCCCACACACACACACACACACACACAAGTCAGTAGCTAACTGCCCAAAAATCTGTCACCTGTGTCGTTTCTGGTCTGTTTCTTTGAAAAGACGATGTATTTTATATTTCATTCCTGAATCGTAGGTGACCAGTGTGTGTTAGTGGTAGGAGGGTGGTGTGTTTGGTGGGGGGGTTCTGACCTCACGCCTTCACGCTTTCTTAAAAAAAAAACCCACAAGGATAACAAAAACAAACAGAACTTTAGGAATGTCATCACCACCATGTTCTGTCATCAGAGGTCCACTGATGTCAACTAAAGTCTATTTGAATCAGGGAGTTAAAACTTACCGTATGTTCCTAAAAAATTAGGTGCGTCCTGCACATGCTCAACAGGACCTGACAACAAAGTGCCGGGGAATCTGTTTGTAGGTTCTGACTTCGTTCCCACAAGACAGGGACATTTTGAAACTGCAGGTTTCAGGTTTGAAGCAGCCTGCTTGAAAATCACTGAAGTGACTTAAACTGTTTATTCTGTTGTTTCCTTAACCTAGAAAACATCTGCACCTGTGTCCTGTGTGGTGCTCAAGAGGCAGCAGGTCAGAGATCAGTGGAGTAGGTCAGAGAAAGCGTTAAGTCTCCTTATTGGTTTAGCTCGTCAGTGTGGAAAGTGGGTCATGTTGAGGTTTTAATTGGAGCGGTCCAAGCTGACAGAAGAGCAGTGCGGGTCGCTGACCTCAGCGACGTAAAGTGAACATTAACATCAGTCCCGTGCTGTAACGGAAAACTCCTTCAGGTATGGTAATGGTCTGTTCTTCTTTCCAGGTGACAGGTGTGTTCAGCAAGGAGTACATTCCTCAGGGGACCCGCTTTGGACCCCTGCAAGGAGACCTCTACACCAAAGACAGCGTACCCAAACAGGCCAACAGGAAGTACTTCTGGAGGGTAAGAACATGAGACAGGACAGGATGTGTGCTAGCTGTACAACCTTCACATGCCAGCTGATCAGGGAAAGTCTCAGAGGGAAGATGACCCTGGGAAAAGTTAAGAAGCCACAGGTTTTCATCTTCCTCTCTTTCTCACATCACGTCTGGTTCTGTGCGTCAGTAAGGAAACAAAATTGCTTTCTCACAGATGGTTGTGGTGCTCAGGGCTTTCAGTGTAAATTTTTGAGGAAGTTGTGTGCTTTAGCGGCACGTAACGATGGATTCAGTTTTAGAGTCATCAGACGCTTACTGGCACTGGCCTCATATCTCACAAAGGAAGAGCTTATTGTTTGCTCTGACAGCGCCCATCTCTCCGCCCCTTTCAGTCTTTAAGGTTTTCTCTCTCACCTCCATGGTGCTTGAATCATCTAGGAAATTTTTCTTTTCTGGTCGAGTCAATTCCCAAAAAGGACTTTCTGACACCATCCTGTGCATTTTCCTTCCTGTAAACCTGTCAGGGGTGTTCCTGCCTCGACTCTATAGTGAAAGTCAGCGCCCCACGGGACAGATTATGTTATCAGGCATGTATCACTGGTAGACGTGCTGCCACAGGCATGCCCTGCAGTAGGCTGGCTCCTGGCCAGCTCCTCTGACATTTCACTTTCATCTGCTTTGTGTTTCACAATCAACACATCCCTCTTTTAGTGTTTCATTTCAACCATTAATGACGGCTGGCGTGCAGTCCATGAATCAGAGTATTTGAGAAGTGAGAAAGGAATCAAAAGGAGGCAGTGACTGTGCTGCGTAATAATTAAGCCACACCCATAAACTTTAAGGCTCAACAAAACAGAGACGCTGAGAGAAAACACACAGAACAAGGCAGTACCAGTCAGGACCCACAGCACATTGACAGCTGAGCAGGATATTAACTGTACATGGCAGAGGTAATTATTCTCAACCTTTTCAAAAGGTTCTAATAAATTCAGCAGTCTGCAGGACAGATTTGATTTCACTTTAAATAAATGGCATTACATTTGATTGTTTGCGATTTTAGTGGGTTTTGTTCTTATTCCAGCAGTCAGATGACAGGTCAGCTGTTTAAGATGTCTTTGTGTCCCATGTCTGGCCATGTTTCCAACCTCTCACACTCCTTCTCCTGCTGCAGATTTACAGTGGCGGCCAGCTTCAACACTTCATCGATGGCTACGATGTCCACAAGAGCAACTGGATGCGTTACGTGAACCCGGCGCGCTGTTTGGCCGAGCAGAACCTGGTGGCTTGCCAGAATGGCCGGGACATCTACTTCTATACCTTTCGGCCAGTGGAGCCCAAGCAGGAGCTGCTGGTGTGGTACAGCCAGGAGTTCGCTCAGAGGCTCTGCAGCCAGCAGGAGGACCTCCAACACAGTGAGTTCCACCTCCAAACACAGTACAGTTACTGCAGTGACCTGTTTATGACTGTCTGAAGGTATACAGTTACCTCCTGATTACAGAGAAAAGGGTGAGATAAGTCAGTGCTGCTGAACTCCTCTGATTTCCCTAAAGAATGACTGAATGAGAAGAAGTTAAGGACTGATGACTATCGGTTATTTTCAGCTGTTTGGCAGAATGACTCACCAAAATCCCTTTTGCTTTTTCCTACAAGAGCTGATAAAGAAGCGGATTTGTATCTTTGCAGTGAATTAACCCATCTTCCCCGTCAAAGTGAAAGAAGACACAATATTCTTCAACGTTATCTTCTTCAGCACCAGCCCTCTTATTCCTGTCTGGTCTTCAGCGTTCAGTCAGATATCTGTAGATGATACATCATTAGATGTGTTGTTGGACGGTAAAGAGTAAGAGAAATCTGAGGGTAATAAGGTCCGTTCAAAGTACCTGTGTGAGTCACTTGTTTCTAGCTATTTGCAGAACATCATTAGGTGAAGTCATGCCCTCCCCATCCGGTATGATGAGGATGAAACTCATGAATCATGTGTCCTTTCATCCAAGCAACTGGGGCAAAGTATCACTGCTTCTCTTTATCGAGCACTGGATCCAGCTTTGTCCTGCAGCTGGGATCTTCTGATAGTCTGTGAATGTAATCTCCAAAAGGTCAACAGTTTATTTCATCGTTGTGGTCTTCTGCTCTTTAACACAAGCATCAATGTCAGGTTCAGGTCTCTGCAGGAAGAAAGTATGGCTGCCTTTCTTTGGAAATGTGAGACACAGAGAGAGCTGTTGATGGTACAGAAAGATTATTGCTCCTTTAAAGGTTAGAGTCAGCCTAACCCCAACGGTGCGAACGAACCAAGTGATTTCTTTTCTCAAACCAGAGGCGAGAAGAGGAAAATAAGGAGATGTGTGTTTTTTCTCTTGTGGTCAGTACGGTAAGACGCCATACCCAGAAAAGGTTTCACAAACGAAACTGAGAGGGTTTCTATGCTGCAGTCCATATGTGACATGACACATGGACTCCCACACATCTCATCACCAACTCTGCCTCCTACAGAAAATCACTCGTACAACAGAAACCTATAATCTTTGTCATGTCAAAACTGAAACTACTATCATTTACCATAAGAGGGCGTGCCCGGTGTAGGCAGCTGCGCCTTACTTTATGTCTCAGGGATGAGTCTTCTTTCTCCTTAAACTGAGCATAGATTGCACTTTTTTGTTGCAGAACACAGCGAAGAAGAGCAAGCCAAACAGCATCTACCTCAACAGAAATTTCTTCAGGACAGAACAAAGGAGGAGATGAAGCAGCAGAATGAAGAAGACAGTGAAGAGAAGATTGACGTGGAGATGTTGGAGAGAGACACTCCTCCTGACACGCCTAACGAGCAAATAGTGGACTTCAGCAAAAAGATGGAGAAGGACGAAGATCCAGAAGGCGGAAGCATCATTCCCTCCCCACAGCCTGACCACAGGGAACCCCTAATGGGCCTGAATCATCATTACCTGTCAGATCACCACCCCTCTCTCCCTGCTCCACACAGAGGCCTCCCCCTTCATCTCCATGGCCTATACGGCCACAGGGAGGGCCTTGTCTCCTCTTACCCACTTTATCCCCACTCCAGACATCTTCAGCCTCCTTACCAGTTCCTTCCTTCCTACGGCCCTCAATATCCTCGGTTCGTCCTCCCTTCCTACTCCCCTCCCTTTCCTAGCATCATCCCTTCACGAGGATCCCTCCGATACAGCAGCTACCTGGGCACTGATGGAGTCCCGTACCCCACTGTTGCTCCACCCAACCTGCTCCCGGTGTCCCTCCCCTACGCTCCATCTTCTGAAGGGGGGCTGAAAGAATTAACCCCAAACGTTTCACCACCAAGAGGCGCTCCAGCCACCCCAGAGCTGTCTCCCCCTCCCAAGCCTGAAAGCCATCATTCCACCTCTGAGCAGTCTCCCAGTAGCTGTGAGGAGGCCATGAACCTCAGCCTGTCCATGAACAACAGCAGCACAGCACAGCGGAATGGACCCGGACACAAATCTCTGCCGTACCCCTTGAAGAAGCAGAACGGAAAGATTAAATATGAATGTAACATCTGCTCCAAGACCTTCGGACAGCTCTCAAACCTAAAGGTGACGACTCTTCCTCCACAATACAGACACCAAACACACCAATGAACACTTGAACTCACAGCTGCATTCCTGTCTTCGTAGGTTCATCTCCGAGTGCACAGTGGTGAGAGGCCATTCCAGTGTCACTTGTGTAAGAAGAGCTTCACTCAGTTGGCCCACCTCCAGAAACACCACCTGGTCCACACCGGAGAGAAACCGCATGAATGCCAGGTATGTTAAAAATGGACGCATGTATTACAGCAGAGCTTACAGTCCAATGATGCCAGAACAACAGATAGTGTAAATGAAATAGAAACACAAAACTCTGACTCACACACCGGTCAGGTAACTCGGTGTTTGTTTGAATTTTACTGAGCCACGGTCCACTCTGTCATGTGACGATATCCTCACCCTTTTGTTTGCAGAAGAGTCTCTGTGGGTGTGAATTATTCACAAAAACTAGTTTCTCCTGTTTAATACCTGGAATAAACTGGAATTAGATTGTATTAGTGGTGGTAACATTAAAAGCATCAAGCAGTAAGCAGGAGTTCAGTAATTTGTCATGTGAGCCTGAAGCTTTCATGTTGTGTTCTCCAGGTGTGTCACAAACGGTTCAGCAGCACCAGCAACTTAAAAACACACCTGCGGCTGCACTCAGGAGAAAAACCTTATCAGTGCAAACTGTGCAACACCAAGTTCACCCAGTACATCCACCTGAAGCTGCACCGGCGCCTTCACAGCAGCCGCGACCGGCCCTACCGCTGCACGCTCTGCCCACAGACCTTCTTCCACCGATTCTCCCTCTTCATCCACCAGCGCAGCTGCTGCCTGGCTACCTCCTCTGTTCCTGTCAACGTGCACATGAAGGAGATGGTTGAGCGCTTTGATGCCAGCCAAGAGGCAGACACACTCACAGAAACAGCCACCACCTCCCAGGTAGGGGAAGCTGTTGAGAACTGGCTGGCCTGTACGCTAGGAGGAGAGGGGAAGGAGGACCAGAAAGAGGCTACGGTTCTGCTGAAAGCCCTAATAGCTGCCATCACCGCACCAGTAACCCCTATGCCTCAGTCTGCGGTACCAGTATCACACCACAGCCCTCCTAGGGGCTTTCAGGAGCGGGCCAGCGTGGTCCATCTCCACAAACGACCAACAGTGAAAACGGAGGTACAGTGAGGATGAGTTCCAGGCGTGGGGACATCAAGATTCACCAAAAAAAAAAGACAGGAGTGGCCAAAATTAGTTCCTGATTTGCTACGAGAAATCTCAAAGGGAACTTCTTCTGATCCAATGAGCACAACACCAAAATAAGAGCATTCCAAAGACTGGGCAAGAGATGATCCTCGTCCCAGACCTGATGTTAAACTGTGAAGTATTTAAAAAACTTTCACTCAGGTAGAAATTGTTTGCTTTATTTTTCTTTAACTTATTATTTTTGTTGAATAGATGCGTTGATATTTATTTAGATGTCTTACAGTTTGTTTTTGTTCATTTTTTCCCTCCAAGTGTTGAGAGATTTGATAACTTGATAACACAAAGTCAATCATCTATTTATTTCAGTTGAGATGGAAAAGTTATTGCCAAAACATGAACATGTGATGCTGTGTTTGGATCATTATTCATATCAGCTATCCAGCTTCAAACAGAAGGACAGAGATTCAGACAAAGCATTATTCACCACGCAGCAATTACCTGAACAGAACACGACCAAATGAGAAAATCATCGCATGTTTGAGTAAAACTGCTATTTTACTGTAAATGTGTGGAACAGAAGCTTCATCCAAATTTGACTTCAGACAGTAGTACCTCACATTCAGCAAGAAAAGAAGACAAACAGCAGCACATTTTCTAGCTTTTAAAATATTCTTGTCTTGTAGCACTGGAATAAATCTCTGTACGCTTTTGGTTTCTGGTCTAAACCTCCAGAACCTTCCTGTAAAAACACTGCTGAGTCTGTAGTTTGTTTGTTTTTTACTTTTGTACAGGCTGGTTTGTAGGTTATTTTTTTAAAGCAGGTTTTGAGATGTTCAGAATTTATATGTGAGAGACTATTTTGATGATACTTTTATATATTTACCTGATGTAGCACATTAAAGATATTGTTTCTATAAAACAAAGTGTTACTGTTTGGTTTTTATTGCAGAAAAAGCAACCTGGATTAAATATAATAACTCCCAAAGTTATGTAATTAATGCAATAATTCATATCAAAAGGCCACTTATTTAAGCATGATAAAAGCATTTTCTGCTGGAAACCTAAGCTCTTTTTGAACGTTCACAAACCTCTGCAGGTTCTGATTCCTGCTGCAGAACAGGAATCTTTTCAATGTTGATTAAAACCGTCTTTGATGGAAAACAGCGTTCCAAGTCATGGTTAACTGGTTCTTGTGTTAATGATGTTCTAGTCAGAGAAATATCCAACAGTAAGCAAAGTTCTCAGGCCCCAACATGCCCAGGCTTATCTGTCACACACTGGAAAGGACCTCAGACCAGAAGGTGTTGGCAACAGCCATCGATATGCACCACCATAAGGTATCCTTCTCCCTTTAGATACTGATCAAAATATTAGGACCACACCCATTTTGTTGGAGGCGTGGCCTGTTGTCCACACCCCCATTTCTACAAGCAGGTGCAGGTTCGACATGAAACACAGTGGGAATAATTATTACTAAATGTTTGATTGACTTGTAAAAATGGCTAAACGGTTGCACTTACAGTGGGGAAGACAAGCATTTGATACTCTGCCGATTTTGCAGGTTTTCCTACTCGCAAAGCATGTAGAAGTCTTTAATTTTTATCATAGGTAGTCTTCAACTGTAAGTCATGGAATCTAAAACAAAAATCTAGAAAAATCACATTGTTTGATTTCTAAGTAATTCATTTCCATTTCATTGCATGACATAAGTATTTGATACATCAGAAAAACAAAACTTAATATTTAGTACAGAAACCTTTGTTTGCAATTACAGATATCAGACGTTTCCTGTATTTCTTGACAAAGTTTCTCACACTGCAGCAGGGATTTTGGACCACTCCTCCATACAGATCCTCTCCAGACCCTTCAGGTGGGAGGTTGTCACTGGGTAATATGGACTTTCAGCTCCCTCCAAAGATTTTCGATTTGGTTCAGGTCTAGAGACTGGCTAGGCCACTCCAGGACCTGGAAAGGCTTCTTATGGAGCTACTCCTTAGTTACCCTGGCTGTGAGCTTCGGACCAGCCGCGATACATCTTGAATGCCCTTAATGAGGGAAGGAGGTTGTTGGGTAAGATACATGGCCCCATCCATCCTCCCCTCACTACGCTGCAGTCATCCTGTCCCCTTTGAAGAAAAACATCCCCAAAGAATGATGTTTCCACCTCCATGCTTCACGGTGGGGATGGTGTTCTTGAGGAACTCTTGAGGAGGGGGACGTTGCATGCGCTGCAGGATTTTAATCCATGGCGGTGAAGTGTGTTACTAATGGTCTTCTTTGAGACTGTGGTCCCAGCTCTCCTAAGGTCATTGACTAGGTCCTGTCGTGTAGTTCTGGGCTTATCCTTTACCTTCTTCATGATCATTGATGCCCCACAAGGTGAGATCTTGCAGGGAGCCCCAGACAAAGGGAGATTGAGCATCATCTTGAACTTCTTCCATTTTCTTATAATTGCACAAAACAGTTGCTGCCTTCTCATCAAGCTGCGTAGCTCTTTCCCTGTAGCCCATCCCAGCCTTGTGCAGGTCTACTATTTTATCTCTTATGTCCTTCCACAGTTTTCTGCTCTTGGCCATTCAATTCAATTCAATTCAGTTTTATTTATATAGCGCCAATTCACAACACATGTTGTCTCAAGGCACTTCACAAAAGTCAGGTACATACATTCCAATTAATCTTAATCATTGAACAGTGCAGTCAGATACAGTTATTTATTCAAATTGGATAAAAAGTTTTTCTCTGTCTAAGGAAACCCAGCAGATTGCATTCCAGTCAGTGACTTGCAGCATTCCCTCCTCCCGGATGAGCATGTAGAGACAGTGGACAGTCACTGGCGTTGACTTTGCAGCAGTCCCTCATACTGAGCATGCATGTAGCGACAGTGGAGAGGAAAAACTCCCTTTTAACAGGAAGAAACCTCCAGCAGAACCAGGCTCAGTGTGAAGCGGCCATCTGCCACGACCGACTGTGGGTTAGAGAGAACAGAGCAGAGACACAAAGAGAACAAAGAAGCACTGATCCAGGAGTACTTTCTATGGGAAGGAAAAGTAAATGTTAATGGATGTAGCTCCTTTAGTCGTTTCACCTAGAAAGAAGGAACAGATAAACTCTGAGCCAGTTTTCAAGTTTAGAGTCTGAAGAGAGCACATAGAGTTAGACACAATAATAGCTCAGCCAGTAACCATGTCTAGGAGAGAGAAAGGGTTAAACACTGAAGACAGGGCCAAGTGGATCATCGGTAGAGGGTGAGCATTAAGTTGTTGCCAGCAGAAGCTCCGACGATTCCCCTCTCCAGAAAGGTGTCACAGGTAGACACAGAGTCAGGCCAGGTGTAGCTTCTAGGAAGAGAAAAGAGAGAACAAAGTTAAAAGCTGAAATAACAGCAAATAATGTAAAATTGGAGAGTAGTGTGAGAATGTAGCGAAGAGGGTGAAAGTGGTCATTATGTCCTCCAGCAGCCTAAGCCTATAGCAGCATAACTACACAGATAGGTTCAGTTCAGATCATTTAGTTAGACGGTGCTTATTTACAACGTCGTTTCAAGGCACCCCACAAAGGGTCCCACTGATGGTCATTGTTATACTAAAAACCACAAGGATTGGGGTACCTCTCTCTGTCAGACTGATTATAACCATTGGAAAAGAGAGGGGGTCATACAGGTAGCAGAAATGGAGGGTGTGTTTGCACCTCAACCATAACTGAGCCGGTTTAGGCTAAACCTGACTCCCCCTTACTCCATCCAACAGGGAGGGACGAAGGCTGCCTCCCTGATAAACTAAGCCACTCTAACTATAAGCTTTATCAAAAAGGAAAGTTTTAAGCCTAGCCTTAAAAGTAGACAGGGTGTTGTGGAGAGGTTGTTTGTTTGTTTGAATGTGTGGACAGGTGTCTGTTATACAGATAATGAGCTCAAACAGGTGCAGTTAATTCAGGTAATGAGTGGAGAACAGGAGGGCTACTTAAAGAAGAACTAACAGGCCTGTGAGAGCCTTACTGGTTGTTAGGTGATCAAATACTTATGCATAAAATGCAAATTAATTACTTTCAAATGAATTGAAGAGTATCTATGATAAAAATTAAAGACGTCTACATGCTTTGAAAGCAGAAAAACCAGCAAAATTGACTGTATCAAATACTTGTTCTCCCCACTGTATGGGGACAACGTTGTAGTTGCGTGCTGTATTATGAATGCACTCCGCTTTAGATTCTTCTTCTCCTACCAGTTGTTGAACACAGGCAGATTTTATCTGCAACGCCATCTACTGCTGAAAAGGAGGAACTACAGCGCATTAGCTGCACATCAAACGAAGGTCTAAACACCAATAGGCCCTTCATCATGGCCGAACTCTCATGTCAACTGCTAACTGATGGTATAAATCAGAGATGGCGACTCGAGTTTGAGACCTAAAATAAAAAATTAAAGATTTCAGGCCCGACTTAGACTTGTGCCCTAAAGTCCTGAGACTTGACTTGGACTCGTGGTCTGAGACTCGAGTCTTATAACCAGTTTTTATCATCTGTAATGCAAAGTGAAGACTGGAGCTGCTGCATGTTTTACTGTGAAAGGATGCGCTTGATTATTGGCCATTTTAGTGGATTATTATGGGATGTTAATGGCTCATAACCTGTTAATGTTATTTCTAGCTTCATAATAATGACCAGATTAATGTCTCTCAAACTAAACACTATTAAATAACTTTGGATCATTTAGGAAGAATATAAACGTAACTGACCTCCGACGTTCTCTCGTTGCTAAACTACCTGCACATTACAAGGACACATCCGGCAGGAAATATCAAAATAAAACACTTCCTGTTCCGTTTATTCAGAGGTTTAACTCATTTATTTCCTTCCTACTCTCTGTCTCCTTCATTATGTTGGAATTTATCCTTAAATCTGTAGATCTTTAATATTTATATTGAGAACAAAGGTTTTAATGTGGATTTAGAAAATGATTTCCTGATAATAAATGTCGTCCCGCTCAGAGTGAAGAGAAGGAGAGGACAATGTGAAGACAGGGATAAACAGCTGTCATTACAAAGACTAAAAGCAGAAATTCAACATCAGCAGTGTTTTAATATCTTTCAGTTATTGTTTCTTATTTCTATTTGTTTATATGTCCATTTGGGTACACATTACATTTAGTTGATTCTCAAAATAATATAAAGCAGCCTTTAGTTATTGCATGCTGAACTGAATTTTAAAATATTAAGACATAATTATTTATAAAAATTAATATGCTGAACCACAATTATTAAAGGTTTGAATTTCTGACCTACAATGGCGAGTTAAAAGTGACCTAGATGTTCTGGATTTGATGAGAAAATGTTTATTTTAGTTGTAAGAGACTTGAGACTTGACTTGCAAAAAAGTGACTTGTGAACATATCTGGAGAAAATACTCCAGGAGGACACAGAATGGGAAGCCAAAAGAGAAAGGATGATGCGGAAAAACTGCACAAAAAAGGAAAATCTGCAGTCAGATGCTGCCAAATGCGCAAAAGTTAACCTCTTAAGCCCAGAGGGGTTTTGTAAAGTTTGAGCTCAAAACAACATGCGCAAATCTAACTGAATTTTTCTGAGAATAGACATACTCTATCTAAACAATCATTGTGTTCATATTATGTTTTTTAAATGGGAGTGATAATTCTGGCCTTCGTTTGCTGCTGGTTGAGTAAAACCTGGGTGGATTGCAACAGAATGTATTTTTTGGAGTCTGTGAGCTCTCTGCTTAGAGCAGACATGCCGGTTGTGTGTGTAGAAGCCATGTACTGAACAGCTGAGACCGGGTTTCGGGTTACTTCATGTTGTGGAGTTTGTTTATTTTCTGATTCAACTAGCTTTAGTTTTAACTGTTTTTGGTGTTTGTAGAAATAGTTTATATCAGATTTTAGCCAATTCTACTATTCTACTATTTCTGTGGATACCACATATATTTATGTTTAACTAATGGAACCTGCAGTAAAGAAAGTAGAAGAAAACAAGAGTTAAAGGTTTCCCCAGTACTTGGGGCTGGGGCTTTAGAGTTTAAACAAATATTTATTGTCTCTTTGACTTCTGCAGCAACAGGCGCTAAACATCGACATGAAGTAGAGTAAGAAGAGAGACAGAGCGAAGGCAGACTAGTTGATGACCTGGTGAGTAGAAACATTAGTAAAACAGTAATGGAGGAAGTGACTATATGACGATAAGGTCCTAATATATTAGTCAGCATCATTACTAAGCCTGATTTGTGTTTTCTCACTGTGCTGCAATTTTTTGTTGAGTTCTGCAAACTGACGGCCACAAAGATGTGCTAAAATGTATACATCAATGTATTTTCATCTGCTGAGTGAAATAGTAATAAAAAGGACCTGATGCTAACATCATGGAGCTGTGGCTCAAATTAACCAGACCATGTTCTTTATATTAGTTTTATTAACAACAGCAATAAAACATGATTACAGTGAAATCCCCATGTGTGGCCATCAGTATTTATCAGTATCACAGTCAACTTTTAACCCATACAGTTAGTATCACCAAGAGACATAATGAACTCTATTAATATCATGTGTTAAAGCTAAAACATATCGGGCAGACTTCATTTCATTGGCAGAGAGCTTCCCCTGTATATCTATATATAAACTTGTTTTCGTTTTATCAAATTATATTATTTTCATTTCATAAAGAGCTTTATAACTCATCTGGACTTTCCTGATGGTGTTACTGACATGACAAGGAGATCCCACTGAGGATAATTTATTTTATATTACAAGCCAGTTATTATCCAGCAGTGTGAAATGGGAATTTCAGGTTACATTTCCCTGGTCTTCAGATAATGATCAGGACTCTACCTAGTCTGGTTGAATGTTCTTCTGAGAGGTTAGGGAGGTTCCTTGCAAGGGGATACCACATAGAAGTCTCTCAATAGCAGTGATGATCAGGGTTGCTAAGAAAAGGACACTTCCAGTAGGAAACTTTGGAGCATCCTTTACGAAATGGGATTATTGCTGCATATTTTCAAGAGACCTTCGTTAATGCTGCCTGATCAGGATTGAGGTCAGGACTTTGAGCTGCAGGTAGCCGCATGTGAAAATGTTGAAGAGCAGTTTAACCTTTACTCTAGTACTGTTTCACGTTAGATCCTAAATTATGTCTGTTGGCAGATAAAGACTGCATGAGTAAAACTCTTACCTACTCTGCCTGCTGTTGAATATTGCTTCTAGTTTCAGTTTCATCCCAGCTGTAGAGGGATTCTCAGTGCAGCGCTGTGAAGTTTCCCTGAGTCCTGATGATCTAACCATCTAACCATACAATTCTCTACCCATCTAACCATCTTTCCTCATGATATCACAAGCACTATTAGGCAGAGAGCTCAGGGAAAAAACCAAAAAGCAATTAAATATTCCACCTCAGACCAGCTAACAAAAGTCATAACATCACATGATTAACAGCTCTGAGTTTTTATTAACTTGACAAATGATCCGATGAGAAATCTGGAGCTGTTTGATGAACAACTGGAACATCTACTCTTCTTCTGCAGTTCTATTTGGGAAATATGGCTCACCTATTTGTGAAAAATGTTAATTGCTGTTTATCCCCAGACCTTACAGGGAAGGTACCAACATAAACCTTGAGGCTTTTAGCCGTTTGACTGCTGGTATTTTCCTGGTATTTTATGACCTCTGTATTTACAGCAACATAAACTCTAAGGCAACAATCAGAAAACAAACAACATGTGAACATCTGACAGTCTCACAGTAAATTCAGTCCAGTTCCATCACCTCTATCCTGTAATAACTGGAATCAGAGATCTTTCATCTCAGAGTCTCCCGTTGGTCTCAGTGAACACACCTCTGAAGTCTATCCCCTCCAAACAACAATTATATCCAAACAAGGTCTAAGATCTGATGGGATCTCTGTGGTCTCAGATGGTTTCCACCACCACCAGACCAGTACTCAGTACTACTTCATTTGAACTGGAACCAAACATAGACCTACACCTCTGTCGATAAGTATTTACACCCCTACAGATCTCTTCTGTCTTTGCTTTGTCGTCCCACTTGAATGTTTCAGATCAATTGTCAAACATGTGATGACCTGAAACAGACAAGACACATGTAGGAGAAGATCCCAGAACAACATCCAAAGCTCTACAGGTCTCACTTTTTCATTTAAGGTCAGAGTTCAACAATAAGAAAGATAGCCTGGGCAAACATGTTGGTGGTAGTGTGATGGTCTGGGGCTGCTTTGCTGCTGCAGGAACTAGACAACTTGCTTCAACTGATGGAACCATGATTCTGCTTTCTAAAGGACAATATCTGACCATCAGTGACCTTAAACTCAAACTGCAGCAGGACAATGAAAGGCTTCAAAATGTTAAAGACTTAGGAGTGGTCTAGTCAAAGTCAGGTCTTCAATCTGACCGAGATTGTTGTATGACTGTAAACAGGTCCTTCATGCTGGAAAAACCTCCAATGTGTCTAAAATAAATCATTCAGCAAAGCAGAGTGGGTCCAAAGTTCAGTCAGTTTGGGAAATGTTCAGTCAGTCACCTGTTGCTATTAATGCAATAATTCACCTCTGAAGTCTCCCTTTAACTTTACATAATTATTCTTTAAACAAGTTCATTTTTTCACGTTTTATTTTCTAGAAAATATAAGAAATGAAACCAATACATACTCACTGAAACTCAGAATAAGGACTATTTCAGGTGACAGAATCACACAACATTTCCTGTGTAAATATTTCAGTAACTGCTGGGACTCTGTGTGCAGGAACAAATGCACCTTAACATTTCCAGTAAGTCTTGGACAGTTCTTGCTGTCAGAGCTTTCGATTTGCTTCACAAAAGCATCTGCTCCCTTGGTAGGTCTCCTCACATGATCTACTCATTTCACCTATTTAACGATAACTCTGAAACAGTGGTCACAAATCAGTGGGTAAGACAGACCTGCGATCAAAGGGACGTTCTGTGCTTTTTTTTTTTTTTACAGCACTAGTGGTCTTTATTTTTGTTATTTTTCGAAAGTAAGCAGACAGGAAGATGGATAGAGAGAGTGTAAAGACATGCATCACAGGTCTCTGGGGTTGGGACTCGAATCCGGGACCCCTGCGTCCACGACTGAATCTTGCATATATGGGTTGCTTGCCACGCACCACGCCCAGCAGCACTGATAGTGAGGAAAAAATAAACAAATATATAACGGGAAATGGGAAGAAGCCAAAAACCTGCCTAAGGTCACCAACAAGGGGCAACGTAGTGGAAGGAAGAAAGCTCAGCTGAAAGCATAATAGCTTTCTGATCAAAAGTACGCAATGAAGAGGCAGACTGGGAGCCATCATCGGGCGATTAGTTTAGTGTAACTCGAAATGAGAATTTTGTAGGTGTTCAGCAGAGAAATTAATTTTTCTTTGTTGTCTATATGTTTAAAGACTTTATTAATATTTTCACTGATCATTTATAACGACGCATGCTAATGTTACATAAGTAGTTGAGTTACCTGGAGCAGCGATGATATTTCCAGCATTACTCTGTTCTTTGTGACTAGATCCAAGAAAAGTTGGCTCAGGATGATTGAATTTGGCTCCATGTCACTCATCCTTCAACCCCTCCTACGTTTACCGCATGTTTGTTTAGCACGGATTTGTGAAACATCTCGGAGCTCTTTAATGCTCCAACGAAACTTAGCAGCCCAATGATTTGGCAAACTAAAAAAAGCAACTTTCCCATGAACCAAATGGAATGATAGCTGGGTCAGAACATGTCCACAACTGGAGCTCCGTGGGTTGTTCCCGGTCTGCAATGATCAGGATCTATCAAAAAGAGGTCCAAAAAGAAAAACTGGACAACTGTAAATGGGGTCAGAGAGACCTAAGGTCCATGTCTCTTCTTGTCTACCACCCAAAGCTTTAACATAAAAAGCCCTTCAGAACAGGACCACAGGGTAACCACAGAAGGTGGCCTGCTCTGATTTTTATTTTATTTTTTTGCAAGGGAAGCTGATGTATAATCTTCTAACATTCCAACATTTACTTGTATCCACACTACACATTCAATGAATCAAATCCAGGAGCACCAGAGAAGTTCTGGAGCAAAATGTGCTTCCTCACATAAAAAGGCAGAGGTACTGGGCCTGTCTGAGAAATGATGATGATATGTCGCCATATAACACAGATGTTGTGAACTCGCAGGCGGAGAAAACTAATGAGAGGATGATGAGGAACAGCTGAGGCAGAGTAAAAGCAGGGAGCTGAGGGAGGGAGACTAAGTAACAGGAGTAGAGCTGAACTGAGATACAAAGAAACCTAGAGGAAAAATCTAACAGGAATAATTCTAAATGTACTAGAAAACACCTTTCTAACAATAATAAGCACAGGGAAATAAAATGACAAAAGGCAAGACCCAAAGAACATAATAAACAACAACAAAATGATCAAAACACATAAAAAGACGAAAACCAAAACCTAAACACCAACATTATTAAAAATAAAGACACAACAGTCAGTCATTTTCTACCGCTTATTCCATAGTGGGTCCCGGGGGAGCTGGTGCCTATCTCCAGCAGTCTATGGGCAAGAGGCGGGGTACACCCTGGACAGGTCGCCAGTCCATCACAGGGCAACACACAAACAACCATGCACAGACCTAAGGGCAATTTAGAGTGACCAATCAACCTTACAGGCATGTCTTTGGACTGTGGGAGGAAGCCAGAGTACCCGGTGAGAACACGCATGCACGGGGAGAACATGCAAACTCCATGCAGAAAGACCCCCAGCTGGGAATTGAACCCAGGACCTTCTTGCTTCAAGGCAACACTGTTACCATCTGCGCCACTGTGCAGCCGACACAACAGTCATAGGACGAAAAACAGTAGAACTATTTTATGACAAAAGATAGATGACAAATTCAAAAATGTTACTGTTAATCAAACTTCATTCATATTTCTGTGAAGTCTGTAAGGTGCCTTGGGATGGTATTTGTTGTAAATTGATGATTAATAGATAAACTGACCAATGATCAATTAAACCCCTTTTTAACTGATTTAGTGAAAACAGCCCAGATCAGTCTGCAGCATTTAAACCTTCAGCCCATCATGCTGGAGTCACTTACTGTTCTTTGTATATTGGTCCGTACATGTTTTTAAATAGGTTTTCTGTTTCCAATGGACATATTTCTCATCTCTGCACCTGAACAAACATGAAACTCAGAAAAATGACTAACTTTTTCGCTTTGATCCCCTTTTCAGTGAGACACTTTTAGTCAACAAAAATCTGAAGCAAAGTTACAGTAATCATGGTTCACTTTTTACAGTAATTCTCTCTCAGCCTCTCTGCCTTGCCTGCCTTTCAGTCGTAACCACTTTCTTTTTTTTCGAGCTGTGTGCTGACAGCTCTTTCTGTAGTATTTCCTCTTGTGTTGTGTGCTGCGGGGGAGAACCCCACAGAAAACACCTACGCACTGCTGACCAGAACAAAAACACTTCAGAGATTTAATGTGACAGGAAACCTTCGGCTCCTGGCAGCAACGCTGCCTCTGCCAGCTACAAGTTCACCAAACACTGCTGTTGGAGCAGCAGAATGATTTACCTGTATTTCATCTCAGGTTATAATCTGATGTTTCAGGGAGAAGAAGACTTAATAACATCTAATCACCAATAAATCAGATCTATATACATGGAGTTCATTCTCCGCTGCAGAACATTACAAAGAAAAGGGGATTGATCTGCTTCTTATTAGTCTAGAGGTCAGAATGATAACTTACAAGTAGCTGATCCCTCAGACAGAAATGTATGAAATAAAGAACAAATCAGGATATCATAACAGGTCCCAAACCCTGATGGAGTTACAGCCCAGCAACCCTGCAAGGTGGTATTGCAGCTGTATGTTTTAGCTTTCATACACATTATGTATGGTATGTTAGAGCCAGAACACCTAAATATGTTAAATATATGAAATCCGCCTTCAAGTTGGTTTTCAAAGCAAATAAAACACAGTATTCTAAAACAAAATGTCTAATTTAAGAGTCAACAAGCCAGTCTGTCTGCTTTTTCACCCCAGGATCATGAAGCAACTTGAATATTGGATTCTCCAGGTACTCCAGCTTCCCCCCACAGTTCAAAAATATGGGCCCCCTCTGTTCATTATTTACATGCTCCCTCTTGGCCATATATTCCGCAAATATAAAATACATTTTCATTGTTACACAAATGACACCCAGCTCTACATTTCCTCCAAACCAAATTCCTCCCTTCCACTTACCTCCCTTCTTCTAATTTTCTCAAGCTTAACAGTAAGAAAACATAAGTTTTACTCATTGGCACAGCTTTCAATTTAAACAAACTTCACAGTTTCACCATTAATATTGATATTCTCCCATTCATCCTTCCCCTCAAGTACAGAGTCTTGGTGTCATACTTGATAGTACTTTCTCATTTCAGTCTCATTTTAATTATATCACCCGGTCTGCATATTTTCACTTACGTAACATTACCCGACTTCGTCCCTTCCTTACTCCCCATGCTGCTGCCATCCTTGACCATAGCCTTATCACTTCCCTGATCGACCATTGCAACTCTCTTCGTTTTGGCCTTCCCAATAAGTCCCTCTATAAACTCCAGATTCTTCAGACTCATTGTTACCGATGGGGAAGAGACTTCATGTTAAAAGCTGATTCAATAGACTGGAGCTGATGTGACAGTGGGTGTCATACATGCTGCTTATAGTTTGGATGAATATGTTTAAGGTCAATTGAATTTTGACATTTACTCATCATTCAGATTGATGGCACTCATAGTCAGTGTCATCTTCTCTGATGTTTCTCCTATGACTTATGATGTGTAATGTATGATCTAAAGACTCTCAAAGAAATTATTTTACCAAAAAAAAATGTTACTGAGAGGGAAATGTCAAATGTATGTTAATATACTTCAAAGAGAAGGAACCTTTTTCTGGACTGCCAACTTCTTTGACTGTGACAGGCTGTTTGTAACCTCCTTAAATGCCTCCTTCACAAGATTAATACAAATATTAAATGAAAAAGAAGCTGCTGCACACATTTCATGTGAAGCCTTATATGTATGTATTATTTTCTTTTCATTGTTTGTATTTTCATATTTTTTCGGGCTGCACAGTGGCGCAGTTGCACCAGATGGACCGGCGACCTGTCCAGGTCATAGACTGCTGGAGATAGACACCAGCTTCCCCGCGACCCACTATGGAAGAAGCGGTAGAAAATGACTGGCTTATTTTTCTCTGTGTTTGACACCAACCAGCCAGTGAAAATTAGAGCTGGAAATTATATATTATATATATTATATATATATTATATATTATATTTAATGTTTTATGAGGGAATTAAAACAAACTGAATGATTTTTGTTTCTAATTTTCTCTGAGGCTGATTTTAATGATGCAAAAATCTAAATCCAAGAAAAGAAGGCGGCGTCTGGACTGAATGAAGTACTCTTATTATACACTGACATCATTCTGACCACTAAAAGGAAGAACATTTATCACATGTTTATTGTTTTAGGGCATATTTTATGTGAAATAAAGCCTTTTTGTTATTTTTTGGGCAAGAACCTTTTACATGTTGCCAAGTAAGCCTAGAATTTTAGCCTTTAAAACACTTGAGGTGAATTTCTACGTGTCTGCACATATGGTCCTGCTCTCATTTAAAAGTCAATTTAATAATCTCAAGACCATGAATGTGAAACCATCAGCTTCAGACATGCTTACAGCTCCCTCTGATCCATACTTGCTTCTGCAGCCCAATGAAACATCACAGGGAGGTCTGGTGGACTAAGACTGCAGTTCAATGAAATAAGGACCCAATCAGAACAAACTGAGCTCAGACAAGCGCACTGAAAACTCACAGAGCAGTTTGATTGTCGGCTCTCCATAAACATCGGCCTCTGGTCCATTCTGTGGGAACATTGAATCCTGTGTTTAACTGGTCCAGGTTATTAAAACCCTGCAGGCTGGTAAACATGTTCAGTTATCAAACCCAAAAACCTTGAACTTGACTTTGGACCCATGAAATTATTCATAAGCTCTAAAACCCAATCCCCAGCAGAAATGTGATGAGGCTTGTGTCACCTTTCCATAATATACAAGAACATTTGGATTTTCATTCCCCTTCACAAGAAAAAGGACAAAAAAAACAACAGAAACATTTTAATCTATAAACATGTTCAGGAAAATGTGTCAGATGATAGAAATGCAAAGAAAATTGAAACAAAAGAAATGTTAGTGTGTCAGCTACAGCGAATGCATCAAGCATCATACATTATATTGGACCTAGCCTGCTTGATTTTCAGTTGGTTCAAGCATCAAACAGAGTCTTCTCTTGTTGTAAAACACTGTAAAAACACACTGACATCGTTAATGAGCAGTTCATTTCATAATACTGAAGAATGTCAGATGTGTTAATTGTCACAAACTCATCATGGACAGACCACATACAGAGGGGATCCCTGTGGCCTTTGGTTCTGTTTGTTTAACCTGTGGTGATCCACATCAGCAGCTAAAAACATAGACAATTAGATCATCCAGCTGTTTGAAGTTCAGTTCAGAGGTCTGGAAACATCATAAACCTTTTCACCTTTACTCATCTCCTGTTCCAATACGTCACTTTCAGAACAGCTGATCAGATCAAGATAAACTTTATTTAGAGATCTGTGTAAGATCAAGACACGCCTTATCCGGGAAGAGCAAATAACCTGCATGTACGGGTACAGCTCTGCATTTACTCACTGACCCCTGATTTTACTCATCTGCACATTAAAAACTCTTCAACCTTCCCAGGAAGTGTGAAGTTTGGCTGAGCGCAAAGTTTCTGCAGAATCCTTTAGCTCCAAAACACACAAAATTGTAGGAAAAAAAAAAATCTGGGTAACAGGGACCTGTCTACGGCGTGCACAGGTAACAGGGACCTGTCTGTGACAGGTACGGGTAACATGGGACCTGTCTGGGACATGTACGGGTAACATGGGACCTGTCTGCGACGTGCATGGGTAACATGGGACCTGTCTGCATAACAGGCATAATCGCAGCCTTGAGAGGATTGTCAAGCAATCAAACGCTTAAAATAATTTCCATCATGTCACTGGTTTACAGGTGGACTCATCTGATCTGGTCCATTCCTGCTGTAAGCTGAGATGTTCTTTTCAAAGGTTCAGTTTATTTTTTGTCGCTTCTATCAAACACCTTCAGTAGATACAGAAGATAGATTCCGTTCTTCATGGATCATGGTGCTTAATAAAAAAAGTTTACAGAAGGTACACACACACGTTTAAAACATTTTTCCATCAGACTCTGACTAACAACAAACAAATAATATACCAAAGAAATCCCCTGAATTTGACGAAGCCCTCAGCACCATTTGCTGCTTAGTTGATGCAATATTTCTCCAATCTAAAGAATTGAACTGACCAGTCAGCTCATAGTTCTGAGGACAGCAGCTCCCTGAACTGGGAATGTTTACAGTCATGGCTCTTGGTGCTTCATGTTGCACAAGGAAGTTTTCTTCTGTTTTTCTTCACGGGAATTTTCTTTTTTCCTGCATCACGCTTCAAGCCTTTACATCAAAAGCTGCTTAAGCGAGTTTTATTTTGGAAATGCATTCCAGGTTTCCAGTTGCTTCAAGAAAAACGTAAACAGGGCCAATTAGTGGAGTTCTGAGAGGAGTGACAGATTTTTTTCCATGTGTGAATTTTAATCATAAATATTCCAGAGGATGGCGGAAAATAAGACCTTCTGGAAACTTTGAGCAGTCACAACAGGGAAAAGTGCTGCTGCAGCACTTCTATGATGTTGGAGCATGAAACACATTGGAGCTGCAGTATGCAGTCAGAGCTGAACCCTGATCTGTGCACACAGGGGTTTTCCTGACAGTGGTCAGCTCACAGCGAGGACATCAAGAGGAGTTTGGCTCAGTGTGTCACCGCAGCTACAGGAAACCTGCAGCTGGACACAGTCTAAAGCTGCTTTTTCTTGTCATGATATTCTTAGACCGGATGACCACACCAACTGACTCCCTGATTCAAAAGGGGGAGGGGAAAATAGGAAATAAAGAGGAATATAGAGATTAGAAGTTATTTAAGTGCTGAATACTTAGCTTATTTTTAGCAGACAGTGAGTTACAGAAAACAGGTTTCCCAGGACGTATCAGGAGCAACATCGTGGAGTTTTCTCCAGTCAGGCAAACTTTTATTATTCATCTTTTTAAAATTATGACTATTTTTGTTCTTAGGCCTGCACGGTGGCATAGTTGGTAGCACTGTTGCCTTGCAGCAAGAAGGTCCTCGGTCCTCAGAGTTTGCATGTTCTCCCCATGCAAGCGTTGGTTCTCTCTGGGTTCTTCCGCTTCTTTCCACAGTCCAAAAACATGCATGTTAGGTTAATTGGTCTCTCTACATTGCACCTAGGTGTGCATGTTTGTCCTGTATGTCTCTGTGATGAACTGGTGACCTGTTCAGGGTGTACCCTGCCTCTCGCCAGTAGACAGCTGGAGATAGGCACCAGCTCCCCTGCAACCCAGTATGGAAAAGGTGGGTATAGAAAATGGATGGATGGATTTTTTTTTAAATGCATCAAATTTTGGAGAAAGTATAAGCAAAGGAACGTAAAATGAAAAGACAAGCACAGTTGACCCTGCAGCCATCATCTATTCCACTGCGTGCACACCAGGAAATTTAAAACACCTCAGACTTGGTGACAATATTTCCTCATTAGACGGTCTGATTAAATCTTTTATATGTCAGACCGAAGGCATTCTCCTGAATGTACCTGTCCACAGGTAAACGACGGGCCCGCCTCCTCATTACTTGGAAGAGGACTCTGTTGGAAGATCACCAAGTATTTGTTTGAGCTCTGAGCTTCTCACTGCTTTCTGTTTGACTTCAACAGAAAGATCTGAAAGATAAAATTAACCTGGGCGTGTGTGTGTGTGTGTGTGTGTGTGTGTGTTCTCTTTCAGTTTAACTTCACTGTGACTGACAACATTAGCACAACAATCAATTGATCCATCATCCATCAGGTGCTCAGGATTGTTCTGACTGCAGCTGCTTTCTGTCCACATAACCTTTTGCTGGTTATTTACGGTCACCTGTGGGTGTGGAGCGGCGTGGGGCTGGAGCCATCAGATAAATGGGTCCAAAGGTTCCCCTGTAAACATAAAGCCGCAGCTGATGTCAGTTTTAGGAGTTCCTGTAACGAGAGATGATTAAACTGACTCTGAAAACTCAGAAGATTAAAGTTTGTTCTGATTCAAAAAGTCCAAACTCTTTAACCACATTTATAGGAAAGCACAGCCAAAGTTTCAGTCACCTGAACCCGATCTGCAGGAAAAAACCTAACGAGGTCCCTGAAGTCCCCATTCAGTCAAACCAGGCCACAAACTGTTTAAAACTAGGTACAAAACAGGTTCGTCAAAGGGGTCAGAAACATCCCAGAAGAGTTCAGCTCTGAAACCGGTCCAAAGCATTTTTCAAAGTACACAAAGCAGTCACACAAACAGTTTTACAACTACTTTCAAAAGAGGTCTGAAACAGTTCAAAACAAGGTTTAAAGCGCGGGAGAAATTGGTCAAAAAGCAGATTTAAAAAGAGGTCAGAACCTGTTGAGAACCATGTCCAACGCATGTGAGAAAAAGATGAGAAAAAAGGGTCAGATACACCTATAAATGAGCTTTGAAATAGGTCCAAAAAAGGTCACAGAAGGTTCTATTAAGAGGTCAGGACTGGGTTATAAAGCAGCAGTGCTGAGACATGAGCAACAGCTCTCCTGGTTTGGGCTGTGAGCTGTACCATCCTGAAGTCTCAGCTTGTCAGTGGAAACTGCTCAGAGCTAAAACTCCATCATCATCATCATCAACCATCTGACTTTACTGGGATCTCTGAAGGTTCTGGTTGAAACTACATCCATTAAAGAAAGACAGATCATCTCCTCCATCCACTCTGTCTCTTTTCCAAAATCAGGCCTGAAAATTATGCTTTGTAAATAAACATTATTATGAGTTTTAGGACATCGAAGAACCAAAACCACTGGGTGTTTATTCTGAACCATGTTCCAGCAAGTTTAAATTTTATTGCTGCTGAAAAGGAAACAATCTCATAATGAACTGTTCAAGTATTTAACATTTGGCGTGTTCTGCGAATGAGTCACGAAGGCGTTCACTCTGCCCCTGAACGAGAAGGTGGCGCCATCTTGAGGAAGAGAAGGTTCATGCAGCCCGATGCAGAAAGAGAAGAGTTCTGACAAGCTCTCATCCTTGCAGTATGACCACTAGAGGTCGCCATGGATGCAGCTGCAGGAAATCACAAAAACTTAACACAAAACTATGATTCAGCGTCCAGCGTTGAGCCTGAAAACTGTGTTTTAAATGTAGGACTGATTTGAGGAGATGGATATTGGAATTAATCATTATTAAACCAACCAGGATGTTTAAACTGACTGGAACCAACTGGGAGGAAACCAGTCAAACCAGTTTATTCATTCTGCAGTAAAACATTGCAGTATGATTTCAGGATGAAAATTCCCACTCTGTTATTACTATGGCATTTTCAACAGAAGCTTCCTTGGATTCAATAAAAACTCCATCTCTATGAGGTCAAACTGGATCTCTTCAAATTTACAGTGAAGATCGGCTTTACTCCAGGTCGGACTGCAAGAACCTTCCAGGAAAATGTTCTCTAAGATCCAGAAACACAGGCCTTCTTATATATGATTAGCATCATCATCTGTAGTTTTAATCACCTGATGCAGCAGAAATGGATCCCTTGAAACTGGACACTGCATCAGACGTTCTTCAGATGAACCTCAGTAGCCAAACTATGAGAAATCTGTCATCGGATTACAGATGAATTAGAAATCCACACAAATTTCCCAACATGAGGCTGTTGCATGAAAATGTTTCCCTCATCAGCATGTTCAGAGGCATATTCCTGATTTGGATGTTCTAACAATGATCTTCATGTGGAACCAGAGATAATTTTAACCCTTCAGGATTCTCTGAACGTCAAAGTCCAAGATAGCTTTAGTAGCAGTTGTGCTGATTCATCAGAGGATACCGGTTCTTGTTCTGCCACATCCAGTGATACCATTATTCTACGTTCTCCAGGAAGTGCCTCTTCCCTTCGTTCTGAGTCTTACCTACCTTCTCCCTTGACACGGAGCTCATTCTACAAGCTGCTAATGAAGCTCATAAGAAGGATGGAACCCTTCTCAACAATCCAGCTGTAAAATCCAACATTCTGGACAAACTTGCAGAGACCATCTTTACCTACACTGCCTATCCTTCTCAGGCACAAAGGGAGCAGGTTGCAGAGGCCTTGGTTATGAAGCACCCATGTTTGAGAGACCCAGTGTCCTTCAATGGTTTATATAGTTGGCACAACAGCTTGAAGTACAAACTTGGGAATTACAGAACCAACGTAAAACACCTTGGACTACAGATAAAACTACAGATAAAACTCCAGCAAAAAACATAAAAAAGGCAAAGAAATCTGAGGTAAACTACCTCCCACCTCATCCTCAAGGTGAAACTGACACAACCCTTGAAAAAGAGAGAGTGGAGCTTCTTTATGAGCACAAGAAGAGAGATAACCACAAGTTAATCAGTGAGAAGATGGCAAAAACATTCTCACTACGTCGAAGTGATGTTATCCTCAATAAACCACCAGTGATTGACATCAAAGCGCGATGGCCTGCCCTCTTTGAGCCTTCCCAAGTATGTATATTTTAATATTGTCTTGAATGTTTTCAGATTGAGTGTTTAATGGATTTTGAAATTCTTTTTTTCAGTTTTGACTTCATTCATTTCTAAGTTTGACAGAATTCCTTGTACTGCCTTCACTGCTGTTTTTTGGTTAATTTAATACCAGTCTTGGTTTCCTGTTTTTCTAGAGTGTTTCTTTGTCTAGTGATGCTTTTTCTCTCTCTGTCTTGGTCTCTCTCAGATTGAGGAGGAATTTCGGAGAATCACGCTGAAACCATTGCAGTCTACATTCCTGGGGAAGTTGTATCAATTCTCACCCAAACTGTTGAGCCTGTACAGGAGGAAGGGAGGCGCTGTGGGGAAGAAACTTGATACGTCCCTTGATATAGTTAGATGAGGTATGTATTAATAACTATTTACAAATGAGTTTATATTGTAGCAATATGAGGTTTGGACATAACATTCTTTCATATCTAATTTATTGTAGGACAACAGCATTGAGTCTCGAAGAGAAGCTGTAATCAGAGGCCTTATTCTCTACCTTGGAGAAAAGATTGAGGATTTAATCAAGGACTACCAGGTAGATATCATACACCTCTGCCAATCTGCATCCCTTTTATTGTTAAAGCTGAAGATTTGTATTTCACAGATATATGGCGATGATGATGCTGCAGCTGTCCAGGATGCCCTTACATCCTCAGTATCTTTGTGGTCGGAAAAGCTGGGAGCGAAGGGCAGAGGCAAGTTGGGATAGCCTTCGAGGGGACTGAGGTACTTTTTGGGGTTCCCAATGTGGCACTTGCATGTGCTTACCTTATGGGCCTCATCTATGCTTTGGAACTAAGCTACCCTAAGAAACTGAAGTACACCTTCAAAGCCTTTCAAAAGATCTTCATTGAGCAGGAAGATGGGAACAAAAGAATGTCCTCAAAGGTTCATGACCTTATGGTCAGCCTCCATGCCTAAAATCCACACATACTTCATTAAAGGTTGAGACTTTGAGTGAACTCTTTCTTTTTGTTTTGTTTTATGCTGCACTTTCTTAGGTTACACTGTTAAATGTGACTTTGTGATGCTAGTGTACATTACATTTATTTGTTCGTTTTTTCAGAATTTACCATCATTTTGCACTTTAAATGGCTCTGGTTAACTCAACTGAATTAACTTGTCACTCCTTTATTAGAACCAGTTTCTCTTTTAGGTTCTAATTGTATTTAAGAAATCTGACTCTTTTGTGAATTGACAGTAAGTTTCAGTGAGCTCATAGTTATTTTTGAGCCTGATTGGATGTATTTTATGTTTCCTTTGTTCTATCCGTGGAAACCACTTTAATCTCAATGCTTTTATTTAGCTTGTATTCTGTATAATAGCTTGAGCGATTTGATGCGTGGAAATCATGTTGAACCCAGGGAGCAGAACTGAACACATTACTCAACCGTTCTTTACTCTGTTGCCTGTTTTACTTGTCAAATGTTTCTAGAATATTCAAATGATTCGTTCTCCTTTTGATAGGATAAAGTTTGTGAAAAAGCATTTTTCTTATACGTGCTGTTTTGATTTGCAGTAGTATATTTTTGCATATTCAAAATAAAACAAGTGGCACAAAAAAGTGATAATTTCTGACATGAGGAATGCTTTTTTTCCCCAATATCACTCTTTTGCTTATGAAGTTTGGTCATTATTAGGCATGCAATTCAGATAAGATTCAATACGTGTTCAATTTATTATGCTACTTTAAAATAACAACCCTCATTTTATGTTAGGAATAGTAAAATAGTGAATAGAATCGGTATTTGTGCTCAATGTGTTATAAATTCAATAAATTTTTCAGAAATAATTGTAAATTTCTAAAAAATATAGGAATACAAATAGTTGTGCTTTTACATGTACATGAAAAAATTAAGTTAATTCTACTTTAAAAAATACATTTAAAAAAATTAAGTAGTTTATACAAAGTTTGATTTTGAGCTACATTATAAAACCAAGTTGGTTATACTTGTTAATTTCATTTACTTCATTGAAAAAAATAAGTAATTTATACAAAGGTTTTTTGTTTGATCTACAAAATGAAATGAATTTGCTTTTACTTGCAAATTTCATTTACTACATTAAAAAAGTTGAGTAATTTATACAAAGTTTAGTTTTGCTTAATCTACTTTTTTTTATTTTTCATGTAAAGAAATATGTAAGTACTTTAAACAAAGAACAGTCTTGCTTGATCAATATAAGTAAATTATGCAAATAGTTGCCTTAATTTGTTTAAGTAGGTAGAGCAGAATATTTTTATCACAGGATAAGGATAAGCTAAACATTTTCTGGAGAAACATTTGGTAGCAAAACGAGACACAAATTGAGATCTTTGGACACAATCAAGACACAAAGACAAGAATGTTTAGGTACTCAGTTGGGAATATCACACGGATGTGCGCTTAATCTGTTTTCCTGTCTGTGAAAATGTCCGAGCAGAGAGGCACCCTGGGTTCAGTTTCCAATATGGCTGCAGACATCCAGAATGCTGTGAAAGTTGGTGACATAAACCAGCAGCACACAGACTGCAGACACGCTCCTTCTGTGTTTTAATGCAACATTCTTGATATTGACCTGTTTAGTTAATGGTGGATAGCTCCAGAACAATTAGCACCCCACTTTTTCCCAGCTTGTATCCAGAATGCTCCAAACTCAGGTGTTACATCATTCCCAGCTCAGAGCTCCGAGAAACAGTCAGATGCAGCATCAGAACACGGTACCAGCTGTTTAGCACGGTGGTGGTAGTATCATGCTGCTTGAATTTTTCCTCTTGTGCTGGAGGTTCAGCAAGCAGGTCAGGAGCAGCTGCTTCAGGATAAATATAGTGTTTTATTATTATTATTATTATTATTTTGCCCTTCCCTGAGATGAAGAAGAAGCACATTTGTCAGTAACTATAAAATAAACTGTTTTCCTAGACAATATTATAATTCCCTTAATGAATAATAATTTTCAAAATTCACTTTGAAAATTATGATTTAGAGGAAAATAGTGTAGTGAAAGGAATTATTGATTGTAATGCATTTACTCTGTCAATGGGCCCCCTGGTGGATTGAAAATGTAAAGCTTAAATGTCGCTCAATAATTGCACCATGTTAATCTGTATTTTTGTTATGTCGCTCTTTTAATCATAGACTATTTATACAACACAAACAAAAAATGCCCTGCTCAAGGGATTTCCTTCAGCGCATGCGCAAATGAGCTGACGGCTAGGCGACGATTTCTGCGCCCCCAGAGTGGAAATACGTCACCAATCAGACAACGTCGATGAACGAAACTCATCATTCACTGTAAAATATTTATCTTGTACATCTACAATACATATATACATATTAAAAAGAATATTAGACATTTTGAAAATAAATTAGAAATATTTGTATGGTATTATTTTATTTTTATTTGTCTTTTTGTGTAATGTGGTGAGTGGTGCGGTGGGGCCTTCTGTTGGCCAGCCGCCACTGGCTGCAGGTGTTTCTGTCCTGTGGGTGAGTGCTCCTACCGGAGGGCGTGTCTCCACACCTGAGCTGCGCTTCTGCACAAAAAGGGGAGCAGCAGCAGCTTTCATCCGTCTACAGCAGCTTCAACCAACCGACTGTCCGACATGGCAAAGAAGACGTCCTCCAGAAAGTCTCTGAAGACTCTGTTCTCAAGGACCGAGGCGGCTCTGGACGAGTCTGCGCAAAAGGAACAGGACAGGAAGAAGTTCAAGTTTCCCAAATTTAGGATAAAGTCAAAGAACGAGGCTGAGAGGCAGCAGGAGGTCAGGTAGGTTCTGCTGGGGGAGGACAGGTAACCCGCAGACTCACATGTTGGCTCTGCTTTTATGCTTTTACACGAAATTGCAGCAGGCTGGTTCTGTTGGTCCATCATATGCAAACATTATGATGGCGTTACTGGGCGCTCAACAGCTGCTCCAGTTATCAGTCACACGAAGCAGGACCGGAACTGATAAGTCCGCTGACAGGCGGTTTGCGATGCTGCATCCTGTCTCCTCTGAACGTGGAGAAGAAACCTGGAGAAACTTAATCAACTCAGTTCTCCCGAAGTAGGCTGAACAGATCGGTGCTGCTGGATGCATCTTCATAACATCTTCGATTGTATAACTGACCCCCGAATTAATTTATCAATAAATAAGAAAACAATACGTTTTTTTAGAGAAAATTTCCACATGTCAGGAGGTTCTGGAGCAGATCTGGTGTACCTGATTCTGCTCCAGAACCTGGCTGGGCCACCTCTGGTCTTCAGCCTGGCCTCAGGGATGTCCAGCAGCAGATGGTCCTGGCTGGTGTATGGAGGTGCAGCAGGTCAGTGAGATGGTACCAGAGATTTAAACAGTAACAACACATTAAAATCCACACTGGGAACCAGTAAAACTAGGCCAGTCTGGGTGATGTGTGGTCAAATGTCTTGACCAGTGAGAAGATGGGCCCCAGACAATCAGTACCAAAGAATCATGGTGCCCAATAAGGGCAGTTGTGAGGATACAGGTCTGTTAGAGGGAGATGATCTTTGACCTTAGCAATGAGTCTGAGCCTGACTTTACCACAGCATAAATGTAATAAATTAACAGTGAGCTTCATCATAAAGCAGAGATGGTCAACCGGAAGTCCACAGTCTTTGAGATAGTTTCTTTGAAAGATTTTATCAGAACAGGTTAATATAAAACCTCCCAGGTTCATATGTTTACATTTTACAGACCGAGCACCTGGCTGTGTTGATGATGATGGCTGTCTGAGGTTCTTTAGAGGTTATGTGAAAGTCCTGATGTGGTGGTTTCTCATGCAGGACTGGTTAAGGTGGTTTCCTCAGACCGTCTGCATCCTTTCACTGGATCATGCTGAAGAAAACTGTCTCTCTAAGACAGTCTGTTCTTGTTTGGACCGAGTCAGACTGAACCTTCTGTAGATGAAGGTTCTGAAATTCTCAGCTCAGCCTGCTAATTGGCACAAAGTTAAACTCATTCTGTCAATTATTGTTCATTATTTTCCATTCTAAACTGCTTCTTTTGATTCTGGATTAAATTCTGGATGTTTGTGGTTTAAAGTGAAGATGTTCCCAGATCTTCCCAGTTTCATCCTGTTTGTTAAATGAAGGCACAAACACAAGACCGACTTCCAGATCTCAGAGTTTTTGAGGGATTTTGGAAAAACTTTCCTACATAGTGGGATTAAATACAGGTGTTGGACAATGAAACTGAAACACCTGGTTTTAGACCACAATAATTTATTAGTATGGTGTAGGGCCTCCTTTTGCGGCCAATACAGCATCAATTCTTTTTGGGAATGACATATACAAGTCCTGCACAGTGGTCAGAGGGATTTTAAGCCATTCTTCTTGCAGGACAGTGGCCAGGTCACTACGTGATACTGGTGGAGGAAAACGTTTCCTGACTCGCTCCTCCAAAACACCCCAAAGTGGCTCAATAATATTTAGATGTGGTGACTGTGCAGGCCATGGGAGATGTTCAACTTCACTTTCATGTTCATCAAACCAATCTTTCACCAGTCTTGCTGTGTGTATTGGTGCATTGTCATCCTGATACACGTCACCGCCTTTAGGATACAATGTTTGAACCATTGGATGCTCATGGCCCTCAAGAATGGTTCGGTAGTCCTTGGCAGTGACGCGCCCATCTAGCACAAGTATTGGACCAAGGGAATGCCATGATATGGCAGCCCAAACCATCACTGATCCACCCCCATGCTTCACTCTGGGCATGCAACAGTCTGGGTGGTACGCTTCTTTGGGGCTTCTCCACACCCTAACTCTCCCAGATGTAGGGAAAACAGTAAAGGTGGACTCATCAGAGAACAATACATGTTTCACTTTGTCCACAGCCCAAGATTTGCGCTCCTTGCACCATTGAAACCGACGTTTGGCATTGGCATGAGTGACCAAAGGTTTGGCTATAGCAGCCCGGCCGTGTATATTGACCCTGTGGAGCTCCCGACGGACAGTTCTGGTGGAAACAGGAGAGTTGAGGTGCACATTTAATTCTGTCGTGATTTGGGCAGCCGTGGTTTTATGTTTTTGGATACAATCCGGGTTAGCACCCGAACATCCCTTTCAGACAGCTTCCTCTTGCGTCCACAGTTAATCCTGTTGGATGTGGTTCGTCCTTCTTGGTGGTATGCTGACATTACCCTGGATACCGCGGCTCTTGATACATCATAAAGACTTGCTGTCTTGGTCACAGATGCACCAGCAAGACGTGCACCAACAATTTGTCCTCTTTTGAACTCTGGTATGTCACCCATAATGTTGTGTGCATTTCAATATTTTGAGCAAAACTGTGCTCTTACCCTGCTAATTGAACCTTCACACTCTGCTCTTAGTGGTGCAATGTGCAATCAATGAAGACTGGTTACCAGGCTGGTCCAATTTAGCCATGAAACCTCCCACACTAAAATGACGTGTTTCAGTTTCATTGTCCAACCCCTGTATATCATCATGTAATCCCATTTCATCACACTTCCACTTCTGTGCTTTCCTAAAGGTATGGTTGGATTCATCTGAGCTGAATAAATTTTGAATTCCTCTTCATGTTCTTCATTTTGGATCTGCTCACTGCTGCAGATTTAACCGATCTCTTTGATCTTTAAACCACTTCACTGATTGCTATGGTGATTTCCTCCTTTCCCGGGAAACAGCGAGCAGCTCTATCTTCGGATGCATCCCCAAACTTTGTTGAAACATTAAACTGGCAGTCTACGTGGGAAAATGAGGGGACTCTGTCTGAGCTCTCTGGCTGAAGTTCTGCGACCTGGTCGATGCCATTGCCGTGGAAACGTGTAGTGTCCAACATAAAGTGGTCTTACAGGATGTTTTGCAGTCCTAAGGGCAGATTTGTTTTTCTGCTGTTAAATCTTAAAACAACAGAGAGGTAAAAACACATTACGGTCAGTCGGAGCTCTGATGCTGATCATCTGAGGCCTGTAACGTAAAGTCAGTCTCTCAGCTTGACGGTCATTAAATGGTACAGGCCAGGTTTTCCTAATAATGTAGTAATGTGTTCCTCAGGGCTTTGTATTGGTACCCTTCAGGACCCAAATGCAGCAGGAACTGTGAGAGCTGAGTGGTGCCAGGATGGCTGATCTCTGTATTTAGCAGTTTGAATGCTAAACTTTGACCTCTGCTAAGGGGAGATCCGCCCAGTCCCTCAGTTCAAAGTCTGATCATCAAACTGTCTGCCTATAAATTACTGCAACAACAATCTGGTGAAACAGAAGGAGATCATTAGATGGTTTGGCTGAAACCATCAGCACCAATGTTCCTGTTCCGTGTCCCAACTAACATCTGGTCCCAACTAACATCATGGAACTCCACTGAGCCCAGAACACTATAATAAAACTTCAGGTGATGTTCAGACATCGTAGAATTTTCGAATCCCATTGGATCAGTTATTTGTCTGCATTAATGTAACTCGCCTGTCCTGAAGGCACAATAAAGCTGAGGAATCGTGGTTCTGGTAATTGACGCAAGTCCATTTAGTGGCCCACAGCCCAGTAACACGTTTCCAGACTGATGTGCTGGGATGGTGGTAATCATGGCTGACTGCTGACTGATACAGAGCTGCACAACATGTTGAACGGCAGATCATAGCAACATTGATGTGTGCAGTATCACATCTGACTTCTTGGAAGCAGGGTATTCCTGCTGTGATGTATTTAGCCAGGTGGATGAGTTTTAAGTCTATTTTATGCCCACTGATGATAAAGATCTCTGTGACAACATCACAGAGCTCAGAGGAAGGTCTGGACATGTCCTGATCATTAAAACAAAGAGAGCAATATTCATTTTGCAAGATGAATCCAGATGTCAGACAGAGATAATCTCTGTGAAGTGATGTGTGATCAATTGTTTGGATGGCAGCAGAAATTCCAAAGTTGCACCATTTAGGTACTTCTTTAAAGGTTTTAAAGCTTCCCAGTTAAGTTCAATAAGACAGATCTGGGTGCAGTCCTCATTGAACAGAAACAATTTGGATGTAATGTCCTACATGTCTCCTTTAGACTTTTTTCTTTTAGGTTTTCCTAGTTTCTGAACATCTTGTCTAATTCTGGGTTTAACGACTGAAACCCAGCTTCATCTCCAGCATGGAGATGAACCAAGCTGCTGCATGGACTGAAGGAACACATCATTCTGCAGAGATTCTGAAACCTGCTCATTTTCTGCTGTTTGTCATTTTTCATAAATGATTTGAGTCTGGATTTAATTCCAGCTCCTCCTTTCAGTCTGTTGTTTTAAAGGCATAATAAAAACAGCAGAATATTCTGTCTTTGTAAAGCCTTTGTTGTAATTGATAACTTATCTTTCTGCAGGTCAGGAAGGGGAAAACTGAACCCAGTCAGTTCTTTGTTGCAGCGCCTGTAGTTGTTCTCACAGCCTGAGAGATTTGTTAACGAATACAGTTGTCTTCATCAGTCAGGTTCTCATTCAGATCAGCTCTGCAGGATGGAGCCTTTCCACTTGGACTGAGATCCTTTCTGCAGACGTGTGCAGGTAGTTTTTAGGAATGCAAATTAAAGGTTGATTCCATCATTTTTCCTTACCTCTCGCAAAAGATGTGGGAGTGCAAGGCTGTTGCTGCATGACTTAAATGCTGTTGCTGCATGACTTAAATGCTGTTGCTGCATGACTTAAATGCTGTTGCTGCAGGACTGAAAAGCTGTTGCTGCAGGACTGAAAAGCTGTTGCTGCAGGACTGAAAAGCTGTTGCTGCAGGACTGAAAAGCTGTTGCTGCAGGACTGAAAGGCTGTTGCTGCAGGACTGCTGCAGGAGCTGTCAAGTTTCCACATTTTTAAATTAGTGAATCATGCATCTTTCATGTTTCTGCCAGAGAGCAGGTTCCTTATCTTGGTAAATGATGGAAAAGTTTCCAGAACTAATCTAATCCAGATCCCTGTCATAATTCCCAGATGGCTTTAAAGAGCTAAAACAAAACCTCAGATTTCCTTTAGACAGAAATCTTTTAACCTGCTGCCGCTTCACTACAATGTCTTCAAACTTTAGGGTCCACGTCACATTAGTTGTGACCTGGATCTGTATGAATGAACTGAATAGTTACGCACCGAGTCGCTCACTCGGAAACTCTTAGCAGATTAAAAATAACTTCCAGATATTTTCCATCTTCTCCTCCTTTTCTGATCAATGGATAAAGTTTGAGTCTGTGAAGGTGATTTGCAGTGATTAACATCTGTTGACAGTAGAGATGAAACACGGAACAGGAGTTTAGACTATCTGGTTTAGTTGTGAAGGATTTACCTGTAATCCAGGTTTAGGACTTTATCTAACGACAGCAGATTTCAGGCTCAGGTGAATGAAGCTGCCTGAAGGTGAAGTCATGTTGGAGGTGTTTGTTCCTGTGGACCACACACCCCGACTGTGACTCTGTGCTCAGGTGTTTCAGTGCAAGAGTGGGATGGAGGAACCTGCCTCTCTGCATACTTTCTGCATTCGCAACAAACTACCAATTAGTGAGACACACGAGTCTTTGTCCCCAGGGATGGTTTGTCACAGTTTCTGTGTTTCCTCTGCTGTCAGCTGACTGTCATTTATAGTTTGTCACTTTGTTATGGAATGTGTTGCTTAAACTGACCTTTGAAAGGGCTCCTTATCATCCTCAGTCAAAGCTGGACTGCTGCTGTTCAGAGGAAAAGGCTGGCAAAGTCAGTGTTCAGTATGAATAACTTAAAATTATAGACATGATTTTAAATGATGTTGAATGAGGGAGGTACATTCTGAGATGTTTTCTCTGGTTTACAGCTCTGTTTGCTGTAGATGCCTTTCCTCAGGGTGGATCTTACATCTCTTACCCGCCATGCATGCTCAAACTCTGACAGAAGACAACCCTCTCTAAACCCAAACAGAACTCTGAATGAAATCTTTTCAATATGTTAAAAAAACAAACTGGAACCAGCCAAGAAACATTCGATTTGTGAATCTTATGAGTTGAGCATGAATTGTTCCTGACAGACTGGAGCTATGAGCTCTGAACAGCAGTTGGACATTAACTTTATGACCTTCAACACCTGTGATGACACAATACTGTTATCAGATAAGAGCAAACTGCAGTAGCAGGGGCTGCTGCAGGTCCGCGAGGCCCATGCACGTCCATGAGGAAGATTCAGGTCATTCTGTACATATTGTTCCGGTCCAACGTTTACTTGTGCAAGGCGGTTCAGGTTTTGTGCAGTTTACCAGAATTAGATCCTTTAAGGTGGAGCCTGGGTTATTGTTTACGTAGAGATTAGAGCTGTTCTGACTTTAAATATGTCACATTAATGCATTCAGAGTTAAAGGTCAGAAATTCTTCCTTGCTTTAATTTAAACTGAGAGGTTGTTTTGGCTCTGGTAATTTTAGAAGTGTCATGTTTGGAAGTCTTGGAGAAAAAAGCTAATTTAAAGCAGCTCTAAACTCACAGCTTAACCTTTCCACAAATCATGCCTGAGGGCCTCTTTACCATCATACCGTTCCTCAGCATAGACTGGGAACACCCTCTTATACCACTTTCATCCAACAGTCATTTTCCCCCCGGAGGAGCTGGAGGAGCGGCTGGGATGAAGATCAGCTCCTCCAAGTCCGAGGCCATGGTTCTCGACCGGAAAAGGGTGGCTTGTCCTCTTCAGGTTGGAGGGGAGTTCCTGTCACAAGTGCAGGAGTTCAAGTATCTCAGGGTCTTGTTCACGAGTGAGGGAAGAATGGAGCAGGAGATCGACAGACGGATCGGTGCGGCTGCCGCAGTAATGGGGGCGCTGTGCCGGTCCGTTGTGGTGAAGAGAGAGCTGAACCGAAAAGCGAAGCTCTCGATTTACCGGTCGGTCTACGTTCCTACCCTCACCTATGGCCATGAACTTTGGGTCATGACCGAAAGAACGAGATCCCGGATACAAGCGGCTGAAATGAGCTTCCTCCGTAGGGTGGCCGGGCACTCCCGTAGAGAAAGGGTGAGGAGCTCGGCCATTCGGGAGGGGCTCAGAGAAGAGCTGCTGCTCCTCCACATCGAGAGGAGCCAGTTGAGGTGGCTCGGGCATCTATACCGGATGCCTCCTGGACGCCTTCCTCGGGAGGTGTTCCAGGCACGTCCCACCGGGAGGAGGCCCAGGGGACGGCCCAGGACACGCTGGAGGGACTATGTCTCTCGGCTGGCCTGGAAACGCCTTGGGCTCCCCCCGGAGGAGCTGGAGGAGGTGTCTGGGGAGAGGGACGTCTGGGTGTCTCTGCTGAGTTTGCTGCCCCCGCGACCCGGTTCCGGATAAGCGGAAGACGACGAGTACGAGATTTTCTGTGTCTTTACAGTAACATTAACATTTAAATACACTGTGATCGGATGCATGTGGTTGGGTGAAGCACGGTGTTGGATGTGTCAGCCAGAAACACATGGAATATTTCACTGGGAAAAGGAAAGGAGTAAGTGTAATAAAAATATTCTAATCCTGGGACGAAACCAAAGCTTCTCAGAATGAAACGCAGCAGAAAAACATCCTGAAAACATGAAAAAAACTGCAACAAGAAGATCTTTCTGCAGGAAACATGAAGGAAAACTGCAGAAGAAACGTTTAAGCTGTGAAGCTGATGATCCAAGGAGACAAAATCTGCTTTTGGACATGTTTGCTAAATGTTTATATCATCTGTGGTTGAACTCCTGTGTTTGGTGTTTGCTTTGACACATCGTCACATTTCACTGCAAGAACAGAGAAAACAGTTTTTTCTTCCTCAGTCTCTTCGTGTTGAACGCCCTTCACTCGGTCACATTCTTTCAGCAAAAGTCAGCTGTTGAAAGTTAAAACATGGAAAATCTGCGTATTTCCTGTTTGTTGACATGTTAAACACTCATCAGCAGCAACAGATGTGACTCATCCTGCTATTTAAGGACTTCTCATCTCTGAAAACACAGAGGCTGACGCTCTGCAGCTGCAGAACACGACCCTGAACACTCGTCACCTTCAGAGCTGCTGCAAACCGAGTCAACGGCATAGTGTGTGTTTATGGTGTTAGTTGTGTGCCTGTCTGTCTGTGTGTATTTGGGAGGGGGTGTGTGTGTGTGTGTACATGCGTGGTGGTAGTATATGCATGCTGTGTGTCTGTACATGATGGTTGGTGTGTGTGCATGTTGCTCGTTGTGTGTGTTTAGTGTCTGTGGATGGTGCTAGTTGTGTGTGTGCGCTGTGTGTTTTTGTTTTGTGTACTTGCGTGCATGATGCTAGGTGTGTGTGTGTGTTTACTACTGATCTATAAACTGTTGGCCCGTCCTCTGGCTTCCTGTTTCATGGAGTTTATCTGGAGTTTCACTTTGTGCTGCAGCTGAATCAGTCAGGCTCACTCCTAACATGTTCTGTTCAGGATCACAGCAGAACAAATGGACCAAATCACTTCACAGTTTGGGGTTAAATGTAGGTCACAGGTATTCAACTGACCTCGGTCCAGGTCCAAACCCCAGTTAAGTCCTGTTCAGACTTGTTGAGATCCCCAGTTTTTTTAACAGTGAGCTGTTTTCTAATGTTAACTGTAACGTTAGTTATTAGGGTCTCATCCAGGCTGCAGGACCTTGCAGACGCTCCAGTCTGAGACAAATCCTGGACATTAGTGGAGAAACTGTCTGAGAACAGATTTCCATGTTTGGGTTTACTTTGTTGCTTTTTTCTCCTAATAGGGATTTCCTAAAGAAGGATAAGGGAACACATGATGTTCTGTGAAAACCCAGGAGGTGTTTGTGCAGAGAAGATAAGGTCCGTGAACTGATGCTGTAACCATGTCTCCCTCAGAGCTGCTGAGTCCAGGACTCCTGCAGAGGACAGAGAGGCTGACAGAATCGTCTCTGTGAAGAAGTCTTCGTCTGTCTTTGCCAAGGAGTCCAGAGCAAAGGTCAGAGAAGCTGATTCATCCTGAAATTTCCTGTTAGTTCAGGGTAAATATTTGTGACAGGTCTGTAGTTTAAACCTGGAGACTAAATCTGGAACATAAACTATTCTGTTTCTTCTCCACTGTTTGTTTTTGTCCCCATGCATGGAGGAGATGTGGGGTGTCTAAGACCTTCACTGGATGGAAAGTGATTAACTTCCTGCTGTTGAAGCTCTGATTACTTCCTGTAGAATATTTACCTGTCAGGATAAGGAATCTTCTCGTTTCCCCAGGAAAGTTTCAGCTCAGGCTTTCAGCTCTTTCTTAGCTGTTCTACAGAGATGGAAACCAACCAGGTACCAGAACCAGCTCTGGGTTTGTTAGGGACTATTTTTATGAAGACACTGGGTCTGATCTCTATGTACGTTTGGGTGCAGTGGGTGTTTTCACGTCTCTGAGCTGCTGTCATACTTTCTGACAGAAATCAGACTTTTCTTCAAGCCATTCACTGAATTCAGAAACTTGTCTGAACAAGAAAACGTCTGAAGGTACATTCTGATCCCATCTTCAACCCTTGCTCCATCCAGATGAGGATAATGACCCCCTCAGGGGTCTGTTTGTGTCCTTTCTTCAACACGCCTGAATCTGTTGTATGGCTCATTACCAGGCCTGTGTAGAGCTTGACTGCATACTGAGGGGGTAACTCAGCCATTTGATTTGTGTGTTTTGGACCAAGGAAACATCTAAAGGTGCTGGAGACTGGCCCTCGAGTACTGGTGTTGTTCACCCTTGCTTTGGATGCTGAGTGAGGAGTCTCGGCGTCCTGCTGCAGATGTCTTTTTTCAGCAGGGCCATAAACATTCCCATCTGTGTGAAGACCCCTTAGGAGTTTCGTTCAGTCGTTCCACGGATAGTTTTCTGTCTAAATCAAACCAAATCAGGTCCACAGGTCTAGAGAAGGTTCTGCTGTTCTCAGATCAGTTTAAGACCTCCGTTGTGGTCATGCTTGTATTTGGACAGCGGCAGACTGTTTGACCAGCAGAGGGCGCCAGAGCTTTGCTTGTGAATGAGGTGGAAAGGTCAGGGGTCAACAACAAATACATTCAGCTGGAACTTGTTTGCATTTTTTCAGAATCTTTGGCAGATTAAGAACAAATATTTGATCAAAATTAAAATATTTTCCTTTTGTTATTATCTGCAGATTCACCATCAAACAAGGCACTCCACACTCTGACCTTTAGTCAGATTTTAGACCCACCGTCTCCTTCATGCCTGAACTTTAACCAGTTTATGTTAACGAGCTGCTACCTGCAGATCTAAGCTGTTGCACCGATTTCAGCATCGGGTCAGAATCTAAATGACTTTCAGCCGCAAGCACAGCAGGTCCAGAAACAGAGTAATCCTGTTGGTGTTTCTGGTGCTGATGTTTTTAATCCTGTAGATGTTAGAAGGTTCATCCACTGATTTTTATGGTGATCGTCTTTTATTTATATGAGTTCCAGAAATCTCAGACTCTTAGGTGGCAGTTAGGAGGAATTCTGTGTCCGGGGACCTTTTCCGACCTCTTGTTATAAAACCTGCACCGAAGAGTATCCTTTATTTCTCCTTTTTATTTCTTTACCTGCTTTTATATTTTTATTTGGGTCAGTTCAGCATTTAAGCTTTAAAACTGTAGTTTTTTGGGGCTGATCTGTAGCAAACATGACTCGGGCTAAGCTCAGATTCACACTGAACGGGATTATTTGGGTTTAATGTTAAACTGTCTTCAGGACATTACTTGAGCTCAACTATACCTCTCAAAACATCTCCTTCAACCCTCGTCCTACAGCCTGAAGACAGGTTAAGGGTTTAAATGGTCAACCTATTTGCAGAAATAATACAAAGCAAAATCTGGTTCTGAAAACAGGTCCACTTATGGAGTCGTGTTTCCTCAGTCTAAACTTTGATGATGAGGAGCTTTAGTCTTTGTTGCTGGAGTGTGATTTGAGAAGGCAGAACTTGTCCATAATTTGTTCTGCTCCAAACGCAGCAGCTCAGCAGATCATGTTTGACCCGTCTTTAATTTCTCTGAGGGTGGAGCAGCATTTGCAGCCTGGAATGAAGTTCTGGTGCCAGCTCTTTTGTTTGAACCATGTTTTTGGATTTAACTCCTCCTGCCCTCTGACAGCAGTGCTGGGCCAGGAGACGAGAGCTTTTCTGGTTGGTTTAGATCTACTTAGAGAAGAACAAAGTTTAGCATGTTAATGTCACAGATACATTTTACATAAACTCCATCCATCCATCTTTCTGATCTTGGTCTCTCCTTAATCCTCCTCTTTTTCTTTCAGGCCAAAGAGTTTAGCTACTCCGAGTTGGACCTCAGAAAACCCAAACGCTTTGCTACATTCTCCTTCGACCTGAGGAAGAGGAAGAAGAGGGCTGAGGAGAACATTTCAAAGAGCACCTTTGGTCTTCACAGCTCCTGCATCAATATGCAGGAGGAGGTAACATCTTTTTTTGTGACCTGTTCAGGCCTACCATGTGGAGCAGATGGTAGCCTATATGAACCAGGTTCAGGCAGGCCACCAGACAGGGGCCCACCACTCGGGGGCACGGCCCAAGCACACACACAGACAACACGCCACCAAGGCGGGCAGCCCTCTGCCGGGCCCCCCCAGTGACGCAGTCAAAGACCTCCAGAACATCCCCAGACCCAAAATTCCTGCCGAACCGGCATAGGCTCTGCAGTGGGTGCCAGAGTACCACACCATGACCCCTTGCTTATTTGAATGCAGATGTGTATGTCTAAAATTAATTATAATTAAGGTTGTGGCTGGGGATGTATGAGAATCCAAAGCCCTAAGTGTGTCTTGTGCATTAAAATTGAGGTGCAGGACGAGGCCAAATATAGCGGGAAGGGCACCCCCATCCATGCCCACAAGGCCCATCATCAAGACCCTGCTGCTGTGCTGTGTTGCATATGTGAAGGGAGGAGGGGGTGGGCGCCAAGGAGGCAACATCTTAACATAGACTGATGGTTCTCTCAGATCCATCTGACAGAACATCTGTTATACTCTTAAGAGCTGAAACGTTTTCTTCAGAAACCTGATGTTTCTCTGCAGTTCTGATAAGGATAAGGTTCTGAAATTTTTTTTCTAAAACAAGAAATGGTGATGATTTTATCATCCCAACTTTCTTCATTTTGGTCTTTTTCCAGGGTGGAACCAGAATTTATACTGACAAGAAGTTTGAATCTGTGGCTTTTCTCTGATCCACACAGGCTCAAAATTATACATACAGGCTCAGATATATTCATACGTGCATCTAAATATGTCCTGCTAAGACCAATACCTGCTAACTTCTACTTGGTAATCATGATCCAGTGCAGCATTGAAACAGTTAGTCTGATGGCATCACAGGGCTAAACAGCACTCATAACTATGCGAATGTCCAAGGAACTCAGTGAAGATCTAAGGAGGAGATATTGTTAGTTGGATGTCTTTTAGAGCTATTTCTGAACATCTGCAGATCCAAACGTTCTCAGTTTAAACAACTGTGCAGAAGGCCAGGTTATTCAGATGGATCTCCACTTTGCCAAGATCTGGAAGAAGATCCAAACTGTTCGTCTCAGTTAAGGAACTGTCCAAATGTCCAAAGATGGAACTGTTTGGACATAATGACAAGAAGAATGTTTAGAGGAATCCAGGTCAGGCTTTTAAACAACACTGTACCAGCTGTCAAGCATAGTGGTGGCAGCATCATGCTGTGGGGTTGTTTCCCTGTCAGTGGTACCAGTGGTGCATTGTTCAGAGGGGATGAAATGATGAAGACCGGTATGATCTCATCCAAAATGATTCCAGAAACTTGATGGACATGAAAGGTCGAGATGCAACCTGATAAGAGCTGTTTAACCAAGCATCAGTGGGTGTATGAATATACAGGGGTTAGACAATGAAACTGAAACACCTGTCATTTTAGTGTGGGAGGTTTCATGGCTAAATTGGACCAGCCTGGTAGCCAGTCTTCATTGATTGCACATTGCACCAGTAAGAGCAGAGTGTGAAGGTTCAATTAGCAGGGTAAGTGCACAGTTTTGCTCAAAATATTGAAATGCACACAACATTATGGGTGACATACTAGAGTTCAAAAGAGGACAAATTGTTGGTACATGTCTTGCTGGCGCATCTGTGACCAAGACAGCAAGTCTTTGTGATGTATCAAGAGCCACGGTATCCAGGGTAATGTCAGCATACAACCAAGAAGGACGAACCACATCCAACAGGATTAACTGTGGACGCAAGAGGAAGCTGTCTGAAAGGGATGTTCGGGTGCTAACCCAGATTGTATCCAAAAAACATAAAACCACGGCTGCCCAAATCACGGCAGAATTAAATGTGCAGCTCAACTCTCCTGTTTCCACCAGAACTGTCCGTCGGGAGCTCCACAGGGTCAATATACACAGCCGGGCTGCTATAGCCAAACCTTTGGTCAATCATGCCAATGCCAAACGTCGGTTTCAATGGTGCAAGGAGCGCAAATCTTGGGCTGTGGACAATGTGTAACATGTATTGTTCTCTGATGAGTCCACCTTTACTGTTTTCCCCACATCCGGGAGAGTTACGGTGTGGAGAAGCCCCAAAGAAGCATACCCCCCAGACTGTTGCATGCCCAGAGTGAAGCATGGGGATGGATCAGTGATGGTTTGGGCTGCCATATCATGGCATTCTCTTGGCCCAATACTTGTGCTAGATGGGCGCGTCACTGCCAAGGACTACCGAACCATTCTTGAGGACCATGTGCATCCAATGGTTCAAACATTGTATCCTGAAGGCGGTGCCGTGAATCAGGATGGACAATGCACCAATACACACAGCAAGACTGGTGAAAGATTGGTTTGATGAACATGAAAGTGAAGTTGAACATCTCCATGGCCTGCACAGTCACCAGATCTAAATATTATTGAGCCACTTTGGGGTGTTTTGGAGGAGTGAGTCAGGAAACGTTTTCTCCACCAGTATCACGTAGTGACCTGGCCACTATCCTGCAAGAAGGAATGGCTTAAAATCCCTCTGACCACTGTGCAGGACTTGTATATATCATTCCCAAGACGAATTGATGCTGTATTGGCTGCAAAAGGAGGCCCTACACCATACTAATAAATTATTGTGGTCTAAAACCAGGTGTTTCAGTTTCATTGTGTCCAACCCCTGTATTTGAGCCTGTATGGTTTTTAAAACCTTTGCTGCTTTATATTGTATAATTATTCCAGCATAGAAGAAAAACGGCTCCTCTAAACGAAGAGTGGATGGAAGATTTTAAGTTTCTTTCAGAAAAACTCCCCTGAGGTTCTGAATCAAAACCAAAAACCAGCTGAGTGCTCAAACTATCTGCAGCTCTACTCCACATTCATCCCTCAGCTGATGAGGTTCTGGTCCAGAACATTTTGCTCTGCTCGGCTTGATTGTTTAAATGAGCTGGAAATCAGGTTGGGAGGATGTCTGTGGAACCACCATCGTTTTGTTTCACTGGAAGATGTCTAGATTCTCAGATGATTTAACTGTAAATCTGAACCTCTGACTGATCTTCTCACAGACTCCTGCCTCCTGTTTGGATCTGGACCAGGCCGACTCGAAGATGCAATTCAGTTTGTCCCAACCCGAGCTTGATACCAGCGGGACATTCGACATCCCATCTCCTCCTCCTCTGTCTTCAAATCGATCTGAGGCATTCTTCTCCTTACCTATCGGGTCATTCTTCTCTCCCAAACCCCAGCTAGAATCTGAGCTGCTTCTCTCCAACAGCTGTGCTGAAGGAACGCCAAGAGCTCCAATCGCCTCTATCCAGGAGCTTCATTTGGAAGATTCAGCTTCCTCAGTGGAGGAATCTGCTCCAGCTCAAACACAAACCTCCTCAGCTGTTCCCAGCTTCCAGTCCAAACAGGCAGAACCAGCTGTGGACCCAGCCCTCCTACAGAGCAACACATCATCTGCTGCTTCAGGCAGCTCTGCTTCATCTCATCATCAGACCGACATCACCACAGAAAAAACTAAGCTGATCCTGCTGAACAGCGGCGCTAACGGGAATGTTTCTGATGCTGCTGCTCCTCTGAGTCAGGTATCTGCTCCAAAAAAGACAGAGAATCAGGAAGGTTTTATTCTCACTGTGACCTCTGAACCCCAAACTGTGGTTCTGACCTCAGCTGTCAGCGAGGAGCAGAGGACCAAGCCCTCCAGACAGGACTCAACTGCTCCTCTGAGTGAAAGTTTAGCTGTAGGAGAAGCTGAACATCAGGATGCTTTAACTGTCACCGAGTCTCTGATTCCTGAACCTGACCCAGGGACCTCCTCTGTCAGCAGCAAACAGATCTCAGCTGAGAGGTCTGACCCTGAATCGGACTCCATGATCTCACCTATCAGCGCTGAACCGATCCATCTTCCCATCGGTCAGGATTTGGTGTATGAAGCTCTTTATGATTCCCTCTTTCCTCCGAATTTTACCTCTGAGGTCATTGCTTCACTATTGCAACATCCATCCCAGATCCCAGCGAGACTTCCTGCCTTTCAGACAGAATCCACTGAGGTCCAGCGCCCCCCTGAGAGCCCCATAGAAACTGACAGAACCCGCTCCCTGCAGTCACATGATCCCACCGCAGGTTTTTTCAGTTCCGGTGAAATAAATCCAACCTGTGCTCCCTCGGCACAGACCTCTAGCTCGTCTCTGATCCAGGTTCCATACTCGGAGCTGACTGCTTCCCGTTCACACAGCAGAGGCCTTGTTCCTGACTCGGCTGCTTCTCCTGTTTCTGGAACGTCTCCGGGGACAGACTCTCGGGTTTCCTGCACTAAACGCCGAGTGATCCTGGTCAGACAGTCGTTCACAGCCGTCTCCTCACCTCCGGATCACAGAATGAACATCCAGGAGGTCGAAACCCAAATGGAGAATTTCTTTGTGCCTACTGGACCGACAGACGGATCGGACAGAGCTCTGAGTCCTGCCTACCTGAGTGTGGGATCAGACGAAGGCAGCACCGTGGAAGTTTATTTCAGTGCTCAGGAGGACAACACGGAGAGCGGAGAGGAGGAGATGTTCACGGTGGATGAAAGAGAAAAAACGTTTGTGTCTGAAGAAGGGAGAGAGATGCAGCTGCAGGGGGAGGACACCCAGCAGGTCGGGGGAGGCCTGACAGGTGGGACACTGAGGGGGGAGGCTCAGACAAGGAGCGAGGAAACAACTAAAGGTCACAGGTCAGAGGATCAGCTGCTGTTCCAGGGAAACTCTGAGTGCATCCTGGGACCAAATCCAAGGATTGAGGAGAAAGAAGAAACTAACTCTGCACAAGTGAGAGGGAAAGTAGAGGAGGGGAGGAGGGAGCAGCTGCTGGCCCCACCAGTTCAGCAGGTAAACAAGCTGATGGAATGTGATTCTACCCCACCCTTCTCTGATCCACCGGGCGAAGGAAACCAGGCCGAAGACTTAGAAACTGAAGATGTCTCTGACAAGGAGCAGAAAGCCGTGAGCCTGCAGGGAAAGTTTCTAATTTCTGAAGTCAGGAGACCCGAGGAAACTGGAGAGGAGCTCTGTTTCCAGGCAGGAGAGGGAGAGGAGCGCACCTTTAGCTCAAACATGTGTTCTGCAGCAGGACAGATACCTGACGCTGCTGCTGCCACCCGCAATCCTGAGTGGGCGGACACCATGACTAAGAGCGCCGACGGAAACGCTGCGACACGACAACAGGTGTCAGACAAGCTGCCAGCTCCAGACACGCGCACACCGCCTCCTGACCTGCATCCAGCCGAGCCCACTGGTCATCTGGATCACAGGTGAGTCTGTCTACATGCTGACTGAATTGAGTGGAGAAAGCGGTCCTAAGATAACATCAGAGCTCTCTGTACTTGTTTATCATCTGAACAGCAGCAGACGTCCTTCAGTCTGTCCTTGGTTCTTACTCAGCTCAGACAGGTACTGGTCCAATTAAATCATCACCTAAACCTGGGTAGGAAGCAGTTTAAATTGATCTGAAACATTAAAAAAAAAACAACAGAAAACTGAGCAAAAGCTGGAAATGAACATTATGTTGTCCTGATGAATCCAGAACCTGCCCCAGAACTTCAGCCTGCTGATCTGAGCTCAGTTAGAGAAAACAGATTATTACAGCTATTAATCTTCCCTGATTTTGGATTTTTATTGATGGTTTGTTTAGAAAATTAGATTTTAATCTTGCTGCAGAATGTTTGCCAGGAAAACTGAAACCTGAAATTTGGAAAATCATTAAAGCAGCAAGAAAAACAAACACACTGACACTTCCCAGAGGTTTGAACCAAAGATGTTTTGTTTTCTTTTATTTTTTGAAATTCATGTGTTTCTGCCGCAGTTTTTCTCATTCCTTATCCCAACACTTAAAACTGTTCTGATATTGAGGATCCTAATCCATGAAGACCTCCAGTTGTTATTCTATCCCGTTCCTCCTTCAAAGACATCATTTCTTTTTTTTGATTTTTGTGGCACTAGTGGCCTTTTATTTGTGTTATTTTCCAACGTAGCCAGACAGGAAGTAGGGTGGAGAGAGGGGGAAGACATGCAGTATAGGTTTCTGGGGTCCGGACCTAAACCCGGAACGGCTGCATCGAGGACTGAGGCCTCCATGTATGGCGGGCTGTCGCTATGCCATGCCCCCTGCTCCCTACATCTCAGTGTTTATCAGTATAGGGTTGTCTTCAACACTGGGGTCAGGCCAGTCCAGCAGCTGCGCCCTCCTTTCTGAGCCAGGCCTTTTTAAATGTGGTTTTATATTGCCTATATGGTGAAAAATGATGGACGTCCCTGAAGAAGATGTGGTCCTGAGGGCAGCAGATGTTGCTCTAAGAACTCTGCTGGACTTTTCTGCATCAGTGCTGGATCACAGAAGAGGAAATGATCCAAGCCCATACTATGATACAACCTCCTACCATCAGAGAGCCTGGCTGTAGGGTCTGGTTGCTGACAACAGGCTGGATGCTCCTTTTCCAACAAACATCTGGAAAACTGATCCATCTGATCCATGTTTCACTGTGTGATGGTCCATCCCAGAGAACCTGACCCCTCTGACGTTAACATCAGGCTTCTTCTCTGCTCAGTAAAGTCTGTGTATGTAACTGGGTTGTAGAGCTGGACTAAGGTTCTCCAAACTAATCCATGAGGTTCTATCAGCTGGTGATGGACGATGGTTCTGGATGCAGAACCATCAAAGGGATCAGAGATCACTGCTGTCCAGCTGAGGCTGCTCCCTGAAAGTCCTCCAGATTCCTTGATGGTTTCAAGATGTTCTGGTCAGCAGAGGTAGAAATATGAAGATCCTTCTAATCTTTCATCAGTTTAAAACAACTTCAACTTGTTAATTTCCAGCTGGCTCTAAATCAGCTCCATCCCAACCTTCTTTTGGACCATGTTGCAGGATGAGGAGCAGAGATGGATAAACGTCAACAAATGAAATGAAGCTGCTAAGAATGGGAACATCAACCATGGAGGCTTCATGCAGGAGAAACGGTGTTTCTGGCCGAAACTGCGTCTTCCTGCAGGAGACTGCAGCTGTATCTGTTTTTGTAACATGCTCATGCATGGAGAAACCTATAGCTCATTTGCATTTACAGCTGCACTGACAATTTACTAAAGGAATGAAGCTCCAGGCAACTCCTGCCAGGAATGCTGAGCTGGTTCCCACCCCTTAACATGTAACATGTTTAACACGGTGAAAAATGAGGCAACTTTTTTCATTTCTCAGCCTCAGAATGATCCCTGAAACATGAAATAACACTCAAACCAAACTTTTTATCAGACCTCTGGGAATCTGGGACATCATAAATGCCCTGAAGCTAATGTTCCTGGGATGGTCACCTCTGATAGGTCTTTGTGCTCAGCTGTTTTTTGTTCAGAGAATCAACGTTTACAGAGAGCAACATCTGCCTTCAGGTGATCTGCTTGATCAGTTTGATGTGTAGCTCAGTGGTGCCTCAAGGTTGTGTGTGTGTAGGTGGGTGAGGTGTCAGCACTAATAATCTGGGGGTGAAATAGGTACGTTGCTGTGGCAGAACCTTAAATTTAGGTATGATTAAAAAACTAAAGTCTTGATGCCGTTTAGGATTTAAAGCACCCTAACAATTGCTCCTGTCTCTCCGTACCACTATACCACAAATCAGCTGATTTGATAAGTTAGAACTTCCCTTTCAGTCTGGGGTGTGAGATAGATAATTATTGTTGTTGTTATTATGCATAAAGAGTAATATGCATCTAAGGCATTTTGGCTATGAGTTGTCTAGTAGGAGGGGTCGAGGGGGTGGTGCTGAATTTATTGGTGTTTCTCACCAGGACCCCCACTGGCTGAAATACTGTGAAAGCTTCAGAGGAGCTGAACCTTCTCTGAGTGCAGTTAGTTTTAAAGCCACCAGATGGCAGCATTTAGTGTTGTTGAACTGCAGCACAGCCCTGAAGCCTGTTTACAAACTCAGGGGGTGGTTCTCCTTTTGGCATTTTTTGTGTAGATCAGAACCTGTGTTCTGGTTCTGCCTTCATGTTGAATGAAACTAAGAGAAGACTAATGTTAAGCATTCCAGTTTTTCTTTCTGTGCTGTATGTTTTCTGACTCTGTCATTCTTTTATACCTGACATCCTGTCATGGCAAGTTGCTCCTAAAACAACAGTTTGACCTTTAGCTGTTTGGGTGAGAAGAAGTTATTCAGAGAGCCACACCTGTGTCACATTCCTCCTCAGCGAAGGAGTCATAGATGAACATTGAAGCGACTGATGCAACCACGCTGTATTTAAACCCTCTTCACATTTTACTGCAACATCTCCAACATCACTGACGAAGCTGCACCTGAAGATTTCTGGTCTGAAATCAACTGAGCAGCTGTCAGAGAGATCGTCGCCGACCTCCATCCTCTATCTTCTTTCCATGTTTCACTGAAGGCTTCAGACAAAGTGAAGCATGTTGAAAATCACCATGAATAAGGCAGTTTGAAGTAGACACAGGTTCTTCATCATGAGTTTAACCCTGAGAAACCCTGAGAATCACCTCTGTGTGATGTTTCAGAGTGGACTGTGGGAGGTTTTCCACCTGCTCAGAGACGTTGACTCTCACTGTCCACATACAGAATGAGCTGTTGGTGTTTTTATGGTAAAAACCAGAGCAACCAGTCCTCCCCCTAATCCAGCAGTCTGTAGAACCTTCTTCAGCTGCCAGTATATCCCATCGTTGTGGAGGAATAATGGTCCATTCCTCTTCCCACGTTGCTTCAGTTCATTGACGTTTCTGCTCATTTCTCTAAAGGTTCCACCAGTCTTTGCTGCCATCTTGTTTTTAGAGAGAAGAGGCTTTCTCCTTCAACCTTCCAAGTAGCCATACTGGTTCAGTGTTTTTCTAACTGTCCTGTCATGACCTTTAACCTGTTAACTGAGACTTGCAGAGTCTGATATGGAGCTCTTGTTTTTTGTGGTCCTTTCTCTGAGCTTACAATCTTGTACTGAATCTGCTAAGACGTCCACTCCTGAGAAGATTGGCAGCTGTCTGAGTTGTTTTCCATTTGGGAATAATCTTTCTATCTGTAGAATGATGGACTTCAGATAGTTTGGAGATTACCTTCAGACCTTTCCCAGAGTGATGGGCATCAACAGTTCCTACCCATCAAGGTCACTGCTGATGTCTTTTCACCTTGACGTTGTATTACTGCACTACTGTAGGGCCAGAGCAGCGAAATGCCAAATTCCTGCTTCTATAAGGTGCTCAATCTGATGCTATTCAGGTAACATCTCAAAATCATCTCTTGGCTGAAATCCTCTGGAAGCAGTGAGAGGAGAGCTGGTTTTTACCATGACTGGGGAACCAGAGAGTAAAGAAGAAGGCTCTTCAGATTTGATTGTTTCCTTTCAGATGAGTTGGTTGTAGTTGCTCAAATGTGCTGGAAACCTTGTCAGATCCACTGCATCTCTAGAGGTACTTAAGGCTGACCCTACCTTCAGCAGGTTCTCACTACACAGGGTGTTAACAGGAGGGACGTTCTGATCAGTGAGTTCAATCTGCTGACTGATAGTGAGTCATCAGAGCTGCAGGAAGCTGACCGTGACGTGAAGCTCAGGATTGTGACTGATGATTCAGTGATCTGGTTCCTCCTGACCAGACTGTCTTCTGTCAGGTTCAAATGTAATTCTCAGGATGTTGAACTAGTCTTAATGAAGCTGTCGGTGTGTTCAGGAACCCTGAAGCTGAAGCTCAGTGATGGATCAGTCTGACATCTGCTCAGCTGACTTCAGATCAGCCCAGGAACAGTCTGAGGAAAGATGGCCCAGTAGGCTGGACTCTGTGAAAACCAGACTGAAATGAATGTTGATTATCTCACAACCTTCTCAAGAACTTCAGTGCTAGAGGAGGTTATGAAATAGGAAGTTATGTAACTGTCAGGAGCCGATGGACCATGAAAGACAGCTTTCTGTAAAAGAACTGGATATTCATATGGTCCATGTGTTTACAGAGGTGGTTCTGTAGGAAAGAACAAGAAAAATACTGATCCAAATGGAGTTTAAGGACTGAAATATAATCCTCATAACACATTTGGGCCACACTCAAAGAACAGGAGAAAGTGTGCTCCTGATACATGACTGAAGGTGTAGGAAAACAAAGAGATAAAACAGAGGTGGACAGAACCTCCCACAAACCCATTCATGGATGCTGTTAGCTCAGATTCTGCTCCTGTTCTGTTTGGGGACTGGACCATGCCTGCGCTGTGGGAGGTCATGTTTGCTCTGAGCTGGTTTTGTCAGCTGACTGAGTTTTGCTTATCTAACCAGTCCTCCCGGCTGCACCTGGTGCATTTGATGATAGAAATGGTTCTGAATTTGGAAGGTTAATTCTGGACCTGCAGAAATACACACAGCGGTTCCTGGCTAGTTTTTATGACCACACCCTGACCCGGTCTGATCAAATGACCGCTGCTTCAACACTTCCTGTCTCTCTGTGTTCCTCCAGCTTCCAGCCTTCAGGAGCAGAGCCAGAACCAGAACCTGATGACAGGATGAGTTCAGGCTTCAGCAGCCTGAGCACCAAACTGACCCTAAAGAACTCATCTCCTCCCAAAGAGGAGGAACCCAAACCCCGTTTCCACAAAGTGTCTCTGGTTGGTACTGAAACCAGCAGCATGTCCGAGCAAACGGATCCTGAACCAGAATATAGGTGGAAGAACCATTTTCAGGGTGTAACTCAGTATAAATCCAGCAGGTCCTTCCTCCTGGACTCCTCTGACACCTCATCTGCTCTGCCTGAGGATGCACCTTACACACACATTAGCTCCTCCTCATCTGCTCCCAGCAGCCTGACTGACAGCTCTGTGTATCTGAGCCCTGTTGAAGCGGGGGAGTGGAGGCGGAGCCTGCTGGAGGAGGAGGAGGAGCAGCCAGCTACTCCTGCTAGTGAAGGGGAGGAACGGCTGAAAGGAGAGAGAGAGTGGAGAAAATCTAAGTGGGAGCTGGAGCGGCTCACTATGTCCTCCTGCAGCACTGACGACGACGACGACTCCTGCTTCACAGGAGTTTTCAGGGCCACCCTGGTGGATCTGGTCTCTGATCCTGCACCTCGCCCCTCTCCTCCATCCTCCCCGGGCACAGACTCCCCCTTCAATGACATGGACAACCTGGTGGACACCCTGAAGAGCATGGGGCCCTCTCAGAGGCCCAGGAGCACAGGCTTACGAGCAGCTCCTCCTGTCTTGGTCTCCTCCCTGCCCCCCATCAAGGAGGACATGTTGAGCCCCATCATCTCTGACCTGACCCCCTCCATCATCAGCCCCCCACTGAAGACAGAGGAGCCCCAGAACCAACCCTACACCCTACCGGCTGACCTGGGCCTGAAGAGGAACACCTCCAGAGACAACCGCTCCCCGCTGGAGCTGATGAAGAAAAGTCAGGTACCCCACACTCTTCAGACTAAGCATGAAACTAACACTCAGTTTATTTAGTCTCGGCTCATTTGTGATATTTTAGATTCACATCAATCTGAGGCTTGAGTTTGACAGCCACAGTTAAAACAGTGAGGGTTCATGTTCAGAAATGTTCAGAACTTCACATACAGCAGCTACAGCTTGAGCTCCAACAGTGTAGTAGTATCAATCTGGAAAGGTCAGGATGTCCTGATCCTACTCTGGAACGTCGCTGAATTCATCTTTGTTGGGGATGACAGTGGTAGGGGTTCGTCCTGTAACCGGTAGGTTGCCGTTCGAACCCCCACTCCGTTCGTCTCAGTCGTTCACCCGCCTTGCCTGCTTATGGTGGCCAGAGGGCCAGGTGGCACCCATTGTATGGTAGCCTCACTATTGTCAGTCTGCCCCAGTCAGTACTGCCACTACCAGTTGGGAATGTGTGCATGAATGACTGATTCTAGTGTAAACAGCTTTGGGGTCCTCGGATTTGATAAAACACTATACTAGTGCAGACCATTTACCATTTCTTGGTGTTTAATCCTGATCAGCTCTGATCTGGAATCCTCCTGCAAAACTCACTAGACTTTAAAAACAAAGTAGAAATCTATGTTGGCGCTATGTTGGAAGTAAATGTTAATTTTTTCTATTAACCTGAAGCTGCAGCTCAGTTTCCTCTGATCTCAGAGGTCTAACTCTCAGACCTCTTCATTCCTCAGGAACATATCTCCTACCTGCCTAACGGAAATGGAGCTCTTCAGTCTCTCACCCCCAGCTCCCGCCTCGACGGCAGCATCCTCTTCAGAAATTGCCGCTCCTTATCTTCGGAACAGAAGGTGGAAAACGGGAACACCCACCGGTCCCTTTTCCGCACCAGCTCTCTGCCAGAGACTGGATTGTCAGGTATGACGACAAGGGAGTCTGGTGAAGTGGGACCCTTTGGGGACACAACCGGGTCCCATCTGGAGCATCTCTCCTTCCTTGTGAACTCCTCTTCATCTGGCTCCATGAATGGAAGTGGGGACTCCAGCCCTTTCACGATCAGCCGGCTTGGATCCCCGAGCCACGGCTCGACCACCACCAACAGCCCCACCAGCCTGCTCAGCCCCACCAGCTCCATCAACCTGCATAGGCCCCTCACCAACCCGGAGCCTCACCTGTTCAGCCAGGGGCCAGGGGTCCTGCAGAGGAACCTCAGCTATGAGGGATTGTTGCAGACACCCCAGTTTAGTAGCCTGCAGGAAAGCCCCCAGTTTAGTAGCCTGCAGGGAGGCCCCCAGTTTAGTAGCCTGCAGGGAGGCCCCCAGTTTAGTAGCCTGCAGGGAGGCCCCCAGTTTAGTAGCCTGCAGGGAGGCCCCCAGTTCAGCAGTCTGCCCACAGCTTCTCAGTTCCAGAGCCAGCAAGATGAACCAGACTTTAGCCTGATGTCGAAGTACCGAGCCTTCCCAGACGCCTATGTGAGTACCGCAAAATGAGTGCATCTTACAGAGCGTGTGTGTGTGTGTGCTGCAGGGAAGTTTGTGCAAATAAGTTGCTGATTCCCCCCCCCCACAGAAGACCGGATTCTGTCCATTTCTTTAGATTTTAGTCAATTTGTTGAGATAAATCCTTTCATGCTGCAGAATAAAACGTATCTCTACTCTGAATATGATATAGGGTGTGTTTGCGTGTGGCTCACACGTCTGCACACGTTCTGGTGCGTCCATCTGTGGGCCTAGGAGCGATTTATCTGATCCAAAATGATTTTATCTGGCAGAGTAATGAAGAGGTGAGACGTGCACGGCAGGCAACATGTGCAGAAACACTGCCAGTAATCATTAACCCTAACCCCTGATGGATGATTGGAAGAGGAGATGTGAAGCATGCGATCTAAAGTACTGATGCAGCTGGGTCTGCAGCTAGAAAAGGTTTCTGGCAGCCTGACCCAGAACCTCGGATCTCATCACCCTGACCCAGAACCTGACCTCAGAAAACAGACAAGAACAAAGCAGCTGACAGAAGCAACCAGACTCTGAAACAGTTTTCTGGTTTACAGTCACACCTCAAACATGCTCCATCTTTGAGGGACAAGCTGTTCATGAGTTGTATAAAAACATTTGAGACTAGAACCCTGTAGTAACCATGATGCATCAGCTTTATAAATCCTAAACGTCCTGCTTCTGAGGTTCAGTGAATGCATCATGATCTGCAGCTGGCCAACAAGATTATTAAAGATGTCAGAGAGAGATCTGCTCACAGACAAAGAATGACTTGTTTTATAATTTACCATTAAATCATTCTTTCAACTGCATCAACAATAGAATAAAAACATTACGTAAAAAGGCTTTAGGTTTGTGTGATCCTTTAAAACTCTCACCTCTGAGGTGAAAAATCTGACTCCGAGGCTTTTCCAGGCGTTTGTTCCTCTGCAGGGAAACATTAGAGCAAACCTGCAGAGGAACAGTTATGTAAGACAGACCTGTTGTCAGGCCTGCAGCGATCAGCTGGTCTGATCCGCTGCAGGAGTCTGGAGTCTTGATGAGAGAATAGATTTGAAAAGGGATAATTTTTTATTGTCGCTCAGTGGTGAAACTCATTGTTAGATTGCAGAGCTTAAACTGTGGTTCAGTTTGTGCAATCAGTGTTCTGGTTTTAGTAGAAGAGTAGATGTTTCAGACCTTTTACCGGGAAGCTTAAATAAAAGAAAAGTGAGAACAGTTCCTGCAGAAATCATCTGGATGAACTGGGAGGATTTTTCTTTTTACCTGCTGGATTTGGAATGAAATAAAGACCTAAATTCAAAAAAGCCGAGGCTGACGTTTTCTCTGTGTAGAAATGAAGCTGGCAGAGTCCTGGCAGACTGCATTTATCAGAATGTAAAGCAGCTGTTCTAAAATCCTGTAGAACGTTCATGCTTCACTTTTAGGTAAATATTGCTGTCCACACCCATCACAGCTATCTGTCTGTTCCTGCAGAGACGCAGCCGCACCTTTCCTTCACATTCATCCTCTCGTTTGTCTGATGAGGTGGAAGACGAGGTGACAGAAACATAATCTGCTTTCCTTCAGGACCTCTCTCTGCTGCTCTTCATCGTGTGTTCATCTGTCTCTTTGAGGATGAGAGATTCTGCTGAAACAGCACATTTTCTGGCTCCAGGGAGGAACACTGAACTACGTGTTGTTCAAGCGCTGATGATGCTGAGTTATAGGAATGTGATGGCAACTCCTGAATAACTGTCAGTCAGCAGCTAGGATCAGGTTTGTCTACCAAAAAGCATCAGCAGTTTTGATTCTGGCAGATGGCTTGGGGCTCTCCTGACCAACCCTAACCAGCACCAATCCCTTCCTACAAACAACAACAAGCACGCTTTGTTTTATTAATGCATAGAAACATGTAGAGCATGAACCCAGAGGCGCCTCTGAGAGCTCAGAGTGTTTTCAAGAATGAGTCAGACGTGTGTGAAGCTGGTTTTCTGTACCTGCTAGCAGAAAACAACCTGCAGACCATGTTTTCATGTAAGAAGGAAGCAACAAGAGCTGCAGGGTGCAGAGTTTACATTTATTCTGTGACCCAGCAGCTGAAAACATCTTCAGCCTCTCCGTCTGAAGCACCGTAAATGAAGTCAGAGCAGCGAGAGTTGAAACAGGAGCTGTGGTCAGAAACATGATCCTATCAGTTGCCTTTTTCATGCACAGCTGAGGTCAGACGATACCTGAGACTCTAACCTGAACAAATCTGACCCAGAAACCCACCTGCTTCTCCTGCTGAGCCTCAGGAATCCTGAAACTTTCAAGGGCTGCAGATCTTCCTGATTTTAAAAAGCCGCAGGATGATATAATGTTCATCACATCTCCCCTCTGATTCCAACAGAACCTGTGAGACCGGGTCACAAGTTTGGATCGTCTGGCAGCTGTACTGATGTTTGTTCATAAAAGCGTTTCTTTCTGTGTGTCTGCAGCTGACTAAAGAGAAGGAACACGGCAAGCTCAACCCTCGTCCAGGAAAGGTGAGTTTCACCAAAAACCAGGAAAACTACAGTTGGTCCAAATAACGTCACGCCCTAAGAACAGAGCCCGAGTTTAAAACTGATTCCTGCTGCTCATTTTTCATTCCTTAAGAATCATAAAATGTTAAAACTGTGGAAGATTGTTCACAAGAAGAAAGTCAGAAGCAGGAAGACATTCTGTCCCATTTAGACTTTATCCAAGAAAAGATGAACATGTCTGTGTAGAAGCTGAGTCCACTCTACAACATCTGGCTTTATTCACCTGGATCTCTGCAGCATGTGTGAGTTTAGATGAGAAACCTTCATATCCTGTAGATCAACCACTGGAGTCAGGCTGCAGAACAGAACTATTAAAGCTTGTCCAACTCTGGTCCTCCAAAGGTCTTTAAAGATACACTGGTGAGAGTGTGAAATCCAGAACAACTGCAACTGGACTCCTTCCCTTGTTTCCTTAAACATTTCACCTTTCATCTGAATAACTTCATCAGTTCTGAACATGGATTGGAAGTATCAGGCTTGTAAGCCGTAATCGGCACCGCCATACTAATGGGTCCTTCTATTTATTTATTTTACACTTTCCCAGCTTGAGTAGATCTTTACTGAGTTCTTTGGACTTTCTCATAGTTCTGAGTCTGGGTCAGCCCACTCACTAAACAGAATGTAGCAGGCCTTATTCTCAGCAGGTTGAACAGAACCTTCAGCATCAGTTACTGATTAACCTAAATGTATGAACATATCTGAGCCTGTGTGGATCAGAGGAAATCCATGATAGATTTAAACTTCTTGATCTTAGGACTCTTTGCAGTTCTGTGTTGAATAATCATTTCGCTCCCTGGACCCTTGAGGAGGAATAGTTGAAATAAATCTCCGGTTTAATCTGACATGCATGAACATGATGATGGGAACATGGACTGTAAATCTAAGGATGTTGTTCTGAAACCACTTGCAGATCAGTTGATTCTTCTCCATCTGTCGGACAATAACGAGGGGAAATCCTTGTTAGTTACCTGGTTTTCTGAACATGTTTCTTCAAGTTGCAGATGTTTTATCAGATGAAGTTTATCAGGCAGATGTGAACCTCTGGATGGTTCATTAGTCTGTTTGGTCTTTATGACACCTTAAAACTGAAATAAACTCAAATAATGGTGAAGATAACACGGCCGCTTTGCAGCTGTTGACTCCAGAAAGTCTCCAGATAAAAATCAAATGTTTTTGCTTCAGACTTTTAATTTAATTCAAGACAAACATTCCAGATTCGTCATAATTCTCAAATACCTCCACATATTGTTGTCATTAAAGCTGTCTGGGGGGTGGACTGTGTTGTGGTTTCTTAACTGTTTAATGGTTGCTCTTCTTCAGAACTGGTTAGACCAAGTCACCTTCAGCAGAAAACCACAGCCCTCTCAGAGCCAGGACCTGTTCTGGTTTCCGTTATTAAAATGTCAGACCTGCTGGAGCATGTAGCTGCAGGTTGAGTTCACCGGCACCATGACCCATCCATTTTTCCCCTTGGGGGTGCTGCTGCTGCACGGCGCTCGTCTTTTTACTGAAAGAGGCAGAATCCAAGCGGTGGAGCTGAACTTCAGCTTCTCCTCCACGCTGCAGGGCTAGAGAGCTCTGAACCTGTCTGAGCTGAGGAAGCAGGAGGGTCTTCCATCAGAGTTCCTAACAGGGTTCCTGTCAGACTTCCTCATATCCAATCTCACTAGAAGAGATAGAAGAGAATAGTATTTTTATTTTCTTTTATGTCTCATTTACCAATCAGAGTAAAGACAAAAATCAGTTTTCAAATGATGATTTCATTTAAGGGAAAAAATCTATGCAAACCAACCTGACCCTTTTAAAAAATGTAATTACCCCCCTTGTTTCATTATGATCAACTGCGATTTCCTACTTTTTTTAGTTTAGTTTACTAGCCAAACCCAAGCCTTACAATTGCTACCTAAATAATCAAATCAGTTAAAATGAACCTGTATGACAGCATGAAGTAGGCTTGAAGATCATCAATCTCTGATCTAAAGAAATTCAAAAACACATGAGAAACAAAGTCACCGACATCTATCAGTCTGGAAAGGGTTACAAAGCTGTTTCCAAGGCTTTGGGTCTCCAGAGGAGAACAGTTGGAACCATTATCCCACATGCAACAATGGAGAACCTTCCCAGGAGAGGCTAGCCTATGAAAAACCTAGAACAACATCTAAAGCCCTGCAGGCCTCACTGCCTCTGTTAAGGTCAGAGGTCATGAATCAACAATAAGAAAGAGAGATGGTGCAAAATTGGCCTACGTCTAAGACCAGAAACACTGCTGCTGAACATTACATCCGCAGTCAAACATGGTGGTGGTAGTGTCATGGTCTGGGCTGCTTTCCAGCTTCAGAATCTGGAAGACTGGCTGTATGGAACAATGACTTCTGCTTCCCAGGAAACTCCTGAAGGGAAATGTCCAGTGATTAGTTTGACCTTTAGCTAAAGCTCACTGGGGTTCTGTGGCAGGACAATGATCCAGAGAACACCAGCAATTACTGTCTGAAGGTTCTGAAGCGGCCTAGTCAAAGTCTATATTTGAATCTGACTGAAATGTATGCTAGAAAACCCCCCAATGTGTCTGTATTAAATCAATTCTGCAATTCTGCCAGACTCCTCTAGTGACTCTAGAGAAACTACCTGTTATTAGGATTAGGGGGTAAATACTTTTCACATTAGTTTGGGTTGGTTTGGATAGATTTATCAAGATCAAATTATCATCTTTGTCTGATACTAAATTTTATTTGACCTGAAACGATTAAATGTGACAAAATATAAGGGTGTAAATACTTTTTCACAGCACTGACAGATCTCAGAATGATGGTAGTTCTTGTTTTTGTGCAGCATGAGAACCAGCACACCGCTGTTAGAGGTTTGCTGTTTGTGATGCTTCAGCTCAGAGAGGATTGTGATGCTTCAGAGTAAAAATCTGTCAAAGTGACACTGAAGTCAGTTTGGTCACTGCTAAACGTTTTTAAGGTGGAGGTTGCTCCACCTCTAAAGCTCCTGAAGTCATCTCTGAGAGCCAGCAGAGCAGAACCATCTCTGAAACATCATGACTGAAGGATTCTCCCTCTGAATAACCTCCTCTTCTCTAAACAGATCTATATCTTTGATCGGCCGGGAATGTGCGGTCAGAGGATGGAGATCCGCGGTGACATCATTGATGCCACGTCCTGGGAGCTGCAGGAGACCATCTCCATTAGGGTGGTCAGAGGAGGGTGAGCTGCTGCACACAGGCTCTGTGACATAGTGGTCCCATTAACAGCCAGGCGGCTCAAACGGAGCTGCCTCGGACCTGGTTATCCATTCCCCCGAGCAGTCAGACATCAGTGTAGGAGACCAGAGCACTATTGCACCACTAGCAGAACAGTTGATTCTTTTCCATCTGTCAGATAGTAAAGATCTGAGCTCCTCGTTAGTTCTCTGGTTCTCTGGATGGGTTTGTTCAGGTTGCAGATGTTTGATCAGATGAGGTTTATCAGCCAGATGTGAACCTCTGGATGGTTTTTTAGTCTGTTTGGTCTTAGCTTATGACACAATTTATTACAGTAATATTTGGCCCTGTCCGTAAAAGTGAAATAAAGTCAATCAAAGGCAGTTCTATCAAATTATTAAATTAACGGTGAAGATAGCATGGCCACTTTGCAGCTTCTGACAGAAAATCTCCAGATAGAAATCAATAAATGTTTTTGCTACAGAACTTTATTTTAATTCAAGATCAACATTCCCATCTATTCCAGATTCATCATCTCACATACTTCCACATAATGTTCTTATAAATGCTGTCTGGAGGGTGGACTGTGTTGTTTCTTAATAACGATTTAATGGTTGCTTTTCTTCAGAAGAACTGGTTAAACCAAATCACCTTCAGCAGAAAACCACAGCCCTCTCAGAGCCAGGACCTGTTCTGGTTTCTGTTAATAAAATGTCAGACCTGCTGAAGCATGTAGCTGCAGGTTGAGTTCACCGTCACCATGACCCGTCCACTTTGTCCCCTGCTCGGCTGTCTTAAACCAGTTTGAGCTGGTTTCATTTACATTTCTTAAAGATGAATCAATGAAATGTTGAGGTTTCCTTGCTGCCTGCATCTCTCCTTAAAGAGGTTCTTCCTTCAACTCCAACCTCAGTTTAATAGCGGTGTTACTTTCAGTGAGGTCCATGATGTTTTTAATCATGCAGCTGTATACCCATTGGTAAAAAACTGGGCCTGGACCCCTCAGTCTGTGTAAACTTCAGAGTGAACTCCAAACTTCCACTCCTTTTAATTCATTCTTCTGGTTTGTAACACCATGTTCGGCTTGAAGGTGCAGCACTTCCTTCTCACCTCAGCGACAGATTTAAGTGTTGAAAATGCGCTGTCCAACTGAGCCACTCTTTCAAGCGGTGTTCATCAGGGTTCAGTACTTGGTCCTCTTCTTTTTTCTCCCTCTGAGGTCCATTCTTAGAAAACATGGCATCTCCTTCCACTGCTATGGAGACAGCTACCAGATTTACCTGCCTCTAACACCTAATGAGCCAGGCTCCAGCCAACCCGCATCAAATTGTCTTGAGGACATCAATGCTTTTAAGACAACATTTATTAAATTAATTTCAGTCCAGGCTCAGTAGAGCTGGGTATGTATGCTTACCCTCTTCAGTTTCCCACCTGTGTGATTGGATCACCCAGAACAGCTTTTGGTGCCAAATCTGAACTGGATCAATAAAACTCCAGTTTGTTTGACACATAAACTCTGGTTCCTACATTTCAAACTCATTAATAATTGAACAATCGGTTTTGTCCTCTGATATCTCTCAAAACCAGGTCGGGTATCAAGTCAGAGAACAGAATTTCACAATGGGTTCTGACAGCTTGCTGAGAATCTGGAAGAGTTGAGATGGCTTTAAAGAGCCTTAAAATGGTTTATTGTCCTTCAGCAGGTTGTAAAGATGATCTTCTATAATTAAACCTCATCAGTTAGCAGCATCTCTTCCTCATTCCGCCGAGACTTTCTGAAACTTTGTAGCATGCAAACATAGAGCACCACACCCAGTTTCTGCTGAACTGTGGAGGTGGGGAGGATTTTCCTGTCACTCAGGCAGCAGATGAGCTGTGGAGGTGTAGAACCACACCTGCAGCTGCAGCGTGCTTCATGTGGGGAATGTTTGATCAAACTGCAGAGCGATGGAGCTTATCTGACCTGTGACGCTTCATTTTTACTCCATCAGCTCACAGCTGTCAGATCCTTCACTCATCCTGGGAGGGCCAGTGATGAAGGAATAAAGACACTGACACATTAACCTTTGACCTCAAACACCAGTCCATCATCAGCAGCCACATAAATCAGGTTTCCTGGAACATTTTAAAGAACGTAGAGTTCCTCCTGTCTTAACCTTCAGTCGAGGCTGTTTAGGTGTAAAATCTCCTCCATACAGGATGTTCTAACTATCTCATCTTCCTGGTCTCCTTCAGGTGGGTTCTTTATGAGAAGCCTAACTTTAAAGGGGAGAAAATCGCCCTAGATGAGGGAGACACAGAGCTCACCTGTCCCTTCAGACCACCTGAGGAGCAGCTGCAGAACGGACAGAAGGAGGATCATCAAAAGGAGAAGGAGCAGAACGGTGAAATGACAGAGGAGCAGACTCGGAAGTTCATCATCGGATCAGTGCGCAGAGCAGTCAGAGTGAGATGGCTTCACTTTTCCTAAAACTGTTTCGACACAGAGAGATGATGCTGTGGCCCAGGAGCGCTTAGAGCCCCATCTACTCCCCCCCACCCCCACCCCCTCAAACCTGATTCAGGCTCTGAGTTTCTGAGTCTCTTTGGAGGAGCAATAATTTATTCTTCAGCTATTCCCGTTTAGTTTCCATTGTGCTCTCAGTAGCACCATCTGGTGGCCCTATTCAGTTTCTTCAACCTGGACCTTTGAAGGAAATGTGACCTGGTAAAAATAATCTGGAGAAGCTCCAGACTATTTTTATTGGAGTTTTTTCTGCTGGTTCAGCTTGTAGCATAACTTTCTCTGAGTGTAAGACTTCCAGAACTAGATAAAGGTGACAGTGTTTCAGTTAACGGTACATCTTTGTCTCAGGTCCAGCTGAGGAAAAATGATGAAATCATGAAGACTGTCCAGTCACTTCTTTGTTCCTCTGCTTTTTCTGACATATGGACTTCTTTCAGGAGCTCACTGTTGAAAAACAGTCTTCATCAGTCAGGTTCCACTGGAACCTTGGTTTCTAACCTTTGGCTCCAAAACCACGGTTCCTCAGATTGCTTGAAACCGTTAATCTACAGAAACAGGACTGTCTTTTTAGAGCTTCTGACTGGACGCCGGTGGTTTCTTCCATATCGTCTCTCATACCTGTTGGTTGTTCTCCGTGTCGTTCCTCAGGACTACAGCGTTCCAGAAATCTGTCTCTTCCCAGAAGAGAACGCAGAGGGGAAGAAGGTCATTTTCAGGGACACCACAGAGGACGCCAGGATCTTCGGGTTTCCCATCAAAGCCAATTCCATCATCGTGAATACTGGGCTGTAAGTGATCTTTGAAAAGATGCATTTCTGTCTGCAGAGGTGGCTCCTGGACTGTTTTTCACTCACATGATGTTTTTCTGCTCCTCAGCTGGCTCGTGTTTGCTCAGCCCTTCTTCCAGGGCGTCCCACGTATCCTGGAGGTGGGGGGCTACTGCAATCCCACAGCCTGGGGGGTGGAAATGCCTTACGTGGCGTCGGTGCATCCGCTCAAAGTGGTGAGTATTCTTGATTCAGAAATCTTTAAGTGATGAAGCCTGGGTTTTTGTCTCCTGGCTGTTATAAGCTGAGTTTGATTCTGTGACAGGGAGAACCTCGGGTGGAGAACATGAGGGAACCGAAGGTGAGAACCTGCAGCAGTGTCTAATTTTATCTTGCAGATTACCAACAAACCAGCATCCTGATTGTTCCCATTTGTCCTCAGATGGTGATTTATGAGAAGCCATACTTCACTGGGAAATCTAGGACCATCACCTCCAACATGAGGGACTTCATCAGCCGGACCGACCGCCAGCAGACCGTCTTCTTGGGCAGTCTGGGCTCGCTGAAGGTCCTGGGAGGAATGTGAGTGCAGCTCTGATTGAATGTGTTAATAACTGACCAGACAAGTCTGAACATCTCTGTCTGCCTATGCTGTTCCAGCTGGGTGGGATATGAGAAGGAGGGCTTCCGTGGACACCAGTACCTACTGGAGGAGGGGGACTACCACGACTGGAGGGTGTGGGGGGGCTGCGACTCCGAGCTGCGCTCTGTCCGGATCATCTGTGCGGTAGGTCCCTTTGTTGGCCTTCGTGTTGGGAAAGTTTTGTAATAGAGATGTAGGTTACATGTGAGGAGGAGAATTCTCCATCCTGACCAGAATTAGCTGCTGGACCACCTTCACAACCATCTAAACTTAGTTTAATTGGTTGGAGATGGTTTTAGGAGAACTCCTTCTGTTAACAAGTGATCAACCTAAAGGCTGCGGTCATTTAAACATCATGTGGACATCATGAGTTCTAGATGATAAACTGTTGAGGAGCTGTTCAGAGAAGACTTGATTAAAGTCGAACCAACATGAAGGGCTTACTCAGACCACTGAATCTGTTTCCTGTCCTGTTTCCAGGACCTGACAGACCCAGTGATGGTGATGTTCGAGCAGCCTGAGGAAGAGGAGGGTGTAACGGAGGAGAAAACCTTTGAGGTGACTAAGGCCATCCCTGACGTGGAGCTGTTTCAGTATAAGACCTCCACTCGCTCCATCAGCGTCCTCAGTGGAGTGTAGGTTCTTCTAAATCTTCAGTCGGTGACCTCCAGTGTGTCCCAGCAATCATCTCACACTCTGACTCTCCCTTCCAGCTGGATCGCATACTCTCATGTGGACTTCTCAGGGAACCAGTACATCCTGGAGAAAGGCTTCTACAATAACTGTGCTGACTGGGGCTCTCTGGACACCCGGGTCTGCTCGGTCCAGCCCATCTTACCGGTGAGGACCTGTCAGATGTTCAGAAAACCAGCTCACTGAGAGCTCAGCTGGTTTCACTCATACGCTGTTGTGTTTCAGGCCCCAGCAGATGCCTCCAGCCCCAAAGACAAGGTGAGTTTTGGAAAACATTCATCTTTGGATCAGGACCTGTATGTGTTGTGTGTTTGGGACAGTTTTATCTCCATTTCATGGATTGTTTGGTGTTAAAACATGAACTCTGCAGACTTTTCAGATCAGACAGATGATCTGCTTCTACTTTAGGTTAAATTTATTTAAAGACACTCCAAACGTTCCATTATAAGAAGAGATGCATTTATGCTGATGGTTAAATGCACCAGCATCTCTTAAATAAATGAAAGTGTGATTCAGCCTGAAGGTTGTTTCTATGTCAGCATGACTTCATTTACTCTAAAGTCCAATAGTTGCAGCGATTTTCAGTCTTTCACGTTTTTGCAAATCAGAAAATATAAAAACAGATCAGAGCTTTAAAAGCTTATAAAATAATTTCAGTCCAACATCAGGTGAACAGAAACGAAAAAGCTACATCTCAATGAAGGACAAGACGTCTGGGACAATATCCTTTGGACAGATGAGACCTATGAAAGGCCTCATCATCGTTTGATGTCGTCTTGAATGGTGCTAGATGTTAAAGGTGAGACAGAGAAGGTGTTTGGTCATCATGGACGGTACCAGGTTTGGAGAAACCCAAACACAGCAGATCAGGAGAGACACTTCATACCAACTTTAAAGCATGGTGGTGGAGGGCTGGTGATGTGGGCTTGTTTTAAGAAGCCTGGCAGCAACCTTTACTATCCCGGCTTAATCTTTGTTTAAAAAATGAGGACAGCATGAAATCTGGTGTTTTCGGAAGCTTGACATTAGATTTAAAGTATTTTAGCAGCTAACATGAAATCAGAACTTACTCAAATCACCTACTTCCCACTGTGGAGTTAGACTGCTTGGCAATCAGACCAGCTTCATTAGTTAAAATATGAAATCTTCATTTAAATCAGAAAAAAAGTTAAAACATTTCTCTATGGATCTACATAGGTTCATTTTTTTCTTATCACCACATATTTAAATCTGGTCTAGTTTGTTGCAGCTCGGAACTTTCTGCTTTTTCACTCTTATTTCTCACATTTCGAAGATTCATTCCTTTTTGCTGGTTTAAAACCGATCTAAGAGCCTTGTGTTGGTTTTCCTCTCCGCCAGATCATCCTGTACTCTGAACCAGACTTCCAGGGTGAATGTCTCGTCTTTCACCACAGCCAGGGGGCACTGTCAGATAAATTTATCGTCGGGTCGTGTCAAGTGATGAGAGGAAGGTGAGCAACCTCCGAGGATCCAGAGGAGGGGGAGTGATGAGGAAGACCACAGTTAAAAGGAACATAATGAAAATGTCATGTGAAGTTCAGATTAGTGAAGGTGAAACAGATGAAGAGGATAATGTAGCAAAGCTAAAATTACATTTTACTAAATGAAGTTTCACAATCAATCTAAAGAGTGAATACTTTCCTTCCACAGGCACAGTCCGCTCTACTTATTTCTCTGGATCAATAATTGACAATTAACCCAAAATTCAACTGTTTAAAATGGAAAAACTGAAAAAATAAAATCCAGAATCAACATTATTGATCAAACATTATCTCCTTGATACGGATTTAAAAAACAGAATAAAAAAACTGAAAAAATCTAAATATCATTGATTAAAGAATAAGCAGAAAATGAAGCTTCAAACAACAAGGAGACATCTGACTAAAGGTCCCTTTTTAAAAGGGAACTGAAAGTTAAAGGTCACATTGGAGGTGCTTTCATTGCTTCGGTGCTTTGTTACTGTAATGAAGGTGGTGAGGAGGAGGATGATGCTGATGGTGAGCATTAAGGTCTCTCTCTGTCTTCCAGTTGGGTCCTCTGTGAGAACAAACAGTTCTCTGGGAATATGTATGTTTTAACTGAGGAAGACTATCCCAGTTTAACCAGTATGGGCTGCCCCTCCAGCTGCTCGGTCCTCTCCATCAAGCTGGTGCCGATGGTGAGGAATCTCTCATGGTGAAACAGAATGCTCTGTCGAGGTGTCGATGCTAACGTTCATCTGTGTGTGCAGACGCTGTCAGTTCCGTCCATCTCTTTGTTCGGGCTCGAGGGTCTAGAGGGCAGAGAGATCACCACCGATTCAGAGGTCATCAGTCTGGTCCAGGAGGGCTTCAACAACCACATCCTGTCTGTCCGGGTCAACAGCGGCAGGTCAGTGTGTGTCACAGTGTGTGTCAGAGTGGCTGTCAGTCAGGTAACGTTAACTGGGTCTCTATGTGTTGTGTAGTTGGGTGTTATGTGAACATAGCAACTACAGAGGGCGCCAGTTCCTCCTGGAGCCAATAGAAATCACCAACTGGCCCAAGTTCAGCTCCCTGCAAACGATTGGCTCCATGTACCCCGTCAGACAGGTTTGTTAACCATTCCTCTTTCTAATTATGAATGGTGAGAGTTTGCTGTGAGTGGTGGATGTTTAAAGATGATCAAAACTCAGCTGACACATTTTTTAAAGCACTCTTAAACTGTTCTACTTCCACTTTGTGTGTCCTCGATTTAATGACGTCACATGAGGCAGCAAGGATGTAGTGATCAGCTGGCTTCAAACGCTATCTGGCTGCAGAGGGTCTAATTTCTTCTGTTTCCTCCCCTTTGAAAATGTTTTATATTTTAAAGCACTTCTTTGATAAATCTGAAACATCTTTTTTTTTCATGAGTTAACTTTATTATAAAAACTCCAAAGCTGAACACTGACGGCTGCTTTAAACTATCCCATCCTCCTGCAGAAGCGGCACCTTTTTCGTGTGAAGAACAGTGAGACTGGCCACTTCCTGTCAGTGCAGGGAGGAGTGGAGGAAAGGTCCGGTCGGGTGGTGGCGACAGCGGAGGTGGAGCCGCAGAGCGACATTTGGTTCTACCAGGATGGACTGGTTAAAAACAAGGTGACGATGCTGTGGGATGGAAAACAAACAGCCGATGCACCATCAGGAACATCTGCAGAGTTAAAAGGAACTGCTCTGGTTAAATTTAATATCCTGGCTTCAGCATCCGTTAAACATATTTAGTATTTTTCTTTCCAATTAGATTTTGGGCCAAACCTTTTCTAATAATATACTTCCATAGAATTAGAATTAAAAGATCTGTCCGTCCTAAAGATCTGTCCAGCCTCCCTTATGTTAATCCATACAGGCATGCATGCATGGACATGTTCTCATGTACCTATATATGCAGGCATATCCATTTACGCCTGGTTACGTTTTATTTATTTTATCTCCGCTTTATGCAGTAAAGAGATCCAGTTGGCTAGATCTGATCCTTAGAGTTGTCTTAACTTTAGGACGGATTTAAGTGTAAACTTTGATTTATCTCCTTCTGCCCTTGCTGCAGCTGTCTACCACTATGTGTCTGCAAGTCATGGGTAGCGTGGAGCCAGCAGCTAGGGTGGTTCTGTGGAACGAGTCCCGCCAGCCGATCCAAACCTGGTCGGTGAAGATGAAAGGCCTCATCAGCAGCCTGACGTTCCCTGGAATGGTGCTGGATGTTAAAGGTGAGATGGGAAGAGTCGGGAATCAGACAGATCTATGAATCCAATATAATGAGACAACCTTTCTTTAGGTTATTTATTGTACTTTCTTACAGAAGTCTGTCCCTCTGCACTTATCTTTGAGTCTGTCTGTGTTAGCGTGGATTTCCTCTATTAATAATCACTCTATAATATGATGATTGAAACAGTCAGAGCTAAACAAAACTGTCAGTGAAACAGGATTTTTTTCCTTTGCTTTTGAATGATTAATTATTGTTAACGAGAGAGTTAACAATAGCACCGATCTCTGTCAGAGAGGAGCACACATCTCCTAAGCTCTAAGAACAAACTTCCCTGCAGCTTCTGCAGAGTCTGAGACCCTTTCAGATCCTTCTCTGATTCCTGTTTGGGAAAGTCTCATCTTTTTAGATTATCTATGTAGATCTTGAAGGATGGGGAAGAGGTGCCGGGTCCATCCGGTAATCCATGGTCTTCAACCTCAGTCCCACCTTAGGTGGCAGAAGCTTCAGTCTCTCTCATCCAGAGGTTACACACTAGCAGCCTGCTCTAGTATCAATCCACCATCTCCTTCTCAAGGCTGTGGACGGGCTGGCAGAATGTTGCTTCAGTAGGTTCGCTCCACACAGGGCCAGCCACAGCTTGTCTGTTTTCGGAGCAGCCCTGCAGCTGTGAGCCGGGCTTGGGCTGATGCAGCTATCGGCTTTCAGAGGGATGTTTAGACGTAATCCAGAACAGAAACTCGTCTATTCTTCTCCAGGATGGCAGGAATACAGCAGACAGAACTGATGAGCACCAACAACATTTTCTCCTCTCAGTTTTGAGGAACCAGTAGTCAGACAGCCCCTCTGATGACTAAACCTCTGTCTCTCTGAAGTCATATCGGGTCGACAAGAGCAGCTAATCATCAGCAAGCACATGCTGTAACGGATGGTGATGTAATTACATCTCATCTAACCTTACCAACACTTTTATATATGAAAATGATCAGAACAGCTAAAATATTCTACCAAAAAGATTTAAAATAATATTTTAGTTCAAAATCACTTTGTCCAATAAAGCATCATCATAATTTACTGTTTAACTAAAGTTTTAACTTTCATAAAGTAGTGATTCCACTTTCTAAAAGTGTTGAATAATCCGTCTCGTCATGGTCCATGTCCGAGTCTGTTGAGAAATCCAAGTTATTCCTGCCCCAAAAAAAACAGCATACTGAAGGAAGTCTGCATGACCTGAAAGGGGAATAATGTCGCATGTTGGGGTCCCTCTAAGCCACATCATGGCTGAATATATGCATCAAATCACAAATGGCAATGCCATTAAATCCATAATTTACAAAATATTAAAATTAACTTAAATCTCAAATATTTAAGCACTAACTCTTTGAAACGAGGTGAAAAAATAAGTTATTGAATATTTGAGACAGGTGGCTGTGATCTTCAGGTGGTCCTACAGCAATGTCATTAGGGCATAAATGTCTGAAGATCAGAGACTTTCAGAGGATCTTCAGTTTGACAGTTAAAGGATCATTCAGCTGATTAAAAACAATATTTTTTATACATTGAGGACAACTGGAAAACCTTAGCTGCTCCATGTTTTTCTGGATTATGCTACAGCCTGAAAAGGCCTGCAGGTATGGATGGAAATTATCAGACAAAAGGAAGTTAATGTGATGAAATGTTTTTGCTTCGTGCTGCCTGACATGAAATTATAAGAGTTCCTGCTGTTTTTATTGAGATTTCTCCATCCTGTTCCAGGTTGTTTTCTGTAAGCTTGTAGATGTTCTACTGTAGTATTCTCCACCTCATCTTTAGCACACTGTCATCCTTGTTTTCTTCAGGTGGTAAAACCTACGATAAGGAACATGTGGTGGTGATGCCGGAGAACGATGAGAGGCCAAGTCAGCAGTGGGAGATCGAGCTGCTGTAGCCCTCAGCGGGAAGGTAAACCTTCTGGTGCTGGATTCTGGATCTGCATTTTCTCCTGAACACACAGAGACCTTTAACAAGAAGACAGTGGAACTGCATCTGAACACACTGAGACAGTTTAACCAACATGTAGATAGTGGAGCTGTGTGACACAGCAGGTTGTCCTGGAGATATGCTCCTTTTATTAAATATTGGTGTCAGATTTGAACCAGGTTGTCCTGATCTGCTGCGTCCTACCTGCAGGACACATTAGTCGAGTGTTTGGAGGATCTGCCGACCTGCAGGTGCTGTTCTGCAGTTCTGGAAACCAACTTCTGCTTCCCCATGAAGCTCCTGTAAATATTCTGCCTGTGTCAAACTGTTTATTCTGCCACTGGATGAGGCAGACAGCATGTGTGTGTGTGTGGATGCTGCTGAGTATCCTGTGGGAACGTAACTGCACTCGGGTTCTTCTTGTTGGACACATTTTTATGGCTTCTTACTGTTACACGAACCTGCTTCAGCTCTATTTTAATATTTGAGATGAAATATATTCTGTTAGATGATGTTGAATGCAAGGGAAGGGTTTTAAAATGTTCAATAAAAAAATAAAGGGAATGATTTATTTTTTTTGTCAGCTGGATCTGAAAAAGAGATCATTTCTTTGTAAAGTTCATAATTACATTTAAAATCTTATATAAAGTATTTTATCATCAGACTCCATCCTGCATTAATAATCTTAGTCCTTATCCCCAGTCCAGAAGTCTATGCTCCTATAGAAAAAAACAATATCTACAAGTGACTTAGAAACCGAGCCGGAGGTGGGACAACATAGTACGGGTCCAGTTCTGTGCCCAAAGCAAGTTCAACATACCCCGGACGAGCCCCCATTTCATAAACAACATGCAGACTGGTTACTTTAATGAGAGTATATAGGTTTAATTAAAAATTACCTGCAGAGCTCAACATACCAGCCTGGATTATTTCTGAGCCTTTAATGGTGCATCTGATTCCCACGGTCAGACTGATGCAGACTGTTGCTTGAAGAGGACGTAACAACCTGTGGTTTCCTGGATCTTTAAGTTATCCTGCTCTTCTGCTACAGAACCAGTTCAGATATGCATTTCTGAAACCTTCTCTATTTTAAAGATGAACCTCTACGTTGTTTTGAAATTATATTCTACTGCTCATAATTCTTCTTAGCCTTTTACAAACATTGTTTTAGTTGTTTTTGATTAACTTCATATTGTATGTTCTTAGGTTTTGTTTCTGTGCAGCATTTTGTGATTTTTACCAGGCTTAAGGAGTCTTAGGTAGCCCTATATAAAACAGCCTGTACTTTCTAAAACTTAAAGGTTGCTTCTTAGAACTTACCGGTCACCATCGGAAACTTTCCTGAATAATGCCCATCTTTCCTGGAACCTGCTGGTAAGCACCAGGAAAGTACTAGTTACAAGTCACCATTTTAGTCCCTAAAAGTAGCCAGTATACTCCAGTGAAAAGAACCTTTAAGTTCTTAGTGCCATGAGTTGTAACCAACTGTATCAGTACTCTGTACATTCTGTCCAAGGAATCTGTAGGTTCTGGAAAGGTAAACATACATTTTCAAGGACTGTTAGTTTAGTGTTCCAGGCAAGTAGCCAGTAAGTTCTAGGAAAGAACCACGAGTTACAGAAATAGTACGTCTAAGTTTAGGGGAACATGTGAGCTCCAGAAAGTAGCCTCCTTATTCCAGAAAGATGACCTGTAAGTTGTGAAAAAGTAATCTTGAAATTAAAGAAACCCGAATTTATCAGGAAATAACCAACATTTTCCTGTAAATTCCAGAAGCACCCATATGTCCAAAGTACCCTGCAAGTTTTGGGGAGCACTATTTAATGTATAATAAGGAAAGTAACTTACAAGTTCAAGAGGAGTAATCTGGAAAGCAGTCTGCAGTTTTTACTAAGGTAACCTGTAAGATTTGGGAATCAGTTCTGGAAATTAACCTGTAAGTCTAAGGAGAGAAGCCTGTAACTTCTAGAAAAGTTACGTATTCTCTGCTGTAACTAATTGTAGAAAGTACCCTGAAATTTATGGTTATCTGTAAGTTCCAGAAAGCACATTAAATTCAAGAAAAGTAACCTGCAAGCTGTATGAAAGTACTCAGTATGTTCATGAGAGGTAACATGTGAGACAGTAAGTTCCAGGACGTTTGAGGAAAGAACCCTGTAAGTTCTGGGAGAACATTGCATCAGTTTTTGATGGTTCCACGCAGCTCAGTGAACACATGGGTCCGTGAAGGAGGCTGCGGCAGCTCAGCTGTGTTTGCAGCAACAACACAGGAATCACGTTTCTCTGCAGGTCAACGCTTAAACCAACCAGAGCTGCAGCGGTAACACCTGTGAGGTTTTATAAAATCGTTTAGATCTGACCAGGTCCCATGGCGGTCTTCCTCTCTTGAAATCATGTTTTCACTCTGAACCTCTGAGCCGCTCTTCACCTGCTCTGATATGATCAGCTTGAACGGCCCGAACAAACCTGCCTGTCAGGATTCCTGTTTATCCCGGAACATATCGTTTTCCAGGTGGGTTGTAGGAGCCCTCACATGGACCAATGTGTGGACAAAGCTTAGAAAATGCAGAGCTCTGATTGGCCAGGAGTTGGACTGGCAGCAGGTGGGTGTACCTGCAGCAGATTTGCCTCTGTGATCCAGGACTGACTGACTGAGGAGGGCAGAAAGAGACGCAGACTCCAGGTAAGAGGAATGATTTTGTCTGTGAGAAAGATGCTGGAATATCATCTGTAGCTTTCAGTCAGGGTCACGCTTGAGGATCTGTGGAGTGTTTCTTCTCCCCAATTGGTGGAAGTGTGGTTTTACATAAAGAGAATAAAACGTTTCAGGGTTTAGAGTCTGTTTGTTGCTGATTGTGCTGATTCTGTGTCAAAGTTGCTCCTCCGTAGCCTGGAGACGAGACATGAAACCTGACTTCTTCCCCTTTTCCGTGAGTAACACCTGAACAGGTCTCTGATACTAACATCAAGATAACATCTGCTGCATTGGTTTTTTACAACCTGCTCAGGAATGTGGCGTGTTTTACATTCCTCAGGCTAAAACTGATTTCAGAGTCCTGTCTTCACCTTGTTTCTCTGTGTCCCTCTCAGGACATGTGGTGGGGGACTCTCGGTACCGTCCGACCCTTCTCCAACTTTCAACCTGACAAAGATGTGAAAGAGATCCAGGAAGCGCTGGGGAAGAAAGGTACCAGCTGTGTCAGAGCGTTCACACAGTTTTCCTCTGAATCACTTGGAACTGAGAGTCTAATCTTTGTGGACTTTGTTCAGACGTGGTGACACTGGTGAGGATTCTGACCAATCGCAGCAACGCCCAGAGACAAGACATCGCTAAGGGCTTCCAGGAGCAAACAAAGCAGGTAAGCAGACAGGTGTGGAGGAAGGAAGAAGCAGCCTCCCCTTTTCTCAACACATCCTACTGGGTTACTGCTGCACTTTGATCCTCTGAACTTTGTGTTTGCCAATCAAATATGAGTGTGAACACACCTGTGTGTGCAGAAGGAGATCAGCTCCGAAGTTTTTCAGATGTTATGAACTCCCAACCATCACATTCCTTGATCCGAACATCTCCTTTCCACCCTTTTCACATCTTTTCTAATGTTCCAGCTCCTCCCTGCAGGAATTAGAGCAGGACATGAACTCCTTTGTTCGGGGGTTTATGGTCAGATCAGTAACTATAAGGTGCTTAGGTTCTGTGGTTGCAGAACAAGCCCACATCATCAGCCCTCAACCACTGTGCTTGACAGTTGCTATGAGGAAGATTGTGCTGATTGTTTTTCTAATTGTCCTGTATGACCTTTATACTTCAACCAGCTAACTGAGGCCTGTAGAGTCTGAGATGGAGCTCTTGAATTTTTGGTAATTTCTCTTAGCTTCACGCTCTGACCGTGAGCTGAGATGTTTTCCACTTGGGAATAATCTTTCTCTGTGTAGAATGATGGACTGAGGTAGTTTGAAGATGACTTGAGAACCTTTTATAGGTTGATGAGCAGCAACAGTTGCTTCTCTTGGGTCACATTTATTAAATGCACGTTGAAAAACATCAGAGTGAACAAAGAAAGTGTCTCAGAATAAAACGAAACAACAGGAAAACACAAGTAAAACAGCACAGTGACAACTTAGAAATAAATACAGTTGAGGTTGAAAGTGAACGTAAATGATGTCATCATTCAGTTCAGTTTGAAAAGCAAGGAATAAAAATGAGTTTTTAGGATCTTCTTTGTCCTTCAGTCTGGTCCTCAGACAATCTCAGAGCATCTGCTCACCTTCAGGAGATCTGACAGGTAAAAATGTACTAATCTGATCTCTAGTTTAAACATCAACAATCGAATAGTAAACTGAATTATGTAAAGAAACCAAGATCCACTTTAGGACGGGTGAGATGTTCTCCTGCTTGTCCTGTGAGACGTCGAGCTGCAGCATTTTGAATGAGTTATAAAGGAGATAACAGACTAAACCAACCCTCTGGCGATGCCTTTCCGCCTTGGCATTGTGTTAACATACCTGTGTGCTCCAGAATGGCTAACAGACATGCCTCTGCTAACTTTGATGATGATGATTGGATCATGAAATCAACCGCGCCACTGCTGCTGGCTGCAGTGAGGGTGTACTTAGTTTTTCACTCAGCTTTTCCTTCCTGGCTTCACCCCTGTTCAGTAAATAATAACAGTGGGAATAAGTTGTGTTTTCTTCCTTTGAGGTGAGACAGAACATGTTTATAACCTGAAAAGACCAGATCCATTTTCTTTTGTCCTGATTTGTTTAGAACCTCCAAATGACAGAGGAGAACTTTCTTTACACCACGACTGTTTAAGAGTTCTTCCTAAAACCTGCCTCTGGTTTGGATATAGAGCTGTTGAACAATCAGAGTTTCAGACCTTCTTTATGTAAACCGATAATAGAACAGACAGAACGTGGGTCTGGTATTCAGGTTCTGCACCACAGTGCAGCTCTGAACAAACCTCAGAGCTTCAGAACATCTTCCGTTGTTGAAACTGAACATTATCTACTCAGAGGATTCTGCTCTGTGTTGTAGGACCTGAGTGTGGCTCTGAAGAAGGTCCTTTCTGGAGACCTTGAGGATCTGCTGTTGCAGCTGATGATGCTCCCGGATCAGCTGGAGGCCCACCGGCTCAAGGGCGCCATGGCGGTGAGCCTCTGTGTCTGATTGGGAATTTATCCGGAGCGTTTGGATCTCTGTCCAGATGTTCATCTCGTTCGTGTGTCTGCAGGGTTTGGGCACAGATGAGGAAACACTGCTGGAGATTCTATGTACCCGCTCTGGAAAGAAGCTTAAGGAAGTCAGTGCTGTCTACCGACAGGGTGAGTCTCTGGACCTTCCTTCTCTAAAGAGGTCCAGTCTGGTCCCTGCGGTTGGTTCACTTGTTGGATTTTCTTTGCTTTCAGTGTATAAGAAGGAGTTGGAGAAGGAGCTGAAAGCAGAGACCAGTGGAGACTTTGCCAAACTTGTTGTGGCTCTGCTGAATGTAAACTGAGTAATTTTTCAATTTCCTCCTAACCTTGAACCTCATCAGAACTTTTCAGAACGTTTCAGGAAACAGAGAGCAGGCCTGATTACTAAAAGTCTTGACCTAAAACATAAGATAGAAGCGCCAAGAGAAAAAACAATAAGAAAAGCAAATATGAAGAAGAAGAAGAAGAACGTTCCTCAGATTTTCTCCAAGAGTCAGTTGATCTAAAAAAAGCAACTTCTGAACTGTCCTGGTCAATGTTCTCCAGAATGTAGAGCAAAATGCTTTCTGGACTTTTGATAATCAGTTTAATTTATTTCTAAACTTTTTTAAGTCCCAACAAAGAGTTTATGAGGGGTTTTAATATTTTCTTCCAACAGAAAGAAGTTTCTGCAGGTGCTGTTCAGAGAGATGTTCAGGTATTCCAACTTTTTCTGCTCTTCATACACTCAGGATCATTTGTAACCTTTTACTGAGGCAGAGGAGGATGATGCTGGCTGCATCTGTCTGCATTCTAGAAACAAAACAATAATTTCCTGCTATATAGAAACGGTTGAGTATCAGACAGCTGCTTCTGTTTTTGAAACAAAGTGACTTCAGCTCAGCTCTGTTTGAACGTTTCAAGGCTCTCACTGCGTCTCTAAGTGGGAAAAAAGCTGAAGCCGGACCATGGATTAACATCCTGACGTCCAGAGATTCGGATCACCTGGATAAAGGTGAGTCGGTGAGATGAAGTCTGCTGGTGGAAGTGTGATGAGGTTGCTCACTGTGAACGTCCTGACAGTGCTAATGGAGCTGGAGCTGGAGACCGGCCAGATGGTGGATCAGATGGTGGAGAAACGCTTCTCAGGAGACATTCGACTTGGTCTGAGAGTTTTAGGTGAGGACAGGTCCCAGGTTTGACGTCTATTCATATTGATCAGCTCCTCATGGTTCTGTGTTTTGCGTTGGAACAGTTCAGTGCATCCAGAACCCTGAGGTCTACCTCGCCCAGAGACTGGTCACCATGAAGGTGAGATGCTGACTGATGAATAGGTGAAGGGATCTTTGCTTATTTTTTCTCTATCTGAAATTATGCTTTCCATTTGGTTTCCACATGCAGCGCAGTGATGGTGGTGGGAATAATTTGATTTATTAGGAGCTGTCACATCTAGAACGGCCACTAGAGGGCAGTATTTGAAGCCTCTTTGAGAACAGTGTGTCGGCTTTGCAGAGACATCGACAGCCAGACCTGTGATGGAGATTGTTTGGGGTCACATGATGGGTTTGTAAGAACCTGGGTCAACATTCAGTGCAGCTTCCAACCATATGGGGCATATGTACGTGGTTGTGTAAGGAGATCAGGGTTGTCCAACTCCAGTCCTCGAGTGTCCTGCATGTTTTAGATGTGTCCCTGTTTCAGCACATCTGATTCAAATGAAACCAGGACACCTACAACATGCAGGACTCCGACCCTTAAGAACTGACTTCGGTCACCACTGCACAAGATGTTCCAGCTCCTTGCAAGCTGACTCATGTCCATCCTCATCGTTTATGTGCACCAAGTTACAGCCAGATCAGCTTCAGTTCTTTCATATTTTACAAATATTTATTTTGTCTATTTGAAAAGCAGTTTTAGCATTAAAAAAAAAGTTTATTTAAAACATTTAAAACTTCCCAGATGGTGACAGAGATTGTGTGACCCTCGAGGGGCCGCCACAACTTCAGGGTTCATAATATGCGACGCAGACAATTCATTTTTGTGTAATTTTGTTTCAGACATGACAGAAATCTGCTGCTGATGTATTTTCAATTTTAAAAATCAGCTGGATGGTTTAAGGGTCTGCTCTGACCGCAGACATCCGAATATTCCAGTAATATATGTAGAAACATGAATATTTCTTGTTACTGCAGCTGCTTCTGTTTGACCAAAATGCTTCATGAAGCTTTAACAATTTGCAATAATACTGTGAATGAAATCCTGTCCATGCCTGAAGTAAACATCCTCTGGATGAAACATGTTTCCTGCTCTGTAAACTTGACTGAGCTCAATGAACAGTTTAATTCGTGTTTCTGGGTTCTGGTGTTTAAAAAAATCATTCCAGCTTATTCATATTTATTTTTAAAGTGTGCTGTAATATTGGAAAAAACTCATGTTTATACAACAAATACTGTCCTGGTAGAAAGTAAGTACACCCTCTGACAGTTGCAGAGTTTGATGGACATAATGAAACTGATCTGGGGCTTCATGTACGCATCGTGCATACCCACAAAAACCTTGTGGCGCACGCAAAACTCGGCATGTTCAAAAATGAACGTCACGTGTAATCCACGCAAACTTTTTCAGTTGACAATAATAAAACTCACCTGAAATATGACTCCATTCAGTTTTATTGATTTAATTATTCAAACCGGGTGTTTTTTCATGAGTTTGAGCTTTTATGGTTAAACCAGAGCGATGAAAATGAATCACATTTCTCGTCATAAATAGCGTAACACACCTCAGAAAACGATGAAAACTACCTCATTCAGATATAAACTGGGAAACTTCCTCTGTTTTTGTCCCCTGTAGATGTAAATGCTCATTGGTCTGAGCGCCGAGGAGCATAAAATGCATGTGAATCATCTAAGGTGTACTTTCATTCTCGCTGAAAACGGAAACTGTGACGGATCAGCAGCTTAATTCTTAACAAGTCAGGTTTGATGATTCTTAAGACGGACAAGCTGGAAATAATCACATTTATCCATAAATAGCTGCGTAAAGTTGTGCGTAATTGTGAAACGATGGCAGCTTTGGCACAACTGGAAAAAATCCCCACTGGAAGAAGTCAGTCATCGCACTGACCTGCTGGTACATGATGATTCATTGTCCTGGTCAAGCATCTTAAAGCTCTGCATGGAGCTGACCCGAACCAGGAGGAACCGTGCGTCGCTGGTGCCACTCCCAGTTCTCACTCGGAGTGCCACCTTTCAACCGGAGCTTTTCAGAGGAAGCTGACTGACAGGTCGGGTATTTAACAGTCATCCCTGAGCCATGCCAGCCATATGGGTCGGCCTCATCCGTATGTTGCTCTGATACATAAAGTTCCCCTAAACTGTGGCTCTCTGTGAATGTAATCAGAGCCATGGACCCTACTCATACTGCTATAAGGAACCCATCTGGAAGTCAGTATGCTTTAGTGAATTGAAAGCATTTTCATTTACTATGTGTGCAACCTATTTGTGATGCGCAAATGTGTCTCACTATAATGCAACGTTTTCTCCTTAACTCACGATTCCTGAACACTATGATAACTTTAATTATTCTAATAATAAAAGTTGCGTTTGGAACAAACCTCACAAGCTCCGTGCGCGATTGCTGACTTCCAGGTATCAATTTTTATTTATTTTATTTATATATATACACACACGCACACGCACACACACACACGTACAGCGGTTGGACAATGAAGCTGAAACACCTGTCATTTTAGTGTGGGAGGTTTCATGGCTAAATTGGACCAGCCTGGTAGCCAGTCTTCATTGATTGCACATTGCACCAGTAAGAGCAGAGTGTGAAGGTTCAATTAGCAGGGTAAGAGCACAGTTTTGCTCAAAATATTGAAATGCACACAACATTATGGGTGACATACCAGAGTTCAAAAGAGGACAAATTGTTGGTGCACGTCTTGCTGGCGCATCTGTGACCAAGACAGCAAGTCTTTGTGATGTATCAAGAGCCACGGTATCCAGGGTAATGTCAGCATACCACCAAGAAGGACCAACCACATCCAACAGGATTAACTGTGGACGCAAGAGGAGGCTGTCTGAAAGGGATGTTCGGGTGCTAACCCGGATTGTATCCAAAAACCATAAAACCACGGCTGCCCAAATCACGGCAGAATTAAATGTGCACCTCAACTCTCCTGTTTCCACCAGAACTGTCCGTCGGGAGCTCCACAGGGTCAATATACACGGCCGGGCTGCTATAGCCAAACCTTTGGTCACTCATGCCAATTTCAAACGTCGGTTTCAATGGTGCAAGGAGCGCAAATCTTGGGCTGTGGACAATGTGTAACATGTATTGTTCTCTGATGAGGCCACCTTTACTGTTTTCCCCACATCCGGGAGAGTTATGGTGTGGAGAAGCCCCAAAGAAGCGTACCACCCAGACTGTTGCATGCCCAGAGTGAAGCATGGGGGTGGATCAGTGATGGTTTGGGCTGCCATATCATGGCATTCCCTTGGCCCAATACTTGTGCTAGATGGGCGCATCACTGCCAAGGACTACCGAACCATTCTTGAGGACCATGTGCATCCAGTGGTTCAAACATTGTATCCTGAAGGCGGTGCCGTGTATCAGGATGACAATGCACCAATACACACAGCAAGACTGGTGAAAGATTGGTTTGATGAACATGAAAGTGAAGTTGAACATCTCCCATGGCCTGCACAGTCACCAGATCTGAATATTATTGAGCCACTTTGGGTTGTTTTGGAGGAGCGAGTCAGGAAACGTTTTCCTCCACCAGTATCACATAGTGACCTGGCCACTATCCTGCAATAAGAATGGCTTAAAATCCCTCTGACCACTGTGCAGGACTTGTATGTCATTCCCAAGACGAATTGACGCTGTATTGGCCACAAAAGGAGGCCCTACACCATACTAATAAATTATTGTGGTCTAAAACCAGGTGTTTCAGTTTCATTGTCCAACCCCTGTATATCTATAGGATATATATATATGTAATACCACCAACTTTTAGTATGAAATCTGCGCACTCTTTAGTACATCAGGCCCCACCTGTTTATCAGCTCGCCACAGATTCATCCCTGCCATCATTATTTATTAAGCTGAGGCAGAAATGGAAAAGTCCTCCCTAGCTGCTGATTTTAATGCATTCACTAATTGCCCCTGCTGCACTCTTATTTTAGAGTACTGTCAGGACTCTGCAGGTTAAACTGTTCTGAAACCTTCTGACGGACCTCTCTCTGCAGACATCGTTGGTTCAGGGGATCATGGTGTCCCACAGCGAGGAGGACCTGCTGAGTATCCGAGCAGCGTTTCGCAGGCTGAGCGGCTCCTCTCTCTACTCGGTTCTGCAGGTTGGACTCACATGGTTTCATTCACCTCCATTGCATCATGTGCATCAGTTTCTGACATGTTTGTTCTCTGATTGTCTGTCAGAACCATTTTAAAGGAGAACTTCTGCAGGCCCTGCAGGCCATCTGTCGATCTGAAGATTAAAGGGAAACGTCCTCACCAGGAACCACTTTATTCATATTTCACAGTTACTTTTAATGTTAATGTTTCTTACCTTCACCTGTAACTTAACTTTTACCACTTTGTGCAACTAGAAACAACTTGGTTCCTAATTTTTATTGTTTAACATGAGGACTTCTTCCTCCTAAACTCATTAAAACGGAAGTATATCTCCCAAACAACCAGAAGAACAGAGAGCTTCTCATATTTACATGAAACTGGGCAGAACCAAGTCTTCTAATCTTTAATTAACCACAAACCTCCTCAGAGAATAAAAAACAAACCACATCAATGGTGCTTCTTCTGCTCAGATTCTCCACCAGCATTCAGGAGAAACAGGAAGCCTTCTCTGAAGAGGCAGAAATGTTTAATTTGATGATATTTGAGGCTCACAGAAGGAACCGACAGAGCAGGAGAGAAGCTGCAGAGAGCAGCAGAGGAGGTCTGAAGCCACAACATCCACCATGGATGGTGGTAGTGGTGGTGGTTCTAGTGCTGATCTGAGTGCCTTTAGTCTGGCTGTGTGGAGTTATGGTGGCTGAGCTGGGGGAAGCTTCAGTTGAAACATTTTTCATGGTTGTTGATTCAGTAGGTGGTGCAAATGAGCTGGATGGTGGTGAGGATGTGGAGCTGGATGGGTCGGACGGTGGTGTAGATGAGCTGGATGGTGGTGAAGATGTGGAGCTGGATAGGTTGGTGGGTGGTGCAGATGAGCTGGATGGTGGTGAAGATGTGGAGCTGGATAGGTTGGTGGGTGGTGTAGATGAGTTGGATGGTGGTGAAGATGTGGAGCTGGATAGGTTGGTGGGTGGTGCAGATGAGTTTGATGGTGAAGATGTGGAGCTGGATGGGTCGGTGGGTGGTGCAGTTTTCGAGCTAGTTGGTGAAGCTGTGGTGGTTTCCAACGTTGATCCTGGCCTGGACGTGGCTGAAGCTGATGTGGCCGTCATCACCACAGGTGAGGTTTTAGGTGTTGTAGGTGGCGCTGTTGCAACAGTTACAGTAGGCTGAGTAATATTTGTTGCTTCAGGTGTTAGAATCCAGTGAACCTAGGTGGAGAATCGGTTTGATCAGTGTCAGAAATATTGGGTTTAACAGGATCTCATGAATGTGACACTGATGTTAGACTAGAAGGTTGGACAAATTTTAGTAACTGAACAATAAAATGATAAATGGACTGAACTTAAACAGAGCTTTTCCATACATACTGACCACTCAAAGGGCTTTACACTAAAGCCACATTCACACGCAGCCCGCAGCTTGGGTTAAGTGCCTTGCCCAAGGGCATATCGACATGTAGTAAGAGGAAGCTAGAATCGAACCCACGACTTTCAGATTGCAAGATAACTACTCACCCCACTGAGCCACAGACGTCTCAATTAAAGGTCATGCGTAAAGGCCCAAATAGACCCATACAGTTTAATCTGTTAATACATCTGCTGAAGGTTCTTGAGTTTTTGAACTTAAGGAGCTCAGTGAAGATCAGAAGAGGAGAATTATAGATTTAAAGATGTTGGAAAGAATTTTGGAGCCAGTTCTAAACATCTGCAGATTCCAGCATCTTCTGTTCAAACAACTGTACAGAAATCCGAGTTATTCAGATCTCTATTTTTAATTTCTAACGTAATATGCATAGAAAATGCGGTTTTTAAATGACTTCATTCATTGAGGGAAGAAAAACCTTTCTAAACCAACCGAAAACAACCTTGCTAGGAAAAAATGGGTCTCTGGTGATTGAGAATGAATAATGGTGAACAGATACCTGTGTGGATGTCTGCAGAAGCAGACAGAAGACGTCCAGAGCCGATGTCTTCATGGTGCAGAAACCAGAGGAAGAGAAGTTCACCTGAAAGCTGCGATGTGACCTGAGCTGGATCTAATGCTACTGAACCGAGAAGAAACTCTCCACCTTTATAAGTAATCCTGAGGCAAGGTTGAAAATATTTCCTTGTGATGTTGAGAAAGGGTTTAATTTTTATCCAGTTCTAATCCAACGTTATGTTTGCTTTTTGGTGCCTGAAGGCAAATGAGACTATTAATTTCTTCAGGTGGATCATTGACTACCTGAAAAACAGTAGAAGGAATTTTCTTAAAGGAAAAAGCAGCTGCAGGGGTGAAGGTCATGGCTGACATGTTCGTCAGATCATGGGATAAAACAGGGACGTTACTGTGATTAAAACCAGAACGAGCTTCAGAGAAAATCTTAATGAGTCTCCACAGAATCAGGAATCAAACCCAAGAAGACTGCTTTCCCCACCGCGTCACAGTTAATGGTCTCTCTGGAGAAAGAGCCACGGCACCATGAGCTGCTTCATAAACACAACATATTTATACTGTAAACAAAGGCACTGCTGGACAACTAGAAGTCAAACCTCCCCTTCTACTGAAGGGGAGGTTTGACTCCTAGTTGTCCTGGACTGTGGCGGAGCAGAACCCAGAAACAAGCAGGAGGCAGAGGTATAGATCACAGAACATGAAACCCAATCAGGAGACTGAACAGAACATCTACTCTTGGTTTTATGATTATTGATTATAAATATTGGTCAAAAATTATAATTAAAATAATTTAGAAGAAGTAAATTCTAACTAAAAATCATTTCTTACGAATAAAGATCAGAGATACACTCTGATGGTGTTACTATTGGGTTCACCGCAGTTCTAATGACCATTAGTTAATTATCATTTATAATTAATAATTATTAACCAAAACCATACCAAATGTCACTGTGTTCTCAACCGTTTCACCGTCTGGTGGGATTCTAACCTTCTTTTGACAGATACTCACTCTTACGCAGAATAAACACAAACACCGTCTCTTTATCTATGTGAGAATGTATTAAACCAATAGTCCCTCTTACAACCGAACTATTCTGGTCCAACAACGTTCACCTAACTAAGCATGCAGCATTCTACAAAAAGGCATATACTAATGATCAAAAATAGGACGTGTGTTGGAGGGTGGGTGGGGATCAAACCAGCAGTTCATAGACAAATTAGTATAACACAACAATTTGGATTAACTTGGAAAGATGAACAAAGGCGATGGGACTCGAGTTCCACACGGGCAGCGCCCTTCAGGTGTGGCTTAGCTCCTTATCAACATGCAGTCATAACCCCCCCCCCAAAGCAGGAATTACATAAAACACAAAGGGCCATTAACTATTACACAATGAGCTACACACGAGGCTCAGTTCCTAGCCTCAGTCTGCTTACAGAATCTACTTTAACCTTAACTGAGTCGGTGCTGAGTTGTTAAAAACATAGTAGATGCTTCTGGGTTCAACCGTGTTAAACAGCAATCAGAACGTTCTGCAGAACTTCAATAAAGCATTGCATGCAACATACAACTTAAAGCACACTTAGTTAAATAAATGGGGATTCTAAAATCACCCTAACTATCCTACTGTATCCTGCCCAGGTAATTTCTACAGCACCAAGAGGAAAATTTGTCTCCTTTGGATCACCTTTGTGGGGTTTTCTTGATTTGCACGTTACAGACACGCCTTCAACTGGTAAAGTGAATCTCCTGGTCTTTTTATCCCAGTGAGACTTCTAATGAGGTTGGCCAGTGATGAAGAATGGAAATGAAACCCGCCTGCGAGCTTTTGATTCTCCAGGGATTGCCTCCTCACCCAGTCTCATGAACCGCATCTGGAATGGCGGCTAAAAGTTTGTTTCCTCAACTTTTCATAACTCTGATGACGTCAGCTTCGATGTCCATCGCTGCAACGAATGCTGAGCTGTGCATATCAAACTGTGCAGCCCAGTCAGTCCATCCGACCAAAACGGATGACCCAACACTACCAACGCAGGAACTATCACTGATTATTAGTGACTGATACTTTTTAAATAAAGGCCAAAGACCCCATGTTTGCTGCATCGGTTCTGTATCCAAGCATGGAGCATGAAAGACATTCTAGAACATGAAGGGAACATAATCAGAACCTCCTGAAACAGCTCAATTGACCATTTGTTCCAGAGCCTTCATGAGGTTTTCCACGAATTGACTGTATAGTTTTTATAAACCTTATTATTAAACCGCACTGGCTTTCAGAATAAATCCAGAATAAGGTTCTGCTTCCGGTACCCCGAACCCCCTTGTTCCTTTCCACTGTCGCCGCATGCTTGCTCATGAAGAGGTGTTGCTGTGAAGTTAAGCTTTGATTTAACTTCTTAATTGGAATAATGTACTGTATGAAAAGGGCTGGCTTTGACTGTATGAAACTAAAATAAAGTCAATATGAATTAAATCTGTTTGTCTTGTTAAGTGACCTGATGTGTTCTGCTGTGAGCTGGAGCTACAGGAATAAACTGGACTCAAATGAAAAATAAAATAACTCTCATGGAGCGCAGACCTCTGCCAGGTCAATAGGGTCACTGAAGCATTTCAGCTGTTTTCTATACTGATGAGCTCTATTCTGGATGACTTCTGGCCTCTGCATGTCAGCTGCTGACAGGGTGAGGAACCATGTAGGAACTCCAGGTTGTCACACCATGATCTGGCAAAGACGAAGAATCCTTCAAAAAATCCTGGATCCAGATGGTGAATCACATCATCACCAAATTTTATTAATCTGTTCCTTGTGCACCCTGTCTAAAAATTTTAGACTAATTTGTTCATATTTTTTCAGATATTTTGCTAAGAAACAGAAATCCCTTGTCGCCTTAAGTCACCCTCAACCAATCTGCTGTGTACTGTTGTGACACTGTCAGCAGGGGGCGACAGTGCTACGACAGGTCCAGTTCAAATCTATTTACAATCAGACCAGTTCATCCCAGTAACAACTGCACATGCAGCAAGCGAAACAGATTCTAGTTTAAATTCAACCAGAACCTGGAAGTAAATGAATCTCAGTTTGTTTAAAGAAAAGCAACAGATTTAGTTTCTGTCTAAAACTGGATGCCCCGGGTTCTGTTTCCTCTGACAGGCTGCTCACCTGTCCAGGTGTGACCCTCCCTCTTACCTGCAGAGTCAGTGAGGACCTGGGACATAGGGAGGACCCTTACCATAAAACACACTGAAGTACAAAATCAAACTGGAGTCAAAGGTTTCTTTTATCTTAATTTATTTTATCTTTACATTTTAATATTGAATCCATATTATAAATACAGATATCACACATTATAGAAAACATTTTCAGTCGATCATTTTAATTTCAGATATTTGCTGAGGGTTAATAGATAGTTTATCTAACATGTTAACACTAAGAGTAACACTAACCACTACAGTCTGGATCTGTTTGTCCAATCAGAACCGGTGTGACGACGTCACAGGCTTGAGCGAGTCAAAGCACCATTATCAGTTATATATGATTTAAATCAAATTAACAAGTTAATCTACAGAATAAAACAGCATGGTGATGATGGAGAACAGTCCTGTTTCTACTGATCTTTAGCCTAACAGGACGAGGCAGCCTGAAGGATGAAGGAGCAGATCAGCAGACTGATAGAGGAGAAGCTGCTCCATCCGCTTGCGGAGTTTATCTTTGGCGGTTTGGTTGTGGTGCTGTTCTGCTGCTGATTGCTCCCAACAGACTGGTTGCTTCCACTGCTGCTGGTGCTGTTGTTGTTGGTGCTGTTGGAGTTGTTGGTGTCTTTGCTGGTGGTGGTGGTGGGGTTGTTGGCGTTCCCAATGTTCCCTTTGCTGTTAGCGTTGATAGTGGTAGCGGTGGTGCTGATGGAGGTCCACGCTAAAGTGGAGGCGTTGTTCTCAGTTCCTGTTTTAGTTTGAGAATCTGCGGACTGGTGGAGGACAGAAACAGATTTAGGACACCATCGCCTTGAGCTACATTTAGTAGAAAAGTCCACTGGGTCAGTCTAAACTAAGTCTTAAAAACGGCTCAAATGTGAAGCCGTCCACATGAGGACACCTGTTGTCCATTTCCCAGCAGTCATTTGACCTGAACAAGAGGAGAAACACACACAAGAGGGCTGCATTCGGTTCCTTCACCTGAACATGTGAAAATCCAGACCTTCGTTTAAATGGTGTGCAGCCTTAGAGTTCCCTATTAGTCCAAATGTGAAGGATGCTAACCGATGCCTGACTCGGGTTAACATGTTCTGGTTAGGACAGCTTTAAACAGAATCGGACAGTAACATCTAGTGTTTGAGTTAAAGGATCAGGGTCAGAGGAAAAATCAAATATAGTTTTAGTCTCAGCAAGCAGGTGTTTTACCTGAACCAAACCCATCCAGAAGACATTAGACCCCAGCAGAGACAGAGAAAACAGCTTCCAGACCACGGCCTTCATGCTGGATGTTCAATGAGCTCCTCTCACTCTCAGTCTGATACCAACCGTTGTGTCGTCTTCCCCAACACTCTCTAAATTGGTAAAATCTTCCAGAAGCCAGCCTTTTATGCCTTAGAGATCACCTCAGTCTCCACCCTGCCATGAGCCACCAATGCAAAACGTCCCACAGGACCAAATTAAATCCATCCATCCATGAATCTAGGAGACACTTAAAATTACACCTGGGCTTACCTGAAGCTGCCTTCTTCATTTACGGAAAACATTGTTTTATAAGAAAGTTCTGTGGCACAAAGGCGGACTCTATAACTGTGGGGCCCAGAAGGAAACACAAGGCTCAGGCCCCCCCTTTTTTTTCTTACAATTTAAACTTTTCACACTCCTTGAACTTTTTTTTACAAACTGTTACATTAGAACCACAAAGTTCAATGTATTTTATTGGGATTTTATGTGACGGACCAACACAAAGTAGTTGTTTTTATAATTTACCTTTGATTCTCCATGCTTCCGTTTCCTTTCACCTTGCTGCACCTGAATTTCCCCACTGAGGGACAATAAAGGATATTTCTATACTATAATTTGTCAAAGACGAGACGGTCTTCTAATTTGCAGAAATAAGAATCAGTAAAATGTGGCGTGTTTTTGTTTTCAGCTCTTCTGACTCAGTACTTTATGGAACCACACCCCTCTGCAGGTACAGCTCAGTCAGACTGGATGAAGAATATCTCTGTGAACATCAGCTTTAAAGTCTCTCCACAGATTCTCAGGTGGATTTGGGTCTGGACTTTGATTAGGCCATTCTGACACACATCTCTGCTTTGATATAAACCTTCCATTGTAGCTCTGGCTTTAGGTGAACCTCCAGGAAAGTGAAACCCAACTCTGAGTCTAGCAGGTGGATTATTGTAGCTCCTGGTATCCTGGAGCTGGAATTTTGCACTGAAGCAGCTTCAATTTCCAGAAAGAAAAAGTTTTTTAATTATAAAAAAAAATTGTTTCCCGACAAATGTAGATTTTTATGAACTAACCTTTAATCTATCAGGTAGTTATTGTCCTTAAACTCAGTCTGATTTCTTTCATCAGGGTTAAATTTAGTTTTTAGCAACTGCTTGACATTTTTGATGATATTTAGATTTTTTTTATTTTGGTAAAATTTCATGATGTATTAGACTGAAATGTTTTGAACTTCCCTCAGTTCTGAAACTTTTCTATTCTATGAAGTTTTTTTTCTGTACAGTTGGTGGATCCTCAGACCTTTACCCCACCAGCTCCATGGTCCATGTTCTGAGCATGATCTGCAGAGATGTCCTGCAGCGAAGTAGAAAGAACAACATCCTGATTTGCATGTCTTGTTGTTTAAATAAAAGCTGTTTTCATTTTAAAAGCAGGATGTAAATCAGAAGCCGGATCGGAGATTTAGTTTCCATCCGCTGCAGCGATGCAGAAGTGCTGGTTGGACTCTTCAGTGAGAACAAACTTTCCTTTCAGTAAAAAACACCACCAGAACAGCCCAGTTAACTTTTTATTGGTCATAAAAACATCAATTTCCATTATTTCTGATCATTTATGAGTAAAAGTTTTACATTTCATAATACATTTGTGCATCAGGTTCAGATAGAAGAGAGCTCAGTGCAAGAGAGGCACTTCACTGCTGATGAAAGCGGATCATTTCTCAAACATTTGTGCATACTTAGTCAATCTTCTCCCCCTCCTGCTAGTTTTTTTTATCATTTACAGATTTACAGGAGAGAATTGTGGGTGACACAGGTGTGTGCACACTGCGCCAGGATGCAGGACGCTGAAAGCAGCAGAAGGATCAGGTTGGAGCTTGCAGACACACAGACAGAACCTCCAGTGGTCGTGCGGGACGGAGCGCTGCTGACGGAGGTGTTCTGAGTGGCAGCTGCAGAGGTCCAAGTCACTGCTGAGGACAGGACATCCGTCTGAGAGGAAGCAGTGACGGAAGGGGGCTTGGAGGAGGCAGGAGGTGGACTAACAGAGCTCCCAAAGCTGGTGTTGCTGAGGTCAGTTGTCTCTAAGGAAATGGTTGTGCTCAGCTGGCTGGTTTCATGAGTTTCTATGCTGCTTGTAGTCATGTTTGTACTTGTGACATTACTGTATTGGTCAGGGTAGGTTGTGTTCTCCCCCTGCAGAAGGAAGGAGAGATGGTAATGAGAAGAATGGACCAGGAGCAGTAGGAAGATCTGCTGACCTTCAAAAGAAAAAAACTGGTACCTCTGAGGTGCAACAACCTGTTTAAACAAAGACCTGAGGACAAAAAGTTCTGAAGACTTGATATGGATCAGAATCAGTCACAAACATTACAAAGTTATCCAGGACTTTTACACTCTGGACCTTTTTCATTACAAAAAGAGTTTCCTGTTTGAGTCAGAAGCTATGCTCTGTGTGTACGTGTATGTGTGTAAGAGAGAGTCCGTCATTCCCAAATCTGCATGCAAAAGAGAGCCAGCAGCTTTTCCATAAGGCATGAACACATTAGGAAACCTTTGCATGAGGCTGCGGTCGCTGATCTCTATGAGGCTGATGAGTTTCCTGCAGTCCTCATCATGCATCTGATTAAATCTGCATCAGAGTCTCTGTCGTGTTCTTCTTCCCTTAAGTTGCCCTCATGTTGCTGTGCAGAACCGTCTCAGAGCTGAATACAGTTTATCTAAAGCGGGGGCCCTTGGGGGCCAGTGTCCTGTGGGTTTTAGATGTGTCCCTCCTTCATCACACCTAAATCAGATAATTGAATGAGGACCATTTTAATCAGGTCCCTGACCCTCCAGGTCCAGATCTGTCTCCATCTGGTCTGAAGCTCTCGGCGTATTAGTTTGCACCCCCAAACAGAGATTTCACCGAAGCTGATATTTTTCCCATGATGCCTCTCTGAAATGTCCTGTATTGCTATGTGCATGCGAATGTTTCCACTTCATGAAATCTGTTGGACAGTTATCTTATCTAACCTTTAACAGAGATCCAGCTGCAGCTTCCGTCTCTGTGATTGATAAGGGTTTTACTTCCCATGTGCTGGTTAAAGCAGAACAGCAGAACCTTCAGTTCTCGTATATCAGAGGTTCCCTCTCAGAGCTCAGTAGATTCACCTCACTGATGTCTGAAGGTCAGACTCTTCTGTTGCTTTTTCAGCTGCTTTAAGTGGTTTTCTGTTTAATTGTTCTGTCAGCTGATTGGTCTGTAAAACAGACGATTACCATCTAACTGGGCCGAACTGAACTTGCTTTGTTATGACCCATAGTGAATAACCAATCTGGACAGTGATCACCTGAAGGAGACAGTCCAAATAAACTTCAGGCTTTTTTTCTCTTATAAAGTAAAATAAAACATGTTTTTTATATTAAACCCAGAAAACCTCAGACTGGACTCTGAGAATTTTAACGAACTCTCTCTGCTGTAACAGATAAAAAGCCATGAAACCCGAAAACCTCTTTGTACAGAAGCAGCTTCAGCTTCGGTTCTGCCCCAGACCATGGAAATCTCTCCTTTAACTCGATTTGAATGTTCTGATACTTAAGCTAGAAAAACAAATACACCTGCTTTGTTTGTTCATCACCCAGATTCCTCCAGTCCAATGTCACCCCAGCCATCAGTTCAAGACTCAAACATTAGTTTCTTACCTGTGTGCAGCTCAGAAACATGACAAACAGAACTAGCATCTCGAATCTCCCCATCATGCTCTGGTTGGTCCTGTATGACTGTCTCCACCTCTCAGTTCATACCTTTATACCTGTGCAGAGCAGGAAGGCTGATAACGGGTGATAACACCTCTGACCTTCTGTTCACACAATCGACTCTGAACTTCACTGTTCCTGCAACGGAAAATTATATGTAAAGCTGCTTCTGTTCATAAAATCCCACCACACACCTTATTGACCATCCTCCTGCATGTTCACCCACTCTACTTTGTCTCTAAGCCAAAGTTTATAATCCGTTTTACCAGAGAGGCAGTGAAACATGTTGGACATTAGCAGCTGAGGCCAGGATATTCTGATGTTAAACTGTAGAACCTTCTCTCTGTGGACCGACAAACTCAGAAACATCTCAGTCAGGTTTTCTAAAGTCTCACATGATGTGAAAAGCAGGAAGTCCTGCATGGACTGAAAGTAAAACCTCAAATAAGTTTTTATTGTTTTTAACTTCTAAACAGAAACTTTATGTCACACATGTTAACTTGTAAATGCACTCATAGGTACGCTGAGCCAGGTTCTGGTTCTGGTTCTGCTAGAGGTTTCTTCATGTTGCTACATGCTCATCAAGGAGAAGTGTTTGCTGCAGGTCTCCATTTCCTCTAAACTTGATATATTTAGACTTAATGTCTGTATGCTTAAAACCCAGGTCAAATTCCTTGTTTCTGCACACAATCTTGGCCAATAAAGCTGATTCTGGTTCTGATTCTGCTGTCAATGACTTGATTCAATGATAAATGGACTCAATTTATGAAGTGCTATCCTAGTCATAGAGCCACATTCACCCACTGGCACTCAGTAACGCACACATACACTGATACGCAGATCAGTAGGGAACTTGGGGTTAAGTGCCTTGCCCAGAGGCACATCAACATGTGACAGGAAGGGTTTCCTTAGATAGAAAACTTTATAACCCATTTGAACGATAAACTGAACTTATCTGCATTTTTTGTAAATGTTCCTTGAGACGACACGTGTTGTGACTTATGTAGATAAATTTACCTGAACTGAAATATGATCTAAGCATCCCTGTGAGTATTTTATATTTACTCATACCTACCCCAGAAATACCCCAGTTGGTACCTTGTAAATGCCCAGGTAGAACCCCAAAACGTATTCCAGCATATACCACATGTCTGGTATCCTAGAGGTATTTTGTTAGTACCTCTGTAAGTACCCGGTTTGTTCCCAAAGAAATACACCATAGGCATTCCTAATAGTTAAGATCTAGCAACAAGTACCCAATTAGTATTAATAGATACCCTGTAAGGGTAATTTTTCCTCTCAGCTCCCGTTGTCACGACAATGTCGGTACGGCCGCACAGTTTTCACAGAGAGCCATCAGTTGTCTTCCTCCATCAAACTTTCTCTCACAGTTTGACTACACATGTTTTTGTGTTTGGAAGCTAAACTAACTTTGACTTTATTCAGTCTGCGTCTGTCTGAAACACTTGTTTTAAATGTCTCTTCCCTCTTCATGTTCAACTTTCCGGGTCGGACCCCAGTGCAGGATGGAGGAAATCAACAGAGAAAGCTCGAGAGATAAAGTGAAGATGATAAAGTAACTGAAACTGGAAGGTAACCACAGAAACTTAGCACCAGCTCTGAGCTCACTGTGATAACACATGAATTTTCCTCTATCTGCTCTAAATGTTCTTTTTATTTGACTGAACCTCCATTAAATAAAGCTGTGGTGAAAAACACACGTCTGAGTGCTAACAGCAGCTTACAGGAACGTGCTGTGGATTAACTCCGCTTCTGATATTGGCTTTGAGGTAAAAGTGGAACTTTATCTCAGGAGCAGCTTTATCACCATAAAAAATGAATAAATATAACTTTATCACTGCTGCTCCCTACCCAGGATTTAGAAGGGAGAGTATCAGCCAGGTGCTGCTGAGCAGATGAACTAATGAGCTGATCATAATCTGTGTCAGTACCACCATAAAAGCATAGGCTCTGAAGCATGCAGGTGAATGTTAGCACAATGCCAAGGTGTAAATCCTTCAGCAATGACCTTAGAGCAGCAACTGTTGCTGAGCATCAACCTATAAAGGTTTGGTGTTGTCATCTCCAAACCATCTGAAGTCCATCATTCTGCAAAAAGAAACATTATTACCAGGAGGAAAATGTCAGGTTTAAACAACCTAAAGTACCTATAACATAAAAAAGAAGAGAAAGACAAGAGTTTTAGTTTCTTACTCGCTGCGAGGAGAACGGACAGAGATGTGCTTCAGTTACAAATCTCCTACCACTCTGAAACACATCCCGCCGAACCCTCTTTTTATTTAGGGTGGTCCCTAGTTAAAAGGGTGGGGGGGGAAACAAACAGCAGCAACGTGACATAGGTCATGCACACCATTATCCTGTACAAACACGCTTGCATAGTCTCCATAATCTTAAGATATATGCGACCCTTGTTCAGCACGATCAGCTGTTATCCTTGTGATGAGTCCCCAACTTTGACTGCATCATCCCGATTTCACCTTTCCTCCTTGCCTGCAAAAGAACTCATCACGTTTGCTTGCAGCATGAAAGGTTATAAAGGTCAAATAGTAAAGGTAATAGAAGAGGAAATGAAAGATAAATCTATATACAATTATTCCAACAGAAAACATCTCAGACAGCTGCCAATATTCCCAAGAGTGGAAGCCCCAGACGATTAAGCCCAAGGTCAGAGCGTGAAGCTCGGAGGAACGACCAAAAACCCATGAGCTCCAACTCAGACTCTACAGGCCTCAGTTAGCATGTTAAAGGTCATGAAAAGACAGTCAGAAAAAGAAAGTATGGCTGCGAGGTTGAGAGGAAACTAACTTGTTCCTGCTGGCTGACTTGTTCTGCTCTGAGCCACAAGCTGCTCTTTGTAGCAGCTTATCAGCATTTTAATCTGCTGCATGTTTCCTGCTATCAGCTGCCTAAATGTGTCTCCCAGATAAGACGCTGAAGGTGCAGTCCACTCTGGGTGTTGCAGAACACCTTTAGTTCTACTGACCTGCTGGTTTCACTGGTTCTGCTAAAAAAATGGGACATGTTACCATGGTAACACTAAGTGACGTATGAAAAGACAGGAGGAGGTGGAGAAGCTTAATAAATCATGTTCAAACTCAGCAGCAACCTGTTTATTTTATCTGTTAATTTTTATTGGTTTATTCAGTTTTAGAAATGCCGGATGTGTTCTGTTTAATGACCCATGTTCTGTTAGTTTTTATTACACAATTTTAATCCTTCTCTTTCATGCCATTGTGTTTTTGAGCTGATCTTTTTTATTTCCTTTTACGCTGATTTGCATGACCCATGCACGTACACCTTCTATACATTCTTTGCAGTTTCATTGTAATCCTGGCAACAGCGTGCAATAACAAATAAACGTTATCTTTATCTTATCTTATCTTTAGTGTTGTAAATAACATCTTATTTCCACCTGAACACAGCTCCTCTTTAGTTTCACTGACTGGTATTTAGGAAGATGCACTGCAGAACATGTTTGTACTTAAATGTACCGTTAGGATCATGGAAACAAAAAACTAATCAGCAGAAAAAAACGACGTTCAGATGACTGCGCATTAAATTTATCAGATTTAATATATTTTATATACATGGTGCCAAATTACAACAGATGACACCTCACTTTACAAAACCAACAAGTTACATCCAATTATAAACAATCAAGTTCAATCCTAAGGAAGGACAGTAGCATTAAATTAGCAATCATTGAAAACCAGTTAGGAAAATGTTTTTCTCTGAGGAGAATCAGCAGGCATGTGGCAACAGTGGAAAGATACAACTCCTGTCCTGCTATTACCAACCAGCTTTTGCTTATTGGTCAGGCTGTAATATGTCTCATGGTCTGATGTTAGTTATTAGACCAGCTGAGGTGTAGGAGCTATGTAGCTTCCTCTGTATTAATGTGGTGTCGATCCAGCAGCTGTCATTGAACAGGTCTTTCTAGAATAAAGATCCTTCTGGGGATGAATTAGTTTGAGATCAAATGCCTTCTCCATGAGTGTTTCTAACACGTCATTAATAAAGGTTGGCAGTGGAAAAGCATGAAAGCACGTTTATTACCATTCGGCATATTTGCTTCCTATTATTCTGTTTCCGTCACAGTTTTTAGTTACTGCTCACCTGGAAAATCTCCTGCGACGGCATGAAATCTGCTGAATTATGTTTGCACAAATACTAAAAAAGGCTCCTTTCAACTGTAATGATATGCTGTTGAAATCAGTTATAAACCCAGTCCAGTTTGGACCTTCGTATCTCAGCTGTCCTTTCCATCAGAACCACCACTCAAAGTTTAAATGGGTCACAGGAAGTTGGACTTTACCTAACCCAGTTATCATTCATGAGGATTTTTCTAGAGTTTCCCACATAATGTTCAGCTTAGAGTGTGATGATGGTTCCGACCCGGTGAAATATTCAGAACCTTTTGGATTTAAACTGTTTCTACATCCAATTTTAAGTATTTCTGCCTCCTTCCAGCCAGTGTGTCTCCAACTGCTATCGGACTTTTCTGACCAATCAGAGCCCAGTTTGCAGAGAGACACACACAATCTCATTCCCTCCCAGGGAGCTGAGGATTAGGGTGATGGCAAGTAGGCCTTCCAAACTTTTAATCTATCTATGAATAACTTTGGTCTTAACTGTACATAAAACACTACAGACACAGAAAAATCACGTGTGGCCACCAGAACATTCTGGCACTCATGGTCCAAACAGTGACCGTTTCTGTCTGCCTGTTTCCCGTTGAAGGTTTAAATCACCACAGAAAACAGTGACTCAGAAGGCCCTTCTTTTTTTCTACCAATCCATAATGGAAGCCCCCATAGATCCTAAACTATTTAAACTCTGATCAGAACATGTTATCCAGAATTAAATGAAATGTTCTGCACAACTCTGTATTTAACTCTAAACAGGTATTAAGTCTAGCTTAGCTCAGTTTATAACAAAAGCAGGTTCCAAATTCTTAACATGTCTAAACGAATATTGCGTATGTACGTTCTGGACTTTATTTATAAAGTACTTTAAAAACAGAAACTACTAAACAAAGTGCTGAACATAAAAAATAAATAAAATAAATGAATACAATTTTAGAATTAAAACAAAGTTAGCCAGATGTATTAGAAATCCAAAGTTTCTTCTAAGATTTTATAAGTTGAGTTTTTTTATCAAAATAAAATTCCTTGGAAATAAACCAAATAAATGCAAATATTGCTTTAAATAACCTCTTTGATAATACAAGAATAAACGCAAAAGATCAAATGTGTAAATCTATAAAGTAAATGCATGATTTCCATCTAAATGTGTGTTATTGGTGTGTTATTATGTGAATCCCAGCGTGAATGAGTCTAACATCCTGATCTGTCTTGTTCTTCTTATATCAATCGGACCTGATGAAGATGATGATGATATATTCAGCAGTGGAGCAGCCAGCATTGTTTAAAGATTAAAGCTGTTTTTATGAGCAGATTATATTTTACTTGCAGCCTCCGTGAACTCTTGATTCAAACACTTAACGTTACCTGATATATCCAAGGAAACCTGATCACATGCAAAAAAAAAGACACCATTTACATATCATGTTGGGAAATTGCTCTTTGATGGTTTGTTATTGTCAGAGTGATCTTTTGACTGTTTGCAAATTGTTGGATAAAATTCACCAAAACAGTCTGAAATTTGTGAAAACAGATTAAATTCCATTTGTGTGTATTAGAATTAGAAGCATCTATCCCTCTTTTCCGTGTTAGGGTGGTGTGACAGGACAGGTGACAGGTTTCCAGTCCATCACAGCACAAACAGCCAGGCACATGAGAAACATGCACCTGAGATCAGGTGATTTTACCACGTCTGCCCCCATCTAGTGGAGAGAATCGTGCGTTGAGGACCGCTTCCTGCAACACTTCATTTATTCATGTGGGAACAGAGCAGAAGATGGGATTCATTGGATTTATTTTCTATTTAGATTTTCTGACATCTTTTGCTTCATTTGTGCTAAGGTCGTAGGGTGTGTGGGTGCAACACATGTCTTCTCAGATGGATGGATGGTCCTGAACTCCATCCTCTGCCACCTCAGTAGGTCCGCCCACAGCAGCTACGGTCCAGCCTGTGTTAGTGAGTCTGTCCCTCGGAGTCTGTAACTGGTTTCACTGGAGCAGCTTTTTAAAACAAGCTGCTGGTTTCCACCCGGGTGACGTCACTAGTGAGATGCCTGTAATCACCGGGTTCAGCCAGGAGGTGGCAGTAGTTCAATTTAATGGTCTCCAACATCGGCCGGAAGTGACGTAACGAACCCGCGGCGAGCAGATGTGATCGGACGAAGGTTCGGTCGAAGCTTCATGCTAACATCTGAACGTCAGAGAGTTAAATCAGCTTCCAGCCGTCATTTCCTGCCTCTACCTCATGGCGGCGCCCCTCCCTCAGCTGGCCGGCCTGCCCCCGCAGCAGCAGCAGCCTCCTCCCGGGGCGCTCCGGGAGATCTCCCCGGTGTTCCTCTGCAGGATCGGACAGGAGACCGTGCAGGACATCGTCACGCGCACCATGGAGATCTTCCAGATCACGCGCGCCACGCAGGTAACCGACCTCGCCACTCCAGGTGTGTCCAGGTTGAAGTTTTTCCTGAGCAGAGGTAAATCCCTCAGACACGGTAACATCATCAGGAGGAGACCCAGATCTGCTCTAACAGGATCCCACACGGTTCTGGAAAAGTTTCAAACCCGATTTGACCATTTTATAAGTCGGGAAAGGTTCGGAAGAACCTTTTTGTTCCGCTGTGTTTCATGTCCAGATCAAATAGGATGAGTTAGAGCTGTAAACCTCACTCAGATGGAGCTGAAGAGGTTCCTGGAGGAATGTCTTCAGGTGGAGGGAGCAGATGAGGGAACGGGCTGTGAATAATGTGGGAACCCTGCATGTTGGTCCATCTTCTGAAGGATTAATTGTGAGGGGAAAGTTCAGCAGAGAGGATATCTTCAGAATTCAGGTTGTTCTAACCATCTGATACCTGCAGAGCGGTTCTGTTCGATGAAGCAGCACCCCTGAGTTACCCTGTAGCCTGTTTTCACATCCAGATCCGATCATCTCCATCTGTTTCCATCTTCTTGGAAGAACCGTAATCTGTCCTAATGATCCGTCTGTCTGTGATCCAGCTTCCGAACGGGGTCACTCAGAGCCACGCCGTGTACCAGGACCGCTTCGGGAAGCTCCAGGAACATCTGCGGCAGCTTGCCCTGCTCTTCAGGAAGCTCCGGCTGCTGTATGAGCGCTGTGTCGAGATGACCTCTGACCTGCAAGAGGTGCCGACGGAGGTGAGGGTGGAGCTGGATTTGATTTCAGTCTCCTGTTTTCCTGTTGCTGTGTTCTCCCAACAGTTTTCCCCATCAAAACGGGACAAAAGGAGCAGGTCTGTGATGATCCGTGTTGTTCTGTGTCCTCAGCTCGTCCCATATGTCGGAGAGGAGCTGGTTTCGGTCCGATCGGAGCCCTGCAGCCCGGGGGTCATCCAGGAACGACAGGAGGTTCTGGAGGTGAGAGAACCTGAGTTACCGGAAATTATGTCCCTGTATTCCCACCAAGCTTTCCAACTAATAACAGTCAAAATTTACCGGTCCTGGTCCGTCTGTTTATCTCAAGAGTCCTAAAGTGTCAGCAGAACTATTGGGCTCTTTTCCTTGTTTATTTGGTTAGAAAATCCTGAAAAAATTCTGGTTTCCTTATCAGAATTCTGGTCTCTAACTGACTTGGTTCTGAAAGGACAAATAAAATGTTAACTTTCTTTGGTTTTCCACGGATGTTTTGATCCAAACTGAGGTTGGCTGAAGGAAGTTCCTGCTAAAAGCTTTCAGAGGGGTAAATTCTGGTCATCTTTAACTGTTGCACAAGAATCCAGTTTCACCCTTGAGATTGGTACCAATACGGATTCAGTCCAGAACCTTTCTATTAGTGGACCAACATCAGGAGTGAAAGCTTCAGTCCAGGGCTCCTAAATTTGATTGTATTCCTTGTTTTGGGATGTTTCTCAAATTCTGCTGAATAAATAGGACCAGTTTGTGTCTGTACATAGAGCCTGAAGATCTGACTGAAGATCACTGATGGTGAGGTTCTCAATGTGGACACGGCGCTTCTGTTTAGGAGCATTTTTCTTCCTGAATAATTCCAAGGACAGGGGTAAGAACCATTTCTCTAGAAACGGTTCTGGACTCAGACTGAGTGAAGAAGCAGCCAAAGCTCTGATGGACTCTTTGGATCCTGGAGAGCTTTCATGCTGTGCTGAAGAAGACCTGGAGTCTGTGATTTGGGCCATGAATTAATTGTCCTGACTGTTTGTGTGGAGCCTGCAGTTGTTCATGTTCTCCTTGGAGAAGATCAGCAGTAAATTCAGCTCCTGCTGTGAATGTTAAAGCCAATTCTCCCACTGCTACGTCTCCCAGCCGAAGGAGTAGAATCATCTGCTGATCTTCTCACAGATGGTGGATTCTGGTTTCAGGATTTAAACCGGCTGATGAGAACTTGTAGCTGCAGCCTGATGATTTACTCCCATCTCTGTCCAACGTGTTAAAGATCTCCAGAGTGGACGTAGATGTTGGATCCAGGTTTTTCTTTAGTTTCCAGGAAATGAGATCATGGACGTTGAGGTGTAACTCCCTGTAGATGCCTCTAGGTGGCAGCACTGCCTCAGCTGCATGTTTCAGTCTCCAAGCAGAAGTTCAAGGGGTTAGAAAGGTTCTGTGGGTTCTGAGCTGCTGTATTTTTCTGACACTGATGTCTATCCCTGTCTAACCCCTGCAGAAGGTGCATCAGAAGAACCAGGAGATGAAGGTTCTGATGGACCAGATGAGGAACCTTCTATGGGATGTTAACGCCATGCTGACGCTCAGGAAGTGACACTAAAAGATGGCGAAGACCAGGCTTTGGACACAGGACCATCCTCCTCCTCACTGACACTCCTCGGCCTGGTTCTTCCTCCTGCACCTTTTCATCGCTGACCCTGATCCTGGTTCCTCCTCGTAATCACTGACCCTGCTTAGCCTGGTTCCTCCTTTTCATCACTGACCCTCCTCAGCTGGGTTCATCCTCCTCCTCTTGATCCTGGTTCCTCCTCCTTTCATTACTGACCCTCCTCAGCCTGGTTTCTCCTCCTCTTCATCACTGACCCTGGAGCAGATGAAGCTCTTTGCTTCTCTGAGGTGTTTCCTTTCAGCTGGAGGCAGCTAATGACTGTTTGTGTTTAGATCAGTGTTTTAGAGCTGACAGCAGTTACAGGTGAGTCCCTGCAGGTGGCGCTGGTCTCTTTCCTGTGTGTTTACTGAGCTTCCTGAGTGGGAGGCGTCTCCCTGTTCTCTCTAATGGTGTGTTTTTGTAAACTGATGTTTTTGTATGAAATAAACCTTTTTTTTTACATGTTGTGTGTTTAATGCTGTCAGACAGCTCAGTGTTTGACTTAAAGCCCAGAAGGATTCCCAGGATCAGAGCTCACCCACCCACATGATGGAGCCCCTTTTCCCAGACGAGATGATCCCTGTTTCCTCCCACGCTGCAACAAGTCGACGAGTCATTCAGTTTGATTCAGAAAAACAACACAACGCTGCCTTCCTGCCCGGAGGGACTCACCAATCTGAGGGTGGAAGAGGGGAAAATCCTTTAACTGAAGCTTTATTTCAACCGGAGATGATCCCAAATCAGAACACGACTCTTTTTGTTCCTGCTCAAACCCCAGACCTTTCCAGACTCAAAATATCTCCAATCCTGGAGTATCATGTAATTCATGTTTTACAGTCTTCTGGGTTTAGTGTCGGTGTGCTGCTAGAATGTAAAGGTCCAGAACCAGACCCAAACCGAGTTTCATCAGCTAAAGCACAACCTCATGGTGCACATATGAGCGTGCACAAGCTGCCGATCTGATTGAGTAGATGAACCAGAGATGCACATCATGGCATCATGTCCATGTAGATGTTCAGGTCAGGAGTTAATACTTCAACCTTCAGGATGTTCTCACAAAATAACGAGCTGTTTTGTTCAGATGAAATGATCCAGAGCTCCTTTTTTAGCTGAAAGTTTAATTAGCTTGAGCTAAGCTAATGAGATTATGGCTCATTGTTCTGATAATGGTTTAATATCTAATCATCACAGCATGAGGACATCTTGTTTTAATCATTACAATTTATTTTTTCTGGATAGAACCGTCCCATCTCTAAATAAGAAGCCGTGCTTATTTTGGCCTCATAACATAATCTCCATTTATCCTGATGAGTCTCATTATGTAAAATGTTGGGTTGATTTTCTCATAACATCTCATTATAATTAAGCTCCTTTTGTTGCGATACATTTCATAGTCTTACCCCAAGATAATATTTTCGTACGTTTTTCTAACATAACGAGATGTCATGTTCATTTTAGGTTAATTTTCTCATTTAGTCGTATTTTTTATATCTTTATATCAAGGCCAGACCTCAAGCTGGTTTGTTGTTTAAACAGGGTAATTATCTGTTAATTGGCCTAAAGAGATCTTGTGCTGGTTTCGATCTCGACTCATTTTGTGATAGTCCTCTCATCATCTTGAGATGTTAAGTTTTCTTGAAATAAAACATTGAGCTAGTTTCACGATTTTATCTCCAAAATATCCTGATAACAGTTTAATTATCTGGTAATTGATCTAATGAGACTTCAGGCTCGTTTCTTCAGACAACTGGCTGACATGTCTGGTTAACATGTGGGCCTAAAATCAGAACAATTATGCTAGTTTAGATAAAAACCTCCAACAATAATTATTGTTCTAAATGGTCGCTGAGTGTCAGAACAGAGATGCTGAAACTGGAACACAAAAAAGGCTCGTTTTTATGACATTATCAGCTTATTTAAAATAAACAAAATGATCTCAGTAAATCCTGTCATCCAGTTTCAGAAAACATCTCCAGTTTACAGGTCCATGTAGGAACCCTGTAAATCTCTGTAAGCAACCCTGTAAGGAACCCTGTAGAAAACCATGCAGGAAATCCTGTAGAAAATCCTGTCGAAACCTTTTAAGGAACCCTGTAAAAACCCTGTAGGAAACTCTAGGGAACTGTAGAAACCCCATAGTGAAACCCCGTAGAAACCTTGTAAGGAACCCTGTAGAAATCCTGTAGGAAACTCCATAGGGAACTGTAGAAACCCCATAGTGAAACCCTGTAGAAACCTTGTAAGGAACCCTGTAGGAAACCCTGTAAGGAACCTTGTAGGAAACTGTGGAAACCCCATAGGGAACTGTTCATTTTAAAGTGATCCATAAAGGCTCCTTATATCTAGGAACCACTGTGGATGTAAATACAACCATCTACCAGGAGGTTCAGATGCTTCTAATGAAACGAGATGTAGAGAATCAGAACCGGGTACAGAACCTGGAGCCTTCCTGTTCTGTTTACGAATCAACACTGAGGTGGGAAAGACATGGACACTGGATTAGAATGCCAGAGCTGCGTTTAAGAACCGCTTTATTGGTCCTATCAGAATCCACTTTGTTGGTTTGACAACATTTTACTGTGAAATAATCAGTTATTATTTACGGTTCTTTCAGAGTTCTACTGTGAAGTGAGCAGAACCGATCCCATTCCTCAGGTGTTTTGTGATCTACCTGCAGCTGTGTCACTGTCCATCAGAGAATGTCTTTTCGCCCTGAGACACCATTCCTACGGACGCCTCCCGCCAGAACCACGAGGACCTGCCCATGTCGAGGAGTGGACCCGTCCTCATTTGGTTGGTCCATGTTTCTGTCCCAGAGGCCTCCACCCTCCCAGGTGGTCCTGCTGGTGGTCCCATCGCTACGCCCGCTCCAGGTCTTTGTACTTTTTACGGAGGACAGACACTTGGTCCTTGAAGAGGACGGGGTCCAGGCGGAGCTGTGAGTGGACCAGAGGCATGTAGCCAAACCAGCTGGCGAAAGTGTTGACACACTCCTGCCTCTGGGTGAAGTGCTCCGGGTTGGCCCAGGTGGCGCTCTTAGTGCCCTGGTAGGGGAGACAGGACACCATCATTCAGCAGAAACCTTTACAAGCGTTTCGCTGCAGAGCATGAAGAGAATCTCCATGGAAATGCGTCACCTCCACCTGCACCACTAGAAACATGTTTCCTGTAGGTTCTGATCTGTTTCAGGGAGTTATTGTTTAGGAGTGCCTCAAACTCCCACTACTGGAGGTTCTCTCCATGGTCTACTTACCGCTGAGGAGGACGTACCTGAGGAGGCGGGACCTCCTTGTACTGCTTCCTCTGAGCAACCTTAACCGGCGGCAAGTGAGTCGCTGCAGACACCAGGAAGTTCATCAAGATGTCCTCACAGTTGGACGTCCGGTCCACCAGCGTCCGCAGGGACTGGGGCAGGTAGTGGGAGAACAGGTAGTTGTAGTACCTGCAGGGACACGTGCAGAGTAATAATCATGTGTTCATCAGCTCCATAATTTCGATCTGAAATACAGTGAACAAGCCAACTTTATGTATATTATTATATTATAACAAAGTGCTGAACATAAAACAAGACGTGTTTAATATTTATTTTCCCAGCAGTAAATCTGATGTCCATGTCCATGAAGACTGGATCTAAGATGGAGCTGATGATCTGTCTGCTTTACCTCAACATGGTGAAACATGGATGATAGACATAAGGCTGCTGGGATTTTAAAATTCCCAGCAGGGTGGAAGGAAGCTTATGTAACTTCCAGCTTCAGCAGTAACCCATGATGGATCCTGAGAGGTGGAATAAGGTCATCCTGACAGATCTGATCGTTTTTCCACCTGCTGCTGCTCGTTGGTCTGTTCTGATCCTAACTGCAGATTCAAAACCTCTAAGTTTTCCCTAAAATAATCTTAATAATCTCTGAATGGTCCAGTACAGACCTGAAGAGGTTCTGAACACCATGTAGTTTTCTGAAGGCCAGATCTGAGATGAAGGCAAACATCTCCTCCTGTCAGTTAGAAGCTGTTTTAAGTTGTTAAACATACAACTGCTGTCAATCAAAACTTTACTGGGACCAGTTCTGAACAGATCCTGACTGATTATTTGATAAACTGGACATGTGTCCATGTTGTTGGACCTGTGGTAGAAGGCAGCTCCTGTCAGGACGATGGAGTACTCATTAGTCCATTTGGAGGTGTAGCCCCAAGCATGCTTCAGGGGATCCCAGAAGTGGCTCCGGGGAGGATAGCCGACGATCCGATCGGGAAAGCTCCTCCACACCAGGAAGGCAAAGTTCACCTGTAGAAGCAGAGAGGAGGAAATCTGTCAGGAGTGTGTGTGTGTGTGTGTGTGTGTGTGGGTCCCTTTCTCACACACCTCACTGGTCAGCAGCACCGTATCCTCGTCCAGGCTCAGCACTGCCTCCGTCTCTATGGCAACGTGAGGCAGAAAGCGACTGGTGGTCTGTGAGGAGGACAGCAGGGCATTGATGTTATGATGCCGAATGAGTGACAGCTGTGATACAAACAGGAAGTGACGTCACAGTGATGGGGTCTCACCTTCCTCCTGCCATCTGTCACGATGAGGGGGACGGGCATTGGGGGCCATTTGCTTCGGGGGGGTGGGGGCTTCTCGCTGTTCCACAGAATGATGATCTGGAACAGCACGAGAACCGCAAACAGGAGTTCGGATCACACAGTCACGCTGCTTGTGTTGGAGGGACTGAAATAGCTGCTGATGCCTCGGCCAGAACCTCATGATTTCTGACCATAGACGGCAGCAGAACCTCCTGCTCTAAAATCTGGGACATGCTCAGATCCCGAAGAGCTTTTTCAGCTTGGACATTACCACAGACTGAGTAAACGCCCAGGTTCTGACATTAACCTGATTTATGACTGAGCTGTTACACAACATCTGAACAGAATCACATTCAGACTGATAACTTTACAGACATGTTCAAAACAAAGTCCTCCAGCAGCTTTACAGATCAGAACAATCACCAACATCTCATGGAAAAACATGCTTAGTTCACCAAATCTATAGGAACAACAAAAACTGAGCAACAGTGAGAACGATTATAAAAAATAATAACAGTTGTCATTGCAACTTGTACATTCCAACGAAATTTGTCCTCTGAATTTAACCCATCCCTTAGGGAGCAGAGGGCTGCCACTGTGCAGCGCCCGGGGAGCATTCTGGGGCTGAGGATCTTGCTCAGAAACTCATAGTGGCAGGCTGTGGGATGCCCCGCTCTCTACCCACTAGGCCACCACTCCCCTTCCCAAGAGAAAAACATCTCAGGCAGCTGCCAATCTGACCCAGCAGTGGGCGTCCCAACAGATGCAGCCCAAGGTCAGAGCGTGAAGCTCAGAGAAATGAACAAAAACCCAAGAGCTCCATCTGAGACTCTAAAGGCTTCAGTTAGCAGGTTAAAGGTTAAAAGTCAAGGAAGGACAATTAGATAAACCAGCATGGCTGCTTGGAAGGGTTGTAGGAGGGAGCCTCTTTTCTCTAAAAACAAGATGGCAGCAGGACTTAGGTTAGCAAAGCTGCATCTGAATAAAGGACAGGACGTCTGGGACAATGTCCTCTGGACAGATGGATCCAAAGTAGAGATGTTTGACCATAATGGACAGAACCATGTTTGGAGGAAGCCAAACACAGCAGATCAGCACCCCATACTGTCAGGTGTTTGTGTCAGAATATTTTCTGTATACCAAAATATACTGGAGGTAAATGTGAGCCAATCTGTCCAGCAGCTGAAGCTAGGTCTGAACTGGTCCAAACTGGATCTTTGGCAGAAAGTTGGTCTGAATTTAATTTCCTCCCCCTTCAGAGCTGCATGTTTCCCAATGCTATGTTATTGAGTTCTCTTTAGTCTGGGTTCAGTTTTTTTATCCTTTATTGTTTTTGGATCCATTGCAGAATTGTTCTGGTTCTAGACCTTGCAGCAGTTTTTTTTACTGAGCCACAGAAACAGTGGCCCCGTTTAAACTCTGTACAGAGACCAGAACCATGTCTGTAGGTTCTCCGGACGCTGAAAACACCACATCCGGTTTAACTGGGGACTTGGAGGTCGGTTTCTTTACCTGTGAGCAGTACTTGGACTTGGAGACAACCTGAAGCAGCTTCATGATTGGCTGTGACTGGGACACCAACGGAGAGACGGCGTGGATGACGGCGGTGAACTCATGACCAGGACTGACACCTGAGTGTGGTCCAAAACAGAGAAGAGGAATAAGAACTGGGTTCAGTGATAATCAGAAGATGGTCCTCTGAGCGGAAACATGGACAGTCAGGATCAGCTGAACCCTTTACCAGCCTCTCAGAGCTGACCAACTAATGACCCAATGACAGGCTGCAGATCTGGGTCAGAGCAACAGTGATGAGTCCCTCACTGTGTTTTTATCTGAGTCCAAGAGAACAAACCTGTCAGGAGGTTTAGATTAAGCTCAGAACTCTGAGGAATTAAATTTTGGGTTTTGGGACCAAAGCCATGACTTTTAATCCCAAAAACTAAACAAAGAGAGAAAAACCTTCAAAAATAACTTTATTAATCCTAAAAGGAATTTAACCTTATTGTATCACAAACTATCCTAGTTACTTCAGAGTGGTACTAGATGGTTGATGATATCAGCCTGATTAATGATCTCAGCTCAGTTCATTGAACCACACCTTTCCAAGGCTGAATGAGGTGTGTGCGTACCTAATCCCAGGTAGTAGAAGGGGAAGTGTGCCAGGTGAGTGGAGTATTCTGGGAGCACCAGCAGACCTCCTGGCAGGGAATTCCACATATATTTGTTCCTGGAGATGTGAGAGAACACCCGGTCCTTGATGATCTAGGTAGAAACAGACAGGAGAAGAGGAACATGTTACACAGCAGCAGGTTTTCTTCAATCAGCTGCTCGATCAAAGGGTAGCAGCCCTGTGGGAACCTGGACACCAGTTCCTCCAGCAGCCTCCTGATCCTGAACACAGGAGCAGAGCTGGTATCAACTGGACCGAGCTCAGGCTGATTGCTGTATAAATATAAACAAGCAGATTATGAGAGGCCTGCAAAAGGTGTTCCTCAATATGGGAACGTTGCATACGCTTGTGAGATGTTAGCAGATCAGAAAGCAGCTTTATTTCTGTTTTTCCAGCTGAACTTCTGAGTTTAACTAAAGCAACCTTCTGTCACCTGCAGCAGGAGCAGACTTTGTCTCCACATCTCCTGATTACAGTAACTACCACAGCCTCACTGCACCTCTGCTCTGACTGAGTCCACTTTGGCTTCCTCTCAGACACTTCAGGTTCCTGGGCTCCTCCTGCAGCACGCTGTCTGAGGTAATGGCTGGAGTCAAAGGTGCTGGTTCTGAGCTCAGCAGTAACTCCTACACGCACATTAAACCCAATAAAACCAGCCTGGAATGCTCTCTGGATTCTGGACTGACCTCCAGAGTGGTGAGCACAATCTTATCCACAGAGGAAAAGTAGGCATCCCACAACATCTGGGTCCTCTGGCGGAGCTCCAGGACTCGCTTGTTTGGTACCGCTCGCACTGTGGACGGCACCTTGAGATAGCAGGGGTCAAAAGAAAAAGAAGCAGATTTATTATCAGTGAAATCCACACAACAGTACAATGATGTCAACTCTGCAGCTCCATAGAGATGCATAACTAACTGCATAACTAATAAAATAAAGAGTGTCAGCTGAGCAACGGCGAATGGAAGGATACATTTATCCTGAGAGATCAGGTGTGGACTGTGTTTAGGTAAATACTGAAAAGTTAATGGGTGACAGCTGTGAGCTTCTTCAGGCAGTTAACTCAAGCCGTGCTACTGCTTCACACATGATCTCTCACTCTGCAGAATATTTCAAACATAATCTAACAATTTATTTTTTTAAACTGCAAAGCATTCTGCTTCTGCTTGGTCCTCTTCAGCCCTTCCACCACCCTCCTTGGGCTCTCCCCATCTGTGTCAGAAGATCTTCTGACACAGATGTTCACTGGTGGAGAGAAGGTCATCCTGACATGTTGAGCCCCACAGAGTGATGAGATCGGAGCCTGACACCCAAGTCAAACCTATTCTCTATTGGCTGATGAAGACTGATGGATGCTGATTTAGATGGATTCTGCAGAAGAAGAAGCTGCTTTCAGGAAGTCAGCACTGGGAAACTAATTTGTGTGTTTAAGGTGGTCTGTCCCTCTGAAACAGTGGACTCAGCGCTGACTCAGGTTCTGTTGAGATAATTAGAGCTTCATTAGAGAGCGATGATGAGACATTGATTTCCTCGCTCAGATGAAGTTTAATTCAATTTAATCTGCAGGACTGATCTTAGGTCAAGTCTGACAAGCATCCTCTCAGTCCCATCCTGGTCCTGTAAGAATTCTGGTTCTGGATCATACATAATGTAATAACTTATGGGGCTGGAGGTGAAACCTGCACCTGCCTGTGTGCAGAGGGTCAGGTGAATAAAAGCAAATTGATGCTTTAACTTACCTTTCAGAACCAGGTAACACCTAAGCCGAACACACACTCCCTCCCTCCCTCCCCCCATGCCTCAGATCCCCCTGGAGAATATGGGACTCAAACCACCGACCCTCTGACCCACAGATCACGCCATGCATGTTTGTACAGGTGTGTTACCTGCAGCAGTAACCTCTCGTCTCCCTCAATGACGGCCTGGTTCCACTGGATGACGTCAGAGAAGGGCAGCTCCCAGCCGTTGCTCAGCAGGACGGGGATGCATGCCGCCTGACACACACACACACACACACACACACACACACAGTGGAGCAGAGTGAAACAGTTTGGATGCGGTCAGATCGTAAAGGGCAACATTCCTCCCAAGTGAGGTTGGCATCAGTGCTTCCTCTTCTGATCCCAAGAAGCTCTGCAGGTTTGTTAAACTCCACCAGTGTGAGCAGAGACACTCTGTCCTCTGCAGGAGACCATCCTAAATATGTCCTGCAAAAGAGGACTGACTCTGAGGCTAAGCAGAGCAGAACCAGTCCAATTTAAATGTTTCCTCTTCTCTTCCTGTACTAACAGCTTTTTGATGTTCTTCCATTCGTTCCTGAATCTGTCTGCTCTCTGGGCTCTGCAGCGCTGATGTCCAAGCTGGACTTTCTGCTCCTAATTAATCCAGCAGGGAGCAGCATCAGCAGCACGGATGATGGAGATCAAACAGTCCATCGGTCTGCCGGGAACGTCTGTCTAAAGTTAAACATCCTTCATAACTGAAGGACAGGAGTGTTCAAAATTAGGATGCAGCTCGGACAAACTGGGACTCCCAGAGTGAAAATCCAAGGCCTCAGAGTCTGAGGTGCAGCCTGTGGCTTTGGCCGGGTGTTAGTGGAGGCTTCGTGAGGGGATTTTCAAACACTCTAAAGATCCCGCTACTTCAGGGTGGGGATTACACCAAAGCTGCTATTAGCTGGGGAGGCTGGGGTGGGGGGGGATCCTGTGTGGAAACTTCCTGGAAGTTTCCAACCACAGCTCCTTTGTGGGATCAACTGGCACAGAAACCCAACACAAGCACACCAGTGAGAACCCTGAAAAGCAGGGGTGGATGGGGGAGGGACGACTGGGGGAGGCCAGGAAGTTGAAACCGAGCCTTCCTAGTGCTGAGCCCAGTGGGTTTTTGTTTGCTTGCAGGAACTGGTCCTGATGTTTCCAGAACCCTCTTTAGTCCACATTGTTGGGCAGAACTTCCTGCAGTAGAGCCTCAAACTGTTGTGTTTAGTGCTTGAACTTCCTGCAGCACACTGGTGGAGCACGAATGCCTGTGTGTGTGAGTTAATGGAACAATTTGAGTTTAAGAGGCTCGAAGCGGATCCGGACAGTGTGTTAGAGCGGCGTTCAGCACCACAGCACTCAGCAGTGAGAGGAAGCACTCCCAGATGGATCAATCAGTATAGGAACATTCTGCAACTCCTCATAACTGAACTGCTTCCTGTTGGACTAGAGTCGTCTCCTCTGACACAACGCTCTGATGCTGTTTCTTTTAGTAAAAACAGTCAGCAACAGCTTTAAAAGTATTTACACCCCTTCAAGTTCTCCACGTTGAGCCTCGTTCCAAACAAACTTCAATAGATTTTATATGACGAACCAACACAGAGTAGGTCATAACAGTGAAGAGGAGAAAAAAATGAATCCTTGTTTCTTTTAAAAATACAAATTTAAAAACTGTGTCCCCTTTAAAACCAATAAATGAAATCCAGCAGTGTGTAACCTGATCTTCGTCTAACTGCAGATCTTCTATTTCTCGCCTCAAAAATCTGTTAGAGAACATTAGCGAACAACCAGCATCATGAAGACCAATGAACACAGCAGACAGGTCAAGGAGAAAGTTCTTCCAGAGCTCAGAGAGGATGGACCAACCAGACCTAGCAAAACACGGAGGTCCATCTAAACTGACATGCTGGGCAAGAAGAGCATAAATCAAAGAAGCAGTAAAGAGGCCCATGGGGACTCTGGAGGAGCTTCAAACATCCACGGCTCAGGTGGGAGAATCTATTGACATGACAACCAGTGGTCATGCACGCCACAAATCTGAACTTTATGGAAGAGTAACGGGAAGAAAGCTAGAAAAAGTCCTGTTAGCAGTTTGCCACAAACCATGTAGGAGACGTAGAAGATGGAGATCTGATCAGAGGAGACCAAAACTGAACATTTGGGCATATGTAAAAAAACACCTTGTGTTGAGAAAAAGGTGTAGCACATTGGCCCCTGAACACAGCACCTCCACAGAGAAACATGGTGGAGGTAGCATGGTGAGCTAAATCCAGAACAATCCTGGAAGAAAACCTGTTAGGGGCTGCAGAAGTCTTGAGACTGGGGTGGATGTTCACCTTCCAGCAGGACAACCACCCTAAAAATACATTCAGAGCTACAATGGGATGGTTTAGATCAAAGCTGATTCATGTGCTAGAATGGCCTAGTCAAAGTCCAGACCTAAATTAAATAGGGCAACTTTGGTAAGACTTGCAAACCGATACTCACAGAAGTTCTCCATCCAATCTGACAGCTGTTTTACAAAGAATAAGCAAAACCTTCAGACGAAGGTGGAGATGAACCCAAATGACCTGCAGCTGAACAAGGGGGTTCTACAGAGTACTGACTCAGAGGGGATTAATATGAATGCATGCCACACATCTCAGATTTTTTATTGTAAATATGGTGAAAACCATAAATCATGTGACTTCCACTTCATATAGTCTGTCACTTCAAATAAAAGCTAAACAGTAAAATGTGGAGAAGTTCAGGGGGTGTAAATACTTTTTCCAGGTACTGTAATTCCGGTTTGTTATCAGCCCAAAGATCAAAGGTTAACATTTAAACAGTGTTGCTGTTGGGTCCAGTCTGTGCTGCTGCTGTGTAGTCCCTACATTTACCTGCAGAGACTCCAGGAAGCGGAAGGAGCCCAAACGTCGACCTCGGGGCACCAAGCAGAAGGTAGAGTTATGGAGGAGCTCCTGGTAATCAAACCTGACAGAGATGGGAACAGAGAGAAGACATCATAGTTTCATATGTTCAGTTTAAAGCAGCAGAACATAGAAAAAAAGGCCCAAAACACATTTACACCAAATGTTCACAAAGTCCAGCAGGAGCTGGAAGATCATTCAGGGTCTCCAGCATCTGTATGTGATGTAGAGGACAGGTAAATAACATTAATAAAGTGTATCTCTTCCTGAAGCTCTCTGTTCTGATCTGAACTGCCAGAACATCAGAAATCTTCTGAGAGCAAATGCAGAACCAGGGTTGAATGAATCAAAGAAACAGCGGACCTGAAGCTTCTAAAGAAAGTTTCAGATTTTAGATTTTGAACTAACCTGGTGAATCAGCGTGGCAGCTCAACCTGCCTCTGATACATCAGAGCGAACATGTCACACTGACAGAGCCTCAGATCACGATCCACCATAAATGTCTTCACCACAGACAAGTTGGCACGGCAGACGGTGTCCATCAAGACTTTCATTGATCTGTGTTGTAGACAGGATGAGCTGAACTCAGGCCAAGTTAGAAACGCTGCTGCTGTTTGTCACCCAGCTGAGGCCCAAACCCCCCTGATGCTCATATTTCAGCAGAATGGGAAACCCTTCAGCGAGCTGCTCCTGCTCATCATCCTCAGTGTGTCTGATGCTACCTGGAGGGTCCAGAACATGTGGACAGATGTCCACAGGAGCCGTTCCTGGCTCAGGCCTGTGTCAGTGTGTGCTGATGTGCACCAGTGCATTGGCTGTTTGCAGAGCTCTTTATGAAATGAACTACAGGAAACAACTGAAAAGCACTCTGTCTCTGCTGAGACGAGCTCTTCCTTTCTGCAGCAGTGTGTGCCACACACTAATTATTCAGCAAAATGAACATTTTCTACACGTGGCAGAGAGTTCATAAGTCAGCTTTGTTTTCCAGAAATGTTTTCCATAGTTCAGTCAGAAAAGCAGATTGATACATTGAGCCGGGTCATATTATGTTACAGGAAGCAGCATGGTCAGAACATGTATGATGCTGCATCCATAGCTCGTGTGTGTTTTCAGTGTAACAGCAGCATAGGCATGCATGGTTTGAATACCAAAGAAGAAACGACATGGAGCTGATTTTCCTGCATTTACACTGTTTACATTCACCTTAATGTTGCCCTCCATCCATCCAATCACTATCCATTCATCTGCTGTTCATTCATCAGTCAATTTTTCCATCCTTCCAACGGTCCATCCAGTTATAGTCTGTTTCTGACTTAGACATAGAGCACAAACTCTGTCCGGCTTCAACTCTGCAGGTTAACTATATACAGATCGTTCTGGACACTCATCCATTCGACATGACACACTAAATGGTAAAATGGTAAATGGCCTGCACTTATAAAGCTCTTTATCAAGTCCCCAGAGACTCCAAAGTGCTTTACACTACAATCAGTCATCCACCCATTCACACACTGACAGTGGTGAGCTACAATGTAGCCACAGCTGCCCGGGGGCATACTGACAAAAACGAGGCTGTCATACAATCGGCACCACCGGGTCTTCTGACCACCATCAGCAGGCAAGTGGGGTGAAGTGTCTTGCCCAAGGACACAACAACTGAGACAGACAGAGTGGGGGCTACAGGACATACCCTTACCACTACTGCCACCGTCACCCCTAGCATGTTGGGTTGTACATGGACTAGCATGTCCAAGTACAACACAAAACATAAGCAATGGTTCCTATTGTTACACATCCAACCATCGATCTGTCCATCCATCCATTTATCCATCCATGCACCCATCGATCAATTCATTGGTTTTAACTTAAATTCGCAGATCTTACATAACAAAACTGTAAAAATCAAACATATATTTTCAGTGTTAGAATCTCCATCTTGAATAAAGCATAATTTTTTTTCTAATTTAACTGAAACCTTTTACAATTTATCCTTTACTAATGATCATAAATAGGTCCAATGAAGAACCAGGTTAAACCATTAGTTGTTCCCCTAGAGCAGCAGGGTCAGTGAAATATGAAACATAACCCAAAAAATGTTAACATCACAGGTCCTTAATCGGGACACCAGGATGTTGATGGTCCCGTATGGAGTCAGATGTTTCCTCAGAGCCAAGAACCTGTTTGTAACTGGAGAGGAGAAATATGGAACATGAGGACACCTGAAACATCTGAACACTGCTGGATGTTCAGGTTCTTTTTAAGGTCATATCTGCAAACCTTAGGCATGGTTCTGTCATTAATCTGGTATTCAAACATAAATATGGTGGCTTTGCTCACATTATAAACTAAAAAAAAGCAGTGGTCCTGGACTGAAATGGTGACATTAAAACATCAGAAAAACATTTTTCATCAGCGGAAAGTTCATGTTAGAACATCTGAAACCAAACAAAACACTTAATTATTCTAGTTAGTTAGAAACTCACAGGTCTCAGGTACAAACATCTCATTTTCACACCTGGTAAAAATAAAATACCTGCAAACAGAACCAATATGCTGTAGATGAAAGGTTTATAATCTAGATTTGTGAATTTCTCTGTCTTATTAACTAATTGACTTGTGGTGTTGTGTAACTCTGTAGCTCTCTTATATAGTCATCTCAACCACCCAAACACAACAATATCGGTTGGTTACTTTGGGTTAAGTGCCTTGCCCAGGAGCACTTTGACACATGGCACTGGATGAAGCTGGAATTGAACTCACAACTTTCATATACAACATCCTGCAGTTTCATATAACTGTAGGATGTCCACTCTACCCATTGAGCCACAGTTTTCCTTTGTGAACCGATTTGAACTCGTGTGGACATGTGGAAGAATGCTGATTCATGGGGAGTTGTGGACTCGTCTATCTGTGTGCGGGCAACTCTGTGTTTCATATGTAAAAAATCATCCTCTGTAAAACAAAAACACCTCTACAAGTCTCTCCGTGTCTCTGCAGACCTCTGCAGTAATAAGATGGACTGACGGGTGACTGACAGCAGGTTCAGCTGATTGGTGTTTCCTGTAAAGGTCATGTGACCACAGGAACTGACAGCTTATTGATTATCAGCTCCTGCAGCAATGATGGACAGAGCTCTGTCCAAACCTTTTATTCTGTTGTACCTGAGCTTTTTCTCTACATGTAAGCAAACAGATCAGCAGAACGGCGCCATGGGCCTAAACCCCAGCAGCTCCATGGAAACCAGTCAAACCAGCCTGACCCATAATTCGGTTAAAACCAACAGAAACTCACCAAATATTCAGAAACAAAAACAGATTAATGGATGTTCAGAACAAAACAAAATATGTCAAAGATTCAACAGCACCCTTAATCTGCTCCACTCATCCCATCTGTCTTCATCTTTTTCCTTGTCTCAGTAATCTGTGTGTTCAGAAAAAACAACAGAAAGAAGGTGTGTCCACGCAGTAAATCCTGTCCTGCATCTGTCACAAAGTCATGGAAAAAAAGCAACCAAGTTAGAAACTAGGCCCAACCTACTGCTTCAACAGGATTTAAAAGGGAAAGTACCTGCAAAAAGCTGCTGATCAGAAGCAATGACACCTGATCATCATCAAGGTGAGCACCTCTGTAAAAACAGGTTTGCTGCCTCGGAGCTTAAAGGTGTGTGTTAACACAATGCCAGGATGGGAAGAAATCAGCAATGAGCTCAGAGACGCAACTGTTCCTGTCAACCTGGGAAGGGTAATGATGTCATCTCCAAACTCTATGAAGTCCATCATCCTACAAAGAGAAAGATTACTCCTGAGAGGAAAACACCTCAGACAATCTTGCCAGGAGTGGACGTCCCAGCAGATTCATCCCAAGGAGTGCGTGAAGCTCAAAAAAATGAGTTCCATCTCAGACTCCACAGGCCTCAGTGAGCAGGTTAAAGGTTAACCCTCCCACAGTCCTGGCTAAGTGCTAGTACAGAGCAAGGCAAATGTCACGGGAGGCACCAGAAAGAACTGCATGCAGGGTTGCTCTGGCACCCGCAGGACCAAAAATCTAGGGCAGTGGTTGGAAATGTGATGTGGAGGGGTCCCTATGAAAACCACGAAGGAGACAGGGGAAAACTCGAGCAGCGCACACGGGGTTTGTGCGACCCCTCCAGGACTGCAGGAGGGTTGTAGGTCATACTGGACAGGTCATACGAGACAGTGAAACACTGAACCAGTATGGCTGCTTGAAAGGGGTTGAAGGAGAAAGCCTCTTCTCTCTAAAAACAAGATGGCAGCAGGACTAAGGTTGCAAAACTGCATCTGGATGAAGGACAAGACGTCTGAGACAATGTCCTCTGGACAGATGGGACCAAAGTAAAGATGTTTGACCATAAGGCACAGAACCATGCTTAGAGAAAACCGAACACAGCAGATCAGGACAAACACCTCATGTCAGGCAAAGTGGTGGAGGGGTGATGGTTTGGGTTTGGACCTGGACACCTTGCAGCTTTTCCATCTTGGCTTCATGTTTGTTGAATAATGAATGTGGAATCTACAGAGGGTGTACTTACTTTACTATGACTGCATAAGTCTGTGAGTGGCTACTAAAATAAATCAATTATTTTACAGAACATGACAATCAGAGAATATATAAACATTTGTTCGTAGTGGTTGATAATTCCCTTTGTTTCCTGATTTCCAACTTTTCATTTTATTTTCTAGTTAATTTCTTTAAATCAGATCTTTTTGTTTTGCTTTATGTTAACCTGCTGATGTCTGCGTGAACCCTCTAAAGATTTGTTCAACTTGTCCTATTTTCTTTAATTGTTCAGCACTTGGCGTATTTTAAAGCGCTTTATAAATAAAGGTGGTCTGGTATGAAGACAGCCTGAAAGTCAGACGTTTCAGATTGTGAGTTATTGGAACGTTTGGCCACAGGTTATTTGCATTCCTCGTCCTCCTCCTCCTGAACGCCACTCGGTCATGCAGCTTGTTGTTTCTGGACGGCTGCATCATGCACACAAATACCACGACCACAGAGAAGCCTGTGATTACAAACCGGCGGCTTTGCAACGTTCTGCTGTTTGCTGCAGAAACATTTTCAGCCCCGTCCTGCTTATCTGCTGCTGTTTGTCCGCTTCTCGTTAAATACAGAGACGTAGGACTAAGCTCTGTAATCTGAACATGACCCTCCAGCAGCTGATCCTTTAACACTGTTACTCATACCTCCATCAGTCAGGGTTATCAGGTAAAAAAAAAAGGGGGAGCGGGGGGGGTGGGCAGAGAGAGGATTTGTGTTTTTAATCAGGAATTACATAAACTCACAGGAAGATTGTGTTTTAACGTTTTTTACTCAGTCTAAAAGCAGCAGACAGAGAGTTGGAGGGTTTTAATTCGGATTAAGACCACATTAAATAAAACATTTCACATCATTGGACCTGGCTTTATCAAAGTGTTTTCTCTGCGCAGATTTAATGTTGCTGGAGATGATTTCATCCAAGCTAAAGAATCCCGTTGAGCCTGTAGGAGGGTGACCCGGTTCCATTTTCCTGTTTTCCGCACTCACTGATGTTTGTGAATCTGATTGAGCTCAGGTGCTTTTGCAGAGTTGAATTTAATACTCCTGCCCAACTTCAGTTCTTCTTTTAAGCATTAGTTGGCGCTACAGCAAAAACGTCTCTGTTCAACAAGTGGCAGCAGAAGAAGAGCTTAGTGGACGGGTGTTCCTCATGAACATCTCTAACCACAGAGTTTGACCTGATAACCTCTACCTTTAGATCCAAAGTTTAACCTTATACAATAAAAAACGTTCCTGCAGGATTTTACTGTCTGGTGAGGATTATTCCTCCAATCCTGGGAATGTGCATGGCCCTGCTTGACAGGGTCTGACCAAGGTGAAGTTGCAATGGGGGACCCTATGGAACAAGACCCCTGGATCAAAACAAACACCAGGATGATAGGGGATCCGGGTCCTGCAGGGATCAGCTGTTAACTGACAAGCTGAATGTGTGTTTGATGTTAAATATAGAAACAGGAGCGCAGCTGAAGGTCCATGAATGTGACGGGGATCAGTGTCCTGTTGTCCTCGAGGCGACAGGATGGAGACGCTGCAGAGATCTGCACCGAGCTGCTCTGATGGCAGGGAAACAGACCTGCTCTGATTGGACACAATAATCAGATGTTATTGGGAAAAATGAGCTGATCATAACCAAAGGCAGAGATTTCATTGGAGTAAAGCAGCAGGTTCAGAGGCAATAAAAGGCCCTTTGGGTTGAACCGCCTCATTTTTAGCAGTTCAGTAGGCATCAGCTGATCTGAGTCAGCTCTTCTGCCTATAAATACAGTACCAAGTGAGGTGAGAACTCCTCCACTTCCCCTGTTTTTAACACTGAGTGAGCGTGTGGGCCTTTTTCTGAGGAGCCATGACGAACTCCGTCACTGATGGAGCTCGAGGAGCTGAACACAGGTCCTTTTCAGGAGACGGGACAGGAATAATTCTGGGTTATGCTGCCTGCGTGAGCGCGCACAAAAGAAGCAGGTAAACAGAAGCTGCAGCAGCGAGAAAGTGAAGGTTTTTGCTCTCCATCTGCAGTTCAGCATCAACAAACAGACAAATCCCATCAGGACCTCCTCCTCCAGCAGCAGACATGACATCAGAGAAGCTCAAACCAAAGCTTTTTGAGCTCTGAACAAATACCCATGCTTTCATAGCTGCAGCTGTTCTAACACAGGGCAACGCCCACCTAGGTGAGGCTGCCACAGGTATGCCATCTCCTTTCAGCATGAACAACAGGAAAAGTTTGCACTAATCCTCATGCAGGAGGCCCATTCGGGGCCTCACAAAGCCTCTGAGCTGCTGGGTCATCAGCAGAAGCTCCTGAATGGTTCTGACACACAGAAGGTAGCTCAGCCTGGACATCAAACAGCCCTGACCTTCACTTTATGATGAAACATAAAACCTGCTTTATGGGGCCATCTATAAATAGAGCCACTGTTGATAAAGGCTTCCCATCCATCATACCAACCCTGAAGGTCAGAAACCCACAGCTGACTCAAACTGGAAACGGCTCCTGCAGTTTAAAGGAACTGGTCTGAACACTGCACAGTTCCCTCAGATGTTTTGAGCTTCTCCTTATTGTTTTTATTCATGAACAGAGCCTGGAATCTCCATCTGATAGGATGAAGCACTTTTGTTCTGTCAGAACTTCTGCAGAACACCTAAAACTTTGTCCATTGTCCTGTCTGCTGTTCTGTTTGGGGCCAGCAGGGTGGAGAAGGTCATAAACTGCCCCGACACCAATGCGATCATCAACTGATCCAAACCCAAAGCTCTCTCAGGGCTAAGTTCTGAGTCTCTGTGATAATCTGCAACACTCTTACAGTTCAGGACTGTCTGATTGAGCTGCAGCCAAAGATGCCTGCTGCTGTGGGTCACCATCAGGTGCAGGTGCACACTGACCCACGTTCCTGTTAAAGCATGAAGCAGAAAATAAGACCTGCAAACTGAAAACCATCTGCTCCAAAGGAGGCAATATCCCTCTGGAATCAGAGGAACATATCAAGCTCTTATTCTACTGAGGTTCTCCAAGGAGGTTCTCCAAGGATGGAACAGGTGGCTGTAGACAGACACAGAACAATGGGCAGAATCAGTCCTGAAAATGAATCAGAGCAGCAGGAGATGTGAAGGAGGTGAAAGGAAGCAAAGGAATCCATCAGTGGAACATCTGGAAGCTCATCCACTCTCCAGCTCCTGTTTGATGGCTGTGTCTCCAACATGGCTGCTGTTGTCTCACCACATCAGGCAGAAAACACATATGGAGGAGACTGCAGACTGTTCTGTCTCCTGATGAAGTTTTAAACCCTGAAACAGTCCAGTTGCCTGCAGAACCTCAGTGTGGAGACTTTAGTTTGAGCATCTGCAGCTGCTGCCTGCTGCCTTTCCAACACAGATTGTTTCCGGTCAGAAGACAGGGAGCAAACCTCCAGCAGGTCTCTAAGCCACTGCTGTGAGAGTGGCAGAGCTGCAGCTGAGGTCTCTTTGAGTCTGTCTGAACATCCAAGATCTCTGCAGCCTTTCAGAGGAACTGACTGAGATCAGATGGAAATTTCTGCTGAGGCCACGGAAACATAGCAGCTGCTGACTGACTGAACCGATACCAGCTCTGTCCAACTGTCCTCCTTCACGATGACATCCTGCTGCTCTCTGTCTGACTCAAACTTTCATGATGAGAAGATGATCTTGACTGTCCTGGTACTTAATCTGCTTTGTTACCTCTTACTGACCCGTTTGCTGCTTTGAACCCATTTCATATGTTCTGGTTATTAAACCAGACTGGATCAGTAGCTTTGATTCTGGATCTTCAGCTTTTAGATGTGGGTTGTGGCCTTACTCAGGTTCAGACGTGGTCACTGTCTGAATCTCGAGTTCAGAACTGGACCTGCTCAGTTTGCTCACATGGATCCTTGACTCTCTGACAGCCTCAGAGTTGTTCTCCAACACCAGTTCTGATCAGGTTCTGGATCGGTGATGGTCTCAAGAGTCAGAGCTCAGAGGAAATGAACCTACAGGGCTGCAGACACAGCTCATGTATCTGCACAGCCTTAAGGACAGTCATGTTAAACAACAGAGACAGATTTTCTAATTAACAGGTCAGGAAGGCTTCTGTGAGATTCCCTTTAGAGGTTTTCCAGGTTTGTCCCACTGGGAAGAGACCCCTGGAACCAAAACCAGCTGGAGACCCGGTCTGGAGGGACTATATACCCCTTCTGGCCCAGGAATGCCTTCAGATCAATGGATGTCAAAGCAAGGTCCTCACATTTTATAGTAAGAGAAGAGTGTGTGTGTGTGTGTGTATGAGTGAGGTTTGACATGGAGCAGCCTGACACGTTTATCTGGGAGGCGTTTCTGGAATGTGGGGAACTTCTCTGGAATTCCTCTCGGATCTGTGCGTCTGTTGCTGCTGTGAGTTTCCGGCCCAGCAGATCCAATCTTTGCTCTATCTGGATCAGAACTCCCAGGCATAGAAGATAAAATCTTTCTGATGGTGGTGGAGCTCGTTTGCCATCAGAAGTCATTGGTGTTTATTTTTATCTTAGGAAGCTTTAACATGTAGAGGGAATTAAACCATCAACCTGTGCATCCCAGGATGTGTTTCGGCTGTGAGGAGTTGGACCCTGTAGCTGGTGGATGAAGCCAGACATTGTGAGCTTCTGTCTGGTTCCTATCTTCATCCTGAACTTCAGTGACCTTCTCCTCACTGCAGCTCTACACATCATCCCATTTGATGATGAGTTAGGGAACCAAGCAGCAGATTTCCAGATTCTTAAATCATCTCTTAAATGTGAACCTGCTGCTTTGATAAACGGTTCTCCTCCTCTGGGATGCTCCGATCAGGATGAAAAACGTCTAAGGTCGAATCCAAGACAGAGATCAGCTTTTACTTTTATCTCAGATGTTTTCTCCTTTTAAAGCCAGAAGACAGGAATACGGCCGGGGCAGATGTTCTGATGGATCTCCAGCCGTAAGGCTAGGGAATGCTGCCTGAAGCTGACGTCTGTTTGCAGCTCTCCTGAATTATTTGTGTGCAGTCCCTATTCTGTCCACAGACATTACACACAGGGGCTTCTGATCTGTCTTCTGCTGCTCCAGGGCTCGTAGCTGTGAGCTCGGGTCACACTGAACATGACCTTGGACTCCAGGCTCACTGTGACTGCTCCGAGTTTTCCTGCTGGACTCCAGCTTGTCTCGGCTCCCTGGTGCGACTTGATCCCTCTGCCTTTGAAGCTCCGTGTCAGCCGACGTCTGCTGAGCCTGCTGGTGACACAACCACATGCTTTCACTCCCAGCTGGCTCCTCTGAATAGCAACACCAAGGATGACCTCCAGGAAGAAGCCCACTCGCTCTCCCTGATGGCCTCTTCCCATTTAAATCCACCCTGTTGAGGGGTGGGTCCATCTCTGAGACACACACGGTGATGGAGTCATCCATCATCTTCATAAAGCTGCAATAACTTTTAAAAACAGGAAGTTGGAATTTATTGTGGATTTTCTCTGATCCACACAGACTTAGATATATACATACACCCCTCTTTAACTCCAGTTAAATGCAGATATCTGAGCTCCCTTACTGGCTAAACTGGTAGAGTTCCTCTGAACTGGTTGGTTTCCTGGAACAGACCCAATTTTTAAAAAAAAGTACATAGATTAAGGTCTAAGCTTTGGATAGGCCATTCCAGATCCACCCAGCTGGGTCCAATCTTCAACCATCCAGCTTTACAGCTGGTACAGGCCTCTTATGTTAGGTGGTGACACATCTAAGTAAGGTGTTAACATCTACTTAGTAAACTCAAAAAAAAGGTAAAAAACAAACCAACTGGACTTCAGTTCTTGTAGTTGAAGATGTTTCGCTCTTCATCTAAAGGGCTTCTCAGTTCAGAGACTGGGAGGGAGAAGTTCCAACCTTCTAAGATGTTTGGGATGAGTTGTTCTAAATTTACATGCAGATTAGACTCTCCTAACAATAGGCCGTTGTTGGTGACGTTGGCCTGGAGCTCTGAGAGGTGTTTTGGTCACCTGCAGAAGGTGTGGTTTGGTCTGGAACTGATGGACATCAGGCTTAAAGCTGACCTGTGTGTTTCTGACAGCTGAAGTCTGAGGCCTCCTCCTCTGTTGGTTTCTCTCTTTTGATGAAAATGGCTTTCTTCACTTCTGTCTCAAGCCATCTGTCTTCTCTGTCCAAAATATGAACATTCTGGTCCTCAAAAGAGGATCTTCTGGCTGCAAGAGGAATCACTCTGCGGTGAAATGTGACACCAGACATCCGTATGTGACGCCTTATTCCACAGAAGGCCTCATTAAGCTCCAGGCCTTCGTCAGCCTGAGCCACTGTCGGTGCCGGAAGGGGAACACAGTGCACGCAGTGTGCGGGGACTGGCCTGGGTCCAGAAGCTCTCCAGAACATTCCTGTGAGAGGCGGCTGGTTGGCAGCCTGGAGGTTTCCTGGTAAATAAGCTGAACAACAACTAATAATAGGAGGTAGGCTTGTTCTGAAAGGGGATTAACTCGTTTCATGATATTACCAGGATCTCTGCCATATGAAAGGTTTTTCTATCAAAGCTCAGAGAGCTCATCTGCTCGTTCTGTTCCAAAGTCCAGGGAAGATAAGAGCTCCTCTCACAGCTTTAACAAAGGTCACGCTCTTTTTAATGTTAGACCTACATTAGAGGGTGAATCTTCTCCAGACCTGCAGCTGTTTCCAGCAAGCACCAGTTGGTCACCAGAGAGCTTCTGTTTCAAACGTTTGATGCAGGCCATCTCCACAGTCTGCTGGGTAACATGATGACACCTCGACATGGACCATGTTTCAGTCTGAGGCAGCAGATTCACTTGGCAAACAGGTCAGAAGCAGTGATTCTGAGACAGTGCAACTGGTTCTGTCCAGGATAGCATGCTGAGCAGCCTCTTCCTCCTCAGCTGTGAAGTAAGTTAGGTCTGAACATGTGCTGAGACATGTTAATCAGAATCATGAATCTGTTGTCAGGCTCCATCTTTAAGGTTTCCTTCTCCTGACACAGAACCAGGAGCTGCATGCTCCGCTCAGATTTAACTACGACTCAGAGTTCATACTGATTGAAGCTCGTTTCTATTGATTTCCTGAAGTTTCAGAGGGAGAGAGTGAGCTGCATGAGAATGTGCAGCCCTGCAGAGAGACTTTAGATGAGGTTTTTAAAATGTGCTGCTTCTTAAAGAGCTCACACTCACAGGTTAGCCTTCAGTTTTTGTTAAATAAGCAGCTGAACTTAACCAGAGGAGTAAAAACAGAAACTGATTTATATTCAACACTAAAGAGTTGAAATCCTCGTAGCAGAGCTCCGGATCAGCAGCTGGTAAATTCTGATAAAATGTGAGCTTTTAGAACACATCTTTCAGTTTTTCTTTCAGTTTATGGTTTGCATGCGTCTGTGTTTATATCTGAGGTGGCCTGCAGCTCTCTGCTCTGGAAGGAGCCTTATCAGCCCGAGCAGCCGGTGCTGTGTGCTGGTAAAGCTGAGATTATTACAGTGATCCTCTGATTGGTGTAAAACTCAAGGATGAAAAGGGTATCAGATTGTGAAATCAATATATGTAGCTAAAATATATATTGTATAAAATGTATATTTTTCATAAGAATGATACAATAAAACGTGTTTAGTTACCTTTACATTTTCACTAAATAAATAAAAACGTGCTGGCTGTCCCTCGCTTGCTCTCCACTTCCTGCGTCCAAAATGTTCTTTAAAAGCTTGTGATTCATCAGAAAACTTCTCCTCGGCTGGATCTGAACACCAGTATCTCAGACTGCTCTTCAACACCTCTCATCCACTTTAAATAACTCGCTCACACTTTTAGCTCTGGCTCAATGAGCAGCAACCCCAACCCACACAGACACAAACTGCACAAGGACTCCCAAAATGAGGCGTGAAGTTAATTAGACTCAAAGAACATCTTCCTGCTGCAACACAATCAACTACACTGTAGCTCTGAGCAAGAGAGAGAGTTTCTGCATCAATAAACTCCCACACACACAGGCCTGAATGCACCCAACACTCACACACAGGCCTGCATCCAAACTGAGGAGCGTGACTGCAGAAGAAGCCAGTAAAAACCAGCAGAGACTCAGACAGACCAACAAACTGAACAAACATCGTGTCTGTTTGCCGAAATCCACATGCAGACTCCATGAAGCAGCTCTCCTCTGAGATGGACCAAAATGAGTCTACTTCACCTCCAATTGAGACCTTCCTGCTCAGAAAAGCACAAATATAGAGCGTAACCTCGGTGGAGCAGGTCCAAACCAACCAGCTCTTAGAAAAATAAGTGAAGAAGGAGAAAGTTTTAAGAAAAAAATATTCAGCTGATTCAAATTGTTCCACTCTCCTGCTGAGAGCTCGGTGAAGCCCCAGATGAAATCCCTCCATCTGGGAAGCAACTGTCAACGTCATACTGTTGTGCTAAGCTAACTTGGTTATAGCATTTTGAGTCTTTTCCTTCAGTTTTCCGCTCAACAACCTTCAGAGGTAACGTGTTGATTTTGTAACATTCAGAACCTTTAGTCTGGTTCTTGCCTCTGTATCTGTGCTCTGATTGCTTTGCTCTTTGACCTGATGTTTGCTGCCTCTTTAGTCTCAGAAGGTAATGAGAGAATCCAGAAAAGCCATCAGAACTGTAAAAGACCCACTGCGATAATTCAGTACCGACAGACAGTAACACCATGTACCTCAGCATGTATTATACAGGGAAGAACCGATCGAAAGGATGATAGTTTGAGACTAAATAAATGATTGAATAAATAAAGTCTGCCTATGAATGTTTCAGATTAAACATGGTGAAAACTTCCCAGCAGCTTCCTCGGCTCCAACCAGGAGCATTTCCTTTCCTTTTGGGATTAATAAAGTATTTTAGAACTAAAATGAGCCCAGTTTAACATTTCATTGCTCAGTCTCAGAGTTAGATTGTGTTCTACACAGCGTAATAAATTTCTCTGCCAATCATTTTCTAGTGTCTGCAGGAAAAAAATTGGCTGCAGCTGTTTTTCCTTTTCACTGTTAAAATTTCCACGTTGTGGCCCTGTAATCCGCACAGTTTATGTTTGGGATTTTTGTGGTTTCTTTAAAATTTTTCCCATTGGGTGTAGCGGGGCAGCAGGATGGTGACAAACTCAGCCGCATTTATTCCATGTGTGCTGGGTCTGATTAAGGTTAAGCACAGTTTTTATGTTGGGAACCTATCCAGCTGCCGTTTAACGTTCTGAGAAATGATCAGAATGTGAGGCATCAACATCAGTTAGTGGGAGAGGATAGAAACCTGCAGAGAAGGTCCTGGAAGATCCAGCGTAGAATCAGCTGATGATGTGGCGTCTTCAACAGAGCAGAATGCAGTCAGTGTTCAGGTCAGACAGGATGCTATAGTTTCCATTCACACACTGCACAAAACCACCAACACAAACTGAAGCTCATGTTCTCAGTTCCAACAACAGTGAAGAACCTCAGCTGTGGCAGATTTTAAAGCCACTAACCAGATATTTTGGAACAAATATGATCAAACCCATTTAGAAAAGCCACGCTCAGTAGTTCTAGATGTTTAACTGCAATAAATGGAGGAGACAGAAGGAGAAAACAGGCTCCTGATGTTTGTTTCTAACTGGTGACTGTCTCCACCCAGAGGGGAGCACTGGTGCATGATGGGAGATAAAACAGAGGAGATGAAGGAAAAGAAGCGAGGAATCAAAGAAGCAGCAGTGGGACTCCAGGGGAGGTGATATCCTCTAATTAAACAACAACACACGAGCAGCATGTGTGACTGAACTACAAAAGTCCTCAGAGCTCCCTACTGAGCGCGCTCCGAAAAGCACACAGCATCTAATTACTGCAGAGCATCTGATTCCTGAGACTGGATCTGAGAGGTTCATGAGAACAGCTCAAACAGCTGCAATCCCAACTGTTCAGTCGTTAACAGCGACCCACTCAGAGCTGGAGCACTGGTCTGACTGCACACATCAAACTAGTGACCCGAACAACCAGCAAGGAAACAGACTTCGTGATGGAGAGTTCACTCAGCTTAGACAACATGCAACTACTCCAGCATTAAAGTGACCTGCTATCCTCCAGGCCCAGGAGCCGGAGAATGTTCCGATTGGTGCACGTTGATTGGTGTACCCTGCACACTGTGCACGGTCCTACTGCAAACGGAACCAAAACACCATGACTCAAACTTGAACAGCTGTAAATTCAGACTGAAACTGTGCATTTACAAAGTTCTGCAGAACAATTTACTGAACTTTGATCCATTTGGATTCAGTGTGTTAATGCTCACTTTTATGGTGTCCTGACTCAAAAGAATTATAATTTTTACAGAATTTCCCTGATGTGTTGGAAAAGTGCTGAAATTTGGCCCAAATGGCTAACCTGAAACCAACACATTTTCTGAAGCATCAGTGGCATCAGTCTTTGTCATCAAACTGATGAAAAGAGACTTTTCATCTCGAACTTTCCCAGCAGCTTTCAGTCAAACTGCTGAAGGAGACGTAAAGCTAGGAAAGTAGAGGTGTGGATCGACAGCCAGACCTGTCCTGTATGGGGTGGGAGGTGAGGACACGCTTGGTGACAGCTCCCTGAAAGTCTGCAGAGACACAGCCTACTCTCTGATAGATCCGCCACTGGATGTTTCGACTCTTATACATTTCAATAAAAAATGACCAGCTTGTGTCTGTCAGTCCGGCGCAGCGTTAATTTCCTGTGGGGCGGCTGACGTCTGCTGGCTGTCGACGAGGACTGATGCTGCATTTCATGGTCCAGAGCTGGATGGTTTCCTGCAGGGATCCTGAAGCAGAGCTGGAGAACAGAGTCCAGCTCTGCCTCAGAGCCTGAATGGTTCATTAACTCAGACCAGATGAGAAGCAGGTGGGGAACAGCCAATCAGAGACCTGTCTGGGTGGAACAAACCGGACTGAAGTCAGACTTGCAGCTCTGGTTCCTGAAGCAGCTGCAGAGCCCCGATAAGGAAAATGTGACAGAAAATAACTGTGACTGACACTCAGAACAGGATGTGCACATTTAGAGACGAGTAAATCCAAAAAACCAGCAGCTCAGGGAGAAAAAATGAGGAGGATGCAGTTTGAGACAATAAAGGACAGAAAGGGAAGATAAAGCATGTTCCAAACGTCACACCTGAGAAGATATCACAGTCTGACTTTACCCACCCACACACACACACACACATCCACACAGACACATTTCTAAGGAAACCCCAGATTTTCTTCTGATAATCCAATCAGAGAGAACATTCTCCGTCTCAGAGACGCGTAAATATAATTCAGAAACGCATCAAAGCTCAGAGCGTCCGGGTCTCACCTCCAGCAGCTCATCATGATGAAATCTGGCTCTGGTTTGTGTTTGATCTCTTCTCACACTCAGAAAGCAGGAGGTTCCTCTGAAGGCTCGCTCCTTTTTAAAGCTAGTGATGAAACAGTCCTGCCATCCTTATGATAAAGCTTTTTGTCATTTCATGTCATGAACAGTGCCAGAATGTCACCTTGCTCTGCTCTTCACTCCAGCCTCATCCATCTGTTGAGGAACACCATAGAAACATCACAGAAAGGTCTGCTTACAGATGCAGGTCTGGTTAAAGATGCAGGCAGGTGTTTGCATCCATCAGCATCAACGTTCATCTGGAGCTTCTTAAGATTTATTTCAACTATTCTTCTATCAAGATGCAAAGATTTTACAACATACATCTGCAAGGATATATACAAACAAGAAGTTGGAATGTGTTGTGGATTTTCTCTGATCCACACAGGCTCAAAATTATACATACAGGCTCAAATACAGTATATTCATACAGTAATCTGAAGGTTCTGGTTCTGATCAACATACCGGGCACCCTGATAAAACAGAATGTCACAGCCAGGGTTTCTGTTTGGTTTGCTGGTTTATTGGAAATCCTGATTTATTGGGTTAAAATAATTCACAGCAGACGTATTTCTACAGAACAGAGTATTTGGTCCATTTGGGTTTTTAACTCACATTTGTTATTCAAGGAGCTTTAACTGTTTTTTTAATTTTCAGGTATCAACGGCCGGTACCTGCAACCCAACCACCTCATCAGCCATGACTGCCAGGAATGGTCGCTTAGCAGACAGACTGACGATGGGTCCCGTGGAACCAGTTAACCCCCACATGGATCATGATCCCAAGTAGGTTATGAATAACGAGCCGAGTGCACTGTTTTGGACTAAGCACCTGATTTTGTTGTTTAAACATAAATAAAGTCCTCTGCTGTTTCTGACCTTATAGAGTTTAATCCAGATGGTTCTGGATGTCACTTGAATGACTGCTGTTCTGGTGAGTCACATTACCGAACTCACAGCAGCAGAACATTGCTGAACATAAGAGAAAACCAATCTGCATCGTGTTCTGACCCAAACACATAAGGCAGGAGCAGAACCAGTTTCTGTGTCTGAGCTGTGGTGTTCCTCAGGGAAAGGTCCATCTGACAGGATTCTTAAAAATACAATAACAGTCCAATTGGTTCAGAACTGGAGATTCGATGGGCGGTGAAAAACCATCTGCCTTCTACTGAAGGTCATAGGTCAATCATGTCCTGGGTGAGGGTCTAAAGCAGCGCACCCACCTTGATCTTCTTTTAGGAATTAATAAAAAGACAGTGTTTCATGTGCAGCCTTGGTGGGACTAACTGGTTTGACTGGACCCGACATCAGTCTTTTGGCTCTGGCTGGATGGTTGTAATTCAAAGGTCCAGAGTTGGGGTTCCAGTCGGTCCCGACTCTTCATGCAGCGCTTTCATGCATGCATGCTTTGCAGCGTGCCGACTTGCAGCTCAGAGTTTTTTCAGCCCAGAATCTGAACTCCAACAATGAATGTTTTAGCTCTCTGTTCTGTCATTTCATCCAGTTAAACAACAAAAAAGAAAAGTTTGCATTTAATCCATTCGGCAGGAGAACTTTATCCTGACTGGGTTTGACTGATTCTAAAGTCTGGTCAGTACGTTTAAGGTGTTAATGAGCCCTTGGACCTGCAGCTGGATGCTTCAAATGTAAATGTCTCTGCTTCCAGCTGAGATCTGCAGAGACAGAAAGGAACATGAGAGCCGAGGCAGAGCAGAACTGAGCCGGGTGAATTATCTGTTTCCAGGATCGATCAACTGAGAGTTACCGTAAGCAGGAGGAGGAGGAGGAGATGGAAACAGGAAGGGATGGAGGAGATACTCAGCCTGCCTTCAAAAGGTTCTTCATTATGGTTCTGTAAGAAATCACAGACCAGTTCTACAAATCTGAAGAACTGGTTGCTTCTGCTGCTGCTCATAGCAATGATGATCATCTGATCCATGCATTTAATCAGCAGCGCCGCTAACGTAACCAGTAAGGACCTGCTCCACTCACTGCTTCTATATTATTGTTTAGTTTATGGTGAATATATATGTAATATTAGCTGAAAATTAAAGGTTAATGTGCTCAACATGTTCCAATGAGAACCTGTTTCCTTCATGCTGTTTAGAAAGCTAAATGAGTTGAGCTCTGGATGAAGAACTGATGCAGGGATTATTAACTCCAACATGTTTAATCAACCGTGCATCAACCTGAGCGGTGAAGGTGGCAGCGAGCGCGCTCTCATGGGAGGCTGTGCCTCAGCTGCAGGAGTTCCTCACAGCCCGCTGACTCTGTTTCTGTGACTCTGTCTGCTTCACCTCACCTTCTCTGCAGGACACACAGAGAATAACCACACACTGAAGCTCCACCTCCTCAGGATAACATTAAAGCACCAACCACATTGGCTCCTTGGACTCCCTTGGGTTAATCGATTGATTAACAATTCCCTCTGCAGAGCCGGCCCAGACTCTCCGTCAATCAGACGTTGTTAGAACCCATGATGGAGTGTGATAGGAACAATGATGAGTTCAGGTGCACAGAGCCGGTGGGACAAACCATTTTTTCTGACCTCTCTGGTATCTTTGTGTCAGTTGAATGTTGGTCCAGCCCTAATCAGAACTACCTGTATGAATATTTCTGGATCCAGATCTCTGTGTCTGCAGTGATTCCATCCTAACAACTCCGCCAGTGATCCATTCAGATCCACAGGGTTCTGTTCTGTTCAGTATAGGTCAGGGGGAGAATAATCCAGCCCTCCCATCTTTATCTCCATCCAGCTCCTCATTATGATGCATTCACTGTGCCTCAGAATTCCTGGTTCTTAAATCCATCTGGACTATTAATGTCCTGCAGGAAATCATGGTCTTCTTGAACTATGAGGAGTTTTTCCTGAATCACTGCTCAAAACTGGCAGTAGGTTTGGAAGTTGACTTTAAGTCCATCTTCATCCCAAAAAGGTCCAACTAGCTCATCTTTAATGAGCCAAGCCCATACCAGTACCCCACCTCCACCCTACTGCTCTAAACACACAACTGTAAAGCTGTGGTTGCTTCTGGAGGACAGCAGTGAAGCTGTGGTTGAAGGACACAGCGATGAGCAGAGCAGTAACCAGAGGACAGCTGGCTGATCACGCTGAGAGTAACATGAGCTCTCCATCTGGAGGCCAAGCATGAGAGCAATGTGCTACTGGTTTCTGGGTGAGAGGTCAGGACAACAGCAGACTGTTAAAAGAGTCAGAGTCAACTTGAGGGTGATGCAAACACACCACAGCAGGACACAGGTGCTCCAGGCTGAAGATGCACGAGCTTCTGCAGGAAGGAGGCTGAATGAAAAGGAGGAATAAATTATGTCTTCAGTGAGGTCATCACTCTAAACCAGACTGAATTACACCACATAGCCTCCTCCTGAACATTTACAGACCCTCCTGACCATGTGAAGACCCTCCTGAACATGGTTTACTTCTCCTAAACCTGCTAAGTTTCTCTGGAACATGTTTGTGTGAATCTTTGCGGAGCTTGGGAGGCATAGCTTCATGTGGCTACTCTGTTTTAAACTTTTTAGACCTTTCCTTGGACTAAACATCAAAATATTCCGATGGCTTCATCATTGACCATATGGAACCTTCACTGACACCCATCCATAAATTTAACCGTCTATTTTCTAAACCCGCTTAATGCTGTTCAGGCTCCCAGACCAGCAGTGCAGGAGGTTAGCAGGATGTGGGACACACCCTGGATGGGTCCACCTGTCCATCACAGGTCGCCACCGAGACTCACTGCCTGCGCACCAGGATTTAAACCCAGAAGCTGCTTTGAGGAAACATGCTAACCACCAAGCATCCCATGATGAACCAGTGAGAATAAACAATGGAAAGGAAACAAAAAGCGAACGAGTCTAAGTCACGTTTTAGTGTCAACACCTCCTCATTAGCTGGAGCCTGATGAGCCTAAATAAACCCTGTTCTTCACACAGAAACGGCTGTTTTCTGGGTTCAGCAGCGTTCGGAGAGAAGATGTTTGTAGCTGAATGTTCAGGTCATCCATCAGACTCTATCCTGCAGCTGTGGCCTGAACACACTTCGGAGGACAAACAACAGAGGAGACATTTCTGGAGCAACTCGGGGGAAGTCTGAATTCTCAAAATGTTTCTCATTCATCAGAGGTGACGAACACAGAGATGGGCGACATGTTCAGAGCAGTCCCTGCACGGCTTTCATTAAATGAGAACTCAACAGCACGACTCATGAGTAATTCATCATCATCTGCACATTTTTCATCTGCTGCAAGCTGGAGCCATATCTGGGGCACACACACACATACACACACAGACAGAGGAGGCAAACAGGTCTGCAGGAGTCCGAAGCATCTACATTTACTTATCCTAAACATCTGATCAGACAGACAGGAGCTTCACCTGATCAGCTAGATGTTTCCTCTGAGCAGGTAATAGAGAGAGTCCAGGGTGAAGCTCGTGTCCAGCAGAGACTAAAGAGTAGGAGGAGCTCCAGCTGCTCCAAGGAACTACAGAGACACACTCCTGCAGAAATGATCTGCAGCTTATTGAAGGTCAGGTTATTCTGCATTCAGACTAACTGCAACACCCACCCTCACTTTACACGCCACAGCTTACACTTAATGGGAACCTGTTGCACTAAGAAGCTCCAACTCCACTTCTTCAGAGGACTCGGGCATTTGTGATTGTCCCTGGAGGAAAAGTCTCTACATGAGGAAGCGGTCTGAAGATTAGGAGGAGCTGCATGGATACTAGCAAGATCGGAGCTTCTGAGGACTTTTAGTTTAGATTTCTAAAAAAACATGAAAACAGTGTCTGAGGGAAAATACAACAGAGCCAACCAAATGGTCCGGATCAGACAAGAATGAACTCAAACAGAAACATCCCTGCAGGAGAAACAAGGTCCTTCAGGAATAAATTCATAATGTGGTAGAAGTTAGTATATTCATGAAAGGTCAAATCCGGGCCAGAAATCTTCACAGACCCTTAAGTTTCTGCAAAAAGGTCTGATATTTCAGAAATAAGCAGACAATAATCAGTTGGACCATGAATTAACCCCCCAGGGTAAATCCCAGTTTAACCCTAATACCCCCCCTGTTTCATTAAAAGCCGGATTCAGGAAGATGTTCATGCTTTGGACCCTGCAGTGTGGCTGTGTCATTCATCCCAGGAGCTGCCAATAGCAGCCCTTTGTTCCACATCAAAGCAGCTGTTATTAAAAAACCTTTTTTATCTTATTGGAAACTCCCTGCGCTCGGTATTTTCCGGCCTAATTTCTCCAGCTATTTGGAATCAGATGCTTCAGAAAGCCACAGAGACGCTGGGGCCAGTCTAGTTGCTGGAACCCTCTGACAGTAATGACCTAGCTTTGTTATACAGTCATGATTTCTGTCTGTGAGACTCAGCAGCTGGAAATCAGTTATCGCTGATAGTCGAGGACACAGACGTCGGCCTGCTGTGTGGGGTCAGAGGTCATGTAGGTGTAAACAGTAAACTCCGACTGCAGGTCGCCTCCTTCCCTGTGTCTCTGCTTCTTTAGTGGCGCTGTTATGGAAGCGTTTACGCTCCAGTTGGTCCGGACAAAGCAGCTGGCTGGCTGCAGGCTTTTCCTGCTGCTGTGCAATCCAGCCCCACGAAGACCCATTACAGCTGTGAATGGCACCCATTAAAAGGACATCCACACTACTGAGGGGGCCGGGGGCCAAGCGACCCTACAGCAGGTTTGAGTGGCACCTGACAGCTTCCGAAAACAAAGCCTGAAGAAATGAGGAGCTGAGCATGAAGAAAGCAGATGTTCTGACCATCTGAATCCAGGAACAACGCTGAGCAGCAGCAGCTGTTTATGCTGTGAATCTCTTCAGGAAAACTCATCAACTTTGTTCCCATCAGCTGATAAAAACTGTGGAACCCCTCCTGGTACAGGAGATCCAGTCTGCTGGTTTATATCTGCAGCTCAATCTTCTGTCGTTGTACAGGACAACTTAAATAATTTACATGACTGCGATGTAACTAATCACACATCAAGATCAGATCCACTAGAGAAAAAAAAGGAGAATCAGTCTTTAGTTTGCATTTCTAAAACAAGTCCAATCCTGCAGATTAGCCCAGCAGGATAGAAAATAATCATAAATCTCATTACAAATTTCATTTAAAAATGCTTTTATGAAGTCAAGATCCGAGTATGTGATGTCGGGGGGGGGGGCGTTGGTCCAGTATCTTTGGACAGGTTCTGATTTGTCCAGGCTACCGCACCCTGTTGGGAGTCAGACGCCTCGGAGCTCCTCCGGTCCTTGGTCCCCATGAAGCGATCACACACTCTATCTAAAGACTCTTAAAGGAACGACTCTCAACCAGTTTCTAACTTTTAGCTCTTTTTATTCTAAGTTAAGGCAGAGGAATGATTACAGAGATCAGCGCTGAGGCTCCGTCTCGGACCGCCGCCGTCTGTTAGAGGATGACGAAGAGCCTCGATAGAAGGTCACATTTAGTTTTATATCTGGCACTCCAATGCAATGGATGTGCTCTCCCTCAGTGATTATCAGTAGACTATGTGTCACCATTGTGGTGTCTTTGTGTTAGATTGTGTAGTAGCGGGTGTCCATCCTTAATCTAATGTGCTTTAGCTTTCCAATCAAACCAGTTATACCAGCTACACCACTATCAACCCCAGTGCCCCAGCTTCAGGTCATTTATGACAACCCTTGGGCCATTTATCCTTGTAATGTGTGTCTATGAGCATTCTTATCCTATTGTAACAAAAGGGCAACATTAGAACTTATATTTTATTTCACTATTGCATAAATGGGAAAAACAGCTATAAGCATTTTAATAAAGGTTATTCCTAACAGATGTGAATTCTGAAGCGTTTCTGTTCAGTCAGATGGACTTTTTACCCCAAGGAACCCTGAATAGCTCTGACAGAGAGAGCCTTCCTGCTACATGTCCTTCAGTCTTATGGGTTTGGGTCAGAATCTGACCAATGAAGAGATCTAGTTAGACCACAGAGGACCTCCAGGTAGAAGAAAGAGGAGATCCAGGTAGACCAAGGAGGACATCACAGGTTATGGACAGAAAAGTCAGAGCATCGGCCTAAAAACAGAAACTGAACAACTAAAGAAATGAAATGACTGAAACAAGAATGTTTGGGAGCAAACTTTGGGAGCAACAACATTGATGTCCAAAAAAGCCCGACTAGAACCATCATTAACAGCTAAAGAGGAGAAATCAAGGTTTCAAGGTCCTAAAGAGCAGCGGACCTGGATGGATGTTGAGATCAAAGTGGGATTCGGGAATGAATTTTAGAGACGATGGTTGTATAGAAACAGGAAGTGAGTTAAATAGGAGGGAGGAGCAGCATGTCAGCCTCAGCCCGAAACCCTCAGCAGAATCCTGAATGTCGTAATGAGAAAACAACAAGCTCTCCACACAATGTCAACCTCCAGCCCGCAGAGACGCTAAAGCATCTAGGAGGAGGAGGCTTCGGGTTTCCAAACAATCAGCGGCGGTTTGCAGAACAATGAGCGCTTCAGAACCGGACCACAAACATTTAATGAGAAATAACAAGCAGCTCAGATTGGTTCCTGTCTGACCCGGACTATAGCAAAAGGATGGCTGTGGTTTCTAGCATCAGCTGCCTGGTGTAAACAATTTGAAAACATCATCTGGAGGCTGGAAGCTTCAGATCCACAAATGTTTAGATGTTCTACAGACGAAGGCTGAGGAATCTGCTGCAGCCCGTTAAACAATGTGAGCAGATCTCTGTTTAAACACTGAATGATTCCTTCATGCATTCACCAACACCTGTTCTGCAGAAGCTACAGCCAGTAAGGCATCTCCTGCATCTCCAGTTCATCAGGATGACCTGATGCTTTCTGCAGATCTGGGTTTGTGTTGTTGTTTCCTCCATCAGCTTGTTCATGAGAAGATAATGAAACAGAGTGGGTGTCTATGAGCAAGGATTGTTGGATGAGATCGTTGCTCATCTTCTGGTTGCTCTGTGATGCTCTACAGCAGAAGGCAACAGGAACCTTAACAACCAGACATATTTAGCCCAACAGTGAAGTGCACGAAGCTGCAAAGATCTGCAGAGAGGAGGGGAGCGTCAGTTAATGATCCATAACCTTTGAAAATGTCATATCTGATGCCTTGTTACTGTATCGATCAACAGCAGGTTGATCCATGCTGCACTGGGAGCTGCTGTTGGACTTTTAAACCAGACCGGACGGGGATGATGCGCCAGAGCTCTATTCAGGCTTCCTTCCGTCGGATTATTAGCCCAGATATCCCTCCGATCCTGGACTGAACCGATTTAGTCTCCTCTGCTCTGATTCTGCTTTGGACAGTCCAAAGGTAACCTCAGAACTGTGAGAGCCCTCCACTCCGACTCATTTACATTCACAGATGGATCCGTGGTTTCTTCCGTTCTCATGCAGCTCCCAGTGAGGAGAGGAAGCCATTAGGCTGCAGAGCTGCTTTGTCTTCCTCTCTCCCTTGGTCACATTCAGCCCTCTGATTTATTCAGGCCTCCGTCAGCCTGCAGCCTTCCTCAGACTGTCTGTAGTCTTCATCGTGACATTCAATGGACCATGAACCCAGTTCCAGGCACTTCCTGTTCCCCTCCATGAAACATTTTACATGCATTTCAGTAACATTCAGATATTACAGAAAAATCAGACATGATTAAGATAATTAATTTAAAAAGAAACAGAGATAGTTTCCTGGAGTTAAATGTTTATCATTCATGTGATAAATATTTGAGGTAAGATTGAGACAGAGCCCAGAGACCCTGGCGCTGCAGAAAACAGACAGGTTGAAGGATAACTTTGGAAGTAAAGCAGTTTGACACTGAATCTGAGAAGGAAGCAGGAGATGTTCTTAAACTGACACAGGTCTTCCTATTAAGCCTCAGCTAATGCTGGTATTTTCTGAAACAGAGTTTAAAGATAAATTGAACACATGGCTGGAAGTCCACCATTCTGAATCCTGGTGTGAGGAAAACTGGAGGATATTCTGCAGTTTGCCTGAAACGCTCTGCCTCCATGTAGACTGGACTGAAAGGAGCCTCTGACCTTCTCATAGTTCAAGACAATACAGAGGAACCAACAGGGACCAAAGTTCCTCACATGTTCCTATAGACTGCTCATATTCAGCTTTTTATAGCATATCTGACAGTAGTTTCGTCACAAAAACAGTCCATTATGAAGATAAAATTAAATAATCATGCATTTCTGGAAGTCTGTTATGTATTTTGTTTTGCTCTGTGCAGGTTTAAAATAACAGAAAAGTTCACAATAAATATGACATAATAATGATAATGCTAACTCTGTTTCCACATGAACACATTAGATGCTGCTTTCAGTTTTTTTCATCATCTGATCTGCTGCAGGATCATGACGTAATAATGTCATGAAGCTCAGCTCAGCCTCCCTGCTGATTCTGGACATAACTTAGGTCACTAGCTGTCCCGGTACCTCCAGGTTAATCTGCTGGTGCAGCAGATGCAGCTACTCATTAACCTGAAGCCACCCTATAAGAGCCTCCTGCTTAATGGAGCAGAGACACTCTCACCTGAAACAGCAGAACGGGTCACAGATGAAGATTTCATGTATCTACAGTTATCATCATCACCACCTTCTCCACCATAAAACCCCTGCAGAATCAGAGACCATCAGAAGCCAACACACCCGCCCCCCTGCTCACACCCTTAGAGCTGTGACTGCTTCCTAACTCACCACCAGCCCCCGCTCGGCCCACCCGGGAGTCTTGCTGTGGTCTGTGTGGGATAAATGAGCTTATTCATAGCGTGAAGTGCTCCATCCTGATGCTGCCTGACCCAACATAAACAAACCAGAGGTAGCTGCGCTACAGTGAGGAGACTTCTATGATCAGAACCACCCCAGAGCTGTTCAGCCTGAAACAGCACAGATATTTTATTCTAACTGACTGCTGCTTGACACCAGAACTAGGAAGACACCTGTAAACTCTGCAGTTATCATAGTTCATCCTTCTGTAATAACTGCAAGTATATTCTGACAAAAACTAATGAAAGTCACCAATGATGTTCTCCTGGCCTCAGATAATGGACTTCTGTCTGTTCTTGTCCTGTTAGATCTCACTGCTGCATTTGATCTAGTCGTTCACATTATTCCCTTAGAAAGGCTGGAACCTGCTGTAGGGATTAGAGAAACAGCACTGCGCTGGTTTAAATCTTATTTGTCTGTTATTTTATTGTTAGTGATAAATCTTCTTAATGCATTACTTGTGGAGTACCACAGGGTTCAGTGCTTGGGCCAATTCTCTTTACTATATATAAGCTTCCAATAGGTAAAATTATCAGGCAGCATGAGATAAATTTCCACTGTTATGCTGACGACATTCAGCTTTGTTTGTCCATAAATCCTGATGGGTCCAATCAGTTACACAGACTACAGGCATGTCTTGAAGACATAAAAAACTTTTCTGCTTTTAAATTCAGACATAAGTTGTCATTGTTGGACCAGAAAAAAAAAACCTGCTTAGTCAATCAATTAATGTGGATGGCATTAAATTGACCTCCGATAATAAAGTACAAAACCTTGGTGTTATTTCTGACCAGGACATGTCATTAACATCCCATATTAAACAGGTTTCTAGGATTTCCTTCTTTCACCTCCGGAACATTGCCAAAATTAGAAATATCCTGTCCAGGAGTAACGCTGAAAAACTAGTCTAAGCATTTGTTACTTCAAGGCTGGACTATTGTAATTCGTTACTATCAGGATGTCCACAACATGCAGTTAAAGCCTTCAGCTGATTCAAAATGCTGCAGCAAGAGTTCTGATGAAAATTAAAAAGAGAGATCATATTTCTCCTATTTTAGCTTCCCTTCATTGGCTCCCTGTTAAATCCAGAATAGAATTTAAAATTCTCCTCCTCACATATAAAGCCCTTAATGATCTAGCTCCATCATACATCAGAGATCTGATTGTTCCATATGTTCCTAACAGAGCACTTCGTTCTCAGACTGCAGGTTTACTGGTGGTTCCTAGAGTCTCTAGAAGCAGAATGGGAGGCAGATCCTTTAGTTATCAGGCTCCTCTCCTGTGAAACCAGCTCCCAGTTTTAGTCTATGAGGCAGACACCCTGTCTACTTTTTTATCAAACTGACAATTCAATGCAATCTGATGCCTCAGTTGGATCCTCAATTAGTTGGTTTAGCTTATTTACTTTTAGATGCGAGCGGATTGGTTCTCTGGAGGTCTCGTTGAGGTCCATCAGCAGCTATTTGTGAAGGTTCAGACCTGCAGCTTTTATCTTCTGTGAATGGACGGCCTGAGGCCTTATGATGAGCTTACCTGTCAGAACTTCAGCTTCACAACGTTTACTTCAAAGAGAGGTTTAAACTGGAAACAGTTAAACTAGAATGAGATTAACTGGATCAAACTGGGATCAGCATAGTGTTCTGGATTTCCATCAGTATGAGCAGCAGAAGCTACTCAACACTGTTGGAACAGTGTTGAAAAACAGCTTAAAATGATTAATAAATAGTTCAACAACTGTTTCAATATTCCTGGAAGGATTGGACTCTGTGACCAGCTCTTACCTCTCATATTCCAGGTTGTCATGGTCACATCTGGCGTCTTTGTGCTTCTCCCAGTCCTTCCCGTGGCGGCACGTTGTCAGGGACACGATATCCTTCCCATTGTGGATGTGATGAAGAGCGTTCCGGGTGTCTGAGCCAATGCCCGTCAGGTATCGTTTCCCCTTGAACATCAGCAGGTACTTCCTCCGCGGCGGCGTGGTATTCCTCAGCAGCCAGCCCCGCTCCCCACCCTTCTGCGGGTGATCCTTAGAGAAGAGCGGGATGGAGACATCGAAGCCGGGCCGAAAGTGTTCTGTGTTCAGGCTGGCTTTGGCTAAGATGGCCTGACCAATGTTAAAGCCCAGGTCCTCTGTGTAGTTGGGCCAGGTGCCTGAGTACAGGTTGAAGATTAGGTGGTTCCGCCCATCATTCCATGAAGGATAACTGCGGATGCGCTCGTCCATGTTGGAAACAAACTGTCCCGACAGCTGGTCACGATCCAATGTGTCTATCCCGAGCACAAACAGGCACGCCTCTCGAGGGTCTGACGTGTAGTAGTGGGACTCAGAGATGGAGGTCAGGATCTTCCTGTAGCTCTCTGACACACGGTCACCTTTTTCCGATGGATAGATGTAGACTCCAAACCCTTCGCGTCCTCTGCGCCGGCACCTGGAGAAGTCGAAGCACGTCTCCATGCGACAGCGGCTGTCCTTGTAGATGGTTGACCATGCCAGCCGGCGCTGTTGGGGTGACTCGGCTGTCCCCAGGTCAGTTTGGAGTTCATCCAGATGGGCGTAGTGGGGCAGGAAGGCCCTGTCAGTCCAGTTGGGCCAGGGGTGCAGGACGTCCCCCCGGTGGCGCGTTAGCAGGCGCAGCATACGCAGCTGGACTCCTCCGCCGCAGTAGAAGAGGACGAGCCAGCAGCACGCACAAAGGCCCAGCAGAACATACTTCTTACGTGCCTGCATGGGGGCAGTCGCAGTCTCTGTGGCCCCCAGCTGAGTCTCTGTCCGGGGCCCCTCAGCTCTGCAGCCTCACAGGGGTCAACTCAGACTCTAACGAGGTCCTGGCAGAGGTCGACGTGTTAACATGACATCCTCTGAGCCAGAATGATCCAATCCAAGGTTCTGACTTTCCTAATCCTGCTTCATCTGTGGGATGGCCGTTCCCACTGCCATCCGGCCTCGCTCTGGCTGAAGAAGGCTGACTCCTTTGGCTGCCTCATGCTGTCTGCAGGCCCCCACCTGGAGAGAAGAAAGCAAACAGAATCCACATTACTGCACAGACCGAGCACTGCTGTCTGAAACTCCTCACGGCTCCACAGATTGGGTCAGAGGGGTGCAGACTGCAGCGCCAGCACATTCAAAGCTCTCAGACACACAGAGGCAGAGGGTTTCAGGTCCGGACCGCAGGAAAACCGGTACCAGAAACACTTTCATTCTATAAGTGATAGTTTCACCATCATCCAACAACATTAGCAGCTGAGAATCAGATCAGCCACTACATCTATCTCTGAAAACAAGAAGGAGCTACACAGAACATCTATCTCAGTGAGGACCTGTGAGGACCCTGTCAACTGCCATGTTTAAACAGAACCATGATTTAAAGGAGGAACACCAACCTAGGCTTTAAAGGTGGAAATTTCACAATCGCTTTGCTTTCTGATACTAAAACATTCAGCCAAATGGATCTTCAGTTTGTGTGACTAAAGTGAACAGCACAGAATAAAAGAGATGTAAATAAGCTGGAAAAGGCAGGTTGCTAGGAGATGATGTAATAAATATGCTAACTGATGTATGATGTCAACAACTATATGTTATTAAAGACTTTATTTAAAGAAAAAATACTGATAAATGAATATGAACTAGTTCATGTTCTGGGTGTGAACTTAGTTCAGACATTCTACGTGCTGAACTATGAACATGAACTAGTTCAGTTTTGATCATGTGAACTGAACTAGTTGTTGATAATGATGAAGCACATTTTAAATTAATTTTCCATAACCTCCTCAGATTACTGTGTCACCATGAGGTCATGTCCACCAACTGTCAGCGGACCAACCTGGGTCAGAACCATGACAAACAGAAACAGGGTGTATTACAAAGTCTAGCTAAAACAGCATAATTCATATAAAATAATCTCAGATATTTTAGCATTTTCATGACTATTTATATTAATAATTCATCAAAACTCTGAACTTCCAGGAGAAATAAACAGATACACCAATAATAAAGAACGTGACTACAAAATGTTTTTTTTTCAGGTCCAAAGTGGAAGCAGGAATGGAGAAAACGGCTACGAATTGACCTAAAGCCCAGTAGGGGCTAAACTGGGACCATCATACTGGGCTCCAGTTGAGCTTACCTGTTTACAGTTTAAAACCAGTCAGCGCAGCAGAAAACCCGGGTGACTGTTGGTCAGAACAGAAGAAGGTTTCTGTGCTACATTCACAGACTTTCAACGGTTCTTCAGCCTCATATTTACACAGACTTTGCCCCATTAACTGCCCAGCATGTGTGTGTGTGTATGTGTGTGTGTGTTATAAACCCAGCTCTCCTCCTGCCAGCAGCCATACAAAGGCAGCTTTCAGGCCTCACCTCCACAATTCCTCCTCACTCTTACCTGCATGCTGGCAGCTCCACCGGGTCGATCAGAGCCAACAAGGAACACTCAGAGGTCTGAACCATTTCCACTGACCAACATTGTGCAGATGTCTGATCTAGCTTCATACTGGAGTTCTGTTTAACAGAGGTTAAACAGAACCAGAAAGTCTGATATGTAAAGCAACAACAGGTTTCCTCAAACCATTCAAATCCACCAGAACATTCTGATTCAGTCACTGGCTTTCAGTTCTAGCGGTTCTACAGGACAAAAACTGATCTGGGTTTTACCAGGTTCTACACTGATTTCAGTTAGACAGAACATATTCCACAGATTTATCGTTATTCATTCAACAAAGATGAAGCCAAAATGAAAAAGAAGTCGTCCCCCTGATCCAGCAGCCCGTAGAACCTCCTTCAGCAGCAGTAACTCTCAGCAGTGGTTTCTCTCTAACTTTATCAGAGTTTAACGTTGTTGTGGAGGCACTTTGGTCCACTCTTCTTCTAATGTTGCTACAGCTCTGCTCAGTTTCCTGAAGGTCAGCCTTTCAATCAGGTTAAGGTTTGGACTTTGACTAGGCCATTTAAACAGCTTGATTTATTTCTTTTTCAGTCGTTCTGTTGTAGATCTGCTACTGTGTTTCGGATCATTGTTCTGTAGACAATCTAGTTTGGACCAAGCTTCTGTTGTGTGGTAACTGTAAGGTGCCCAGATCCTGTGGCTGCAAAACAAGCCCACATCATCACCCCTCTCCCACCATGCTTGACAGTTGGTTTGAGGTGTTTTTATTGATCTCCTGTTTGGTTTTCTCTAAGCATGGTTCTGCCCATCATGGTCAAACATTGATATCTTGGTCTCATCGGTCCAGAGAACTTTGTTCCAGAGGTCATGTCCTTCATTCAGATGCAGCTTTATAACCTAAGTCCTGCTGCCATCTTGTTTTTAGAGATGAGAGAAGAGGCTTTCTTCTTCAACCCTTCCAAGCAGCCACTAGTTCAGTGTTTTTCTACCTGTCCTGTCATGGCCTTTAACCTTTAATGAGCTATCTGAGGCAGTCTGAGATGGAGCTCTTTGAGTTTTGGTCATTTCTCTGAGCTTCACGCTCTGACCTTATGGTAGGAAGATTCAATAAGTTTTTCGACTGGGTACAGCCCTTCCCAGGTTGATGGACAGCAGCAGTTGCTTCTCAAAGATCATTGCCTTTGTCTTTCCAGCTTGGCATCGTGTTAACGCACACCGAAATGCTGCAGAGCAGCAAACTGACTAGACTCCTAATTCTATAGAGATTCTCACACTGATGATGATTAGTTTATCCATGATCTGTATCTCGTTCCTGATAATGAGCCTCTAAAACCCGCTGAAAGCAGCACGACGGACGTAGTTTCCACTCTCAGCTTTTCCATCATGGCTTCATCTTTGTTTAATAAATTTAGCAGGACTCATGCTGAACGAAATCAGCTGCTGTCCCAGGCGGCTCTCCATCCTGTCTTCATATTTATCTCCATGAATCACAGAGATCGAGTTCATGGAAATACTCGAGTGGCAATTTGTGTCTTGCTGCTCCAAAGAGTTCTGGGACAGAGTATTCTGCTTTCATGATGGATGACCTGTTTTTTCTAAAGGAGGTTAAAAAGGAAGCAATGAAGCTCCTTCCTTCAGTAGCCAGGAACAGTCCTGATCTTTTTTTTTTCATGGAAGAACCTCCCTGAGACCGGAGAAGACTGGACCAGAACCATCCAGATTATTTCATTGAGGACCTTCCTCTGCATAATGAGGTTGAACCTTCAGCTGACGAGCAGTGTGGGAGCAAGTGAGTTCATTAGGAATGAGGAGCAGGTGAGAGAAGATATAAATCAGCATAAAAACAAAGATGTTCTAACCAACCAAAGATCCAAAGAACAGAATCAGAACCAGGGAGGTGGAGATGTAGTTTCTATTTTAAACCCACATAATATAAATTAATGGATGCCTGTGGTCGATGTTTCCAGGACCCCTCATCTCCAAGGTCACGAGGACCTCTGTGGCATGATAAGTTGGGCTGATAACAGTGATGGCAGCAGAGACTCGTGCAGATGTCTGGTTTCTGTGAATATGTGAAGATCTCTGGCTGTTTTCAGGTCAGCTTGGAGTCATTTGGTGGTTTTGGTTCTTTCACAGCAGCAGCCAGTCAGAATGGAGGAGAAGAGGACACTGGGGATCTGATTTCATGCTCCTTGATAATAAATAATTCATGCTCTGCTTTAGTTAAAGCATTGATTTTCCTTTCTTTATTGCCTCAGCTGCATGTCTTCTGCAGATCTTTAGTCTGCATCAGATCTTGTAGATGAATCCTGCTGATTTCAGATTGTTGGAGCCAATATCAGCAGGAAACACCAACATTAAGAAGCTGATGTAAAAACCAGAGACACATAAGGACTATGGGAGGATCATATCTCCTTTGGCAAGGTGCAGAAGCTTCAGGTCAGCAGCAGACAGGTTCAGGGAGAGAAGATCCCAACGGCTGATTTTGTCAACTTTAAATCCAAACAGATCCACTCATTTACCTCCAATAAATTAAAAGAGCCACTCACACTCAGCGTGACCAAAATGTGGAAATGTAGAACCTGGTGAGGACCAGACCATTTCTTTTGGCGACCCAAAACACAGAAGTCCTGATTTTAAACAAGGTTTATTAAAATAAACTCATAATAAAATAAAATAATGAGGCTGATTGTTCATTGATATGTTTCAGGACTACATCCATACCTCACCTATTCTCCTCTTCCTCTCCATGGACTTTGACCACAACATGTCTTCCTCCAGTCCAGCAGGGACATATTTTTCAGTATAACACAACCTGGACAGCTCAATAAGACGTTGTCCCTAAAAGTTTGGACCAGCGGCACAAAAGCATCTGCCTGGAAGGGCAGGGACGATACCAGTGAGTGAACCCGCTATGATCCGACCCACCAGATCATCTGCTACATCACAAAGATCTTTAAGCGGGTCATCAACAACACACATCTGTAACACTGTTGAAGTTAAACCCAACTGATTTGGGTTGGTGAGGTAAAGCAGAATAATGGATGTCATCCAGACCTGGAGGCTGCTCACCAACAGACACCAGGAGAAACACAATCCAGTCTCCCTGGACCAGAAGAGACATCTGACTGGGTTCTTCATGAAATGATCTAGCATGCACCCAGGTCTCATAAACTCCCACAAGAGTACACTGGTTGGACACAGATGTTCTACTCTGAATCCACAAGCAGTGTACAATGTCCTTTTAGGATGTCCTCCCTTTCTCCATCTCGGTTGGTGTCCACCCTCACACCCATGGTTTTGGTTTATCGTGTTGGGACACAGCCATGGTTACAACATGAAAGATATGGTACAAACTTTTCTGGAACTTTCAAAATAAATTGCATTTAACAGACTTCCAGCACAACTTCAGAAAGGGAAGGGGGGGGGGGGACCCCATCTTTTCAATGGTCCTTTCTCTACCACCCAGACTCCGTGCGAGGCTGGCTGGGGAGACAGCGTGCTAATGTCTCTTTGCTGGCAAACAGACATAAACTCTTCAAACTGGATCCAAGGGTGTCATAACATCACGCGATCATATGCACTGAGTTAAGTACGAGTGAATCACTGTTTGTGTACCCGGTATTCATTCATAAAAAGGGGAAATTAAGGTATAAGCATTGTTTAACTTTCTCTCTGAGGCCTGCAGAAGCAAACTGTGTTCCAGAGAATTCCCTGTAGAGACGCTGTCTCTACGAAGCCGAGTGGAGCAGTTTTCCCAGTCTGAAGGAAGGACAACAGAGACCGCATCACCGTGGTAACGTGCAGTTTGGTCGGCCGACAGAGCGGCCGCCCAGTCACTGCTCCGGAGGTTAGCTGGAAGCTAACCCTTTGTTCACAGAGCTTTCTTCAAACGTCGTCGTCGCCCGGACAACTCCTCCTCAACACGTTTCAAACGAGGTTAGGGTTTGGGCAGAGAGATTTAGGGTGAAATGATCTGAACGTTTTCATTTTCTGAAGTTTGTTTTTTTTTTTGAAACTCTGCTATCTTAGTGCTAGCAGGCTATCTACAGCACACGTGTTCAGTTTTGTGTTCTGTGTTTTTGTGTTTTTAAAGTTACGACAAACTTTATTTAAAGGGGGGATTTTAAACACAGAAGATTGATCGTAACGCGCCGTCCGCGCTTACGCATTTCAACCCTTTTATTGACGGCATTTTTAAAGGTGTGTGTTTGATTCTGGTGCTAAGCTATTAGTCTCCTTTGTTAGCTTTAACTGCTAACAGCTAAGAACACGTACTTGCTGCTAAAGAATATTCACCCAGAAAGGTTGTTAGTTTTCAATCCAGTAAATAATAGTTCCCTAAACATTATTTTACTAAACTTGATAACTAAATAAACACCATTAAGCCTCATTTCTCCAGAAAGATTTGGCTCTTTTCCAAAATATTTCCTTAAATATTTTACTATTTCCTTAATAATATTTCTTTAAAATATTATTTTAAAAATGAAGGCAGCTAAAGAGACACCGTTGAGAATTAGTCATCCAGAAAGGTTGGTTTTATTCTGAGCTTGGCTCACACCTTTCAGTTTTGTCCTAATACCATCGCCTTACTGGGCTGGTATTCACAGGACAACCCTCAAAAGCCCAAATATTATTTTGATAAAATATTAAATTTTTTAAATATTAAAATTCATTCAATTCAGTTTTTTTATTGCGCCAATTCACAACAGATGTTGTCTCAAGCACTTCACAAAAGGTCAGGTACATACATTCCAATTAGACCTAAAACCCTTGAACAGTTAAGTCAGAGTTAGTTGCTTATTCAATTGGATAAAAAATTTTTTGTCTAAGGAAACCCAGCAGATTGCATCCAGTCAGTGACTTGCAGCATTCACTCCCCCCGGATGAGCATGTAGAGACAGTGGACAGTCACTGGCGTTGATTTTGCAGCAATCCCTCATACTGAGCATGCATGTAGCGAAGGGGAGGAAAAACTCCCTTTAACAGGAGGAAACCTCCAGCAGAACCAGGCTCAGTGTGAGCAGCCATCTGCCACGACCGACTGGGGGTTAGAGAAAACAGAGCAGAGACCAAAAACACTGATCCAGGAGTACTTTCTATGGGAAGGAAAAAGTAAATTGTTAATGGATGTAGCTCCTTTAGTCGTTTCACCTAGAAAGAAAAAAAGATAAACTCTGAGCCAGTTTTCAAGTTTAGAGTCTGAAGAGAGCACATAGAGTTAGTCATAATAAAAGCTCAGTCAATCGCCATGGCTAGGAGAGAGAAAGGGTTAAACACTAAAAGACAGGGCCATGTGGATCATCGGTGGAGGGTGAGCATTAAGTTGTTGCCAGCAGAAGCTTGGAGGATTCCCCTCTCCAGAAAGGTGAGAAAAGAGAGAGAACAAAGTTAAAAGCTGAAATAACAGCAAATAATGCAAAATTGGAGAGCAGTGTGAGAATGTAGCGAAGAGGGTGAAAGTGGTCATTATGTCCTCCCGCAGCCTAAGCCTATAGCAGCATAACTACACAGAAAGTTTCAGTTTAGATTATTTAGTTAAACAGCGCTTATTTTCAACAATGTCTTTTCAAGGCACCCCACAAAGGGTCCCACTGATGGTCATTGTTATACTAAAAAACACAAGGATTGGGATACCTCTCTCTGTCAGACTGATTATAACCATTGGAAAAGAAAGGGGGTCATACAGGTAGCAGAAATGGAGGGTGTGTTTGCACCTCAACCATTACTGAGCCAGTTTAGGCTAAACTTGACTCCCCCTTACTCCATCCAACAGGGAGGAGGCTCCCTCCCTGATAAACTAAGCCACTCTAACTATAAGCTTTATCAAAAAGGAAAGTTTTAAGCCTAGCCTTAAAAGTAGACAGGGTGTCTGCCTCGCGGACTAAAACTGGGAGCTGGTTCTACAGGAGAGGAGCCTGATAACTAAAGGATCTGCCTCCCATTCTACTTCTAGAGACTCTAGGAACCACCAGTAAACCTGCAGTCTGAGAACGAAGTGCTCTGTTAGGAACATATGGAACAATCAGATCTCTGATGTATGATGGAGCTAGATCATTAAGGGCTTATATTTCTTGGATATTTCTAATTTTTTGATTGACTAAGCAGTTTCTTTTTTAAAGACTCCGGTCCAAAGACGACAGCTTCAGTCTTGTCTGAATTTAGAAGCAAAAAATTTAAAGTCATCCAAGTTTTTATGTCTTCAAGACATGCTTGTAGTCTATCTAACTGGTTGGGCTCCTCAGGATTTATGGATAAGTAAAGCTGAGTATCATCAGCGACACAGTGAAAATGTATCCTATGCTGCCTGATATTAAATATTAAATAATATTTTCAGATTCATAGTCACAACAATTGCAATAACCATGGCATATATGAAGCGCAGACTACAGACAAACGGAGCCATTTGACCCAGAAACCAGGACTGTTTGTCGGGTCCTAAATCCTTTGGTTCAATGCTCTGTAATTAGGATGGACTCAACCAAACCCTGAACCTGTGTCAGTGGTGCCACGTAAAACTGAAGCAGGTCAGCTGAGACCACTGAAACCACAAAATGCCCGTAAACCTAAATGAATAAGTGTCCTCCACCCAGACGCTCTATATGGAGCTGAAAGCTGACCAAATACACTTTAGAAAACTCATCACACTACAGAGATCTGCAAGCTCTGCTGGGTATTTGGTTCTGGTCCACAAACAAAGAGGTGAGGAGGACCATGACACCTGTGGTGATACCTCAGAAGATGCGAGAGGCTAAAGAGACTACTCTGAGGCAAAAATGGGCACAAGCTCACTTGGGTTGCTGCAGGACACGATCCAAACAAAACACCAGCAAGTCTGAATAGATCAGTGAGGTTGAAAGGTTTGGAGCAGCCTAGTCAAAGTCTAGACTTGAATCCGGTTAAGATGCTGTGGCATAACCCTAAACAGGCCATTCATTCTGGAAAACCCTGCAATGTATCTGAATTAAATAAATTCTGCAAAGCAGAGCGGGTCTAAACGACTCTACAGTGATGCTAAACTCATTACCAGTTATCTGCCAAGGGTGGAACAACCAGTAGGGGGTAATTACTTTCTCACACAGAGACAGGTTTGTTTGGCCAGATTTGTTAATAAATGAAATTATTATTTATAAACTGCGTTTTGTATCATCTTTGATAATAAAGTTTATTTAATGATCAGAAGATTAAAACAGAACAAATCTGTAAGGGTGTAAATACTTTCTCACAGTTCTGTCAGTGTGCAGGACAGCAGAATCCACACTTGCAGGACAACTGCTAAAGACATAATGATGATGATGATGCTGACAGGTCAAAGGGTGATGAAGGAGACAGTCTAAGGCTTGAAGCGTGAACAGTCACCTGTATCAAGCTGCTGGTCTTCACCTGCAGAAGGTCATGTTCCTGCAATGCACCTGCACTCAACTGTGGTTCTGCTGCTCTGATAGAACAGAATGGATGGTACCCAAGCCGTGGCCACAGAACCATCACTGAGGAAACCTGGACCTGACACCAGAATCAGTTTTTAGTTGATGGGACCGAACGCAGGCTGTAATGACATCTACCTTCCAGTAAACCAACATTGTCTGGACAATTGCCGTTGTGAGGACATCCAATGCAAATGCACAATGCAAATTGGGCTAATTCTTAGGTTTAGGGCTAATGTGTGAATTGAGTTTGGGTTCAAGTTCAGGGTTAGGTATGTACCTGTGACCTTCGGTTTAGGGTTAGGCCATAGAAAACAATAGAAAATGAATGGAAGTTAAAATGACAAAGTGCTTCAACAAAAAACAAATACATAACATAAAATTAAACAAAAGCAGATTTAAAAGCATAAGTTGTATATACAAATGTGTGTGTCCATCCAGAAGCTATAATCCACATTTGTAGTGTGTGTGTTTTTGCTGGCTGAAGCAGGCGACAGATTAGTTTAGTTCAGATGAAAACACAGACCTTGTGGTGAGGTGAGCGGCTCAGTGGAGCTAAAATTAAACCGGGACTCTGTCATTACAGCCTGACTGCTTTGACTTATTCTGAATGTTTTCACTTCAACCTCGCTGCACGGCTGCAGAACATGCTGCTGATTTATTCCTGCCAGACCTGCTCAGCAGGTCTGACAGGATTTATTATTTTAGATCTGCAGTACACATGCAGGGGGGATGGGGACGTACACTCGGTTTATTATTATTATTTAAAAAACAACAATAATCCTTCCATGATGTTTGATAGAGAATGGATCCGATTTGGACACAATGGCAAGAAGGTTATTTGGAGGAGTCTATGTGAGGATTTCAATCCTAAAACCAACTGTAAAGCATGGTGGTGGCACCATCATCCTGTGGGGCTGTTTGGCTGCCAGTGGTACTAGTGCATATCACAGAGTAGATGAAATATTGTAGCAGGGGGACTAACTCCACATTCTCCAACTTCACCTTAAACCAACAGCTTTGGACTGAGAGGGGCGGGACAATGATCCCAAACACAGATCCAAACTGGTTCTGGAATAACTTCAGTTCAGTAGCTGCTGATGTTGACATGAATATGCTATTCCTGCCATGGTGGAAGCAGGAACAGTTTCATGTCTGAAGAACATTTTACCATCTGTGGATTAACTGCTGGTTGAAACTGGGATTCTCTCCTGCACACAGAATCAAATGACCTGCTCACAGATTCTGAGGTGGTTCTCCGTGAATCCCACAACTTCAGAACCAACAGGTCCATCCTCGGGTGGATGTGGTTTTCGGTGCCAGCCTGTTGCTCTGCAGCAGATAATGAGATGTTAACAAGGAGCAGAACGTTCTGCGACACGGCCGTCCGCAGCACAATTACAGAGCTGCATGATTAATGAGGTCTGAACAACCAGCACCACCAGGTCTAATTAACCCAGCGAGGATGGGAGGAACCATCATTAGGAGGTCTGAGTGGGAACACAGCTCCATCTCTGATCTCAGGCCACATAAACACTCCTCTTAACAGCTCAGAGAGGGATGATAATCTGACCTCCGAATGTTCTCATTAAATCTGTTTGTGGGAAAATTATTTATTTTCAGTTTAAGTTTATTTGGAACAATTGTTACACGTTATCCTGATTACCTTTCAGCTTAGAGCCAGAACATCCAGGAGACAATAGACCTGGAATATCAAGAAGAGATCAATCAATCAGCCAGGGATCCAAACCGGTTCTGATCACTCACCTGTAGCTCAAACACTGGAAAATCTGTTTTTTTTTCCAGTTCATTAAAGGCATCAAAACTGTAAATTCTCACTGTTGTGCTCTATAAGCGCATCACCAGCCAGCATGTTCTAGGTTCTCAGCTCCATCCAAATCAGATAAAGGTTGGGAGCACGTTCTTTCACCCAGAACTCAGACCTTTCCAATCATCCTGGAATTCCTTGATTCCCTGCAGATGTATTTCTATTAAGGAACCTGCTGAACGTACGTTTAAACAGAGGGCTTAAATCTGGATTAACACCTGACTGGTGCATCTCTGGTATTCTATCGAACATCCAAGAGGTGATCTGACCAGGAGGTGACCCAAGAAGTTCAAGGACAAGAAATCATGACGAGCATCAAAGTGTCCACAGCTTGTAACAGGACAGACGCTCAAAATCCAACATGAGGCAAAAATCTTGGGTTTCTGACACTCGTCCAGCTTCAGTTATTCAGGACCTTAAAGATCTGGTTCGGAAGGAACAGCAGCCGGACTGAGTCGGCTCTTCTCTGATGATGCTGCTGTTGTCAGACTGTTTTGGGTTGTTTGACTCGGGAGTGAGCTGTCCTCCCCGGAGAGCATTTCCGGGCCTAATGACAGCATTTATTTCAGATCAGAAAAGCCTCGTTTGCGTTCATCACAAAACATCTGCTGGTCCATGAGTTGCAGCAGCTTCGTTTGTTCTTCTGAGCTTTGTTAAGGCTGCTTTGAACACATAACCTGCTCTGCTGAAGGTAACAGAAACTCACTGGGTTCTAATGGCTCAGCAGAACAGAAACGCCTGACCGTTTAGACTGAAAGGGGTCTTTTAACCTGGAACCAATCTTCTCTGGACCTGATGTTCCCTTCAGTCTGTTGGTAACCACAAGCCTCACTGAGCAGGACCTCTTGATTCAGGGGTTCGGCCAATAAGCTTAATTTCCATCTTTAATAATAAACTGAGTTCTGATCAGTTCTGTTTCAGTCTGAACTGACCCACCAGAGCAGGTACCTGTGGAGGACCAGCGTGCACGGCGGCCCACGGGTGCCGCTTTACCCGTGGCGTCAGGTGAGATGAATGTACTCTCAGCAGATCAACAAACCAGAACCAATCAGATCTGAAAACACATTGGACCGGATCTCAGCGGAATCTGACTTCATACAGCAGCATTTCACACAAACACCACGTGTCTTACCTGAGACTGAAAGCACACTGGTCCCGTCCGAACTGTCTGGACTTTTTGGTCCTCCTGAGACGAAACAGAGATGTGCCTGTCCAAGCCTGGGGGGTTCTGAGGTCCAGAACCCGGGGCTCAGCAGCTGAGCGGAATTAAAACTCCTCCTCTCTGACAAAACGGGCTTAATTCGAACCCTGGTCCGTCCGGTACCCTCACATCAACGTGTCTGTTCGGTCTCCGGTCGTGTGGGGTGCGTGACCGCGCGTGCTGCCTCCATAACCTGCTGACAAAGGTGCGCTGCTGAGCGCGTTCACACTGTTGTTGCTGCAGACAGAAAACAGCGATACCGAGCCGAAACCGAACAGATCACCATAGATAGGTCTGATCCGCTTGCATGATGTGGGATCTCCACAGGAGCGCGCACCTCCTCTTCCTTCTCCTTCAGCATGAGAGTCCCTCCGTGCGTGGGCCGTGCTCCATCTTCATCCTCAGCCCCCGCACTGGCCCGTCCCACCCCCCCCCGACCGCAGCTGATTGGTTCAGACGAACACGCACATCTGGATGTGACCTGCGCAACTGGACCGCGTCAGGGTTACGCGTCGCCGTGGAGGTACGCGGAGAAGCGTGACGGCTGCTCCTTTAAAGAGGAGGATTCAGGAGGAGCGCTGCAGCACACCGCGCCTTGCGGCTCAACAGCGCCCCTCTGTGGCCATGCGGCGTCAGTGACGGTTGTAACAGCTGGCGCTGCAGAAAATAAGGTTTAATTAATAATTTCTGAATATACTAAAGAAGAAACACAGTTTATGTTTCCAGATATTTTTCCAGGTTTTGGTAAATGTTCCAGTTCTGAACACCAGCTAAGGACAGACTTCAGGTTAAATGGATCGAGACAAACTTCAGCTGAAAGAACTTTATTCCAACACTTAACATGATCTGAGCTGAGGCCCAACAGTTTAGAAAATACAATCGGCAAAATGCGTTTGGTTCTGGGCAAATTATTAAAAACAAAACAAATAAATAAAAACCTATGGGATTGATCTGGACCAGGATTTATTCCTGTCAAACTGATCCAGACCTGAGGATCTGTTAAACTGGTTTGTTTTATAGTTGATGGTTTTTATTTCCAGTATGTCTCAGCCTCAGTTCTCTAAAGTTTGGGACATTTAAAATTAGACCTGCTGCTCCCCCACATTGGAAAGTCAGTTGGACCTCCCTTTGGAGGTTAACCAGAGAACCTGACCCAGACCCAGACCTCTCTGTAGGTACTATACCTCTTTTCTGACCTGGGAGCACCTTTGGAACCCCCAGGCGGAACTGGAGAGCTTTGCTGCTGAGGCAGATGACTGGGTATTCCTTCTGGATCCAACCCCTGATGAGATGGATCGACCTACAACTAAAACCAACCTTTAATACATAATAATTACAAAGTTTTGCTTTTTCATTACATTTCATGAACATTCAAATTTTCATGGTATAGAAAAAGTGAATTAAGTCTGGAAACACAAATGCGTAAAATATTGAAAGGTCAGTTTACAGACTGGTCCATGATGCGAAATCTGGATATTAAAGAGTAAAAGAGCGCCATCTGGTGGCTAAAATTAATGCAGAAGCACTTCTAGTGAAATAACAACACTGCTGCTTCATGGGCTTAAAATACCAATTTATTACTTTGCACATGAACACAAGATTTCCCTGCAGGCTAAAAAAATAACATGTCACATAATATTAATAATAATAATAATAATAATAATAATAAGTGAATGGCCTTCTGGTCTTCTATCCTAACAGAACCGCACCGCTCTGATCTAACAAACCTTCACTCAAAACTTGAACAACCCGCCCCAACAGGAACCAAAGAGGTAAAAACAAAATGAAATGCACAATACACAAAATTACAAATCCATCGAGATATAAACAGATATCAAAGTGAGAGGAATTCAAAATAATTCAAGCTCTCCTGTTAAAATGGGCCACAAACAATCCAGGAGCTTGTTTAAAAAGGTTAAAAACCGGTCCCGCTGCGGTGTCGGTGCCCCTGGCCTCCAACCATCAAAAAGAGGAGGGCTCGTAGTCACCATGGAAACGGGAGTTGTGGCCATGGGCTCAAACCCAGAGCAACGGTCCTGTTCTCCAGTGACCCGGCACAGAGGAGAGGGTCGGCTCTTTAACGGGTCCACGTTTGATCAAAGTACCTCGTTTGGATTAGAACACATCGCAAAGAACCGCCCCACTCCCATGATTCACAGAGGAGCCTTAAAAACAGCGAGACAGGACAGATATTGCTAGACTATAAACAGTCCCACTAAACTGATAAACATTTACCCCAAACTTTAGATCTTTTCTTATAATAAATATGATTCAAAAAGATTTTAATAGTTTTTTTTTTTAAAGGACGATACTCCAGCATGCAGGCGAGCAAATCTACATCTGTTAAAGGAAACTGTCTAAGCCTACAAAACTATTCCACCAAATGCACATTCCCACTGATTGATACGAGCAAAGAAAACAAACCGAAAGCTTTAAAAATCAAAGTACAGTCACAGAAAACAGACGGACGAGCGCGATGAGGAGGTTCATTATCATATTGCTCTGGGAGTGATCCATCAATCCGCCCCTCGCTGCGTTTCTCCCCCACCAGCGGCGCTTCACGCCAGCGTGCACGCCGTCAGCAGGAAGGTGCTCAAACTCATTCATAGTAAACCTGCAGCTTTATGGGCGGTTTATTACAAAAGGGTTTCCACTGAGCGCCCCCACCTGGATGAGGCGTGCACACCGACCCATCTGCCTCTAATCCCGCAGCATTCAGTCACACCATCAGGGGGCTCCACTGTCTTTAATGCAGTGCTCAATTAGTCCAGTGTTTTAAAATAAAAATGATGAAGCAAACACTGTTAAACAGACTTTATGATGGACTTACTTCAAATACAAACACAGTAAAACTGTTTAAAATCCCTCCTCCGGTCCTGATTGTCTCCATCATTCCGATCGGGAGCTGCTACACTGAACCAATCTGTTGAGAGGAAGCATGAACCCGTCCATCCTCCTCCTCCTCCTCCTCATCACCGTTACCCAGAATGCTACAAATAAAGATTAAACCCGCCGCGAGCTGTCCGCTCCTGAAGGAACTACAGAGTGGCTCTGCTGCCAGCCGCAAAATGTCATCACAACAATAACATCGACAACAATCAACAACAACAACAACATCGAGGGTAAACTACAAGTTCTAAACAACAGCTTTAAGATAACCACCAAACGGCTTATATTAAACTTTTACAAATCTGCTTTGTTGTATGTAGAAATGCATAAAGAGACTGATAAGAGTGCCCTCGGTTCGCCCCGGGTCAGTGCAATGAGGAGGCCGTTAATAAACCAAGCCAAAAACCAGTCCTACAGCGCCACCTTCAGGTCCAACTGCACGCTTACCCCCCCCACCCCCTGCTACACATCAGATCACCTTCATGTGCCGACCCGAACTGGACCCCTACGGATACCCTCTGCTGCCTGCAGGAGGCGCCACTCTGCAGGTGTAAATATATGCTTATATGTCCTGTACGTGTTAATATAAAAACAACTCATCTGAGGCATTTACAGCAGTTATCTCCTTATTTCCCTTTACAGTTCAGTGGTCTGCCATCAAACACACACTCATACAGCAGTAACACACACACTTACACACACAGATGAGGGGAAAGCATGGACACACAGGTCACCTCGCTTGTAAAAGACTGAAAAGGAGAAAAAGTTTCAACACACACTCATAAAAAGGAAAAAATATAATATATATAATATTTCATTCTGAAAAGGTCGAGCCCCTTCGCCTCCCTCCCCACCACCCACCAAACCCCAGACCTTGTGACAGATTTGGCCCCGAGGGGCTTTGAGGTAAAGTAGATCAGAGTCCTGCTTAGCTGGGAGAGCCGCGGAGGCGACGGGTGGCGCTCCGCGGCTCCAAGTTTCTTAGAAACACACGAGTGCAGACATTCATAGAGGAAAAAACAAAAACAAACTCAAAACAATGGCTCGACTTGTCGTTTGTGTGTGTGGGGTTTGTTTTTGTTTTTTCAGTTGTGCATTGGGGCCCCTGAGGGCCCGCAGTGCTAGATTGCTGGTTGAGAAAAGGCGGCTTGGGCTGGAACGCCGGTTGGAAAGCGTTCCGTGAACCTGCTGGAGATCAGCAGCCGAGCCGCTTTGGTGCAGAGTCAGAAAATAAAGAGCGAAGAAGAAGAGAAACAAGGACAGAGAGATGAGGAAGAGAGGAGATTAAAATAAGATCCACAGGAAGAGAGGAGACGCTCAGGCAAAGTACATGGTGTGCTGGGTGTCATAGTGGATCTGGACGGCCTTCGCCAGCGCCTGGGGGTCCCGGCCGTTACTCTGACCCGAGACGTGGCTGCCTTCAGCGCTGCAACGACACAGGAAGAGGTGATGTCAGAGGAAATTAAGTCATCACAACAGGAAGGACAGCAGCAGAAAAAAATCGTTATCTAAAAGCATCACAAAGATCAGCAAAGTATTCACACTCCTTAAACTTATCCACATTCAGTCCTGTTCCAAACAAACGATGCGACAGACCAGCAGGAAGCAGGTCCTAACTGTGGAGCGGAAGGAACATGATGCTCTCTCCACTTCTCTGCACTCTCCATGAGCTCCACCTAGAGAAGGTCACCTAATGTGACCTTCTCTAAACTTCTGAATGCTCATGTCCAACTGTTCAGTGTTTCAACCTGCTGTTCTCTAACGAAGGGCGGGAAAATTCCCAGCAGACGTTTGATCCATGAATCGACTAATACATTTCCAAGTCTCCAACCTAAACCTGACCAAACATGTTTTGGATCAATAGCAACAGGTCCAACTGAACCTGTAAAATATTGTCAGATCCTCCTGTGATTAAACATAATTCAACATGCAGGTTTAAATCTGAAAGCAACCCCCTGGGGTGGATGCTGTCCGTTCTGATGTTTCGGAGATAAACTGGGCCTCGGGTAGTGGGCCTGCCTTACCTGTCGTGGTCTTTGTCCACCAGGTGGTAGCGTGCTCTGAAAGCCACCAGCCTGGCGTAGTAGGCCGGAGCTGGGATGGAAACGGAGCGCGTGCAGCGGACGTAGGTGTGGCACAGCTGGTAGGTGAGGAGCTGCAGTTCGTCGGCCGAGAAGCAGTTGTCGTCCCACAGGACGTGGTAGTGGGACGGACGACTGGTTCCCTGAGGGAGAGGGATGAACGTATGGTTATTGATGCGGCAGCTTCAATCTGCATCCTTTCTGACATCTTCAGCTCAGATCATGTCATCCATGTGAGGATGTTTGATCTCCCACCTGAATTCCAGCGTGGCTGCACAGATAGAAGTCGAACTCAGATGGATGTGTGATGGTGCTGTCCACTGTGGTCCCAGCCGGAACATTCCCACTCTTCCCAACCTGTGGACCAATCACATCGCAGTGAGACTCACTGCACAGAACAAACCACAGGACACAGAACGAGTCACACTGACCCTCTCGGCTTTGTCTGAGCAGAACAGGCGAGTGTGGTGACGCTTCTGGACCACGATGTAAGTGATTCCAGGCCTGTAATCCTCCTCCAGACTGATGCACGCCTTCCTGATGGCGATCAGCTCTGGCCACGCCACCTGGAACACAAACACTCCAACTTAAACCAGTCCTGCTGCTGTGACATGATGAGCACCGCTCCGTGGAACGTGGACTCCGCTCCCACCTGCTTCATCTGTCCCTCGGATACACCGCCGCGGTAATAGATGATCCGTGTGGGCTTGAAGCGGGTCGACTTGTAGAACTGGATGAGTAGCTCCCGCACCATGTTGGTCAGATCTTGGATTACTTCCTGACTGAAGAGCTGCTCCTGATGAAGAAGCACAGGTCTTATCAACGGTCCTGACTGGATTCTTGATAGGAATTCTGGGATTCGGCAGGATTTAAGCTACCTGGGAGATGTCTTGTCGGGATGTCTGGACCCGAACAGTCGCACAGTATCGACTGGGGTGACCGTCCATGCTTCCCACCACCGCTGCAATGGACGGCTTCTTTCCATCACCTGCTGGAGGATGAGTGACGTCAGCGCCGAGGAAGATGACGGGCTGCTGGAACACAGAGGGCCTGGACGGAAAGCAGGATGAAGGGCAGATCGGTTTATTAGGAACAGCTTGAGTGATCTCTCTGAGAAATAAGCTCTACAGCTGGGAATCTCCTCATGAGATCAGAGGAAAACACTCCTTCAAACTAAATTCCTGCACATATTCCTCAACTCACTCCTTGTTATTCCTGCCACTCAGACATTCCTGGTGCAGAGCAACATCTCTCCAGGCTTTCAGAAGATATTTTAGTCTTACTTTGGACTCTGGCAGACTTTCACACGCTACTGACCTCTGATGAGGAACCAGGACGTTGTTGATGCCTCCCAGCTTGGCGTTGATCTTCAGGCAGAGGTTAGACAGTGTCTGAGGGGACGTCTTCACCACGTTCTTCACTTGGACGCACTGCGTGGCCATGCCAAGAAGAGTGTCTCCCACCCGTTTCACTTCAGCTGCAGAAACACATCATCATTACAACAGCGCACCGTGTTATCGTACGTCTTCAGGAGAAAGACAAGATTTCCGGTTCCTACCGTAGACTGGTGTCTTTCCAGGTAGAATGACAACGATCAGCTGCAGACCTACGTAGGACATCTTGAGGTGTTTGAACATGGGCTCCACGCTGTCAGCTCCCTGGGCATATTTACAGAAGCACGGCTGGCCCTGGATGGGCATCCCGGCATCTTTTGAAATCTTCCTCAGCTGGTCAGTGAAGCTCCTGTTGCAACAGTTACAGGTTTTTTCAGCACCTGGCAAAGATGTATGCACCTAAAACTTTTACACGTTGTCCCAAACCTTGATGGAAACACCAACACAGAGCAGTAGATGACTGAAGTGGACGGAAACGTATTCATTACTTTTTTTACTAAGGAAATGTTAAAAAGGTTTGGTGTGTGTTTGTGTTCAACCCTCTTTATTCCGACACCCCTAAATAAATCCAGTGCAGCCACCTGCCTTCAGAAGTCCAGCTGTGTGTAAGAACATTAAAGAACAACTATGAAGACCAGGGAACCCAGCAGACAGGTCAGGGACAAACATTCTGGTTCGCTTTAAAGCGAGGTTAGGTTCCCACGCTTTATCCCACGCTTTCAACATCTCCCAGAGCTCTGTTCAATCCATCATCTCAACATGGAGAGGCGATGGACCACCTGCAGACCTACCAAGACATGGAGGTCCACCTAGACTGACAAGCTGGACAAGGAGAGCATTAATCAGAGAAGCACCCAAGAGGACCATGGTAACTCTGGAGGAGCTGCAGAGATCCAAAGCTTAAGTGGGAGAATCTGTCAACAGGAGAACTGTAAGTCATGGACTCTACAAATCTGTTTTTTATGAAAGAATTACAAGAAGAAATCCATTAGCTAAATCCTGTTTACTGTTTGCCAAAGTAGGAGAAAAATCAAACATGTGGAAGAAGGTGATCAGAGGAGACCAGAACTGAACCTTTTGTCCAACACGTAAGACACTGTGTGTGGCGGAAATCTAACTCTGCAACAGTAAAACATGGTGGTGGTAGCATCATGCTTTGGGGACAGGGAAGCTGGTTAGAGTTGATGGGAAGAAAGATGGAGTTAAATCCGGGACATTCCTGGAAGAAAACCAGTTGGAGGCTGCAGAAGACCTGAGACTGGGGTGGAGGTTCACCTTCCAGCAGTTTTCCTATCCTGCCATAGGAACAGATGTTCACAGATGTTCTCCATCCAGTCTGACCAAGCTTGAGAAGTTTTGTAAGGAAGAACAAAAGTCAGTCTGTAGATGTTCAAAGCTGATAAAGACAAACTTTAGAAGACCTGCAGCTGGGCCTGAAGCCAAAGTGGTTCTACACAGTACTGACTCAGGGCTCGGAGTATAAATGCACTCCACACTTTCAGGTTTTATTTGTAAAATGACTCAATGACGTAAGATCTCTGCGGTGCGGATAAAACTGCAGCAGGAACGTTAGGGCTGGGAGATAAAATCCTTTTTCCGATGCATCGAGATGTGAATATGTCTATGGTGAGGTCACATACACTGTGACCTCATATGAAAAGCCTTGGTCAGGAGACATGGTATGCTAACTCTGTTAAATTAAAGCACAACAAACATGAAGAACTAGTCTACACGGTTCTACCTGGAGGAGGTTAAACAGCTGATTTGACCCGATAGCTCATTAAAAAGAGGACTTGTGCTGTTAGACTTGAACAGAAACAGAAAAAACACTTTCTAACATGATCAGATTGCGGTTTGGGGCTGATGGCGACCATCTCTCCTTTGTAACGGAATAAATAGTGTTTTAGCTCCCAGCTTTTAGTATCAAACTGTCTCTCCTCCTCTTAATTTAACTGGAAGTACAGGTGGTGACTCACTTGAGCAGGTCCTCCCTGCACTGCTTCTGCGGGGCGAAGCAGGCCACGGCCCACACCTTGATCTCTATCCCGGCGTAGAACTGCTTCCCTCTCATGTCCCACACACCCTGGTTGGGCGTGGCCACGGTCTTATTCTGCGGAGAGAGTCCCTACACTCTTAGTCAACCCCCCGTTTGGATGGGCCGACACAAGAACTACAAACATGAAGCTGTTAAACCCACAGAACTGAACACTGGTAGACATCATTCAGCAGGAGCTGCTTTCAGCATCAGTCAGCTGGTTTGGAGGAGAAAAGCTCAGATTTTACAGCCACCTTATCAGAAGGTCAGACCCCATAAAGCAGTGCAGAGAACATCAGCTCAGAGTTCAGCTGTAACTCGAAAACAAAAAAGGCTTCATTGATTTTTGGATCTTTACAGCTCATTAAGAGCTTCATTTATCCTCCAAGACCAGACTCCACACTGAGCAGCTCCTGCATCACTTTGCAGGATGATTGTCTCCGTGAGGATCAGAAATATTACAGAAACATTAGGGTATCCTCAGAAAACACACTGGAGCTTTTCCCATCCCAAAGAGCCCCAACAAGTGTTTAACGTGCTCCATCAGCCCCCAATCAAGCAACATCTGTAATCAGTCCAATAAAATTAAAGGTTTTATCCACATCTACGCATGCCAGGAATGGGAAAGGCTTCCAGTTGAAAGTATTTCACTGGAAGATGGTCAGACTCCGTATCCCAGCAGGACAGGGACCAAATCAGGAGGGCAGCATGTTTTATTCTGTTAAAAACTGTTTCTCTGTGAGGGTCAAGAAAAACACAGGATTCAAGTTTTATTTATCTGGAAAACAGGAGTCCGGTGGGATTTTTAGCATTCTGCTGGAAGTCTGATCATCCTCCTGTTAGAAGCACATCCTTTCACACATTCAATCAATCCCAAACCAGCTGCAAAACTCCAATCTATGATTGGCTATAGCTCTGTGCCTCTGTAATTGGACGCTGGGCTGTTTAAATATTCTGATCTGTGATTGGATAGTCTGCAGAAAGCAACTCTTTCTGCATCATGAAGCAGATCCATAAGCAGCTGGTTTGATATGCGGAGAGGGAATCTCAGCAGCTCGTCCCGTCTTTTCTTCTCTCGCTTTAAAGCCAATATACACAAACCTAAAAAAGCCTTAAAACAGCATTTTATTTAATTACCACCAGGGGGAGACATCAGTGGTTAAAAGGTGATAATGAAGAGAAAGGGTAGATCTGCTGGTGATAGACTGTGACCCCCTGTGGTCACCAGGGAGGAAAGCTGCTGAAGACTGATGTGCTTTTCTCTCCTAAAACGTCTTTAAATGGAAGAAGTTAGCCCATAGCTTCCTGGTGGAGCGGTGCTGAACATTTGAGCAGACTCTCCTCACAGACTCATTCCCTTGAACTTTATGCCTCACTGCTCTGCAAAATGTTCAAATCCCTCTAAACTCTGAAGAGTCACACGCTTTAAAATGAAGGTCCTGTATACAACAGATAATATACAGGGGTTGGACAATGAAACTGAAACACCTGTCATTTTAGTGTGGGAGGTTTCATGGCTAAATTGGACCAGCCTGGTAGCCAGTCTTCATTGATTCCACATTGCACCAGTAAGAGCAGAGTGTGAAGGTTCAATTAGCAGGGTAAGAGCACAGTTTTGCTCAAAATATTGAAATGCACACAACATTATGGGTGACATACCAGAGTTTAAAAGAGGACAAATTGTTGGTGCACGTCTTGCTGGTGCATCTGTGACCAAGACAGCAAGTCTTTGTGATGTATCAAGAGCCACGATATCCAGGGTAATGTCAGCATACCACCAAGAAGGACCAACCACATCCAACAGGATTAACTGTGGATGCAAGAGGAAGCTCTCTGGAAGGGATGTTAAGGTGCTAACCTGGATTGTATCCAAAAACATAAAACCACGGCTGTCCAAATCACGGCAGAATTAAATGTGCACCTCAACTCTCCTGTTTCCACCAGAACTGTCCGTTGGGAGCTCCACAGGGTCAATATACACGGCCGGGCTGCTATAGCCAAACCTTTGGTCACTCATGCCAATGCCAAACGTCGGTTACAATGGTGGAAGGAGCGCAAAATCTTGGGCTGTGGACAATGTGAAACATGTATTGTTCTCTGATGAGTCCACCTTTACTGTTTTCCCCACATCCGGGAGAGTTACGGTGTGGAGAAGCCCCAAAGAAGCGTACCACCCAGACTGTTGCATGCCCAGAGTGAAGCATGGGGGTGGATCAGTGATGGTTTGGGCTGCCATATCATGGCATTCCCTTGGCCCAATACTTGTGCTAGATGGGTGCGTCACTGCCAAGGACTACCGAACCATTCTTGAGGACCATGTGCATCCAATGGTTCAAACATTGTATCTTGAAGGTGGTGCCGTGTATCAGGATGACAATGCACCAATACACACAGCAAGACTGTGAAAGATTGGTTTGATGAACATGAAAGTGAAGTTGAACATCTCCCATGGCCTGCACAGTCACCAGATCTAAATATTATTGAGCCACTTTGGGGTGTTTTGGAGGAGCGAGTCAGGAAACGTTTTTCTTCACCAGTATCACGTAGTGACCTGGCCACTATCCTGCAAGAAGAATGGCTTAAAATCCCTCTGACCACTGTGCAGGACTTGTATATGTCATTCCCAAGACGAATTGACGCTGTATTGGCCGCAAAAGGAGGCCCTACACCATACTAATAAATTATTGTGGTCTAAAACCAGGTGTTTCAGTTTTATTGTCCAACCCCTGTATATAAAACTTAATTTAATTTGTAGTTGCTGAGCTAAAATGATCTGTGCAGTGATTCATCGTACATTGGAGTAAAAGGCTCAGGAGGACATCCGCTGACTGGTTTAGTGAATGCATGAAAAATGACCCTGTGTCACTAAGCTTGTGAAGGTGTAGCTCAGTCAGCAGGTCCAGAGTTAGAAGACCCTCCAGAATCATCGCTTCAGTCTGCAGGATTGTGCACTTCCTGTGGTGACGCCAGGAAACATATTGGTGGAGAAAACTGACTGTGTGCAAACATTGTTCAACAGATGCGGCACATTTCAGAAGCAACACGCCCGATATGTTGGTTCATCTGCAGAAACCTCATTTTGTCAACAGTGAGAGCCATAAAACAAATATCTATTGGTTGATTTTGCAGTTCATCCTGCAAGCATGAAGATGGATTCTAACACCACATCTCTCATCTTTTAGGTAAAACTCTTCTGACGGGGAAGACTATTTGATGCTCTAAGAAACCAATCAGAAACATCTTCCCATTTAGCCAGCTTCAACCTGATGACCACCTGCCTCCTCCTGTCAGGGTGAAAACACTGTAATGGTGGCGGATCCTGGTTAATCCTGGATGGATCCGTCTCTTCTCCGACGGGAGTTAAAACGCTTCAAAAGCAAGAACCACAGTCACCTCTGTGTTTATTTAGTGAAAAATGTTTTTTCTGATATGACACCAGTGATCAGTTTATGTTGAAGTAGGACATTTCAGATAAAAACACAGCTGCTTTACCTGCTGTAAATCCAGCTAAATGTGGCGTTGCAGATCTGCCTGCATCATGACACAGAACTGAAAGCTCTGAGAGACGCTACAGACCCGAGACTGCTGAGGTTCTCCTCGCGACAAGAACTCAGGGAAAATTCCAGGTTTCACAGAATGAAGGCTGCATCAAGGCGCCTCTTCAATTCAAGTTACAAATGTCAAGTCAGAAATATCAGAACTTTACTACAGTCTAAAGATTTGGGTATTTGGTTAGTTTTCATTCTGAAACACTGGAACCCCCTGATGTGTGACCATTCACTCTGCCCTGCCCCCCACCCGGTGTACGCCCGGCCCAGTACTCACCCTGCCACAGTCCCTCCCTGTGTCTGTACTCACCCGGCCCCCATACTGCAGCATGGGCGCTGGGAGGACACGCCCTGTCACCTCGGTCATGTCATTGTGCACAACGATGCCGAACTCCTTCAGGTAGGGGTCGGGGCCCCCGACCATGCTGTTGCTTTTGACCTGAGGAAGAGGAAGGGCAAGAAAGGTTAAATCCACCCAACATCAGTTGGATAACATCCAGGTTCATTTTCCCCTCCAGCCTCACCAGGCGGCTGATCTCCTCCTGCCGGTCGGGGGCGGAGCGAGCTGTAGCTTTAATCATGGTGGAAGTTTGGTTGTCGGTGAGCTTCTTGATGCAGCGTTGGCCGGCCACGATGTTGCAGACCTACAGAGCAGGAAACCATGGTTTAATAACCCAGCAGGTTTCTTTGTGAGGAATTAAAGATTAAAACCATCTTCTTCTCACCTCCAGAGGAAGGTAGGTGTGCTTCTGTTCCTGTCCAACTTGCAGACAGGGTAAATGTGGATACTTGAGCTGTAGACTGTACTTCTGTTTGAAATACTGAGCTACCGTACACTCCATGGCCTGGCCGTTCTCCAGCTGTAAGGGGAACCTGGGAATGAAGAGCGACGTCTCGGTGAGTAGTTGAAATAAAAAGCATGCGAACAGATGACGGATGCAGCAGCAGAGCTTACGTTTGGTGGCTGGCGGGTCGGCGCGTCACGTTGCACACACGGTACTTCCTCTTCATCTGACCACAGTGTGTGACCTCCACCTTCAAACCTGCACAAAGACAAGAGATCAGAGAGCAGAAACCTCCAAACCTCACTCTGAGATCTCAGATATCTAGATGCATTTAATTTGAAATAATGAGCAGCTCCTGGCTGTAGCAGCCCGGTTCTGTTACAGTTAAGCTGTAAATCTGAGGCTGTGTTTGTCTCAGAATACAGAACTCCAGTTGGCATCAGAAAACAAGCTCAACTGGCCAGTTGTTGTCAGGCAAACTTACTTAATAAAAATACTGAAACTTTCATTTCATTTTATGCATCTGGACACGTCTCTAAACATGTCTGCATCGGGTTTCATGAGTTACAAACTGTAAATTAAAAAGTTAGAGCTGCAACTTTAAACCTCATGTCATCCTCTGTACTGGAGACTGAAGTCAGGGTTAGCCAGGAACCACCAACCTTCTGAGTTGGAGCTTCAACCTGCTGGTGTGTTTTGAGTTTCCTGGCTTTTAATTTCATGTACAGATCAAAAAAAAACCCATAAGCTTCATATTTAACGTTTATCAAACAGAAGCAGCAGCAATACGATGATCTGTAGTGTCAATGACCTTTAACCTGCTACCTGAGGTCTGTAGTTTGAGATGGAGCTTCTGAGTTTTTGGTCATTTCTTTGAGCCTCACGCTCTGACCTTGGACTGAATCTGCTGAGACGTCCGCTTCTAGGAAGATTGGCAGCTGTCTGAGATATTTTCCTCTTGGGAATATTCTCTCTCTCTGGACTGGAAGGATGGACTTCAGATAGTTTGGAGATGACCTAATAACCCCTCCCAGGCAACAATTGCTGCTCTAAGGTCACTGCTGATGTCTTTCCATCTAGGCATTGTGTTAACCCACGCCTGTATGCTACAGAGCAACCAACAGTCCTGCTTTTACAGGGGTTCTCACACTGATGACCAGGTTATAAATCCACCTGATCAGCAGATCCCTACTCGGCTCTGATGTGACAATCAAATATCACAGCTACATCAAGGCAGGGAACCAAATATATTTTCTGGGGATCTTTTTTAAACACTGAAAGGTCTCACAAGCATACTTTTACATTCATAGCAGATCCAGCTTTACAGACCTTGTTAAGTTGCTCTCAAACATTAGTTTCGTAGCCTAGCTAGCATGTGGCATCCTTCAGCGTTTTGTATTTTCTGTCCGTTTGACTCACAGCTCACACCTCCAAACAACGCTCTGTGATAGCCTTGTCAGCTAAAGAGGTTAGCATGTGTTTTATTTCCTGGCTGTTATCTCCATGTTAGCAGATGTTAAAACATCCAGCTGCAGCTTAGGGAGGGGAGGGGCAAATGTTTCTGTTATTGCAGCACTGCTGCAGGAAGAGATGCGACAGTTTGGGCAAATAGAAACGGCTCAGTTGGTTTCCTTTTTGATGCAAATGAGTATCTTTGAATAATCTATGTCTCTTGTATCGATTAAATCGATATTTTGATAAGTTTGAGAATCCTAGTCTGTACATGTTCCAATAAAAACAAGCCAGAACTCTGTGTGTTTGGTGTGTGTGTGTTCACCTCTTATTTCCTTTGTGAATTTGACCCTCTGTGAGTCCGTCAGCGGTTTGGTTTGTTCGTTGATGTTCTGAATGTCGAGCACCTCACACATGAACTCGATGACAGGCTGGGCGCGGTAGAAAGCGGTGGCGGACACTGTGGGGCGGAGCAGAGACGTTCCAGCACACTCAGCGGTGCAACAAACCACAACCATCGGCTTTAAACCAAGGAAATCTATGACATTTTTCACTCCCTATGTTCTCTCTAGAACAGTTTCCCCTTCCATCATTCATAAGTGAAGTTAATTAAAAAGGGAAAATAACAAGATTTACAATTTTTCAGCCTTACAGAAACCTGTACACAAATTATATATGGCCAGCCATGACCAAGGTAGTCCTTTAAACTCTCTTTTCATTGAATAAATGTAAATATTGTAGGAGAAGAAATGTTTCTTGTGTTTATCAGCAGATATCGAGGCTGAAGTGACTCCTCATCATATCTCCAGAGATCTACTCCGATCTGAACTGAGCTCCTCAAGAGAAGGTTTGTATCTTACCGTCGATGTTGAGCATCATGTTCCACATGGCAGGACGGACGGACTGATGGAAGCCGAACCACACCTCCCTGCCTCCACCCAGAGGGTGGTAGTAGCCCTCTGGTGGAGAGAAGAAGGAGCGCCCAACAGGAGTGTACCTGAGTGGGGAAATGTGGACCGTCAGCGTAGTTACAGTTATCACATCCAGGAACATCTGGACATCGCTAAGAGCTTCTTGGACAACTACTGGACTTCCAGTTAGGAACCAGAATCTGGATGGAAGGTGTGAGCTGGATAAAATGTTTCTGCTCAAACTATAGAAGAAAACTGGTCAATCTAATCCTTCAGCATGAGGTTTTCCCTCTGACGTCAACAGCAGAGGTGGAGTTAATCCAACAAAAAACACTGATTGTCAGGAAACAACATGGTGGGATCCAACAGCATGGAGTCATGGTATCAAACTGTGGCTGCAGGCTGGGTTCTGGTCTTTACTGAGAGATAATTAGTCTGAATGACTTGGAGCACCCCTCAGAGCAGACCACCAGCATCCGGTCCGACACTTTAATCCTTCAGTCAGTCTTTGGGTTTGTTCCCATCAGTCTCAGGGCCTCTTTGCGAGATGTTCTGTCAGTCCTGCACCCAAAGTCAGCTCCACCTCTGGGTGTGATCCAATCTGACACCAATGACACCTGCAGCTCCTACAGATGTCTGATGTGAGACTGAAAGCAGATAAAACTATTTCTCATCAAACCTGAAATCCAAATGTTAGCCGGGTTCTGACCAGTCCTTACTGAGCTGGTGTTCTCCTCATAATCCACAGAACAATTTACAGCCTTAATCATCAGATACTCTGGGTTGAACTTTGGCTGTTTGCACCAAACCAGATGCTACCAGACTCTTCTTTTCACCCGTTTGTCTAACTCAGAACCACAGCACAACCCAGAAAAGCAAGTAGTACCAGAATCAGCTCCATGAAATCTGGCTAAATAACTGTTTACATAAATGTTTGAGGAATCCAGGTTAAAAGCTGCTGTCAGGAGAAAAATCCAGTAAAAAAATCCCAGTTAGAGAAAGGTTTGATTCCTGAATAATATGAGAATTTGTCAGAAGAGCAGGAAACAACAACGGATGGAAAGCGTTACCTCATGGAGGGCAGGTGCCGCGTGATGACGTCCAGAGCCTGAACTGAGTCCTCGGGGACCTCGTTCAGGTGACCTGAAAGAGCTTCCAGCAGCATCTGGAGACTGACCACCGACACCCACTGCAGGGACACCTTAAACGTCTGATCCTTCCCCTCGCCTGGCAGGGTCACCTCCAAATCCACCTGAGGTTCAGCCCAAAGTGGGAGAGAGAACGGTCAGCGTCGGATATTTATCCAAAGACACAGCAGAGCAACGAAGAGATCCACACTGAGAGGCTCAGGGGTCGTTTTATAGGAGGAAGAGGAGTTCATATCTAAACATTTCACACATGTATCTCCAGATCTTATACAAAACCAGCAGGCAGAACCAAATGTTCTCCTGGTTTCTGCAGAGGTTACAGTATCATCTATCAAACAGAAAAACTAAGCAACATACTTTGTTTTATTCTGAGTTATGAGGATGACCGTTTCATCTGAAAGTCTTCATCAGCTAAAGGTGATGCTTAAGAAAACAGATGAATTCAACCATCATTCGTTCGCTGATGTGCAGATTATCCGCAGTGAAACTCCTCAGACTACAGCAGCTTTGGTTCTGTCCAAAACTGTTTTACAACATTAGACCGTCTCAACCGACTGAGGTCCAGATGTTGACCTGATCACCACTGAAGTCCAACTGCCTTTCAAAACCAAAACAAACATTTAAACCTGGAGGTTTCTGTAGCAGTGAAGTCTCTGAACATTTGGAAACAGATTTTTTATTAGAGTGAAGTATTGACAGGAAACAGTGAAGGTTCTGGTTAAAAGTTCTGGAGGAGACATGATGTAATTAAGGAACAGGAAGGAACGCCACAGATACACACCCTGTCTCTCCCGATTGGCAGTGGATGCGCTGTGTACATGTTCCTCTTCCCATCATACCCTGGCTGCCGGTCTCCAAAGATCTGCATCTTAAAGTGCCGCACCATGGTGTCCACCACCTCCCTGAAAGGCAATCAGAGCATTAATGCACAGCTGATCCGAACCCAGCAGCTCCTCTGGGACACCTCCCACAACCCACCTGTTGACCCTTCGAGGACGCTTCTCCGGCTTGATCTCGATGTCATAATGGTAGACATCAATCTTCGGAATCTGCACCTGGAAGTGGTTGGCAAGGAGCCGGATGGGTTTCCCCACCGTGCCGAGGCCGGGACGCCGCGGAGGCTGGAAGAGAGAGGTGGGGGCAGGCGGGCCTGGAGAGAAAAGAGCAGATCAGTCACCGTCCGACAGATTGTCATCAGGATATTTTCCTAAATATCTAAAAAGGAAAAAAAAAATCCTGACATGACAGAAATAATCTGGTTTTTACCCGGTTCTACAATCATTTCATATGAAGGGTAAAAAACCCTTTTATCAGACTAACAGTTCTGCCTCTTTTTGGGCTGCTGGAAACATCTAACATCAGCCAAGGTTCCTATACAAGAAGAATTTCTCCACAGCTCAGAGTTAACCAAGTGTATCTGAACCAAAGTCAGTTCTCTCAGTAATTCAGATGCAGCATCCTGGGTCATCTGAAAGATGTTCTCGGGGATCATTTATAGTGGACCACAACAGAACCCTCAGCAATACACGGCCTGCTTCAGCTTTTCACTCCTTTCATGAAAACAAACTCGGCCTCATTGTGGCGACAGAGAAATCGCTTTCACAGCTCTGACCTCTGACATGCAGGGGTCAAGGAGAGGATGGAGAAACAATGACCTCCAATTATCCATCGGCCCGCCCCCAGAGCTCCACCCAAACACACGGGTCGCCTCCACCACCCCCACAGAGAGACAAAGAGCAGCTCCACGCAGACAGACTGCAGCAGGGCCATATGGAGGGCCGCCACTCACAGGCAGGGATTACCGTTATGCTTTAAACACAGCGTGGGCATACTGCTGCTCTAAAAAGAAAGTACACCCCCAGTACAGCCCAGGGTTTTACACATTATGTACCTATGAGTGGGGTAGACTTAATTTATCACACACAACATTCCCATCATGGATTCAGGTGTAAATATAATAAAATCTGCTACGGTTGAAGAGCAGATTAGTGAGTAAATGAAACCTCAGGTCTGATGGAGGGTGTAGGTTCTTCAACCCTAGAATCACTCAGAAAGCACATCCAGAACCAAGGCTACAGAACCCTAGAGTCTCAGTAAAGCTGCACCCTCAGACACCAACAGTGATGATTAACTCGCTGCCATCAGTTTCCTGATGTGGACCACATGAAAAACACTCAACGCTCCCAGAGAAGGTCTCAGATTTCAGACCAACGCGAAAGGAAAATATCATCAGACAACCGGAGAGCAGGCGGCTAATGATGGAGGCCGCCTGATGCTTTTGTCAACTGACAGCCAGAGGAACACGGGGGTCCTGAACTCTGCAAACATGACGCTCCAGTTAGCCAGTGAAGCGCGAGAGCACAGACAATCAGGATCCTCCCCACCGTTTCCTGAGAACACGTTCCCACCCCCACCCCCGTCCAAGTGTCCTGCTCCAACGGACCCGTCCAAGCTGTAGTCCTTTTTGTTGCTCTTTGGTGACGACTTGGACCTGAAACATCTGATGATTCAGGTGACTCAGTCGTTACTGATGGCCACGCCACGCTGGAGGCTACAGAAGATGTGAATATATTATAAAATAAAGCACAACATTCAGTCAGATGCATCCAGTCCATTTTGTTCAGAACAACCAGGGACTCTTGCTCGTAGAAGGAGCCATCTCTGTGTTCAACACGAATCAAAGGGGGCGGCCTCTGATTTCATCCTTCTAACACCTACTCTGCTGTCCTGACAAATATTCCAGGAGGGTTTCAGCAACTCAGACCCGGGACATGTGACCAGAACATTTGACATGGCATCGATAGGGACAGGTTTGGATTGTTGAGCACAACGACCCAAACACTGAGCTGAATAGAGAGTAGGACCTGAGACTCGTGTATCCTTTCTGCCCCATTAGTGACCTTAACGGCCCTATTAGAGATGTTTTCACCACAACTCATAAGACCGTTACTTCAAACCATGTTTCGAAGTGAAGAAGCCTTTTGGATCAGAGGTAAAGCATCTCTAGGAAACAAGAGAAGAGGTCCAGTTGCCAGTCATGTCCTGGATGACAGAATCTCCACCAGAGTACATATGGAGGATTTTAAGGTATATCCAGGGAATTATCCTGAAAATAATAAAGGTTTTTTCTTTGGTCTATGAAGTGTTTCAAACTGAAATTTGTTGGCCTACGAGTCAAAAGAAACTCAAAAATGTTCTTTCATAATTATTTTCCATGACTCATTCAGCTCCACTTATCTGAAATCCCTTCATCACATTAGCTGGGTTTCAGCGGTACCGACACCGAACCCTCCCGTCCAAGAACAGTTTCAACATCCGACTGGGATTTACCCGACAGACAGGCTTCAATACAAATACCAAACCAGGCAGTCAGAACCCCGACTCCGACCCAAAGCTTCAGGCTGACAACCCACTGAGCACACTTCCACGCCGTCACAGACTGACATGTAGATCAATCTCCGCATGTCTGTGTCACTGAGATGGTTTCTCTCTGCTGACTGGTCTCATCTGCAGCATCTTCTCCATCTAACCATGTCCCTGGTAACCAGAGCGATCCAGCACAAAGACAGCCCGGCTTAACTCTTAGGCCCGGTGATGAGTCAGACAGAACGCAGACGCCCACACCCGCAAGTCACCGGCGGATCACCTGGTTTAATCCCGCAGAACAACGGACGGGGCAGAAGACGTACCGGGAGCAGATCAGTCACCATAACCAGGATCAGTGAGAACTTTACTTCTTCTTCTCAGACACGGCTGTTCTCTGTGGCAGGAATAAACCAATTCACTCATTCATTTATGCAACACCTGAACCCTTGAACAATATTAAGATTTTATCTGAAGCTCTGACTTCCTTCACTGCAACTTTTCACCATCTATCCTCTGGAATTATTACATAACTACCTGCCTGCAGACATCTGAGCTAATCAGTTCTCTTTAGCTCAAAGAAAAAATGGTTTCTCTATGCTCTCACCTAAAGAAAACATTTTAACCCGAACACCTGAGAACTAAATATGCTGCAGGTTCTTTAAAAGAGGCCCGAGTTGAATAGAAAATGGAGGAATCACTACATTATTCTTATTTAGGGCATCTCAGCACATGTCCTGATCCTTCATTTGATTGTTTTAAACTCAAATAAAAGTCCTGTTGCTGATTGGTGAATCTCTACTAATTAAACCGGGTCCATAAATCCATCACCAGCCACAGCGAGCTCAGACTGCAGTAGAAAGACAGCATCATACCTCAGCGTGGAGACTAACAGGAACAATTAACATCGCTGGTTTAATCCAAAAACTAAATTAAAGCTGAGGTTTGGCGTCTTAAACGGATCTCATCTAACGTGTCACAGAAAAATAATGTTTTTTATTTTTATTTTTAAAACGAAAACCAGAAGAGTGATGTCGTTTTCCTCATTTAAATCTTTGGATCATAACTGGTTAAACAGCATTTCCTGATGTCAGTGACTCTTAGAGATAATTCTAGAGTCCTACAGACTTCAAGACAATACTATCAACATTTAGGATCAGGATTTCACTGAAAACCTTCAGGACCCAAACAGAGGAGGAGTTATTTCTGCTCCTTATCTCACTGTTTACTTTATAATTCTCCAAACAGGAGCCACTGACTTCACAATGGTTCCTCAGATGGATTCATTATGTTTTTCTACAGGCCGAAGTGCTCCAGCATGAGATTTATTTCACTTGTTAAAGTTTTAAAGGTTTCAAACTGTTTGGAGGCTGAGCACAGCATGCACAAATTCACCTAAAACACACAACTCCAGGATGTGTACCCAGAAAGCTGCAGAAAGGTCACCTGACAGCCAGGAGAAAGCAAAGCTGTGAACATTTCCTCCAAAAAGCTTCTTTTTCCAAAACAACAAGGAAATTACATTGTAAAAACAGTCCAAGCTAAACACAGCTCATGCGCAACGCTGCAGAAACAACAACTTTCACACAAAACTCCATAATTAATGACGGACGGTTCCTCAGACAGGCATTAAAACCCTTACAGACAAGAAAAATACTAAATCCACTACTTTTCTACCGCCTGTGGGATCCGAGGAAATACTATGACTGATATCTGTGATCGTAAAACACACAGAGACAAACTACAACCTGGCCTCAGCCTGCCTGCAGACATGTATAAGAAACCAAAAGCTTTTCTCCACAGGAATCTGATTAAAAACGGAACAACAGAACTGAAATCATGTTTATCCCAAAGAAAGTCAACAGAACAGAACCTTTTAACACCCAACCCTTTCACTTTGTTGTTGAAAACTAAGATCTTAACTAAACTGCAGAGCTTCCACCACTGTTCAGCTGTGAGCTGATGTTTTAACAACGGTGAAATCCTCATTTTCCCACACCCTGATGAACATCTTAATTGGTTTTCCTTACAAAATGATCTGCAGTGTGTTGGGATTTTCCCAGCAGTAGTTTTAAATGAACTTGATGCAAGTCAGGTTTGAACATGCATCCTGTGCTCTGAGGCCATATCTCAGCTACTTCATGTCCCTGAAGCTTCAGACTGTAGTGATCTCCAGCTCTCCCTGTCCCTACCAGACCCCTTTGTCACATCCTCCTCACTACAACCATTGAGCTTCACCGTAGTCTTCCTCATTGCCTCCTTCAGTCAAATCTTTCAGTAACTGATTGCAGAAAAACATCACTGCCTCAGGCATAAAACCTGCAAACTTTCACTTATTTTTGATTTAAAAGGGTTGCTTTCCCCCCAAATCCTTCAGTTTAATTATCTAAATTATTACAGTTTGGGTTTTCCATACACTCTAGTCATGTTGCATTCTTAAGTTTGCAGACATTAAATTTCCTCATTTCACTTCTTGCTGAGCTTTCCGAATGTGTTGTGAGTCATCTCAGCAACACATGTTTTCACTGGTTTCTATAAAGAATTAGCAAAAAATAATCCCCTCATACTTCCTCTTTTTAAATGGTTCCATTCAGTCTGTAGGCAGCTTTTCAAATTTACGCCAGATTGTCTCCAGGAGTTGATCATATTTATCGGATTGAACGGATTTAAAAATATCCCCAACACAACGTATCCTCAACTGTGTTTATTTTTCCCAGAAACTCTCCATAAATTCAGTTTACATTCCCCATCATGGAAACATAGTTGTAGTCTATCTGACAATCTTTTCAATCATTTTTACTTTTTAAATCTAAACACAAAATATAAATCATGAATTAAAGCCACTGTCAGAGATATTTATATTTTTTTGTTTAACACTAGAAAAATAAAAAATTAGGTGCTTTATGGCTTAATTATAGTTATTTTACCAAGCTGACAGTTCTTCAAGTAGATATTGAGCCACTTTAATGTTTTTGGGACAAGACTGGAGTCCAGGATTTATTAACATGTCATGGTGTTCAGTCTGCAGTTCTGCTCTATATATATATATATAATATATAATATATATATATATATATAGTATATTATATATATATATATATATATATGTGTGTGTGTATTAAGTCATTAATATTTATTAACTCCTAATTTATCTAATGTGAATCTGCAATTTTTGGCAGTTTTGGCTTTCCATACCAACACACACCTGTGGATGGTTGTGCAACACTGCTGTCCATCAGGACCCTTCTCACCAGCACCAGCAGCAGCAGCAGCAGATCAAAATCCTCCTGGATATAACTAAAAGCACCAGATTCCCCGTTAACCTACAACGCTGAGGAATCTGTAGACATCTAGTCCGTCATTAATGGATTTTCACGCACAACAACCGCATCTGGGCGCTGTTTGTGCGTGTCCGTGCTCTCAGCGGGCTGCGTGTCTTTGTTATCATATAGGAGGAGACGTATATGATGGAGCTGGCCCGCAGATGGGATCAATAAAAGCGCCATCCATCCTCCGCTGCTGAGCGCGTGGCTGCGGCTCAAAGACAGGCGCGTGAACCGATGACAGCCCCGCAGGAAAACCGAAAATAACGAGCCGAAACCACGCACGGTGGCTCGGTTTAACACGGAGACGCGTTGGTTGTGTTTTTAAAATCAGCTTTCATTTTGTTTTTCCGCCCATCGCTGAGATCTCAGATCCAGACAGCCTGCCTCTGATGGCGATGTGGAAATTTTAGTGTTTACAGGCGGATTTCGACGACATTTTGAGAGGAAAGAATGAGTGTGTAGCTGCGAGGGAGAATAAACACCAGCGTAAACACAGCGTGAAGGAGGAAGGAAGAAGGTCCCAGTTAAATCCCCTCCGACACACACACACAATACAAGCTGCAACATCCGCGGAGACCCACTCAAAACACCCACAGACCCCCCACACAGGTGGAAATACACCCCCCACCTTCCACTAACACTCCCGGATACCACGGCCCGGCCCTCGGTGTGATCTCCGTGGAGGCCTCGCTTGATCCTCGGCCCCCAGTGAAGCGCACCGCCTCCACACACGCCTCCCGCCCTCCGCCCGCTCCTCCTCGGTATGGGACATGTCTTACCTGGTCCGAGAGCTTCCATGGCCGAGGCCTCTCTCTCCGTCTCTGTCCCGGCCTGGCGGCTCCGTACCGAGGCTGAAATTGGGGGCGGTATGTCGAAGCTGGAGGGGTCTGATTAAAGAAAACTGGAGATGGACGCTCAGCTTCGTTTCGCTGGCTGCTGCTGACCGACACACCGTTGATACTGCTGGTGATTTCGAACTGCGCATGTGCCTCTTACCAGCCCCGGAGCCGATTGTGCGCATGCGTAAAGGGGATGTAGCGCACTTTAAAAATCAAACTTGATTTTCAATTAAAAGGGATAATCATGTACAGTACAGTCATGTATTCAGTAATTAAACAAGTAAATACAAAGGCAGGTTTATTTATTTACCGCCATTCATAAACAAGGCAACGCATAGTGCTTTAGAGGACATCAAAGGAAAGACTAATAGATAATAACAAAAACTTTTACGTTTTGGCTTAAAGGAGGGCTTAATATGTCAAACACTCAAATATAGCGTAAGCAAATTCAAATAAAATAATAATTTGAAAGTTAAATCCAAATCTAATAGTCAGTCTAAAGCTTCAGTATCTCATCAGTGATCAGGCAAAGGGTTTATTAGTCAGATTCTTTGAGAACAAGTTTCTGTAAATAAAAAAGTTCTCAGTCCTAAATTAAAGGAACCAACTGTTTCTGAACATCTCAAGGTTTTTAGGCAGTTTGTTCCAGAGCTGAGGAGCCTTGTTTGGTTCTGATCCTGGGAACACTGAGAAAGCAGGTCTCTGATTATATAATGGGTATACATAGTTCATACTGGACCAGCAACTCAGAAACCTATTTTGGCCCAAGACCATTTGGTACTTTATAAACACCAACATTTTGAAATTGGTCTGTTACCAAACAGGGAGTCAGTTCAGGGATTCAGGAAGAGGTTCTGATGTGATCCATGTCCCTGGTGTTGGTCAGGACTCTGGCTGCAGCATTTTGGATGAGCTGCAGCTGCCTGACTGATTTTTTTTTTCCAAAGCCAGTATAGACACTGTTGCTGTGATCTAATCTACTTAAAATAAAAGCATACACTTGATTTTTCTGTTTCCTGTTTTGACAGGAAACCCTTTATTCTGGCAATGTTTTTAAGATAATCATAGGCTAGTTTAATAACTGACTTTATGTGGCTATTAAAATTTAGATCTGAGTCAAAAACAACACCAAGGTTTTCTTGCATGTTCTGTGGTCTTTAATCCCATTAGTCTAGTTGATACATAGCACTGATAGCAATCCTTGCATGTTTAGAACCAAACGAAAGGTTTCTGTCTTATATACTTTAAGATGGAGGAAATTCTGACCAATCCACTCATGTGTATTGTGGACAAACTGACCCAGTGACTGTATAAGGCTGTGGTTCTGCAGTAACACAGAGATATAACGTCTTGTGTTGTCAGGAGATGTGGTAATCTATGCAAGGGGAATCATTTAGATGCCAAATAAAAGTGGCCCCAGAAAGGAGCCATTGAGGAATCCAACAATTCATTTTTGCTCGCCCAGATTTATTCTTACCAAATGACCCAAAATAATCTATGTCTGCCAAATAAGCAGAATCAAAATCAGCTTTATTGGCCAAGTTTGTGCACACAAACAAGGAATTTAACTTTGGTTCCACTTTGATTTCATTGTAAAGAAATTTTATATGAATATATACATTTGGTAAGAACTAAAGTTTAGGTTTTAAAAACTGTATCCATGTACAGTATTAATGCAAAAGAAGAAGAAAATGTCAAATTAGTGCCAGAAATCATAGTGTTGATTCCACCAAATTGTTTACCCACTAAGCAAACTGCAGGGGGTCCAGCGGAGGCCTGTGGTGTCCTTCAGATGGTTCAGCACCAGATCAACTGTGTCAAACACAGCACTGAGATCCAGTAAAACCAGGACAGAAGTTCTAGACCCATCAGTATTAAGCTGTATATCATTCAGAACATTTACAATTGCAGTCTCAGTGCTGTGGTCCAAAGTCTGACAGGAAAAACCTGAAGAAATTATGGGTTTTTTTTGTCATAAAGGGGTGATTTTATTCATAAACTGCTTTTTCAGCATCTTTGCCAGAAATGGCAGATTGAATATGGGCCTGTAATGACTTATTATGGATGCATATAAATTTGGTTTCTTTAAAAGAGTTTTTGATCGCTGCAGTTTTCAGGTTGAAACTGTCCTGATTGAAGGAATACGTTTAATATCTGCAATATTTTAGGAGCAACACAGCTAGAAACTGTTTTTAACAGCCTGATGGACAAGAAGTCAAGGCAGTAAGTTGAGTTTCGGTCAAAGATCCATAATTCAGTTTGTTAAACCCATTTAGATGCTGTGATGGTTCTGGAGGAGACATCAGCAGGTTATCAGAGGCGGAGACACATCCTGCTGGTCTTGTTGGACCAGAGTTCAGGAGGGACGTGTAGGGAGAGGTTTGTCAGCCAGCCAACAGTAATAAAGTCTGAGTATCATTTGTGTTTTTATTGATAATATCAGAGAAGATATAACTGCCTCGCTCTATTTAAGTCCTGATTATAGACAGAAAGACTTTATTTATGTAGTAATAAACCTGAAGGGAACGTCTGTTTTTCTCCACAGTCATTCAGCTTTTCTGAGCTCTAACTGTAGGAGCATTCCTCCATGGTGACTTTCTGTATCCAGACAGAACCTCGGTCTTTATCAGGTCCATTTCATCCATAAGCGTCACAATATTCAGACTAAAGGTATCTACAAGGTCATTAACGGAACCTGAGGGTAGACTGGCTGATGGTGAGAAGATCTGGGAGAACATTGCAGAGATGTTATCATTAATGCAGCCTTCTGTGATGACCTCAGCTTTGGTTCTGGTTCTGATTCCAGGGATTGCTTTAAATAGAAAATAGAAATGGTCAGAAAGAGCAACATCAGCTATGTTTAGACCTCTGGAAAGAACCAGAACCAGTACATGTCCTTGGTTATGGGTTGGTTCTGTTACACGTTGTGAAACACTATAATGATGCAGTTAAAATCAAAGCAGACAAACTCTGGAGACCTTGAGATGGTTAAACATGTTCCACCATCTAAAGATCCGGCCCGAACCTCAACATGTTTTAAAGAACTAAAGTTTCCAAATGTTTTTTGCTGGACTGTAGTTCTTTATATAATAAGGCGGTAACTCTGCCCCCTTTTTATTTATTTTACACTCACTCAGTTAACACTGAGTGGAGCTGCTTCAGGTATTACTGCTGCACTGGGTTCTTTACAGAACCGGTGTTCAGTTCAGAACATAATCGAATTTGTGTGTTGAAGATAAAAAAATATCTGAAAATATAAATATTCTATCTGTATTTATAGCTTCCACAGAAGCTGCACATCAGCAACAAACAATGCACGACAAAAAAAACATAATATAAAAATATTGTGTTGAGAAAAAAACTGTTAACTGATGTATGAGTTTTAAACGCAAACAGTGACTAATATATTAATCATCGACAGATCATGAAGCTTTTGAATTCCAAACACATTACAAGTTACGTGCCACTCTTTGACACCAATAGGCTCATCTATAACCCTGATGTTTGCTCCAAAATGACTCGTCTCACATCTCTTCAGCTGCAAGCATCTCTTTTCTCCATTTTACTACTTTATAAATTTTATAGTTAGAGTGGCTTAAGTTATCCTGAGCTATCTCTGTAGTTATGCTGCTATAGGCTAAGACTGCTGGAGGACATAATGACCACTTTCTCTTTCTCTGCTACATTTCTGTCTCTCTCCTAGACACAGCTGGCTGAGCTTATGTGCTCTCTTTCATCCTCTAGACTTGAACACTCTCAGAGTTCATCTGCTTAGCCGTTTTTCTCTCCTAAATGAAGCCACTAAAGGAGCTACTACCATTAATGATTTACTTTTCTTTCCCATAGAAAGTACTCCAGGATCAGTGTTTCTGCGTTCTTTTTGTGTCTCAGTTCTCCTCTATCAAAACACAGTCAGTCATGGCAGTTGGCAGCTCACACTGAGCCTGGTTCTGCTGGAGGTTTTTTCCTGTTAAAAGGGAGTTTTCCTCTCCACCGTTGCTACATGCTCATTGAGGAGAAGTGAATGCTGATTGCTTGATGCAATCTGCTAGGTTTCCTTAGATAGAAAAACTTTTCAACCAATTTGAATAATTAGCTGAATCTGACTGCACTGTTTGATAGTTAGGATCAATTGCAATGTATGTACCTGACTTGAAATCTGTATGATTTGATTGAATCGACTTTGTAAAGTGCCTTGAGACGACATGTGTTGTGAATTGGAACTATATACATAAACTGAACTGAAGTTAATTGAATTTAACTTTAAGCAGCTTTCATTATTATGAAAGGACTCGAAGCTCAGAAATTATTTCCTGCTAGTTAGACTGTTTATGGACGCATTTGAAATGACTGTGCTTTTAACATTTATAGTAACTGTTGTGGCATACCAACAATTATGTATTAGTGTCTAATCTTATATCAAGCTTATCAACACATAGATGCAATTATAACACTAATTAGGTACAATTCGCATAATATAAAAATTAAAGTAAATGAATAATATAAACAGAAAAGTAGCATTAAAATTAAAGAATTGTTTGTCCAGTTTGCCCTATTTTGGTCTCAGGTGGTGTTAACACATTATTAATAGACTGCATGAGTAGTGAATCTGACCACTACTATAATAATCTTTCTTTCTTTCTTTCTTTCTTTCTTTCTTTCTTTCTTTCTTTCTTTCTTTCTTTCTTTCTTTCTTTCTTTCTTTCTTTCTTTCTTTCTTTCTTTCTTTCTTCTATTCGCGCTGCTGCTTGGCTTTCTCCCTCTGAGTTGTGTCGTCACAGTGGGCGGATACAAGAGTCCAGAACTGACCAATAGCAGGAGGAGAAGCGGTTGATTGACAGCCCTCTGATTAAAGCTGAGCTCCAGCTGTCACGGCGCGCCAAAGCTCAAACTGCGCTTCGAGAGAGCGGGTCAGGCGGGAGGAAGAGGAGCTGTGTGCGTCGAACCGGGACCTGAATGTGGACCTAAAGATCTAAAGAAGCTTTTTACTTGGTGGTGTCACAGTAACTGGGCTGTCGGCGTCGGTTATACTGAGCGGGTCTCGGTTGGGTTTTATTCCGAAGAGACGTCCGAACAAAGATGAGCCTCGTTGTGTCCCAGCAGCAGGTAAAGAACAGGGTTCCTATGTGTTCATACTCGGTGTTTGTGTGGTTCTGATCCGGGTTCAGGTTCTGTTTGTGTGGTTTTAGGCTGTAATCTGTGATGTTAAAATGAGCAGAGTTAGCCGCTTAGCTTCAGAGCTAAGTTAGCTTCAGGGTCGGGAGGGTTGGACTTCATAGAGGCCTGGTTTATTCATTGAGAGTCACACTATTAATGGACTTTAACTCATTTATCTACTGTTAACACGTCATATTACTTTAATATGAAGACAGGGAACAGTTAATGGACAGCAGTGTGTTCAGTTTGTGGCTGTTTACTGGAATCAAGTGAAAGTTGGAAGGGAAGCCATGATGGTTAATTGTTAGCTTTCAGGCGCCACAGCTGTAGATCTGACTGTATTTTACAGAAAACTACTGATTATCACAATCACTGGGTTTTAGAGCCAGGCCAGGAGAAACTAATCCGGGTTGAAGCAGTTGGTACTTTGCTTGTTCCACCCGATCCTGGTCTAAGCTGGTCTTCATGCATGACAGTGGTCTTCTCCTGTTCTGAACAGATACAGGTTCTAAGCAAACCTTTATCCTCTCCAGGGTGATTTAGTTCACATTTATGACACTTTAATCAGCAGCCAGGTCACTTTTTAAGGAACTGGACTGTAGTTGAAAAAATAAAATGCTTTAATTGCAAACAGTTTCTTTTAAAACCCAGGTTATGATTGATTATGTCTTTAGTCTATTTGTGAAAACACTAGAATAAGGTGATTTCAGTTCTATTTGTATTAAAGGTGCAGTGATCAGGCTGTTATTGGGCAATACAGACTTCTGTGGTTTAACCTTCAGATTCCAGTTTATTTTCAATGACCATAACCTCCCCAAACTAATCTGGGAACACCCTGTTTTAATCATCAACCATGAATTTAAAAAATATTGTCGATTCTTTCGAGTCGAGGCATCTGTACTTTCTAAAACGTGGTTCTGTGTTTATAACCCAGAAACTGGTGCTGTAGATGTGCCCCTCACTGCCAAAACCATCTGTTGTTGTATCAGGCGGACGTGCTACCAGCTGTGGCCCAGACGACACCGGAGAGTGACTCTGACAGCGGGATGGGCTCACCGGTCGAGGAGATGGCCGCCGAGGCGTTGGGTGATAAAAGAGACACGCTTGCAGGTACACAAAGGCAACAATAACACCGCCTCTGACCTGATGCGGTTTAGTTTAGTTTGAAATCTCTTCATGTAAGGGTCTGTTAGCTGTGGTCTGAACATTTCCTGCGGCAGAAAGGTGTTTGATGAAAGTACGACTGTAGAGAGGGATATTATGACGCAGTCTTGAATCTGAACATTTTCCAAATCTGGATATATATGGAAAAGTTTTACTTTCCTGATGTTAGATCTTATTCATTATCTAAAAGATACAAACCTGAAACTGAATCAAGGATATTCCAGTCCAGGTTAAAACTGATCTAAATTTGACCAGATGCCACAAAAAAACATGAGATGGTCCTTCACCACTTTATGAACGTCAACACAACGCTTCATCATATCTGGATGGAGGAAGAGCAGATAATAAAACCCAAATAGGCAAATGTTTTGTAATCTAATGTCCATATTGCCATAAACATTTTAGAATATCTAAAAATGGGTCTGAAACCCTGGCAGCAGTCAGACTGAGGATCCTCGGAGAGAGGACTTCAGACCTAGACCACATTACATTAGCAGATCATGATCTTCTAGCTGTTAATAACCTGGGTTACATCAGTGTTCCTCCTATTGTTGCATGAAATAAGGAAGCTAAAAGATGTCTCCTCTTTTTCTGAACGTCTCTGTTGCATCAAGGGCTGAGAGTCCCACCAACTGATCAAGCAGGTCATTTACGCTGTAGTACTTCAAATATTATAGCCTCAAAGCAGTACTCTGCAGCTGTGATATTGTCATGGTGACTGATTCGATCTTTCATGCCTCTCCAGTAACTATCAGGGATTACTGTGCTGGGCTTGTTGGTCTGATTGGGATGTTGATCCTACAGCTACGAGACTGTAAAATATCTTGATAACAGCAGTGAAGAGGCGTTGCATTTATCTGCGGAGATAAAGGTATATCTGTATGAGGCAGGGTACACAGAGAAAAGGCTGAAACAAGCTCCAGAGAGGACAGGTGGGTTAACTGTGGTCTAAACCTGGTTGCTGATGCTGCCAGGAGTGGAAGACCAAGGAACCTCCCAGGTTATCCCACATGGACTGCATTAGTTCTCCACCAGGCTGCATCAGCAGGGTTCTGTGGTGTTCTAAAGACCTTATTTCAGTCCCAAAGATAAACTAGAACTCAGACATTGGGGTGCAGCATAGATCAGGGGGTACCGCAGGTACTGAGACCCTTCTGGGTTGGACCCAATCGTCCTTATTTTGTCTCTGCAATCTTTCCTGTCTCCAAACTAAAAGTCCACCAGTACGACCAAACCGCATAGACAAAAACATCCAACAAAGGAGGGGCTTGATCCAGATCAGAACGTTGTACCGCTGTAATGACCGGCAGAGCGATCCAGCCTCGGTGCCTGTAATTTCACATAGTAACACCCACCGGGGGTGTTTGGCCAATAAAATAGGGACAAACTGAGCAAGAGGAAGTTTACAGTCAGCTGGTAGCGTTGGAACGCTGTGAATGGAAGGGATTTATATTCACTTCAGACCATCTGGCCGCCTTTACCATGTGATCCATGTGAAACTGGATACAGTCAGTGAGAGTTTGGATCAACCAAACTGGTTCAGATGCTGCGTCGGAGCTGGCCTCAGAGTGACCTGCTATCAGTTCAACTCTCCAGCTTCCTGCCATGTTTCTGCTGATTGAACCATCCATGTTCTCCTGAGGTCCTGCTCTGCAGCAGCAGCTTGGTTGTCATCAGCAGGAGCAGAAGCTGCACAAACACATCGAGGTCATTTTCCTCTCAACATCATCAGACCCCACCATAACGCTGCTTCCTGTTCATCTCTGATCATCACACAAAGCAGCAGCTGCAGCTCAGTAACTCTGCAGCTGTCTTGTCTCCTGCGTTTATCTCAGATGCTGGTGGTTCTATGGTAAAAATCCGATAAGGTTCTGCTTCTAATCAGCCAAGTTTGTTTTTCAGATTCAGACGACGAAGATGACATCACAGCCCACAGAAAACCTCGGCGTAACGCCATCAGAGACAGCGACAGTGAGGAAGAGGAGGCAGCTGCAGAGAACGGCGTCAACATGGCCGAGGCCCTGGTGTTACCTGCCTCCAGTGGAGAGGAAGTGGAGGCAGAGGAGGACAGGAGGAGGGATAAAGGAGTGCTGAGGAGCAGGAGGATCACCCACGCTCCTGTTGACAGCGAAGACAGTGAGCAGGAGCAAGAGAAGAGGGCAGACACGGAGGAGGAGGATGGGAAGGTGAAGAAAAGGGAGAAGAGTCAAAGAAATCGTAAGAAGAAGGGAAAAAACAGCAAAGCAGTGGAAAACCTGAAGAAGAAGAAAGATGAGAGGTTCTGTGAGGGAGATGAGGTGAGTCCTTCATCCTGAACATGTTTCAGACTTTAGATGGAAAAAGATACATTTTTTTAACTCATTTCCTCAGAATGAAGCTCTTCCTCGGATTCTGAACGACAGCGGCTGTCCTCTGGGAGATCCAGACTTGTTCGACACTGGTCTGGATGATGAAGACGAGGAGGAAGAGTCTCTGGAGGCCATCCGAGCTGCAGTCAAACAGAAAATGAAAAAACTCAAGGTAAGACCAGGAGATTTCTTCTTCCACTGCTGAAAGTAAATGTTTGTTTTCTTGAAGTGTTTTTAAAATGCTTCAGGAGGAAACATCCTTTTAAACAAGCTTCAGTCATGGAAACAGTCACTTCCTCTGAGTGACCAGTGTTTTTTGACGGCAGGATCCTCTCCTGAATGAAGAGGAGGATGAAGAGTCCCCACAGAAGCCCCAGCGTGTGGTATGTGACTCCAAAGCTCTAAAATGAAGCAACATCCTCAGAAATCCTGAAACGTTGGTCTTGTTTTAACCGTTCTACATCTGCAGGAGAGGAAAGCTGCTCGCGCCAGCAGAGACGCAATGAAGCAGCTGCACAGCGAGTCTCAGAGGCTGGTCCGAGGTCAGTTAGCATCTTTAAACTGGCTTTAGTTTGATAATAAACTGGTGAGTGGTGGTCCTGAAGGTTCAACATCTTCTCCGCCTTCCCAGAGTCCACTCTGGGTCTGCCGTACCACATCCCAGAACCCAAGACTATCGACCAGTTCTTCAAGAAGAGAGCCCGGCCCGAGGGTCCTGCCATGGCCCTGCTGAAGTAAATCCAAACACAACACTTCACACACACACACACATGTTCTCATACTGGAAATGATCCATGTGGGAAGGTCTAAGGAATTAATGGGTCATTTAAGCTGCATCTCCTCCAGAAGAACTGTGCTGCTCCTAATGTTCCTGAAGAACATAAAGGACTCAGACCTTTTAGCTCTGACAGAAGGACTGAGGCTCCTTCAAACAGGTCCTCCTGCAGGTGGAACCTTCACATTCAGTGTTTGTAATGTTCTAGCTTCCTGATGTCTCTGTGGTTTAAGCATCTCTTTAACTCACTGCACATCGCAGCTCCGATGTCCGCGCTAACATCTGGCTGCTCAGCTGTCAGCTTCCCCCTTTAAAAAGGCATCCCTGATGTAAACATCTTAACGTGATGAAGATCTGCTCAGTGTTTAAACAGCTACTGATGTTTAGGTGTCTTCATAGAAAGCATGGATCACAGACAGCTGTACTGAAACCTGAGTGGAGACTTTCAGGTTGATTTCTTGATCCACTGATCATCATTGGAGTTCAGAACAACGGTTCTCCTCGCTGATCTGGACCCAGTGAACAGATGTTGTCATGCCTGCACACAGAACAGTTCTGACTCGGTTTAAACTGTATATCTACCATCGCTTTGTCTGGAATAATATCGTATTTTATTCACTCCATGGAAATGATCTGAGGTTCCTCTTAGATCTTCCAGTTCTGCGCTCTCAGCCTCTGTGGAAAAGAGAACCTGTTGTAGCTTCTTGGTGGTTCTTCTCCTCATTTTAAAATCGTAGGGATGTGATCCTGGCTGAAACGTGGCTCTCTGTGGAGAAGGTGCAGCTACACTGACCTCAGCCAGCTGTCGGCCAATCACAGCGCCCTCTTATGGCAGGAAATTAAAAACCAGGCTTTCTAACTGCTGCTCCATGTGGGTTCAGCTCTTTTGCCCGACGGTGTTTTGGACCTCCTTGAGTCTCATGTTTTTATCAGATGTCATCAGAACCAGATCTGGCTACATGATTTCCTTTATGCTCATTTGTTCTGATTGAGTTTTTTTATTCACGGCCAGGTTCTGATGGATCCGCTTTACGACTTGCCTGTTTTAGTGAATTTTGTCTCTTAACCTGCTGATGTATAGATGTTCCTCCTGTCAGATCTTCCAGGTATTCAGAACAGATGCTGCAGACGCCGTCAGCCCCTCCTGATGTGGATCTCTCATCCAATCAGATCCAGTCTTTACCTGAGCCTGCAGCCACCTCGTCCACTCAGCAGGAGAACCTCCCTGCAGAAGCTGCAGAGGGACCAGAACCTGAGCCGGAGTCGGGCCCATTGCTGCTGCTCTCGGAAAGTCTGCAGGAGTCACTCATTGCTGATGCTGTAGAAGAACCTGTTCCTGACTGTGGAGCAGAAACCCCAGATGTCCATTCAGAACAGAACCAGGCAGCAGTTGCATCTGAAGTCCAACAAACAGAACCTCAGCCAGACCCTGTTTCAGAGTCTGCATCAGAACCTACCAAACCAAAGAAGGACAAATTAGCTCGACTGAAGGAGCTTGGATTGGACCCCCCGCCTGTTGCCAAGCTGTGTCCAGATGATGGACCATTCGTTCAGCTAGAACCTCCTCACTGTAACCCAGGTAAGTCTGTAGATTAGTCCAGGTGAGTCCACAGATTAACCTACCTGGTCAAGTCCGGATCCTTGCAAGATTCCAGAACCAATCCGTCCTGAGGTCACACACAGATCTCTACTTTGACAGGTGTGGAGGCCCTGAAGGAGCGGTACCTTCGGCATATTCACGGGCCTGTACGTCCACCAGTGGAGCGCACCATGCATCTCACCATCATCCGCAAAGACTGCGCCCCCTCTGGCCAGGAAGGGTTGCACACAGAGTCTGTTACAGTCACTGTGAAAGAGGGAGCTGAAGAGCCGGTGGCCACCAAACCAGGTCCATGAGTGCTCATCATGGTGTTGAGATGATCCAACATGTTCTGACTGATGTCTGATGGTTGTTGATGTGTTTGTCTGTAAAGGAGAGAAACTGCTGACTCTGAAGCAGAGGCTGCAGCTCGCCATGGCCCAGCGCAGAAAGGAGGAGAGGGCACGTAAGGCTGAGCTATATCGCCTCGACAACGAAGACTGCGAGGAGGAGGAAGAGGAGGAAGAAGATATGACAGATGAGTCTGAGGAAGAGGTGAAAACCTGAACGTGCTGCTGGTAATTCTCCAGGTAATTTCAGGCTCTTTATAAATGACAGGTATGTGTGTTTGTCTTCTCCGTTGCAGGGTGTGGACGACTTACTTGGAGGTGATGGAGGGGAGAAGGAGGAAGAGGAGAGCATGGCTCAGAGTGTCAGGAGCCTTTCTCCTGCTGCACAGACTCCTGACCTGGTTAACACAGACGGCACACTGATGCTGTTTCCTGGCAGTTCCTGTTCCCGTACAGGGTGAGTTTGAACTTTCCTCTGCTTCTGCTGATCCGACTCTCAGCAACCTGGATAAAGTCCCTGAAAGCTGTCCTATCTTCCAGTGATGGTGTAAGGAAGTCTGGACCTGCTGGCGCCGACATCTGCAGTAAGTCCGGTGGGTCAGGAGGACGGAAGAAATCTTAAATCTATAGAAACCTGATTTAGGTGATGCTCACATCCTTCTGTCTGTGTGGTCTCCAGAGGAGGACGATGCTCTGTCCCTGGTGAAGGACAACAGTCACAACAGCAGCTTTGAGCTGGCCGAATCCATGATCACCTCGTACCAGCCCGTTAATAACCAGCGCTCAATGGGACGAGGAGTCTCCAACTTCGCCGCCTTCCGCTCGCCTTCACCCTGCTTCTTCCGGCCCAGTATCCTCGGCTCTGCTTCCAAGGTGAAACGGACAGAACGCATTATTAAAACCAAATGACTTTAAAACTGCATTTAAGGCTCGACTTAAATGCACCCTGTTAGCAGGTCCGGGCCAGATGTCTAGGCTCTGTCCGGTTTTCCCATGAAAATCTTCTCTATGGTTTCATTTTCTTTTTTTTTTGTTCCAATCAGAGCTCTGGCAGACTCTCCGAGCCATCCCTCTGCCTCCCTGTTGAGGACTCCCAAGACCTGTATGCTCCTCCGTCCCCCGGAGCAGACTCAGGCCCCCTAGGAGGAGCAGCATCTGGGCCAGGTCTGGGAGGAGACTCCCAGGGTCGGTTTTCCCTGGAAGATGATGCCCACTCCCAGCTCCTGGATGCAGATGGCTTCCTTAATGTGGGGCAGCGTCCTGGAGCGCCGCCATCCCACAAGAGACAGCTAGTCCTGGACAGCCTAGATGAGAATGCCATGGACGCCAACATGGGGGAGCTGCTGGGGTTCTGTTCAGGGGGGTTTGGGACAGCAGAGAGCAGCACCAACCGGGTCGGGGACCTGAGGGCCTCCCATGAGGATGAGCTGCTTGGGTTGTGCTCTGGAGTGTTTCCCCAGACTCCAGCTGCGAGGGAGGAAGAGCCTGATAACACCATGGACCAGCTGCTGGGACTGTGTTCAGGGAAATTCCCCAGTCAAGGTGAGGAGCCACCAGGAGTTGCCAGGAGGAGCGGTTCTGGTTCTGTGTTCTGGCAGTGAAGATGAAATCCTGGAGTCAGATTTGACCAGGATGTTCAGTTAGAAGGCTTTTTCATTTCTGCAACATTACAGTGGATGTTGCATCTCTCTCTTTACTGGAGGTGTAATTACATTTAAGCTCCAAACTGCACCGAATCCTGTCACTTTGCTGCAGAGCAGCCTGGTGGAGATGTTCTGAGCCATCAGCAACCTGTGGAGGTGAAGTTCCTCAGCTCAGTGCAAACTAAATGCCATCCATCTGTTTCCTTTACCTGCTTCAACCATTCAGGGAAATTAAATCACCCCTGTTGGGAAATAAATTGCACCTTCACGTCTACACCAGAGGTCTCCAAGTCTAGCCCTCCAGAGCTTCTAGATGCACACCTGAATCAGATAGCTGAACTACTCATTCAGCCTGTTAACAAGCCATTTATTTGAACCAGGTGTGTAGAAGCTGGGATGCATCTAGAAGCTGCAGGATAGTAGCTCTAGAGGATGGACACCCCAGGTCTACACGCAGCACCATCTAGCATCTTCTCCACACACAGCAAGTTAGACTTCTATAAAACCATCCCAGAATTGGTTTTTAAGTGGAAAACCTTTTCTGTCCTGCTGTGTTCCCATGAAGCCTTAAAGTCCAGAGCGTATGGAAACTGAGAGTTTTCCATGTTTTGGTCAGTATGGAAAACATTTGTTTCCATTTTTTTCCAATAGAAAAAGTGTTTTTTACAAATAATTTGCTAAATGTTGTCCATTTTCAGACCTTTGTAAAAGATTTAGAGGAACAGGTGATGGTTTGTTGTGATGAGTTGGCTGTCTTACTTCAAGGAAACCTGGTATCTCAGGACAGAAAAGCTCACCATGTCAGCGTTGCTCCACCAGCCTCATCTGGTCTTGTCTTGGTGTTGTCTGGGAGCCTGCATGCTGAGATCTCATTAGGTGTCGTCCTGCTGGAGGATTTATTCAGTCAGGTTTATTTTAGGATGCCTGCATGTTTCAAGTCTGCAGAAATCTACTCTGGCTGCTGACAGTTTGGTACCTTAGCGCCACCTTGTGGAAACATTTGCAGCTTGCTTCTACCAGCTTCTGGATGAAAGAAATGTGTTAAATAACATTCATTTTAACCATTAATAAATATAAAATGCTAAACGGCAGCCATCGTTTCTCCTTCATAGCTTTAATTTTTTTTTTCCATTTATAAAAAAATATTTCAGATAAACTTTAGGAACGTTTCAGTTGATGCACGTCATTTATTTGGATTTAATTTGGTGTCTCTGCTTCTGATTCCAGATTCTGCTCACTCAACTTCAGCAGCTGCAGAAAGGTACCAAACAAAGACTGATCCTGTCCTTCCATTAGAGAAATACAGATGTTCACTTAATAACCTTCTGCTTTTCTAAAAAGGGAGGCAAAGCCAGATGATGATGAAGAGGAGGAGGAGGAGAACTGTGAGTTTCGTCTTCTGTCAGATGTAGAAAGTGAACAGGTAAGGTTTCTTCAGAGTCTGAGGCTGAACATCTGAATGTCTATCAGGCAAAATCTGAATCACATGACTGTGGGTGTACAGGAGGATGATGATGGTGAGGAGGATGAAGCAGATGTCAGTGAAGAGGAGAAAAATGATGTGGAAGAGGAGGAGCTGCAGGGTGTGTTTGCCCATCACCGATCAGACAAGAAGAAGAAGAAGAAAATGTAAATCTGGACTTTTTTTTTCCCACAGAAGCTTTTAAGATGATTCCTGATGGTACCATTAAATTTTCCACCTCAGGAGAATAAAAACATTAACCTTCAGCTTTGATGTTTGAGAGATGCTCCACAGAAACGTCTTGAACTTATGGCTTCCTCAGAGGTCCTCCTGTAATCTGGGTTTGGGTTGTGTTCACAGGGCTTTAATGGATTACGTGGAGTCGGAGGCGGAGCTGTCAGGAAGTGATGTTGACAGTGACGATGAGGAAGGGGACAGAGGGAGCGAGTACGAGGAAGAGGAGCTGCTGGAAGAACTTCCTTCAGACGAGGAGCTTCACAACCAAGTCAACAAGATCCACATGTGAGTGACGTCGAACCGTTTTCAGATGTTTGTTGGAGGGAACCTCAGGAATCAGCTTTACAGATGCAGTTTCTTCTCTCCAGGAAGCAGATCCTGGACGATGATAAGCGGCGCCTGAGGCTGTATCAGGAACAATACCTGGCCGACGGCGACCTGCACTCCGACGGACCGGGAAGAGCTCGCCGCTTCCGCTGGAAGCACATCGGTGAGCTGATTGGATGAGGACGTTAGATCCTGTTTAGAGGGTAAAACCACCACATGTTTGCAGTTCCAGGTTAATGTTTCTGATCAGCAGCCAGATGCTAACCAACAGATCACAGCTGGGTTCCAGACCAGGGGTTCTGTCAACACTGGTTTCCAATCTGGTTCTGGAAATGCTCAACAGCAGCTGGTTTGTGGATCTCTTGGTTCTAGCTGGAGTGTGTTGAAGTTCTGTCCAGACGTTTAAACTCCTAAAAATGATAAGATGTTGAACTAGATCCTGAAATGTTCTGGAAACTAGAGTTGGGATTCCAGAACAGAACTCTGGCTGCAGGAAGTAGTGTCGCCCCCTACTGGTTATAACATTTCATTTAGTTTGAATGCATTTGTTTCTGCATTGTGGAAACCATGAGGTCCTGATAACAGAACTTCTCAGATAAAACGCTTGGAAAACAAAAATAATCTTGGAATTTATTATGTGGATTTGATAAAGTGATTCTGAGGTTTTAAAGGAATCAATGTTTTTCACGTCCAAGTCTGGGATGTGAAGGACTTCCTCACATCTTCTCCGCAACAGCCAGCTGAAACGCGATGATCGGAGGAGAGATGTAAATTTATGGATCAGGAGAACAGCTTTCTGGAACTGCAGGAATGATCCAATCAGTCCATCACTTCGGTGAACTGCTCCACAATCAGAGACCTCCAGGAGAACAAAGAAGGCTGAACATGTTGCGTCACAAAGTCCTTTAAAATAATCCATAAACTTCATCTGGGTGGTACATGGTGGTAACTCCAAGCAGAGCGGGCTCCCTGGCAGAACCTTCAGGAAGAACGTATTTTCCTGGAACATTTTATGTGCTTCCATTGTCCAACATGGAAAACTGAACCTTCAGGATAAAATGGATTCCATAAATACCTGAGATGTTCAGGTTCTGAGCTATAGAGATGATCGGTCTGTAAATCTGGACTTTGGTCCAGATTCCAACATCTCTGTTCAGGATGAGGTTGGAGAGATGCTGTAAAAATCCAAATCTTTCTCTCTTAGTGGTTCTGACTAGTTGGACTTTTTTTTTTCAGCAGCCTGGTAATAAACCTGCTGACTCAGAAGTCTGTTTCCTCTTGTCCAGATGATGGGTTTGATGTGGACGGGATGGCCACAGATGGAGAAGAGGAGGGGGAGGAAGATGATGTGGACCCAGCTGAGGTGCAGAGGAGGAAGGACAGGTTGGAGCGGGAACAGTGGCTCAGAGAGCAGGTATGTTCTTCACTGACCTGCTGCAGGAAGAACTGATCCACCCTGGACTAATAACGAACTTGTTTGTTTCTCTCAGACGGAGCAGAAAGCCCAGAAAGGAGAAGATCTGGATACAGTTGATAAGATTGGAGAGGAAGATAGTCAGTTTATGAAGCTAGCCAAGAAGCTGACTGCCAGAACTCTGCAGAGGAAAGGTGGGTCAGGCCACTTCACCTGGACTTTATTCACCATGTCTCAGGTTAAATGTTCTGTTGGCTGTCTCTGTACTGTGGGTTAAACGGTTCTGGTGTGAGGATTGGTCTGAAGGTTCATCGGGTTAAATCAGAAACTAACTCTGTGAACTGTTTTAAATCAGAACCACCTGCAGCCAATCAGACGGAGCAGAAGACCTCAGCAGCTCTGAACCCCTTCCAGAAACCCTCTCAGCCTGTACAGGTGAGTCACAAACCTTCTCTGACTTCTGCATCCTGAGATGTTTTATCTGCAGGAATCTCTTCTCCAGGTTCTGGATTTTGGTCTCAGCGAAGCTTCTGTTGGATTATTTAGCAGGATTTGGTTTAATGTTGCTACTTTAACAGAAGTAGACGTTCAGATGTAAAATCCTCATTCCTTCAGTTTTTAGTATTTGTCCCTCTTTTAAAGTTTTTGGATTTCTTGGTTCTGACGTGTCCGAAGCTGCTCTGAGTTTGCCGGTTCTCTTCCAGGTGAGGAGGGGTTCTCTCCTGAGTCAGCCTCAGGCTGTCTTGCAGAAACTGGCCAACATCTCCGATGGGAATCCTCTGGCTCCCAGGAACACCAGAGGATTCCTGTTTCAGACTCTTTCCCCGGAGAAGGTCAACGCTGCATCAAACGGACCTCAGAACCAGGTGAGTCTCAGCGACATGAGCAGGTAGATGATGTCCTGTTCGCCAGATCTGATGAACAGGCTTCAGTTTAACCGCAGCTGGATGAAACTTCTCCAGTTGTTCCCAACCAACACTTCTCAGGATGGATTTTAGTTTCAAACATCTCAACTCTGAGTTTTGTGGAGGAACCAACCAGAAACTGCAGCCTCCTTATACCAGAACCTGCGGGTCTGATTTAGAACTGAATGAAACAGTCTGATATTCCTAGCAGAACTGCTAGTCATCAAAGCACATCTGTCATACCTTCACTTTCTGACCTTCATCTTCATGTTGGTCACCTGCTTCATACAGTATGTATCTGATTCCAAAATAGTGTCTGATACAGCAGGAGTTAAACGCCTCGGGTTTGGTTCTGTTCAGGACTCTCCTCAGTTGTCTTTATCACCCCTCTTGAGGTCTGAGGAGAAGCTGGTCACACTTTAGTGATCAGATGCTGGAGGGTTTAACCTTTTCTTCAGGAGTCACCGTTAAATTTACCTTCAAGCATCTAAATCGTCCTCCATTAAACTCAGGAGGACCTAAACCATCTGAGGAGAACCGGATCTCGACCTGTAAGCTGCAGAACTTCCATCTTTGGAGAGATCAGGTCTTTCCTGTCTCTAACACTAGAGGGAGCTGGTGTTCTACAGTTACAGAACCCTCCTAACAATGCTGTTTTTTCCTGCCTAAGAGGTTCTGGTTCTGAGGCAGTTCTGGTTCTTGAGTTGATTCTAATAAAAACCCAGCAAGGATCCCGTTTCTCGTCATTCCAGCAGTAATTGTGTTTCCTCAGTGAGGTTCTGTAACTGTTGGTCCTCAGGTGGTGAGGAAGAGGAGCCAGGTGGAGGTGGTGAACCCTGCAGCCAAGAGGCCGTGCAGAGGGACCCAACCTGCTGGACACACCAAGAACTCTCAGAGGAGCATCTTCAGCTTCCTGGACCACTGACGAGGAGCAGCTGCTGTTTGACCCCTGACCTCCTCAGACTGCTGCTTACTGGTGTTAATCTTCATCATCTGACCTGAACTGCTTCAGTTTGAATGTTTCATCCTGTAAATAATGCCTGATTTGAACTGTTTGTTTTTAAGTGTAAATAAAAGTGTATTTTAAGACGTCCTTGATTCGGTTTGTGACGTTGGTGAACCTGCAGCAGGCGGATTCAGCAGAAACTCATCACAGGGTCGCAGCTTAAATGGACACAAAATACAGGATCTGTTGGGTCCAACTGAGCAGAACTGTGCATTTCAGAGGAGTTGGTAACATTTCAAAAGATACATGAGCTTCGTTTCAGTTCAGAGGGTTGTTTTCAACCTTTAGGCTTCATGGTTTCTCACAGCTGGTCCCAACATTCCTGGACCTGGAATATTTCTTTAAGATCCAGGAAGAGAGGTCAGACGGTGGTTCTGATGTGTCTGTTCATGCAGAACATTCAGACATGGAGAACAGACTGAAACCTGCTCCTCTCTGTTAAGTTCTGGATTTCTCCACGTGAATCTCTTGTATTAACGTTACCAGATGGAACTGGCTGCTTCATGCAGGATGTTCATGTATTTCCTGATGTGAGCTGATGTCATAATTAATGATAATGATGTAAAGTCAGCAGCAAATGCACTCAACGGACACTTTATTAGGTACACCTGTCCAACTGCTCCTTAATGCAAAAATCAGCCAATCACATGAGAGCAACTCAATGCATTTAGGCATGTAGACATGGTCAAGACGATCTGCTGCAGTTCAAACCGAGCATCAGAATGAGGAAGAAAGGTGATTTAAGTGACTTTGAACGTGGCATGGTTGTTGGTGCCAGACGGGCTGGTCTGAGTACTTCAGAAACTGCTGATCTACTTGGATTTTCCTGCACTACCATCTCTAGTGTTTACAGAGAATGGTCCGAAAAAGAGAAAAATATCCAGTGAGCGGCAGTTCTGTGGACCTTGATGCCAGAAGAGAATGGCCAGACTGGTTTGAGCTGATAGAAAGGCAACAGTAACTCAAATAATCACTCGTTACAACCAAGGTATGCAGAAGAGCATCTCTGAACACACAACACGTCGAACCTTGAGGCGGATGGGCTACAGCAGCAGAAGACTCCACCGGGTGCCACTCCTGTCAGCTAAGAACAGGAAACTGAGGCTACAATTCGCACAGGCTCACCAAAATTGGACAATAGAAGATTGGAAAAATGTTGCCTGGTCTGATGAGTCTCGATTTCTGCTGCAACATTCGGATTGTAGGGTCAGAATGTGGCGTCAACAACATGAAAGCATGGATCCATCCTGCCTTGTATCAACGGTTCAGGCTGCTGGTGGTGGTGTAATGGTGTGGGGATTATTTTCTTGGCATACTTTGGGCCCTTTAGTACCAATTTAGCATCGTGTCAACGCCACAGCCTACCTGAGTATTGTTGCTGACCATGTCCATCTCTTTATGACCACAGTGTAACCATCTTCTGATGGTTACTTCCAGCAGGATAACGCGCCATGTCATAAAGCACGGATCATCTCAGACTGGTTTCTTGAACATGACATGGAGTTCACTGGACTCAAATGGCCTCCACAGTCACCAGATCTCAATCCAATAGAGCAGCTTTGGGATGTGGTGGAACGGGAGATTCACATCATGGATGCAGCCGACAAATCTGCAGCATCTGTGTGATGCTATCATGTCAATATGGACCAAACTGGAATGTTTCCAGTACCTTGTTGAATCTATTCCACGAAGGATTAAGGCAGTTCTGAAGGCAAAAGGGGGTCCAACCCGGTACTAGCAAGGTGTACCTAATAAAATGGCCAGTGAGTGTATGTCAGAATCACTTTTAATAAAAGTTATCCGGTATTAGAGCTGCGTTGTGCACGTTTAACGTCGCTACATTAACTGGTCATCACAGTTTTAATAATTTAATCCTAAAATGTTTTCACAAAGATCAGGACATCACAGTAATCATTTAAACCAATAATCTGTGCCTGATTCCAGCTGAATTATCTTTTGATGATTCTGTAAATGTGATTAACTCGATCACTCTTCGTCATCATCGTATACGTTCACATGATGACTCCATCAGGACCGAGACAGGTTCCTGGTGTTCCTCAGAGGAGAGCAGGTGAGCGGTTCCAGACTTCAAGGCTGTATTCTGTATGGAGCTGCTGAATTAGTAAGTGATGGTGGTTGTTAGGGTGGGTGTGTCAGTGTTGGTTTCAGCCAATCATGTTCCTCCTCCTCTGGGTCTTTGTTGGGCTGAAGCATCATCTGATGTCGCTGCTGCAGCTCAGTTTGATTCTCGCAGCATCGCATCATCCTGTTCATACAGGCGGGATCAGACTGACTGTTAAACAGGTGGCTCCGGACTTAGAATCCGGATCAGACTGAACGTTTCCCTCTAAAGACTGCAGCAGCATGGAATCCTGCAACAGATGGTACTGTGCAGGAGTGGGTCCAAGCCAGCACATTTATCAGTACTGGAAATATTTACTGTGAACTTTAACCTTTACAGGTCAAATTAAATGTTGATCTTGATGTTGGGATCCTTATATGATTAATATGGAGATCTAGGAGGGAAATCAGGAGATCCCTTTCCACAGTGACAGTCATGCACCTCCTGGAGGATCCCAGAGGGAATGTACTGGACAGACCTTTCAGTGAGCTCTGAGTCTGACCCAGGTGGCTGAAAAGTCTCACAAAGGAGTCATGCTGATCAGATGAACCTCCTCAGCTGACTCCGATGTGGAGGAGCAACAGCTCTTCTCCGAATCCCCCAAGATGATGAAGCTTCTCTCCTGATCTCTGAGGCAGAGCCTGGTCACCTTGCAGAGGAAGCTAATACTAGCTGCTTGTATTGAGGATCTCCTTTCACTCAAGACCCATCATGATCTCAAGACCATGTTAAAAGTTGAAACGTGGATGGAGATGTAGATCCAGAGCTTCAACTTTTCAGTTCAGCTCCTCCTTCAGCACCACAGACTTTGAGCCACGTCCTCATTGGTCCCTTTATCATCTCCTGCTCCATCCTTCCATCACTCAGGAAAACAGCAAACCTGAAAGCGTTTGTGAAGTTCTGCATGCAACCTGGTTCTGAATCCACCCTGACCTCATGGACTTTGTCCAACTCTCATCTTGCAGAGAGGAGCATAGGAAACGGAAGATGCTGAGATATGGTGTCTCTGTTTTTCCTCTGATCAGTTGTATCTAAGTGTAGCTAAAAGAACATCTCAGATGTTTTCTTCATGTTAAATCAGTGAGGTTATGTGTGTCTGAAGAACTTCAAGCACTTCGTAGGGCTTCAGAGGTAAACTGATTGCTTTTCTGTCTGGATCTTTGACCTGATCTGCAAACAGAAACATGAGGTGAGAGCAGCTGAGTGATAATCAGGAGATGAAAATCATCTAGAAGACTCCACATGATGACATAACTTCCACCAACAAGACTTTCTCATTAAAAATGATAAACGAATCAGAAGTGGTTCATGTTGGAGCTGTGAGTTCAGCTCGTTGTGAACTGAACCAGTTCTTCTGAAGGAAGAAGCTACACTGAGGAGACCAGAATCATTCCTCATTCTGCTGTTTCCTGATGAAGCTCAGACTGAAGCTCTGATGCAAGTTTCTACTCGGACATTTCCAGGTGATTTCTCTCAGAACCTTCAGTCATGCTAATAAAGTTTCATCATGTGGACCCAAAGAACCCAGCCTGGATGAGTTTCTTCTCAGTCTTCAGACTTCTTCCTGTTTTGAAGCCTAATTGCAGTTCAGAGACTAATGAGTCTGTAAGTGGCTAATAATAGGCCAGCATTAAAGCTGCGGTCCTCTAACGAGCCCTTTCATGTCTCTCCATCTCATTAGGAGCCATGGTGATTAGAAGCAGGTCCCGGGGTTTGGAGCGGACGCAGGAGGCCCCATTATGCATCATTAGGGGCCAGCATCAGCAGGGGCCCCGCCTGCAGCATGCTGCTGGTGACACATTTCTCCTCAGTTTTCAGTTCAGCTCCAAGAACCTCAGATAGGTTTAAACTCTGAGCTGCATCGATCATCATTTTTCAGCCATTATGGTGGATGAAACTCTCCTGGGGGGTGGAGTTCAGTTTGCAGGGTCATCAAATCAACTCTGATTTGAGTTTAATAGGAACATTTTCTCTGAATCTTCCTGAACAACTTGCTTTAACCCCTTGGAAGGAGTTAGGAGGTCAGAGCGGAGTAGCCGACCCCCCTTGCACTCTGCTCCTACATCAGGATGAAGGTTACACGTTCTGGCATGAAAAATGTCCAGAGGACACAGATCCCATTTATTTAGACCCAGAGTGGAATGAGTGAGGAGGAGCGGGAGCTGTAGCACCCAGGGCTGTGTGTGTACATGTCACAACATTCAGGCTGTTGTGGATCAGTTCTGCTCGTTTTTCTGCATGCCGGAGGTCCGGAGTGTTTGGACTTGACATGGAGGCATGCTGACGATCAAGCCATGTTCTGCAGGTTGCAGTCAGCGAGGACTGGTTCTGGAGGCGTTGAGACGGCCTAGTTTGATTCTGCAAGCAAACGCATGGCTGGGCCCGGTGATGCAACAGGCATGAAGCTGAGTGGTTCACCCTGCTGCAGGCTGAGTCCAACTCAAACAGAGCAGCTTTCTGCACAAGGTAAGTCGTTCTGCTGTTGTTACTCTGTGTGCACGTCAGAAGGCGGTCATGTTAACATTACAATGATCTGTCCTCCCCGAGGACAGCTGCTGCATCTCTTTATCAGTGTCCTCTGCAGACGTAACTTTTCTTCTTCTTCTTCCCCCTCAGACGGAGGCAGAGATGGTTCTGTGTGTGACGAGGCCTCAGGCTTCTGTTTGATGTATTTTTCATGTGCTCAGGCTACTGCAGAAGGATGAGGAGGGAGCAGAGCGGAGCGAGGAGGAAGGCAGGAAGGACGCCGGCAGCTGATGCACTTGAATGGGAATTTAGTTGAAGGAGAAAAGGGATAAAAGTGTGTGTGTGTGTGTGTGTGTGTGTGTGTATGTGTGTTGGGGAGGGGGGTTAGTCTTCCTGCCAGCAGCAACATGTCAGGAGGGATGAGAGACACTGAACACTTGTTAAATCTGTCTGATGTAGCCTCTCTGCATACCACACACACACACACACACACACACAAAACAAACAGGAACACCCTGGAGCCTTCTTGCACATTCTGCATGGTACTGCCTGGCACTGTTGCATTGTGGGTAATACCTGCTATACACTCCAGACCCTTTGGTTCAGTCAGATGAACCTGATCATCTCTGCGGCCTGACTAAAGAATTTTATCGGATTGCCGTTTTAAACTACATTTTCCAGGATGCAGCAGAGGAGGGGAAGTCATAGTGCTGTTTCAGAGCTTGGAGAAGTCCTCACACCAACAACTTTGCGAGAAGTTAAACCAGACATTTGTTTGCACTAAAACACTCAAAACAAGCAGAGGCCTGGAGAAAGACACTAAGGCTGATCAAATCTGCAGGTATCGTTCCGAATATTCTCTGGTCAGCAGGTGAGCTGGTGTTTGGTCAACCAAATGTGTACTCCTTCCAAGCAATAATGGGTTAAAGCTCAGCCAGGAGTTCCTCACAAAGATCTCCAGTCTGTCAGCAGCTCCAGAGCATCACTCTGAAAGAAGATTCAGGCTCAATAAGGTCAGAAAACCCTCAGGTTCAGAATAGTAACAGAGGACTTGATTTTAGTTGTGTTCCTGCTCCTCAACATCCTCCATGTTCTGATGTTCTCTGAGGACATCCTGGATCAGCTTCATGTTGTTCTGTCTGAAAGTGAGAAACTGGTCCAGAACATTTCCAGTTTTATTAGAGCTCAGCTGTGATACAACATCATGAGCTACTGGGACACGTGGTGACCACATCCCTCTGGAAACAAAAGAAGCTTTCAAACAAAGTTTTCCACCAAAACATCTGATTTCAGTAGGAAAAGTAGATGTGGAGCTGCTGGAACTGACCTCATGGGGCTTTCTGGTTCCAGACATTCAGTCACTGTTCTTCCTCTATGCTGCCTTCATTTATCTCTGTTCTTCTAATCTGCTCTAATTAACCCAGATGAGTGAAATGATGTTTTTCTGGTTCTATTGGGGTGGAACTGGCTCCATAGGAAGATAAATATAAAAATATCATCACATGCATGAAGATTTTGTCTCCTGTAACATATTTTTTATTAAAAGCTGAAATTTGACTTTACTGTCTTTTTTCAAGGTGTTACATTTTTGTTGTGGGTCCAAAATGAAACCTTTTAAAGCCGTTTTTTTATGAAGGGAAGAAACTAACTGCTGCAGTTGCAGAGGAACCTGGATCCTGCTGGATCCAAGAGTCCAGTCCAAGGTCATTTTCTATGTTCTGCCTCTCCTCTTCATGATGCTCCAAACATTTCCAACAGGAGACAGGTCTGCATCAAGCTCACACGCTGCTCAAAGTTCGGCATACTGCTGAAATTACTACATACCCCCTAGGAAGAAATGGCATCCTTGCCTCCATCATCTGCAGGTCATCCATGGACACTGATGCTCCTCCATCATGGGTGGTTTTTCTCAGACATCCAACTTCAATTAGAACTCATCCGTCCACAGAAGACATGTTGTATGTGTTTCTTTTCACCTTTAAATCACCTCTTGAAGGAACATGGTCTCATGTAGCTGGTTCTGGCCATGTCCTGCAGCTCAGACCTTACCTCCACACAGCAGAAACAAAGTCTACACACTAGGTAATTGTGATGTACAAAATGAGACTCCGAACACAGCCACATCAGTTCTGGTGGGATAAAGTTCTAGAGGTGAGTGTTCGAGCATCTGAAGGATCTAGACCTCAGAGAACAGGCAGGTGTGAGGCACAAAGAGGTGGATGGAGGAGGAAGATCTGCAGCAGTTCACGGAGGTATGGAGGACCAAGGTTAGAAAGAAGGATTTTGAAGTTGATGAGATATCTTACTGGTGAAGCTGCTGCAAAACAACGGTTATGTAGTTGGTGGATGGGTTCTGGAGGTCATTCAGGCAGCAGAGTTTTGGACTAACTGAAGTTTGTTCCCAAAAGGAAGCGAGCTGCTGTCATAAATTCAGGGTGTAATCAATTTATGTTCAAGAACAACAGCACTGTGGGGTGAAAGGCGCCGATGGAGGCGATGACTGACTGACTGAGTGATGCTATCAAGTGGAATAATAATGTGCGAAGAATGACTCCCAGAGTCTTAACCTGAAGAGATGGACACACAGAGGCCTAGCAGGAAAAATTCATGTTGAAAACCTGCCCCAGAAGGGGGAGATGAATTGAAGAGGCCCCAGGACAGAACCTTGGGGAATACCAGCAGTAACAGAAGCTGAGATAGAACTGATTTCAGGTGTGTGCAGTCAGAGTGGGCAGACAGGAAAGAGTTAAACTAGTTAGATGTGTTCAAAAAGATGTGGTGGAACATGGTGTCAAAGGACACATTCAGGTCCAGAAGAATGAGGAGAAACCTGGGACACAACTATTCATTCATGGGGAATGGAAGGTTTGAGGTAGGACAGAAGCTGTTGGTGTCTGGACCAGGTTGCTTTATTACAGGAGTTACTGCAGCTGTTCTGGGAGATGAAGGAACAATACCAGACGTTAAGGAGGAGTGTATGGTACCAGTAAACAGAGAAAACCCGAGGACGAATAAGACTTGACCGCACCAGGTGGGAGAGGTTCGAACAGGCAGGTGGATGGTTTAGATTTTTGGATCAGATTAGATAAAGAGACGGGCAGAACTGGAGAAAAGGACTCAGGTGAGGCGTGTGAATAAAATGTTTCTTCAGCTTAAACAGCAGAAATGATTTCTTAACACAACGGTCAAACTACGAACGTTTTCATCAGGAAAGCAACAGATCCTGCAAACATCTAGTTACTCCTGGAGGTTCTGATCCATTTTTACATGTTAAGAAGGGCAGAACGGATCAGAGTTTCAGCGTTTCCCCAGACGAAGTTAAATTAGTTATTATGCTTCCGAACAGAAACTCTCTGTCCTCTCATTGTTCCCTCTTCCCCCCAGCCCAGCAGGATGTTAGTCACACAGAGGGAGGATGGGAGGAGGAGGAGGAGGAGGAGAGAGGAAGAGCCAGATAAACATCAGCCAGGAGGAGGAACTGGGAGGGCGCAGCGTCCAGCAGCGGCTCCAGCGATCAGGAAACCAGTAAAAAAGGTAAGAACTATGCAAACATGTTCACACGGTTAAAGGAGCGCAGAGAGGAACGGTAGGAGGAGCAGCAGAGGCTGCGGAGCAGGCATGGGGTGAGTTACATAAGGAGGCAGAACCCGAACATTCTGTCTCGTTTTACGGAATCCAGAATCTCAACCAGATATTCTGCGGGGAGCAGAGCTCAGACCCGACCCGGTTTTATTCTGATCTTGTTAATGTACTCCACTGTGCGGCATTAGTCGCATCTTCAGCAGTCTGCCGCAGAATCAGAGGCGTGTTTGCGGTTTAAAGCTCACCGAGCTGCAGCCCTCCATCATCAACATTAAAGCATGCGCGCTCCCGACACGCGGTCACTGTCCTGTCCTTCTGTCCCACGCTCACGCTGGGGGGGGACTGACTGACAGTTGCCTGTAGTCCGTATTAGACACGTGTCCATGTAATGATGAAGACGAGGATGGAAGCGCACGGGGATCAGTGCATCAGTGCATTGGCGAGTGCGTGTAGGTGCTCCTCAATTTTGGATCTCAGTCACACTGTTTACATTTCTGTCTTAAACTCCTGATGTTCTGCTGCTGCTCAGAGCATCAACGGTCCAGTTCTGACGGTCCAGACTTTCTATAATCTGACTCTGAATCCTCAATTCCCCACAGTTTCTGAAGGTCTTTCAGGGTTTTTCTTTGGACTTTGGCTGCTTGTCTTCTCTGGTTCAGTCCAGTTGTTGACAAGAGACAGAGCAAACTCACAGTCTGCTGACCTTTGACCTCCATGGTTGTTCAGAAATGTTCTGGTTTCTTTAGGACATTCAGACTGAGGCTCTAACTGGGATTCAGACCCAGGATTCAGACCCAGGACCTTCTTGCTGTGAGTCTGTATTGTAAAACATGGCAACACTGTGCACCATGTGTACCTGGAGAACACATGGCACCAGGATGCATAGCAAGAAGGGAAGCCAGTGGAGGTAGCTAATTGTTTGGGCAGTGTCTGCTGAAACTTTGGGTCCTACCATCCATGCTGATGTTAATTTGACAGGTACCACCTACCTAAGCACCGCTGCAGACAGTATGGAGAACGAATTTACTGATGCTGTAGCCTCTTGCAACAAGATGACACTTTCTGCCACAATAGAGAAAAAATGGTTCAGGAATGGTTTGAGGAGCACAGCAATAGGTCTGAGATGTTTACTTGGCCTCCAATTTCTCCAGATCTCAGTCCAGTCAAACATCTGTGAGATATGCTGGACAAGCAAGTCCAGTCCTTTAAGATCCCATCTCCTAATTTGCAGGACTTAAAGGTTCTGCTGCTAACATCTTTGTGCCAGATACCAGAGCATAGTTAGGGCTGATTTGACACGAGAAGAGGAACCAAAACATTATTAGGCTGGTGGTTAGAACGTTGTCCCGATCTGGTGTATAACAGCTTTCTTCACATGCTCTGTTTCTGAAATGAGACTGAGGGAAAAAGACCTTCTAAAACTTTGGAGGACTGTTGATGCAGATGACTTTATCAGATTAAGAAGTATGGATCACAAGAAGGAAAATATAAGGAAACTGAAGGTTTTAGACAAAGCAGAACTGTAAGTTCAGACAGCAGCTCTTAGACCTGATCTTTTGCTCTGTGTTTAGGTTCTGTTGTGTCTTTGTGTCTTTCAGTGAGTCTCAGTCGAGGTCAGTAATGCTGCACCATCAGGACCAACATCTAAACTCGGCCTACAGAGGCAGCACCAACAGTTCCTCAATCAGGAACAAAGACAGCAACTTCAACTTCCTGCCAGGCAGCAATGATGAAGGCTTTGTCGAAACCAGGAGAGGAGGAGATGAGAACCGGAACCAGGTTCGTCCCCGGAACCTGACATTGGGACGCGACCTTCAGAGCTCGCCTACCTCAGGCTTTCAATACAACTCGGGCCTCATGTCACCCCGCTCCCGCCTGCCCTGCTGGAGTCCCCTGGAGCCCCTCCCTGAAATCGAGACAGGGGATGATGGGTACGGACGGGTGCCACCTGACGGAGCAGAGGAATGGAGGATGGAGGAAGAGGAGAGAATGATTATGCTTAATGAGAAGAAGGAGTGTCAAAGGAAGGAGGAGGGCGCTGACGACCTGGATGACGAATGGGGTGACAGCAACTCGGAGTCGGAGTTCAGCTGTCACTCTGGAGGCAGCACCTGCTCCCTGAATATGGAGAGTGGGGGCGATGCGATGTTGCTGGGAGGCTGGGACCGGATCGGAGTTGGAGAGCCTAAATCAGGCAAGCATGAAGCTGGGCTGACCAGAAACAGCCAAGAAGCCGCTGTGAGACAGAGAAGCTTTAGCCACAAGCCGCCGGCTGGAAGCGGTCTGGAAAACCTGCGGAAGGAGCCTAACCAATCCTCAGACTCCGATGGTGAGCTGCCCGAGCTGATGGATGCTGTGTGGACGCTGCGGGACCGTGAACGCTTCAAGGCACAGGAGATGGAGAAGCACCAGGTGCAGCTGACTATGTACCGCCGGCTGGCGCTGATCCGCTGGGTGCGCACGCTGCAGGGCCGTGTCCAAGAGCAGCAGAACCGCCTGCAGTCCAGCTTTGATGTCATTCTAACCCACCGGAAGGAGCTTCTGCGGATGGGGGCAGCTGCCACCACTGCCGCTGTCAGCCAATCATAAGGAGGCCTACAGTGTGATGTCACAACGCTCTCATCATGTTCCTGAATTTACCAAATTGAACTCGTGTTTCTGTCTTTTTAAATGTGCTAGACTCACAGCTGAACCATAAACCTTTGCATCAATTTGACAGCACAGTGACGGTACCGTGACGACACCATCACAACACATGGGTAACACTGTGACGACACCATGACAACACTGTAACGGCACCATAACAACACATGGCATCACTGTGATGTCATGGTGATGGCACCATGACAGCACCGTGACAACACCATGACATAACAGTGACAACACTGAGATGACACTGTGATTACACTACAGATGACAAACACACAGTGATACCCACAATGATGATGTCAAGATGAAGTGATGACACCATGACAACACAGTGATGTCATGGTGACGGCACCAAGACGTCGCCATGACAATACAATGGCAACACCATGATGAAACAAGAACAACACCATGACGACTCCATGACAACACTGTTAAAACCGTGACAACACGAATGCTTTAAGGGTTAGGGTTAGCATATTTAACTGTCTTTGTTCCTGACATATTATTCCAGAATAAAGAAGATATCAGACCTTTGTGTATTTGAGAGTTTTTATCTGAGTGGATCCAGACTGAACAGAACAAACAGAGGAACATGGCTGATGTTATTTTTATTCCTGATTCCTACAGCGACCTCTCCTCTCACAATGGCCTCTGTGTCATCTGAACGAAGCTGTTGTGTATCTGCTCATCACACGGTTGGTTGTGTGTCTGTGTGATATCCGTGTGAGACTCAGCCCTAGGCGCTCCAAGATCATCTCAGCATCCAGGATGAGAGATACAAGCTGCAGTGCCACCCTGTAATCTCCGTCCTGAGGGGGTCACCAGGCCCCTTGGGACCCTGTCACTCTGCACCCAGGGCCCTGAAGGTCCGATCTGGCTGAGTGCAGAAGATAGACCCCCTAGGGCCAGTTTTGGATAATCCCTGCTCCTCCTGCTGCCCAACCCCCGGGCGTTTTTAAAGCTTATCGGTGCTGTTGTTCCCAGTCTGACAGTCGGAGTGAATTTACATCCTGATCCGGTGTTCTCTGGCTGAAGGTGGATGTTCAGGAGGCATCAAGCTAAGCAGAAAACATGTTTACAGCAAAACAGAGAAACAACAAGCAGCTCCGAAAAGGAATGCCGAGGAACTAACACCCTGGGTGATGTGGTTTTGGAGAAGCTTAAAATTCAGCATGAAGGAAGCTGCAGGAAGAACCAATCAGGTCCAGATTAACAGATTTTAATTTAAAATCAGTCTGTGAGATTCAAAATAAAGAAGCCAGCAGGACCCTGATAAACCAGACTAAATTGGACATCTGGGAGCCTAAACACAGCAGCTGAACGTCGTAAATGAAGAAAAACAATTTGTTTTCACTAACCAGGAACCTGAGAAACCCAATTTAACTCATAAGGTTATGGCAGCAGTGGTAACACCTGGCAGCATTCAGTTGCTCCAAGGCACTTCAAAAGGAAATATTGAAAAACAGCTGAATATGTTAGGATTTAATTTAACAGCAGCAGTACAAGAAGAACACCTCAGAACCTGGTGTCTGAGGATTTCTGTCAGAACCTTGCATCTTCTAGACCTGAAACATGGCTCTCCATGGTTCACCAGCAGGTCAGGTTCACATGAATGAGTCAAACCTGCTGATCTGAAGCCTGCATAGGGCGCTGTACCACCAGGAGGTCCATTCTGAACTGTTCACCTGGAGTTAAACTGCAGTTTGCCTGAACACACAGCCGGTTCTGTCTCTGATGACCTCCACCAGGGGGCGATACTGCCTCACACAGAGCAGATTATTTAATACCAGAACTCTGCAGAAAGAGAGAAAAAGTAACATGAATAAATAAGTTAAAAAAATCTTCAACATATATAAAACTTCCACTCAAAATCTGAATTTAAATGTATTAATATTTCAAAATGTATTTAACGTTTTTTCATTGAACATAAAAGAGTGCGATACAAGCCAATTTATGAGGTAAAACCAGCAAACTTCTGTTTAGGGCTGTAAAATTAATTTTATATTAGGATTTTTAAACCCCATTAGCTGACCTTTCCAACGAGCAGATCATAACTTTACTTTTCTTGAAAATGGGATTTATCCTAAAACATGATTCACAACTCAGCTTTAGATAAACAATGCAAGAGATTAACGACAGTTTAAAGGGTGTACTTATTTTATTTTCGGATTGAAAAACCACACTGAAAACGGATCCGAGGTGACTCCTGCTGTGTGCAGGATTTGACAGCAGGGGGCCACCTCGCAGACAGCGAGCACCGAAGAAAAGGGCCACAATGGAGGCCCCACATCAGGATGAACAGCGTTCCATGCACAGAACAGTGCACGCTGGGAAATGGAGGAAATTCTTGATAATTTCAGGTTTATTTGCATTTGGTGAAAAGAAATGAAACAAGAGGAAATGTTTCACTGTTTGAACTAAGTTACATAAACTGAGTTTTCTCTGTTCATTGTCAATATATATATAAAAAGTGTGAGGATGTAAAAACATTATATGTAATATATAAAATTATACATAATTTAGGAACCAAAGAGACTGAAATTCGTTAATTGTTTAATGGTGCTGAACCTCAATCTCCACAGGTCATGTTAATGTTTGGAGGAAATCAGGTCAGTCTCTGCAGGAGTAGCAGCAAAACAAAATGCTGACCCTGACCTGATGATGAGCAGCTGGATCTGACGGACCAATGAGCAGTTTCAGGTTCTACAAGATGAATCAATACAATAACACCAGGACGATTCAAATCAACCCAAAGTCCCTGATGATATACTCAGGTTCCAAAAACGTTCCTAATGAAATACTTCAAATCATCAGCCTCCTCATATTCCTCTTTCTCTCTGCCTACTCATCATGAAGACTCCTCCAGACCGGACAGACTCCACATGTGAAAGTTTGGGCACCGCTGCTGCAGTTCAGATGCTGTTTGAACACAGAAACCACCCTGCCTCCTCCTCCTCCTCCTCCTCCTCTGCCTGATGCACTGTGACAGTGTGGTGGCCCGCGGCGCTCCGTTGGGGTGGAAACAATCAGCTCTGACAGAAAGGGGGTGGCTGAGGGGGGAGGAAGAGGAAGAGAGAGGGAAGAGGGGTGAGGAGGGGGAGAATGGATGGAGGGGAGGCTGTGGCCCTGAGGCCCGAGGATGATGAAGATAGATAGATAGATAGATAGATAGATAGATAGATAGATAGATCACACCTGCTCCTCATTTTCCAATCAGCTCACCTGGTCTGAGTCTGAAGGTGAGCTCAGCATGTATGGAAGCCCTGGAGGCCCATAACTTTTGTTTGGACTCCCTCTCACATTGTGTTTCTATCAGGTAATTAAGTTAAAAATAATCTAAGCTTGATTTCTCCCACCTGGATTCATCTGAGGCCTTCAGCCACCTTCACTCACAACCATTCAGATTATTAATTATGCTCCAAAAAAACTGCATATTTGGAGCAGATATACAAAAACTCTGTTTGAGCACCTTTGACTAAAACAAAGAAAACCAGATGAATTATTATTGAGACTCCAGGATGTTTTAATTTCTCATGAATAACTCAAATTATTTCCAGATTAAATCCTGTTTCCTTTAAGTAATGAGAATCTTCTTTGATTGTAATTATTAATTTGAACATGAAAAATGTTTTATAACCTTCGGTGTGGGAAAGTTTTCAATGTAGTTAATTTACAATTTTTACTGTTAAGATGGTGTTTTACCACATTATCAGGTTTTTATAAAAAAATTATTTTTATCAAAAATAAAAAGCTGTGTAATTTTCTAAAATATCATGTTTCAAATTCAACATAAAGGCGCTTAAAAATAATTTCCTTTTACAGACTCAAAGAAGAATAAAATAATTTGAAGATTATTTCCTGATTTTAATTAATTTGTTGCATTTAAATAATCAGTTTTTATAAATACTTTTGATGAACAAAGATATCGCTGAAATAATTACAACTGAGTCTTTTATTTTACTATTAAAATGTAGGAAAAAGGAACAGATTTAAATCCTTGATTTTTCTTGTAAAATGTTCTGATTGGTTCATGATTGACTGAAGGAGTTTCTGCTGTTTTATTTGATGTTTTTTGCTTTAATTTCAACCAAAAACATAAATGTGAATAAAAGGCTGCAGAGAAATCCCAGGAATCATTCTGCATGAACTGAATCTCTCCTGATTCTGAGATTTTTAGTAGTGAACAGAAAACATATCATTAGTTTTCCTGCTCGGGCCGGGTCAATCCTGCAGGATCTGAGTGGAAACCAGAACTTTTCTCAACGACCTGTTGGGAAACCCATGGGTCGCCCTGCAGGTCGAAGGCCAGCTCCGGCGTGTCTGATTCCAGGACTGTATCCGTGTGTGTGTGTGTGTGTGTTGGTGCTTCAGCTGCCTCGGCTGCTTTAACCAGCTAATAAATATGAAACCAGCAGGTTAAACTGGGCCCTGAAAAGATTATCTCCGTCTATAGAGTCCCGTGAAAATCCCCCCGACCTCATAAAGGCCCGTGTTGGCCCATAAAACTGTTGGGAACAAAAGCAGGAGAAAGAAAGCTTTTTCACACATAAGAGGTTTTCTCAGTAGCGCATTGAGGGGGTCCTTGGTGGGGCCCCGCCCACAGATTATCCGGCTGGGATCGGCAGGTGCGTGTGCCAGGATCTGGGGGGTCGTGGGGGCCAGCTGCAGGCACTTTTTCTCTGCTCCACCCGGAGGGGGAGCTGCAGGTCTCTCTGTCCCTCAAATGGGGGTAAACGGTGACACCCTCGAACAAAAGTAACGAGTGGAGAGGGTCGACTGCAACTTGGCAGCGTGAAATCAAGGATTAAACCGATAAGCAAGAAGAATGCTGCAGATCGGATCTTTCTGCGTGGATGTACCAGGCTGGGTTCTGGGTGTTAAAGTGGCCACCTCACACATGTCGGCCTTTTAATGAAGCTGAAGCTCTTTAATGAAGCAGCTCATGAATTTAACAAAGTGACATAAAGATGGAAACTAATCTTGTGTTAGCGGCCTCCTTTGGATGCGTCGCCTCTTATCTGGATTTTCATGCATTCCTCACGAAAGCTGGGCGTTGATGACCTATGCAGGGTGTATCTCTGCCTGGAAGTGGCCTCTTTGCTGTGAACCCCGCTCCCTCTAATCTCTGCCGTCCAAACGGTGTCGCCTCTCCAAACGGTGGCCCGGGGCTACATGTGGCTCCTCAGCATAATCCCTAAAAACTCCATAAAGCTTGCAGCTTTTTCACACCATCTTTGAGCTAAACGGGATTAATGTCCTCACCGTTATAAATAATGATGAATAAGAAACAGCCCACTGTTTATCCCGGTGCTGTTTGTAAAGGTCAGTGCTGATCACTTTCCTCACAGAAAATCCAAATTAAAAGCAGACAGTAAGGATTTATTGTAGAAGGTCTGCTGGAGTTTTATTTTTCAGGTTTAGAGTTAATTCTAGAAACATTTTTACTCTGATGATCTGAGTTCATTAATTTAAACATTCAATTATATGTCTATGTGGAAGGGATGCAGAGGATGATTTCAGGAGATCTCCTTCAATGTGGGAGCTTTTTCAGGACTGAGGGAGAAGATCTGTCCTTAAAACAACACATAAAGGAACACAATCTGGAGAAGCCTGGAGGGAAGAGAGGTCATCAAAGAGACGCTTCCGTCTAACAGGATTCCTGTGGGATAGAAAATATCTGAACTGAGTTGCTGAGGTGCTTCAACACAGGAACAAATTGGAACCAGAAGATCAGTCGATGTTACAGGTAAAGGAGGGGAACCCAGATAATGTTCTCCTGAAAGACTCTCCTCAGCGCTTCCTGAAGTATCCAACATGTTCCTGGACCAGATGGAATAGATGGTCTCTTCAGAGAGTTCTGGGTGTCCTACCAGTTGGACCTGCCTGGAAAGCCTCCAAATGAAAACCTCCAGATCATCAAACCAACATCTACGCATTGTCCCAAGGACCAGGGTTAAAACTGTTGGTCCTTGACTGTGTAACGAACGTCCCTTGCTTCCCTTGGTTTTAGTTGTCATTGAATTAATTTTTTGTCTAATTTTTCAAGTTTAATATTTTTTCTGTCTGAAGCCTTGTGTGGTTTTTATCTGTTTGAGGTGATATAGAAATAAAATGTTCTTCTAAACCAACAGAACCAGCGGCATCCGTGGAATAATACAAAATAAAATAAGGACTGTTGGGATGATTTAAAATATTAAAAAGAGATTTAAGAGGATGTGAAGGTGTTGAGTCTCTCTGATTTTCTCCTGCAACTAAGCAGGTTGGTCCACAGTTTTGGTGCAGCTTCAGAGAAGCTCTGTCCACTCTAACACGGTCCTATGTACCATCAGGTCCTGCAGGAACCAGTTAATGACCCGTTCTTTTTTTTAAATCAAGTTTTAAATCATCTGAACCATGCAGGACAGTGGGTCCTGAGAACCAGGACTGTACACCTTTGAAGGACATGCTACTCCTGTGTTCTGGTTTAGCTATGCACAATTTGAATTTTCATCTATTTAGATAGACACCACCTACTGGTGCAACAAATGTATTACACTGTGCTTGTTTGGAATAAAAGAAACAACATGGAGACAAATTATTTTAGAAAAATATATGCAAAGCAAAAATCCATTATGGTGCTGCCAGGACCTTCCTCTGCTCACCTGATCTATGCGATCTCTGCTGTCAGTTGGAGCTGTTTCAAGCTGTCAGCATGCAGAGGTAATTAAATCTTCATCAGTGCAGACTGAGCTTCTGCAGAGCACAGTGTTTGATTAAATAAAGTTATTATATTATTTAATTGGGGTAATTATCTATATATTTATGTCTCTCAGTCAGGAAGCTCACACTGTAAAATATTTTAACAAGTTCAGCTTGTCTTGACTGGTCATCAGCTACAGGACCAAAGTCAGCTTCTAACATGCTGGAACACAAGACACAAGGCAGAGTTTTTTGTCATGGAGGCACAAAAAACAGCTGAAAGCGGGGAGGAAACTGGTCAGTTATAGAAGGATGTGACCAAACTGGGAGAACCGGGGAAAACTGGGAAGAGTGATGCCTGCATGCTTTGCAGCTGTAGGGACCCTGAAGCTGGTAGGAGGGAAAACACCCGAAAACAACAAGAACCAAACAAAAGCAGAAATGTTAAAAACTGAACGATGAAGAGAAAAAAAAACTGAACAAGAACACAGATATGAGGACACAGTGAAGGTCAGGAGGTCCCATTTATATCTACAAACCTAAAGAGTTGGGTCTAGTAAAAGCTTCTTGTTCAGCAAGCAGGATCCTGCTCTCACTAGTTGACACTCTAAGTTCAGCTTAAATCTCAGCTTGTTTCATATCCAGGTCTTCCCTTATGAAATAACACCCTTCACCGATGATCACATCAAAGTCACCTCTTGGACCATTTTACTTCAGTTCCTTTCATACGATATTTGTCTCTCGTGTCTCTGTGCTTCATCCCAGGTCTTGGTCCAGGAAGATGTTGTCTGCAGAGGACCTCCTGGATCTGCAGAAGCTGTTTACCACAGTCCTACATCCTGAGGCTCCTTGGAACTGATGGCTTCCTCTGAGGAGCATTGTCTGGTTCTGCTATCCCTACAAGTCAGTCTCAGTCCAGATGGTTCTCATTGGTGGTCCTGCCATCAGAGCAGAGGTGGGTTCCTCTGTGGCAGTGGTGACCAATCCTGGTACTCAGGGCCTGCTGTCCTGCACGTTCTAGATGTTTCTCTGCTTCAGCACACCTGATTGAGAGGAACTGTTCATCAGCAGACCTCTGCAGAGCATCTTGATAATCTGAGGAGGTGTTGGAGCAAGGAAACATCCAAAACATGCAGGACGCCAGCCTATCTCTGTACCTTCAGAGAACACCTCCAACACTCTAACTCCACCAACTCTCACTGACACTGGACTGGTTCTACTGGGACCCTGTCCCTTAAACTGGCATTAAAGGCTATTTAAATGTAAGTGCGCATATTCTGCATCAGGACCTGATCCCTCATCCTCCTCCTCCTCCGGCCTCCACAGCTGTCAGGACGATGAAGCTGCTTAAAACTGAGAACAGGAAAATGGAATATGAAAGAGCGATGCGATTAAACTGGTAGATAATCATCTTTTCATTAAACTTTCATCCGCACTGACTTGAATATTCAAAAGCCCAATTACAGAGTGGGTATCCGTCCTCCACTCCAGCTTGTCTTCAGCAGATTCGGAGCAGCTTCAGGGAGGAGGTAACGCGGGAGGACGAAGCTGACCTTTTGACCCCTCATGGACAACAGCAGGAGCAGCAGGCCTGAACGTTCAAAGAGGAGTAGCAGCTGAGAGGAGCTCAGATTTTCACGCAGACTGTGGAGAGAAGTGCAACAAAAAGGAACGTGATTCCCCGTGTTTCTGTGTCAGTGTATTAGCAGCAGAGCTCCGAGGCCCACGGGCCTTTCCTGTGTGAGCCTGCGATAACGGGGGGAGGGCGGCTGGGTGAGGGAGGGAGACGGAGGAGAGGAGCTTCCTCTGGATCACGTCCCCATCGGTCCTCCTCACCCCTCTCCCCCCTCATGAAGAGGGAGTCTTGGCAGGGTAATTAAGAATGGCCTCTAAACACGGCAGCATGGCAGCAACGCTCCAGATGAAAGTAAATGATTAAAATAATTACAGGCTGAGAGCTGACGAGCCGGAGTGTGGGGAGGCCGCCGGACATTTGTCGGTAATTAGATAATTAATCTGAATGCAAATGATGAGCCCTAACGAAGCAGTCAGGCTGAACCAGCGACAACTGCCGAGGGTGAGGCAGGGGGAGGCAGGGGGAGATCTGGGGGAAACGCATGAAAATAAGAGAAAAAACCTGCAGCAGCAGCAGCGGTTGGTGTAAACCAACAGGAAGAGAAAACTTTCACTGCTCCTGACAGCATCTGCTGTGTTAAAAATATACAAAAGGCAGTCTGCATGAAGAAAAACACCAAAATGAGAAATGAAGATGAAAAGGCACCTGAGGAGAAAAACAGAGCTCACTGTGCACACCCTGAAATGCATGAGCAAACAGTGGATTTTCAGAGAAACGCTCATTATTTCTGCCTCCTCCTCCTCTTCCTCAGTAACGCTGTCAGTGTGTGCTGAACGCAGAGGTAAACAGCTCTCTTCTGAAGCTCCGTCTCAGCTGCAGACACCTGTCAGCTTCCAGAGCTGCTTCACATTTCCACCTTCAGGGCTTATTTTCCACAATTCCAAACATCAGAGTGGAAACTCCCGCAGAGTTCACCTGTTAAGATGCTGGAGCTCATAAATCTCAGCATCACCAGCTTCCACAGGTGAGTGATCCATCATCATGAGAAGAAACAAAGAAACGTTCATCTGGTGGCCCAGATTGACCCACACCCGTGTTCTTTCAGACATTTTATTGACTGTGACCCACATCAGAGCTGCAGAAACAAAGAATGATGTGATCCGGATCAGAACCACACCTTTCATTTGGATCTGCAGACGACATCAGATTCAGAACATGGCTTCACCGTAAAAAAGGAGACTTTCCAGAAACAAATCCAAGATTGTACCAACAATCCAGAAAGAATAATTCCCTACCATCCCTTTATTCCCTCTGAAACAGGTTGAATGACCAGGGGTTTGGCTTCTCCAGCCCTTTCCCCATGGGGACCCAGAAACCCTCCAAAAACGCTTCCAAAAAGGGATTCCCTGCGGGCCAGCTGAATGTTTACCCTTAACCCGAAAAACTTTCTTCCACACCCCCAGCCCGCTCTTTTCTTCACAGTTTTTCTTCGTTTCATTTCGTTCTTCTTCAAACCCGGTTTGGTTTTTTCCAGTGTTTTTATAACCCAGTTTTAATTTTTTTCAAATTTTTTTTCAAATTTCGTTTTAAATTTTTTTTAAAATTTTCCCCTTTCCCTCACCCAGATTTTGGGTTTTCGTAAAAAAACCTTTATGGTTTTCACCTGTTAAATGTGCTTTATTAAATAAATACATTTTTCTCAGTTAGTGGTTGAAATGTCTGAACTGGATCCATCCATTTTACATGCCCAGGTTATCCCTGCAGGGCCCTGGGAGGGGGGGGGGGGGGGGGGGGGTCCCAAAAGGGAAACCCAAACCCGGGAACTTTCCTTTCTCCAAAAAACCCATCAGAAATTCACCCAAAACGTCCCCCCCCGCAGGCTTTTCCCCCGGGGGATGAAGCTGCTAATCTCTCATGTTTCTGGTTCCTTCAGGCTCTCATCGGGTCAACAGAACAAGCAGGTTTGTTTTAGTGTATTTATAATGAAGGGCCCAAAAATGCTGTTGTAGATCGGGTTTTTTTATCTTTTTTTAAATTTCGGGTTTTCCCTTTTTCAAAGCCCCAAACTTAAATTGTATTTTACAGTTTTCCCTCATCAATTTTGACCCCCTTTTGACGAATAAAAATGCTGAAAAAATATCTAAAGCTTAAAATCCAACAGTTAATATTAATCTTTGATTATTACACTAAATTTACCACCTGAAGATGTTTTTATCAATTTCTCTCTTCTCTGAAGCTAAATATCTAAAGCTTCATTTTTGTGTTTATTTATGATTTCAGTGGAATCCACCAACGATCCAACAGTGAAACTTTCAGGGACGTTAACAAACATCTTCCCTCTGTGGCACTCTGGGAAGATCTAAGGCAGGGGTCTCCAAGTCCAGTGCTGCAGAGATACCATCATGCTCCTTTTAGCTTCTCCAACAAGCCTGAACCAGATGAATGTCTTGTGCCTTTCGATTCTGGTGTGTTGGAGCAGGGCTGCATCTAGAAGCTCTCCAGCGCTCCAGGACCTTTAATCTAAGGTCTCTGTGTTCATGTTTCATAAATAATCAGCACGATTCTTTCAAAAAATTTTACTTTTTTTCAATCTTTTTAAAAACAAAATTTTTTTCCCCTACTCAACTACCCCAGGGGGGGGAAAAACCCACAAAAGGGAAAATTTCCCACGTGTTTCCAGTCTCTGCAGGAACCTCATTCGGGTTCGCAGCATTTAAGGGGATCCCGCTTTAATCGTTGGACAGCTTTTTTCCCATTTATTTCCCCGAATGCAGCACACCTTTCTGGGGGAAAATGTCCCTACGTTGATTAAATGATCAGTTTGTCCACTCAGTCACTGAGTTACAGCAGAGACCCCTGCTGTGTGGTCAGCATCGTCTGGTCTTAGGTTGTTTTACTCAGCATCCAACAAATCTTCAGCTGCAGCTTCAGAACATCCTGCCCTCCTGTAAAAGGCCCCGTTGCCATTTTATGCCCTTCTACTAAATAATTCCCAGCATTAATGAAAAACTTCTTTTCCCCTTTTCCCAAATCAAAACCCCCTGCCCAGGATTGACGTTTTTGGGAAAAACCCAGTCCTGTTTTTTTCTTCAAGGCGGGACTTTTGTAATTTTTACTATCAGGATGCCCCCACAAAATGCAGTTAAAAACCTTCAGCTGATTCAAAATGTTTCACAAGTTCTAATGAAAATTAAAAAGGAGATCTTTTTCCCCCTACTTTAGCTTCCCCCATTGGCTCCCTGGGGAAAAACCAGAATAGAATTTAAAAATTTCCTCCCCAACATATAAACCCTTAATGATTTAAAATTTAAACCCTACATCAAGATCTGATTGGTTTCCCTAGTTCTAAAAAGGCACTTCCCTTTTCAGACTGCAGGTTTTTGGTTGTTCCCCCAGAGTCTCTAGAAGTAAATGGGAGGCAGATCCCTTTTGTTTCAGGCCCTTCCCGTGGAACCAGCTCCCAGTTTTAGTCCGTGAGGCGGACACCCTGTCTACTTTTAAGGCTAGGCTTAAAACTTTCCTTTTTGATAAAGCTTAGATTATCCTGAGCAATTTCTGTACTTATGCTGCTGGAGGACATAATGACCACTTTTTACTATAGCTGGCATTTTTATAAACAAACTGCTCTGGAACGGGAAAGGAATTAAATGGGATTTTATGTGATTGGATTTTTAGGTGGAAAAGTTTTTTGTAAAGGGAACGCAAGGTAAATTTTGTTTAAAAAATGGGAAATTATAGAATAAAAAACCCAACGAAAAAAAAAATTTTTAAAAAGAAATTTTAAAAGAAAAAATGACTGTTTTTCCCTTCCAAAAAGATTTTTTCGGGTTTACTTCATTCTGGATTTATTCAAACATGTCAGAAAGCAAAGCCAGATAATGGTCCAAGAACAAGGTATGCAGGAAAAGTCTTTTGAATAAACAGTTTTTTCAACATCATAATCCTAATGTTCTGAAGGAAAACCAGAACCCCATCTAGGTTCCATGTGGACCTCCTAACAAAACATTCCAGGAACTCTTAAACGATGGGGTCCCTTTTGGGGCCCGGGTCCAGGGTTATTCAAACAATGATGAAAGGGGAAAAAAACCCGGGGAATGGATTCCCGGTTTTTTATTAAAACCAAACCCCCAAAGTTGGGAAATTTGGGGGCAATTCATAAGAAAATCAGCTTTTTAGTAACACTGCACAGAAAAAAAGGAAAACAATCAGATTCTCTAAACTATAAACTATATTTAAACAAATAACAGAGACACATTTAACAGAGCCTGAAGTGTCACCCTCCTACAGGCTCAGATAAACCCAGATGCTATGAAATTGTCCGTTTTTAGGGTCCCCTTCCCTCCACCCCCCAACCGAACTTTTTCCGCCTTTTGGAACTCTGCCCTTCACTGGGCCGGGCCCGAAAACCCCCAGCTCCTCGGTGTCGATCTGCTGAACCTTCCTCCTCCTCCTCTTCTCCTTCACCACCGCCACGCCGGGGATGTTCAGGTCCGGTTCGGGACAGCGTTCATCGGCCTCCAGCATAGACATGAATGACCCAGAAACCTCTAGAGTGGTCCTGGAATCCTCGACCCGACTACGGACCACCTCCGGGGTGTTTAGCTTCTCGAAGCCGAACAAAGTCTCTCTGTTTCTGGGGCTGTGGGGCGAGCTGTCGCTAAGCCTGCTGTAGGAGCGGCGAACCTTCTGCATCCAGATCGAGCCCTCTTCATCTGTGGGCTGAGAGGAGGTCGGGGGAGAGGAGGCAAGGATAGGTGAAGGCACAGCGGCCTGTTGCGTCTTCTTAGCGGCAGAGGAGGTGTGGAGGACGGGTGAAGGTACGGCTGGCTGCCGCTGCTTCTTCTTCCCGGCTGAAGAGATGGTGGGTGTCCGGCGGTCCGGGGTTGAGACATTTGGTTCCTGGATGTGTTGGGATCGCCCTTTCTCCCGGAGCTGTTGGGATCTCCTCGGAGTGTTTTCCTTGTTGTTTTCGGATATAGCTACGGTTTTCCTGGGGGCGATCTTCCTCACAGTGATGGACCGTTTTACTCCCAGCGCCATCTTGGTCTCGCTTTCCCGCAGAGCTCCTGGAGAACCAAACCGAGCAGATCGTCTCGGCTGCGAGGCTTGGAGGTGGTTCGCCTCCGCCATCACGGTGTGGGGGATCCCTTCGCTCATCCTGCGCCCTGTCCCGGTGTAATTCGGGTTCTATTACGCTCAGCTCTCCACTCGGTGAAACAAACACAACAGCACTTTGTTTAAATTACCCGCCCTTTGTCGTGGTCACTGCGTGATGACGTGTTAAGCCTGCGACGGTCATACTCCAACTTTTGCTGTGTAATCCGAAGAGGTGAAGCTCCAACGCGGTTTCGACGTCTTCGTTTCCCCCCAGTAATCCACATTTTGCTTTTTGGACAACATGGAATATTTAATCGGGATTCAGGGGCCGGATTATGTGCTCGTCGCTGCTGATAATGTTGCTGCCAGCAGCATCATTCAGATGAAACACGGTTTGTTACCTCCTTAGCTTAGCTTAGTTGGCTCATTGGCTCTGCCGGTGGATTTAGGTTTTCTGTCATTGTTTACAGTATAATGCTTAGTATATAATAAATTTGACTTAAATTGTAAGGTTTTATCCTTGTTGTGTGTGGTATTATAGTGCTTTTGTGACGTTAATTGGAATAAAATTGGGGACAAGTTGAGCTAATGGCGCTGCTAACATCAGATTTGTTGTGATTCTGCTAAAGTGTTTGTTCTTTAGTTTTATCCCACAACTTTCCTGATTCCTAATGTGCTTGCATGCTATTTTAAGCCAATTTCCTGTGATATATTTTTATACCACGACCTCTCCTGCCAGTTCTACCACTAACAGAGCTAGCTACGATCTGAACAGGCTGTGAAAGTGAAAGTCATGGCTGGTTCCCTCAGATCTGTTTTCTTTTTTTGTAGAAAAGAATAGAGTTGCTTTTCGAAAGAAACCCAAAACTGTCCCAGATTATCTCTCTATCAGAGTCAGACCACCTGATTCCCTCCTCATAAAATAATACCAAGTAATAATCGTTTTAAAGCCAATACCCCACACATCCTACAGCTTTCAGTGGGGCAAAATTACTATGATCATCAAGAACTGGAGGGAAAATAGTCAAAGTAAGAATACTTTGTTACAATTTAATACAACTCTGTCAATTGTTCCTAAAACTCAAGTTTTAGACAGTATTGGTCAGTTGAATCCAAAAAGAACAGAAACAACAGCAGTACCAGCGACAGGACAAACATCAATATTAAGACCAGTAATCTCCAAATTCAGTCCTCAATCCCCTACATGTTCTATGATGTCCCCCGGGCCCAACACACCTGAACCAAACAACTGGGTCTTCCTCAGGGAACTGTATTATGTACTCAAATATTATCACAGTATATTGTGGTATTTATTTTGATAATAAAAGGGATCATTTGCATTCGTTTTAGCAATAGGTTGCATGGTTGTGACTGCAAATCACTGCAGTCAGTCCCACAAACACAAATACTGCTCTGATGTTAATATTTATTGCTCCTCTCATGGATCTAGCAGTGAAAGTAGTAAAGGTAACAATCCCACCACTGATTTTAGTTTTTGGGGTTCATGTTTAGTTTATTGTTGTCACAATAAATCTGAATTCTTATGACAATAAAAATATTTCCAGTAATGGCACAGTATTTCATTATAGGCCCCTGCAGCTATTTGATTCAGGTGTGTTGAAGCCGGAAGTCATTTAAAACATGGAGGACACCGGACCTCGAGTACTGGAGTTTGACACCATGTGACCATGTAGACCCATCAGGTCATCTGAGACCACTTCGCCGTTTGTCCTCAGAACCTGAACTAAAAAAGCAACCATTTATCATATCCTAATGTTTTGTTTTCCTAAATTTGCCTTGCATTGCCCCTGTTTTCACTTTTATTGAGATCACCTATAAGAAGCTCATAAACTTCAACAACAAGCTAGAATATCCAGATTAAATCTACCAACCTCTGTGAGCTGCTTTGGAGATTAAATATTAGGAATGAGTCATTGTGAGATTCCAACACTGAAAAATCTCCAGCTTCAGGTTTTAAAATAATATGTAATGATAGTTTTTAGGTAATGTGCTTTTTACACAGAATATTCTCCTTTCTTGTTGTCGTGCTCTTTAGTAGCACAAATATAAGAAGCTGGCCATTTAGTCAGGTTACCTGCTCTGGTAGAGCCTGCAGTCAGCTGTTTAACAGACATGCTGCTTGGAGTTTTCCAGCTGTAGTTTTCAGATTACTTTAAGAGTGTTGGGAGGTGTTCATTCAGTGTCGCGCCAGGACTGTGTTTTATTCTCCCCGAAACATTTCCAAACAGCCAAATCTATTTCTCCAGTAACCGAGGGAAACGCATACCTGTAGTGTGTACCAACAGGTGGGGGTGGGGATGTGCTGTGTTACTCTGTACTCCACACAGCAACACAAAACACTAAACCTTGGTATTCTCTGATAATATACACACTGAGTCCATGCGTAAAAAAATCGTATAATTGATTAAATAGAGCCCAACTGGGCGCACTGTTTTCTGTTTCAGACTACGACAAGATGTTCAAGCTGAGTGAGAAGATTCTGCTGCTCTGCGTGGGAGAGGCAGGAGACACGGTGCAGTTTGCTGAGTACATCCAGAAGAACGTTCAGCTCTACAAAATGAGGAACGGTATGTTGTTGATGATGTGACTCTGGTGATCCTCATAGGTTTCCCTGTTCTCATCTTATCGCAGCGTCCTGCTGTTATTTAACATCTTTTTACCTCTGATTTCTAGGTTATGAACTGAGTCCGTCAGCAGCAGCAAACTTCACACGGAAGAACCTTGCAGACTATCTACGGAGCAGGGTATCTAGTCCATCATACACACTGTGTAAAACTTAAAGCTGTCATTTTTACATTTTCACATTTACAAAAGATGGACTGGTATTACTGATTCATAATTGGGTGATAAAACCTCATCCATAGAGGCAAGACATTTGGAAAGTTAGAGTGAATGAACTTCATCACCTCTGCTCTTATAAACATTAGGAGGGAACCTTCTGGCAGTCATAAATACAGCTCCTGTGTTGATCTTACTTTAAATATCTTTAGTGGCTATTCTGTAAGTATAAAGCCATGCACATTCAAGAGAAATAAGCAAATTTCTCCATGCAAATATTTAAGTTTTGGGTCTGAATTAATTACGTCCCTCCACCAGGACCTGATGTCTCGTTTTGCTTCAGGGGACGAATATTAAAATCATAAACTAATTCAGATGTTAAAGTAACAGCTGCCATACTTTTCTGCTTGATTCCCCTGTTCTAAAACAGGCCATTTTTACTCAAAGAGAGGATGAAAACATTCTCCACCTTAAACCCTGCAGTTCTATAAAACAACTTCTGCATTAGACCTCAAACTAACCTGGTTGGTTCTCCTAATCCCAACCCATCAGGATGTAGTGTGCATTAACAGGGTCCGATGTTTAAAATGTTTAGGAGTAAATTGAAAGTCTCATGATGCGAAAATGTAGACGTTATCCACTTTTTTTCGCATATGTCACAAACTTAACTGCAGTAAATCCCAACAACATATTTTCAGAGTGTAAGAAGCAAGTAATGACTTAAAGTCTCTCACGCTGGTTGAATTTAAGCAGTATCTGAAAATGGTGATCTGTCAACAAGTCAGTCAGGAGACCACCCTGTGGTATGAAACACCAGCTAGAACCTGGGTGGTCTTCCTGAGGTCTTCAGGGTGTCGTTAAGTCATCACGTGGCTTTATGTGCCACTGCTGCTTTGGCCATCTTGGCACCAGCCTCATAGAACACTGCATGCAGCTGTAAGAACCAGTCCATGCGCTCACTTTACCGGTAAACACTGCAAGAAGCTCCTGTTGCTGTCAGATCTGCTGGAGGAGGAGAAGGGTTTATGGGTTTGAGGTTGTGCACAGGAAACTCCTTCACCTGCTTTCTTCGCCATGCTGCTGGAGAAAACTGGTGTTTCGTGCTCAGAAAGCTCGAAACAACTGATGGTAGAGGTGCAGAAACCTCTCATGTATACACGGATACATTAAAAAAATTACAATATCGTCACAAACTTCAATATTTCCTGCCCCTCATGTCAGAAAGTGAAACTCATATATTATATAGATTCATCACACAGAGTGAAATATTTCAAGCCATTATTTCTTGTAATTTTGATGATTCTGGCTTACAGAGAATGAAAACCCAGAATTCAGAGTTTCAGAACATCAGAATATTACATCAGATCAATAAAAGGGAGATTTTAAACAGAAATGTCAGGCTTCTGAGCTTCATGTTCATTTCTATGAACTCAATACTCAATGGTTGGGGCTCTTTTTGGATGAATTACTGCATCAATGCGACGTGGCATGGAGGAGATCAGCCTGTGGTTCTGCTGAGATGTTCAGGAAGCCCAGGTTGCTTTGATAGCAGCCTTCAGGTCATCTGCATTGTTGGTTCTGGGGTCTCTCGCCTTCTTCTTGACAGAACTCCATAAATTCTCTATGGGGTTCTAGTCAGACCAGTTTGCTGACCAATCAAGCACAGTACCACCATGGTCATTGGACCAGCTCTTGGTACCTTTAGCAATGTGGGCCAGTACCAAGTTCTGCTGGAAATTGAAATCAGTATCTCATCACTGTCTGTGGGACCTTTACACTAAACGTCAAGCAACGTGGACTTTGTGCCTCTGCACTCTTCCTCCAGACCCTGGGACCTAATGAAAGTTTCCAAATGAATTGCAAACTTTATTGTCATCTGAAAAGAGGACTTTGGACCAGCAACAGTCCAGTTCTGATTCTCCTCAGCCCAGGTAAGACGCTTGTAGCCCATGTGTAGGACCCGTCTTTGTAGCGCTGACTTTTGATGCGCTGACTCCAGCCTCAGTCCATTGAAGCGCCCCCAAACTCTGGAATGGATTCTGCTGGACAAACCTCTCAAGGCTGCAGTTATCCTTGTTGCTGGTGCACGTTTTCCTTCCACTCTATTTTCTATGAATATGCTTGGATACAGCACTCTGTGAGCAACCAGCTTCTCAGGAATGACCTTTTGTGGCTTTCCCTCCTTGAGAGGGTGTCAGTCTTCTCTATGATTGTGTCGGCCATAATACGACCATTGCACAACATTTATATATTAAAAAACGCTTTTTTTCTTAATTGTTGTTCTGATTATGTGAGACACTGAATTTTGGGTTTTCATTCTCTGGAGCTTCATCAAGCTGTAAAAAACAAGTTTAAAACAACAGCTTAAATTCAACATTTCAATCTTACTTTGAAATGTAGAAAAGCAAAGAATCCAAACATTTTATGAGCTGAAGCAGATTCAGAGGAACTCGAGGGACAGAACTGAGACGAGGGTTGAATGTTGGAGATGTTCTGGCCCTCAGGCCGCTCTGCATTAGAAACAACCACGGATGTGTTTCCAAATCCCATCATGAGCTCAGAAACATGGAGAACACAGTTCATCCACGCATTCAGAGCAGAATTTTAAACTTGGATACACACAGCATTCAGAACCTTCTCTGTACCGAGATAAACAGAAAACTATTCCGTGCTCCGGCCCATCGGAACACAATCCCATCAAACCATTTAACAGGAAGAGCTGCGTGCCGATTTAGCATCGGGTCCTTTGGAGCATCCTCAGACTGAATTTAAAGCAGAAATCCAGGACCCTTTTTATCTGTTTGGTCTCAGAGTTCAGAGGAGTTTCTGCAAGCAGACGGGATCATTTCACAAGGTCCTCTAAAAGAAAAGTGTTGCAGGAACCCAAAAAGCTTTGATTCTAACAAGCCAACAGTTTCTCGCTTAGAACAAGTTGTTTCTGCACCGGCTAAATACGGGGTGCAGATGATTTGCTAATTATTTCATTTTGCACGTAGTCCCAACTGTGTGGAAGAAGTGGGTTCTGCAGCAACGTGTCACAGCTGAGGGATGCTTTCTGCAAGCTGGTTAGCGAGCATTTCAGTAATGAAGCTGGACTTAGATGTCTGTGTGCACGGCCGCATGTTGTTGGGTTTTACTCACTAGTTCAGGCGCCTGTCTCGCTCCGAGTCGTTTCTGTTCCACTAATTTGTTAAGAGTAGTGCAGCCGATGCCTGTCACAATAGCAGAGGGTGAAAATAATTACAAAAAACAATTAGTGAGGCAGAGGAGGGAATGTGGGACACATGGAGGAGGGGTTGGATGGTGAGGACGAGGAGGAGGAGGTCCCAGGGGAAGCCAGCAGACAACAGCTCACATGCACACACGCACACACACACAGTGTAAGTGGGAGTCGACACTCACACAGGAGACTCGGAGGGACCTGTAAGATCAGGATCAGTTTGTTCAGTCAAGGCTGAGCATGTTGTGCAGGATATCATTGATATTCATGCTCCTGTGCCTCACGGTGATGAATCTGCTTGTTACGATGCTGGGTTCTCAGGAGTGAACAGAAACTGAGGCAGAAGTCGTTTCTCCGCTGCATCCCACACCTTCCTGCAGCTATCCTCACACTCTGACCTCGGACACTCACTAATTATCGGCTTGTATAAACAGGTTTTAGAGTCTGCAGAAACACTGTCTCTCGACCATTTCAGGGTGAAATAAGACTAAAACTATTTTAACTAGAACACAACGGGCTAATTTTGTTCAAGTTAACAATTATTCGGTTTAATTAAAGACATTCATTTCATATCAGGTTTAATGACTTTAGCTGCTGATTACTTTCTGTAATAATAATTTTGCCTGAGAGGAATATTAAAAAACACTAAATTCATAATGACTGAAAAAGCAGAACTTAGAAAAATGAGCAGCTTCCTTTTAAACGTGACAGACGTTATTAGAATAAAGATCAGCTATTTGTGTTTTTTAAGAGCATTATCTGCTCTGTTTGAATCGTTTTCCTGAGAGAAGATTCCTTTGGAAAGTTCTATGGGTCTAAAATGAATCCTAACTTCTGAAAGTGACAGGAGGCTGCTGTGGGAATAACGAATCTGCTTCCAGGTCTGGAAAAGCTGAATCAATCCTGTGAAAGTCTGAAATAATGGCGTTTTATTTTAATTCAGACCATGCGCACTTATTCATGGAAATCTGTGATTAAATACAACATATTCAGTTTGAATCGACTCTGATGATTTAACGAACTCACCGTTTTCTCTGAAACATTTCTTGAACCGTAGCTGATTGTTACTGTCTGTGCAGGACTAATATTTCAGTGAACCTAAACTAAAACATAATTACATTTAACTAGGGTGTAAATCATGCTTCAAAAGATGAATAAAGACCTTATATCATTTAATAACAATGATTCTTCCCCCTCCGTGCCTCTGGGCTGTGAGTTAAACAGCACAGGCTCATGAATCCATCAGTGATTTGTTGCTAATGCTGCTGGCTTTATTCCTGCAGGACAAATTACTGATGAGCCTGACATCCCCACCCCCCCTCCCCCCGGAGGCTTCAGGCCCCTGGGAGGCGTAGTTATCTGAAGTCGGTGCAGAGTGAAGGAGCCTTGTCCACAAACCAGCCTGCTGTCCACAAAAACAACTCTGCTAACCTCTAGGGTGCAGCGCTCGCTCTCTGCACCGACGAGACGGAGAGTTAGAGCGGCAGGAATCACCTGAGGGCCTCAGCAGTGAGGCACAGGAAGCTCTCCACGGAGCAAAACAAGTGCAGATATCTGCCCTGCTTTGATTCGGGTCTCTGCTTCGTGGTTCTGTGTTAAAGCAGAACCAGAACCTCAGACTGGACAGGTGGAGCAGAGTGGAAGGTGTTGGAGCATGATGACCTGATGCAGGAAACATTTTTCTGTCCCCTGTTTGTGTTTTGTATTTCTCAAGAATCAGATTTTTAGATTTTGAGTGTCTTCCAGGCAGCTACAGCAACAGTCACCCTCTGTACTGCTGATCCACCGCCGGCCCGTTCGGGTTGGTGAAATATTTGCTATCACCGGCCCACAATGGGCACAAATAATTAGTAGTGCCATATTGCGAGCAGCTCCCCGGCTCCTGCACAGATGAACAATTAATTCAGCAGATTGAGGAGAAATGCCAATAAAGAGAACATGTCCTGGGGCGGGGTGGGGGGAACGTGGAGGATGAGCGGTTCAGCTCGAGGTGGAGGATTTCTGGGACCATGATCTGAGTCCCAACTGGTGCTGTGAACACTTGAAGGTTCCACTGAAACATAATTACTCCCCTCCCTGGTTAATAAGGGTTAGCTCTGCCCAGTGGTCACCAGATCTGCCCAGAAACACCGTTTAATGACAGCTGGTCCAAAATGCAGGCATGAAGATCTACTGTTGGCTCAGACAGAATCTCATTCTGGCCCAGGCTCAGTGAACTGCTTGGATGTGATATCTGGTGGGCTTTTAATATTTCAGGGCAGTTAGGATCGACCCTAACCGCCCTTGATGCCCACAACTGCTGGACGTTTGTGGAAGGTGAGATGTTCAGGCTCAAGGAGAGCAAGGATGGTGATCTGGACCTGGGTTTATCAGGATATCTCGTAGAATCTATTGCAATAATGATGATAAAAAGTATTTAAATTTTGGCTGAGACTTGCAGGTCACAGCAGACAGACATACAGATGATTACTGGGCTGCTTCAGGACATCAGCTGCATTAAACACTTCAACCACTAACTGAACACAATAGATTGTATTTAATGATATTTGTAAAGATATTGATATTTATGCTGCCGTCATAGAGGCAGCAGTGAACAAAGGTCAAAGTAACAATCCCAGCACTAATTGTAGTTTTGCAAACATTATAATGTTTGTTGTTTTCTCAGGAGCTTTAAATTCTTAAAACGACATGAAGATCAGGAGAAACTGTTTGATAGTCGCCCGTTCCTGATGGAGAGGCTTGGGGACGTGGTGATGAAGATTAATCAAAACCTCTGTGGTTGTATTCAGCAGCAGTAACTCCATGTTTTACTGATATGGAGCAGCCCTGGTGGGTCGTTCATCAGCAGAGAAGCAGATGTTGGAACCATCAGACCTCAGAGGAACCCGCTGGGACAGACACGTTCCCAACATCTGGGATTCTCTGGGTTGTTGCTTTAAACTGCCGGACCGCTGGGAGAAGGTCTAGAAGATGTGAAGTGGATCCAGACTGTGCTCAGATACATTTCTGAGGTTGACGTGAACTGTCTGAAGGGGAGGCGTGAGTGGGACAGAACCAGAACTCGTACAAAGTGGTGGACGCTGTAACTTCTGTTACAGTCCAATGGGTCGCTGTGAGCTACGAGGGCTTTATTGTTGCACATCATTTGCTGTAGGGGGATGACTGGTTCAGGTTCTGGAAACACCCTCTAACCCAGCTGTCGCTGGTCTTCAGAACCTGAACTGAAGACATAGGAAAGGCCTTCTGACCCGAGCTGTTCAGCCGCTGACCTTCTCTGTAGCTTGATGCAGGTAGTCGGATCCGATGGGCTGCTTGGGTCCTGCAGCCTCGCACTCTGCAGGTGTGTGCAGGTGAAGCTTTTGTTTCACCTCTTGGCTGTGAGCTGCTTGGGGGGGGGGGGGACATACGTATTGTTTGTTGGTGCAGGTGGCAGGTTAACGAGGTGCTGGTTCCCTCTGAGCTGGTTCTGCTGCTGCGGCTTATTCTGCTGCCAAGTGGGTGTTGTTGTTAGTGTAACCAGTGAGACAGCTGTCAGCTGGGGGGGGCGGTGGTGCCATCGGGGCGTTCGCCGGCTCACAGAGGAGTTACAGCACACACATTAAGATATTCACAGCCGCTGTGAAACACACACAGGAGAATCTGTGTGTGTGTGTGTGTGTGTGTGGATGTCTGTTCACACACACACTCGGAGAGCGCGCCCCACAGGGAGCCCAGCGCTCACATCACCCTCGTGCCACACTTCTCTAAAGGTCTGCAGAGAGCTGAGGGGCCAGGTGGGTCCATCTTCGCTCACCTGGTGTTCTGAGCTGTCCTGAATGCAAAGTTCTGTCCTGCCGTTGCATTTTAGTCAGTCTCCCTGCCTCCCCCAATCTGAACAATTTAGGCCACCGGTTGTTTGGAAACCAAAGAAAACGGTCCTTCTTTGGAGGGAAGGAGCTTTTAAAGAAGGAGTCGTGATGATGAGTGTAGAAAGTTGGAGGAAGAGGAGGGTGGAGAGGCTGGGAGCGTGAAAGATGTAATTTAAAAAGAGATGGGGGGGGGAGTCAGGAGGGGGAGACAACTTCAGAAGTTTTTAATGAGTGCTGGCGTTTCTCCAGGGCTCAGGGTGACGGCAGCACAGAGAGGAGGAGGAGGAGGAGGGATGAAGAGGGAGGGGGGGTGTGATGGAGGGAGCAACAGGGGTGCTGACTGCCAGCAGATGTCAGACTGCCAGCGACACCCTGACCCCACCCCCCTCCCTAGAAACACTTAGTCCTGTGACCCCTCCCACCTCTCCCCACCCTCCATCGTCCCCCTGAGCTCCCGTTCGCCTCCTCTCAGTCTTCCAGGATCCGAGGTGATAATGAGCCGCTTGTAGGGAATGAGAGGAGGACATGGATTGTACTTTTCATGCACTGAGATGTGTTGATGGTGTGAACCAGTTGGAGGTCCAGTCGGACCTGACGCTCCAATGGAATAACTGCAGCTCTAATGGGAGAGAAGTTACTGTTTACTGGGAATTTAGCCAATAAGGCACCAGTAAGACAAAGAACCCAGGGCCTCAGAACTTCCTGTGGATTCATCTGTGAAGGAGAGGGAAACTAAATATTCCTAGGAGATCAGATGTTTGAACTCAGCAGATGATTGGAGTTAGACAACCCAATCAGACCACAACCTGATGTCTGACCTAGTCCTGGTCCAGATCTGTGGATCACTGTAGATTTTTAAGCGAATTGGACCTGCTGACAGTTACAGAACCCCTGCTGCAGACGGCTGTAGTCCACAGCTGCTGCTTGTGCAGCCCACTCAGACCACAGCCAGAACATTAATCCTTCTCTTCATTCTTCTGCAGACTCCATACCACGTCAACCTGCTGCTGGCAGGCTACGACGAATCCGACGGTCCCGGTCTCTTCTACATGGACTACATGGCCTCCCTGGCCAAGGCCCCCTTCGCCGCCCATGGATACGGAGCCTTCCTCACTCTGTCCATCATGGACAGATACTACAGACCAGGTGGGATCAAAGTGACTCGCTTATCATCCCGCTCCGAGCCGGGAATCAGTCACACTCTAATCATCCCTAGCACCACTGGATGAGGTCCCTCAACAACAGAAACTCTTCATTTTTAGACGTATAGACCACAGAACCATCTTCAACCATCTCAGACCAGTTTCAAACTGGAAACCTGGAAACAGCAGCACAGCAGGGAGAGCTTTAATGTTCTCAAACACTTTCAGAAGGTCCAGGTCATGGTGCAGCTTAGATGTTTGGTTCATTGGAAGAAGGTTTTCATTTCTTCTCATCTTCCTGAGGAAATGGTGCAGCTGACCTGCGTAACCAGGTGGAGGAACCATCTCAGAGATGTCTGGACCTCACTATTCCAGCTGAGCTCTGAACTCTGAACTTGTTCCATTAAATAATGATGTGGTCAGAGGTTGGTTTTATGTCACCTTTAAAGGTTCTGTAGCCATGTTCTGATGGAAAGAACTCACATTCTCCACATATTTCTTTCATTTTTAGTCAACTTTTCATTTGGTTTAATCACGAGGGTTCCAGAAACCTGACTGGAAGTCCAGCTTTGTGCACAATTCTCTGAGTTCTGTACAGAGCGGTTCAGACCCTGTAGAGTAATCAGCTGAGAACTGCAGCATATAGTGGGTTCTGGTTCTGTCCGCGCACTCTGTTTACTGTGGGGTTAAAGAAAGTTCTGTTCTGTTGCAGATCTGACCCGAGACGAAGCCATGGACCTGCTGAAGAAGTGCATCGCAGAGGTGACTCTTCTTCTCTCCTTCCTCTCTTTGAGCCTGATTCACAGCCAGCCTTTTAAACGTTGCCTTCACTGAATAAATATGTTCTGGCGCTTTAGAAAAGTCGTTTGGACCAGAGGTATCAGGTGCTTTTAGCTCTAGGACCTTTTAATGAAATGTTGGCGAGCTTAAATAAGCGTGCTGCTCCGAAGGTCAGCAGGATGTTCTGTATTTCTCTGATGTCCTTCTGCTTGCTCCTCCTGCAGCTGAGCCGACGCTTCATTCTGAACCTCCCCTCCTTTAACGTCCGTGTGATCGACAAGGACGGCATCCATGACATGGAGAAGATCACTCTCGGCACCAAGTGACCGCTCGCCCACAACCAGCCCTCCCTCTCCTCCAGTTTTTGTACCGATGACCTTTGTTCTGTTTCTGTTCCAATAAAAAATCACCCCCAGTAGAGACACGAGTTCTTCTTCTTGCTTTTCCTCCCTGTGGTGCTTCCTGTTTCTGAGGTCGACTCATCAGCTCAGAGAAACAGAACAGCCTCCTGGCTCTGCTTCTGCAGAGCTGTGTGGGTAATGTACCCTCGCTGCTGCCTGCGCACGTGTCAGGAAACAGGAGTGCACGTTTGCATTTCAACCGGTTCTGAGTCAGTGCACCAGATTGGTTCTACAGTCGTGCAGAAGTTTTAAACCCATCAGCAGGAATGTTGATGAGCATTTGATCAAATATAATAATTTTACTTCTACAAAAGCTTTTAATTCCTGTTTCTGCATCAGAGGTGAGATAGAAAAGATTTCAGTGAACACCGGTGGTACCATCAGGTTCCACAGAGAAATCTTTACAGGTTCTGGTGTTTAAATGTTCTGTTTGAATGATTGTTGAGCCCCGTAGCAAAGAAGAGAAAAACGGCCTTATTGGTGGTTTTGTTTCATGTTCTCTAAGGTTTTAAACTGTTCACCACAGAAACACAAACAAACCAGTAAAACCCAGAGCATCAGAACCTTCTTGTGTCATCACATGTAAATGGTTCTGTATCTGCAGTGTGTTCTATAGGAGATCTGAAAGGTTAAACAGAACCTTCAGGTCCAGTTGTAGCAGGAGACACACTGGCTGGAAGGAGACAAATGGATGAAAGATGAAACTGTGGTTGTGAAAGGTTTAAATCCAAAAGGTTCTGAAAATCTGACCGGGTCAGAACCATCATTACATTGTAAGCTAAACAATCTGTGGAATAATCAGAAGAAATCATCAAACCTAAACTGGAAAAACTAGAAAATGGATCTAGATGATAACCGGGTTAGGTAAAGTCCAACTCTCTGTGACCCATTTAAACTTTGAATGGAGGTCCAAGCTAGACTGGGTTTATCCCTGATTAAACCAGAATCCCATTACAGCCTATGGAGGAACACTTCATAAACATGATTCTGTTCCTCTCCAGAACTTGGCACATTTCCTGATCCAGTTGTATGTTTAGATATATTAATTCTGAATGCGTTTGTGTGGTGGTTCTGACCAGCGTTTGTGAGGCTGTATAACCACAACCGGTCTTTATAATTGACCATCACTCTGAACTTGAAAAGTTCTGGGGTGCAGTGAAGGCAGGACGGTGTGAAGCTGGATGGAGATGAGCAACCAGAGACTGCAGACAGAGCGGACAGATTAAAGCAGGGCTGTTTTACTGTTCTGGTGCAGCTCCCTAACATCCTGACATGATCACCTCCAAACTGGGCTCCCCCCCTCTCTGCTTTTGTCTGGATCAGTTTAATGCCTCTGTAAATGGGTCCAAACTCGCTGAGCTCCCAGCATTGAAACCAGGTCGACATACAGCTGAAGCTGTGTTTCTCCATCTTCGCCTCGTCTCTGAGCTCCAGACAGGTGATTAATAAACATTAAACACAGTGGAATCTGACGGGAAGAGCAGCATATGTTTGCCTGCAGGCGGCGAGAGGCGGAGAGCGGCCTGCTGAGTGTCAGAAACGGGTGGGGGTGGGGTGAGGCGGCAGGTAGAAAGGAGAGATGTGTGTGTGTTTTCCCTGGAAAGCAGTGATTGAAAGAGTCTCGTCTTGTTTAAATAAAATGTGCAGGGGAGGAAGAGGAGCAGATGGGTGAAGGAGAACCGAGGCGTTCAGGTGATGTCACGTGTCATGAAGAACAGCAGTGTGACGTCTCCACAGGGCCCTGAAGGTGCAACTTCTCAGCTCTGAGAATGTACCTGAGATAAAACCTCCATCCTGGAGCTGGAATCCTGGTTTCTGTCTGTCAAACTGGATCTTTTGGTCGGAGATTCAGGTGAAGAAACGGGAACAAGCTGCAGCTCTGACAGGCTGCAAGGAACAAACATCCAAATGATCCAAAGTATTACTGGATCCAAGTAATTTATGTGTCAGTTCAACACTGGCCCACAGTCAGCTCTAAACATGAGGTTCTGGTTCCCAACTGGGACAATATGGACCTCCCTCTGGGTCAGGGTAACCTTCTGCCTTAATGAGAGGAGTACCCTGGTCTTACTTAATGGTGACAGGATGAAAAGCTAGATCAGAATCTCATCTGCGCTACTGAGGGCATTGTTCCAGTATGTGGTGGTGAAGGAGCTGAGCTGGAAGTTGAAGCTCAGCGTTTACTGCTCCATCTATGGCCCAACCGCCAGCTATGGTCCAGAGACACGGTTCATGGCTGGTAAAGCCAGATCCTGGATACAAGCAGCTGGAATTGGCTTCAGAGTGGTGAGGGGGGCTCTGCCTTAGATATAAGAAGAGGAGGACCATCATCCAGGTTGTGGTCTGAGTAGAGCTACAGCTCTTTCATAATGAGAGGAAACAGCTAAGGACATTCATCTGATTAGGAGCCCTTCTGGATGTCTCCAGGAGATTTTCTGGACTAGTCCAATAAGAAGGAGAACCAGAACTGGATGGGTTGATAGAAGCGATTGCAGATGGTCTGGTACAAGGGTTAAAACTGAGTGAAAAATCAGTCCAGAGAGATTCGGAAAGCGCTCCACAGCCTGGAGAACTTTCCATGCGGAACACGTTAACAGATTTCAGGAACGTTTGCAATACAGGAAGGAATCAGGGCTGGATCAGGGAAAAAATGGCTGCATTGGAGGATTTAAACTCCTGAACAAACAAGTTCTTAGTTCTTTAATAATATATTACATTGTGCTGTAATACAATAATAATAACAGTAATAACAATAATAAACACACACTGAAAGTACAAAATGATTTGTGTTTTCTTAAGTTACCAACACCTGAAAATAAATTAAAAATCTCCTGTAGCTGAGAGGACTCCATTTCCCATGAGCACCTGCTGCAGGGGACTAGCGATAGAGATTCATCGCTGACCCAGACTCCCACAGTTCCAGAGGAGGTTGGAGCCAGGGCGATGGCCTCAGACCCTTCAGACATGGGAGTGGGTGTGTTGGTGGATGTGTCCGTATGAGTGGGTGTGGCTGTTTGACGTTTAGAAGTGGGTGTGTCTGGGTCTGTGGGTGGGGCTGTAGGGCTCCTGGAAAACATGGCGTGGAGAGTCCACAGAAACAGGAATAAATCAAAACCTCTTCACTGGGAGGAGGTCAGAGGTCCATGCGTCATCATCAGGTGTTCTCAACAGTACAGATATCATCATCAGCCCCGCCCCTCAGTGGGAGGAGCCTCAGGGCTGCTGGCAGGTAAGAGTCTGATCCTGAGGGTGGAGGTTGGGTCAGTTCTTCTGCCTATTTCCGATGCTTCATGTCCTTCTCATGGTGGCTCTTTCCTCCTCCTTCTTTATCCAGCACCTTGACGGCCTCCATCAGGTAGCTCTGGAAGGCTGAAAGCGCCGCGCAGATGGCCGGGGGCCCGAAGCCATGGGTCAGCAGGCTGAAGTGGGTCAGGCTTCCCTGGATGCCAGGCTCCAGGCAGGGGGTGGGACGGCTGCCGCCCAGCGGGGAGCGGTCCTGAGACATCAGGTCCACAAACTCCTTACAGATTTCCCTGGAGGGATAACAGGAGGAATTAGGAAGTTTCTCTCCACAGAACATTTAAATATTTAAGAGAAATGGGAAAATATGAAAACAGAAAGGTTTTCTTTCAGGAGCAGAAGGAGTTTGATGAAGTTTTTATCAGCTTCTGGAATCCAGAAAAATCTGGCTCAAACTCCTCCTAACCAGAGCCCGGATCCATCTACAGTAAAGGTTCTGGTTCTGGTCTCTTTAGTTGTCCACAACACCGTTGGAATGACTAAATGCTCCTGAGACTGAACTCCAGATGTTTGAGAACTCTTAAAAATCTCTGAACTTTCCTAGAAAATGAGGACTGGAGCCAGAACACCTGGTCTATTAGAAAGCAGAAAACATTATTCTTGTATGGTTACCCCATTGATGGAACTAAGTTCTGTTCAGTTGCAGCCTGTTTCTCTGAGTTAAATAATCCCCACGCTCTGCAATGCACCATAGCCGTTCTGACATTAGTGAATGCACCGTTCACTGTGTGTGATGCTGTGGTGCGAAGCTGGGTCTAATTACTTTATTTTGCTGAAGTTAAGACGTTAATACTGTGTTAATGTTTACTGTTTAGCTGGGCAGAAGTTAAGATGTAATTCTGTGCCATTAAGCTAATAAAGTCATGTCTGTAGGACTCGTGTGAGGTGATGATTTATGTTCTCTGTATTTATACTTTACGTATAAATCCTTTACAACCTTTGTTATCGATTATGTTTGTATTATTTGTAGTATACTATACTTATTACAGACCACAGCAAATAGATAAGCCAAAACTCCACATCTGCATCTGTGTTCTTTTACGGGAATACAACTCTGTGCCTTACCACACTCTAAGCCACTTAATCCGAGGAGAGAGACATCAAGCTCTCTTCTTTTTACAGTCAGACAACAGCTACCTGTATGACCCCTTCTCTTTTCCAGTGGTTATAATCAGTCTAACAGAGAGAGGTATCCCAATCCTTGTGGTTTTTAGTATAACAATGGCCATCAGTGGGACCCTTTGTGGGGTGCCTTGAAACGACATTGTTGAAAATAAGTGCTGTTTAACTAAATAATCTGAGCTGAAACTGTCTGTGTAGTTATGCTGCTATAGGCTTAGGCTGCTGGAGGACATAATGACCACTTTCACCCTCTTCGCTACATTCTCACACTACTCTCCAATTTTGTATTATTTGTTGTTATTTCAGCTTTTAACTTTGTTCTCTCTCTTTTCTCTTCCTAGAAGCTACACCTGGCCTGACTCTGTGTCTACCTGTGACACCTTTCTGGAGAGGGGCATCGTCCGAGCTTCTGCTGGCAACAACTTAATGCTCACCCTCTACAGATGATCCACATGGCCCTGTCTTTCAGTGTTTAACCCTTTCTCTCTCCTAGACATGGCAACTGGCTGTGCTTTTACTGTAACTAACTCTATGTGCTCTCTTTAGACTCTAAACTTGAAAACTGGCTCAGAGTTTATCTGTTCTTTCTTTCTAGGTGAAACGACTAAAGGAGCTACATCCATTAACATTTACTTTTCCCTCCCATAGAAAGTACTCCTTGATCAGTGCTTCTTTGTTCTCTTTGTGTCTCTCCTCTGTTCTCTCTAACCCCCAGTCGGTCGTGGCAGATGGCCGCTCACACTGAGCCTGGTTCTGCTGGAGGTTTCTTCCTGTTAAAAGGGAGTTTTTCCTCTCCACTGTCGCTACATGCATGCTCAGTATGAGGGATTGCTGCAAAGTCAACGCCAGTGACTGTCCACTGTCTCTACATGCTTATCCGGGAGGAGTGAATGCTGCAAGTCACTGACTGGATGCAATCTGCTGGGTTTCCTTAGATAGAAAAACTTTTTATCCAATTTGAATAAATAACTAACTCTGGCTGCACTGTTCAATGGTTAGGACTAATTGGAATGTATGTACCTGACTTTCGTGAAGTGCCTTGAGACAACATGTGTTGTGAATTGGCGCTATATAAATAAAACTGAATTGAATTGAATTGAATTGAATCAGCCAACAGTTTGTTTGGCCAACCAATCAGTCGGGGTGATGAAGGTGGGACTCACTTAGTGGCCAGCAGCATGCTGCGTCTGGTTGGCAGCTGGTCTGGGTCACTCTGCCTGCACAGGTACTCGGCCGCGGCTCTGGCTGGAAACTCCGTCTCACACACGTAACCGAAGTCTCGGGCCAGGTGGACGGCCTCACCTGCAGGAGGAGGAGGAGTTAAAGGGTTAAAAGTTGAATCTGCTTCTCTGTCTTAAAAAAATCTCTGTGACACCAGCAGCGTGTCGGCAGGAGAAATCATTTCATATTACTCCTCAGAAGATGTTCCTTGTGATTTATTGAAGCACAGAGAACCAGAGAAACACCACGGTTCCACCAGGGTTCCTGCACATTTTTCAGTTTTCCAGATGAAAATTTTCTGATCTTTGGATAACTTTTGAGGTAATTTTTACAGTACAAAACAATAAATGTAGAAATTCAGATTTTTATTCCAATAAGCAGGAAAACAATCACCGTGCTGCTCAGACAGGCAGCAGGAACAACATTTTTTTGATTTTCCTGATATAATCCTGGTTTTACTCAGACATGATGTTCGACTCCATGATGCAAGAAGACTTAAAACAGAATGCTTTTGAGGACTGAAAAGGTTTCAGCTTGTTTGAACATTTCTCTCTAGAAATGTAGATTTTCTTGAAACACAAAACTCCACATTAATCCGGACCTGAAACCATCAGTTTTAAGAGAAAACCTGCAGTGAGTTTTATGGTGAACTATGAATATGAAATATGTAGATCTGGATCAGTGTGAGGTGAACTTAGAACTAGTTGCTGTGAAGGGTGGGTTTGTTAGAACTGAACCTCAGTGGAGGAGTACTGGTCAACCAGTATCAGGCTGGTTGGATCTACTGGTTTGTCTCACTCTGTCTCCTCCAACAGTTTGCTTCAGTTGCAGTGGCACTATGCATGTGTGTGTGTGTGTGTGTGTGTGTGTGTGTGTGTGTGTGTGTGTGTGTGTGTGTGGGTGTTCCTGTCTTGGCATCACAGTGAGAACCATTTTCCCGATTTTACTATCAAATTGAGGACCGTTGGTACCAAAGTGAGGACATTTTGCTGGTCCTCACGACCTATTTTGCTAACGGTTAGGTTTGGGACTAAGGTGTGAATTGAGTTTAGGTTAAGGTTAGGGTTAGGCATGCACTGGTAATGGTTAGGTTTAGGGTTATTGTCAGGGTTGGGCATAGAAAGGGTTGAAAATGACTGAAAATCAATGGAAGTCAATGGGAGTCAACACATTGTCCTCATTACATATAGCAAGACAAGAGTGGGTGTGTGTGTGTGTGTGACCAACGCCTGCAGCCATCAGAACCATCCCCTCTGCTGCTGTTTGTTCATGTGTGCTGAAGCGAGGATGTCTTTCTGTATGTTTCTGCCAGAGTGTATGCAGGTCACAGCGTCTGTGTGTGTGTGTGTGTGCACGCCTACCCTCCACCAGAGATGTCAACAGAGTGACGTTGGCAGCCTTGCGTCGCCCAGCGGGCAGGTTGAGCCCAATCTTCTCCAGACGCTCTCTCAGACAGCGGCCACCATTCTTTGACTTGGCCCTGAGGGAGGACACGGAGACACTGAGCACGCTCAGGAGGGTGTGTGTGTGTTTGTGTGTGTGTGAGAGACAGAGAGAAAGAGGCTAAAATCTGTCTCATGTCAATTCTGATAGTTTCTCTGTTGTCTTCAAGCTTCTGTCTGGTTTTAGTTCAAACTGATGGTTGTTTGTGGTCAGCAGAGTCCAACTCTGCAGATTCATTTTATTTTCTCTTGTTCTAAAATGTGGATTTCTTGTTTCTGCCTCATTTCTTTGATCTAAGTCCAGACTCTGCAGGAGCAGAATAATTACTCTTCTTCTTCAGGACTGCAAGAACATAATCCCATCACTCTGTTCTTCTGGACCTGGTTTGAGAGTTCTTCCAGCTTGTTCTTGATGCATCATCTGGGCAGAACCGTTTTCTTCTGTTGTGTCTGAACACTGTTATCTAGAAATGCTGCAGTGCGACAGAGCTGTTGGGATACTCAACAGTTTTGGACCTGAGTTCTTATGAAGTGTGAGTTCTGGCAAGAAAGGACTTCCTGTACATGTTCTTGCCAGGTTCTGCAGTAAAAGATCAAATTTCTCTGTTCTTGTAGAGTTGGTTTTGTTCCTTAGGTTTGTTTTAGACTGTCCTGCTTCCTGCTTCCTGACAGAAGTTAGTACTTAACACACCTGCTGTTTGGTGACGTTTTGGTGACGCGGTATAATTTTCAGAATCATTGTGATGTGACACCTGAGGTGCATGGAGGGCCAAAAGGGTCACATTCAAATAAATAAATGTACCATAAAATTAATAAATTTACCATTAAATGTCCTATTAAATAATTTAATTGAACCATTTATTTAATATGTTATTAAATAATTTAATACACCATAAAATTATGAAATTCTACATTTATTTATCAAATAATTGAATATAGAGTGAAATCACTTTATGTGTTTTTAAAGGGTCGCCAGTCTCTGGTACTGTTATTTTGGGGTCACAGGCTGAAATGTTTGGGTACCGCTGCTCTAGAAGATTGAAATGTTAAATCAATTGATTAAAATGTCGTTGACTGTATTTACATCTATTAATGCACCGGCACCACAACACCTCTTGGAGTTGCTGCATTTTTATAATCCAGCCAGAAGGTTTAGGCCGGCTAAACTTCTGCTCAAAGTCCTTGGAACCAGACTCAAGATTCGAGGCGACCGAGCCTTCGGGTCGTCTCTGAACCAGCCTGCTAAAGCACATCAGATGGGCCTGGACTCCTGAGAGTCTTTTTAAAGACTCACCTCTTCTCCTTGGCTTTGATCTAGGCTGAACATGACTCCATCAGTGTTTATATTTATTTTGTCGACATTCTGTATTTTACTCTCTTTTTAATTCAGTTAGCCATTATTTTGTTGTTCTGTGGTTTGTTTATTATTCTAATAATCTGGTTCTGTTTATAATTATGGTTGATTTGTCCAGAATTTTGCCTTTGGTAGTTTTTAAATTACTCTATAAATAAACTTTGACTTAAAAATAAAAATCTAACCAGAATAATGATTTTTTTATATATATTGTTTCCTTTATATTTTTCAAAGTGATATTTTGAGTTTCTGTGAAATCTTAATGTTCACAATAATTAGCTGGTAGATCTGTCAGATTAATGACTTCATGTCAGATTTATGGGAAAATATTAGTCAATTTGGATTGTTGGACCCTCTGTTTTAAAGGCAGAAAAGTTCTGTTATGGCCGCCTTTTTACAGCCCGTCACATCTTTTAATTATATTGTTTGAAAGCGTTTCAGTCTGAAACTGAGGTCATAAACTGGCTCTGGTGTCCTGAGGCCGTGCTTCATTATACCACATCTTCTTCTCTTGTGATTCAGTCCCATGACCCAGTTCTGGTCCTCGGCCGGAGCCCTGCAGTTACATTTAACACATCTAATTGGAAAAAGCCTCATGGAGATGTGAGGAAAGAGAAGTCATGTGATGTAAAGCTGTTTAATTGAAAAAAGGGTCAAAATGAAGATTTATATCCAGATCAGAAGCAGCAGTAGTTTCATAAATCTGAATTACAGAAATTGGAGTGCAGGTTCCTCTTTGTTTTAAGGCCCAGAGTCTCAGCAGGAGTTCTGGTTCCGTTGATAACTTATTTGACTTGATTCACGTTAACCTGAAATTCATCTGGATCTTTAAAATGTTTCCTCAATGTGTTGAGTTCAGGTAAACGGGGACACCTTAGTTTTCCTTTAGGTACCTATGAATTTCTACTGTTGTTTTTCCAAATAAATAAATTTGTTTTTTCAAATTTCTCTAATGTGAATCAAACTGCATTATTTATATTTTCTGTTTATTCTAGATTTCTCAGCTAAATCTATAACATTACATCAGATCTCAGTACAGTAATTTCCTGGTTTATTTAGCCTAGCAACATAAGCCCCGCCCCCAGCTCACCTGCGCAGGACTCCGCCCAGCAGTGATGCGTTGAGGCACTCAGGTGGAGACAGGCGGCGCTGCACCTCCCCCACCGTCACCTTGTATTTGGAGGTGGAGCTTAGCAGAGACAGGCGACCCGGGACCGAGCAGAACACCTCTGCCGGGTTGGACACGGCTCCGACGCCCAGGCCCTCCTTCCCAATGGACAGCACCGACAGGGAGGTGCCGTTCAGCTTGGACGGAATGGGAACTGAGGGAAGAAGCAGAAAAAGACAACTTCAGCATGAAGATGAGGAGTGTTTCTGCTCCTTGGTAATATATGCAGCGTCATCGTCTCCTGAGTCCACAGCTCTAATTCTGGAGGGTTTTCTGTTGATTGTGTTGTTTCAATGAACCGAGCAGCACATTCAGCTCCGTTTCACACCTCCAGAAGCTCCATTTGTGCTCACTTTTTGTCTCCTAACTCAACTTTTTTCTGCACAAAACAATAAAGGTTTCATTTCACAGCTGAATTAGGGCTTGAATGTGTTCATTATCCACAGTGACCTGCAGCAGCTCTAACTGGACAGGCCCAAAGCATTACCCCTCCATCACCGTGCCTGAAGGTTGGTGTGGGATGTTTGCACAGATCTGCTGTGTTTGGTTTCCTCCAGCTTCTGTGCATTTTGGTCAACATCTCTATGCTGGTCTCATCTGTCCAGAGGACACTGTCCCAGAAGTCTTGTCCTTCTCTGCTGAATGATGGACTTCAGATAATTTGGAGATGATCTTATAACGTTTCCCAGAGTGATGGGCAACCACAGTTGCTTCTCTAAGGTCATTGCTGATGCATTTCCACCCTGACATTGTGCTAACACACAGCTGTATGCTGCCAAACCTCCTGCTTTCATAGAGGCGCTCAGACCGATGATGATCAGTTAATGAATTCATCTGATTAGCAGCTCCTGGCTGCAGTGAGGGTGTACTTAGTTTTTCACTCACAGATTTACATTTCTACAACCTCCTTGTTTAATGAATCTTGACAGTTTGGAATCTGATGTATTTCAAGCAGTTTCTGTTTTAGACTCTAATGTTCTACTTTCTCTGCTTATTTTTGGTCCCCTAACAAAGTTATTTTGCTCCTTAAAACATTTATTTTCAGAAGGTTCCAATGTTCTCTTTTAGAAGATGAAACATGGAAAATATTCTGGAAGCACAAAATGTTTTTTCCCTTTTTTATTTATCCAGAGGCGGAAATAACTAAAAGCTAATTCCACATGTTTCCACGAGAAATCTTGCTTTAAAAAAAAATCAAAAACCTGCTGATTTTTAGAACCACTAAAAACATATTTCGATTGTGCTGAAACATTAAATGCCGAGCCAACAGAACCCCCAGAAGCTCCATCAGCTGTTCTTTGTGCTCTGATCCATTTCAGGTCGGATGCAACATTTTCAGGATGTGTGTTAGAAAGTGTCTGTGGAACATTTCTCTGAACCTGACCTTCATCTTTGGGTTTTACAGAAACGTTCTGAGCCCCGTCTGACTTCATATGAGGATTCTGAACCCAAACCCGACCTGGACCTCACACACATTGCCAGATAGCTGCTGGCCCAGAGTTCATGGCCTCTCCTGCCTTTTTCATCCCATCACCCCCGCATGTCTTCCTGCTGTAACTGAGGAGGGTTTCATCATCATCATCATCATCATCATCATCATCGGACTGCTGGAGTCAGCCTGGTTCAGGCCAGAAACAGGTGGAAAGATTGTTCCTCTCAAGGTTTCTGCACCGCCACGCCCGAACGATGGAGGCTGAGACATTTCCACAGCTTTTACTTCCCCGAACCATGACACCCCCACCCCCCAGCAGCAGCTTGAATTTTCTAATCGGGCCCCAGTGTCGCTGACGGTGATATTAGACCGATCAGCCTCTGCAAATTTATCCACAACTCCTCTTTTATCACATTCCCTGCGCTTTTCTTCCCTGCTCCGACTTACACACACACACACACACACAACCTCTCTCTCATATGACCATGAACAGTTCATTAAGAATCTGTGCCTTTGGGCTGAAGTCTGCAGCTCAGTATTAGAGGACTTCTTGACTTCAAATGAAAAAGCAAAACAGAATTATTTATAGTACGTGTGCACGTGTGTGAGTGTGCGCGGCGCGCATGCGTGCGTGTGTGTGTCATTGAGAGAGTGAGACTTGTGTTAGAGAGCCCTGAAACACAGAACCCCTCTCAGCATGTTGGAGACAATTATATAGGTCCACACATGCACGCACACATGCACACAGTCACGCACGAGTCTTTCTGTCCTCTCCCGGTCTCATGCACGCGCACGCACATCTCTTACCTTTTTTAATGACAGAGTGGTCCAGGATGCCCAGGGCGGATCCTTCCTCCATTCCCTGCATCACACACACACACACACACACACACGGGTCAGTATCATTTATCCGCGCGCACTGTGTCTCGTGCACGCTCAGGTCAAAGATGGACGGTCCAACTCTCTGTTCCTGATGCGCCTCCGGAAAAACAATAAATCTGATTCTGAAATTTAATTTATTTTAAAGCACAAATCAAAACTCAGGTTTGTTATTTTCCAGAAAATAGATATTTAAAACATATTTCTGCCCAACTTCACAAAAGTAATCAAAATAAAACTTGTTTTCTAAGTATTTTACGTGATTTAATGAAAACATTTTCTAAAAGACAAAAGCTCTCAGATGATAAGCTGCGTCGCGCTGACTTTAACATCCATTAATCAAATAAAGCTGCTTGTCAACACGGAGCTGAACAGAAACTCGTCTCCGTGGATGACCGTGGGCATCGATTCGTCTCGCCGTGTTTTCTTGTGCGGCTGCACCTGCTACACGGAGGCCGACTGCGCCAAAAACAAAAACTGCAAAAACTCAGCTTCTGCTGCAAGCTGCGCTCTCACTTTGTCTCTCCGCGAAGCGACGCGGCGGGACACAACGCAGCTGCGTGCGTCACTTTATTTCCCAAATTAAATGGCGTGTTTCCTTTTAGGAAAAAATGATTTGGGCAACATGTATGTGCAGAGCTTGGCTGATAAAATTATTTCCTTAAGAATAATTAGAATAGAATGTACAATTGTAAAATAACAATTTAAAGACATTAAATACAAACTGCAATTGGAAAAATATCCTCCATTTAAAATCATAAATACATATATTTAAAAATATTATTTTAAACTGAATCAAAATTTCAATTCGCATGTAAATGTATTTGTTTTTTTTTCAGATGATTTTCCTTTTGTATTTAAATTATTTAGTTTTGCTTTTCAAAAGGCCTGAATTAATTTTTTGAAGGGCCTGAAGGGTTTTCTAAAATAAAACAATAATAATAAGCAATAATTCTAATGAAAAAAAATAGAAATCTGATTAAAAAGACTCAGAAACCACATCAGATAAATAAGCATTTAAAATAATAATTTGGGTATTTTTTTCTAAAATCTTTGTCTTAAAAGGAGAGGAAAATACCCACGGGCCTTTACTGGAAATATGCTGATATTTTATTTAAAAAAATGACGTGTGAACAATCTAAACTAATAGTTCATAATTTAGGTCCAAGTAATTTCTGAAACAATTTGTGCATTTAGAGAATTTTATGCAGAGATTCCCTGAAGCGCTAAAAAAAAAGCGAAAAGAACAAATCTGGACTTACCTGGAGATCTTCGAGGCCATGATGTCCCAGGTGCATCCCCAGAGGTCCATCCCCCAGAGCCGCAGCCCCCTCCCCGAGTCCGTGCAGGAGCCGCGGGACGGCTGGGTACTCCCGGCGGGGGTCTAGGCTCAGAGCCCGGTGGGACTGTGAAAGCAGGCCCCCTTCCTCCGAGCGCGACCTCTGGGAGTGCCATGCCGCCTGCTGGTGCTGATGGATGGAGTTGATGGAGGTGTAGGGGTCCGACAGGTGGGAGTAGGCCGAGTCCTGGCTCTGGGAATACGGCAGGGAGGACTGCGAGTAAGGGGGAGGGAAGTACGGAGGCTGGAAGTCGGAGGCCGGCGTGTGGCAGAGCGGCGGAGCCGAGGAGTAGGCGGCCTGGTTCAGGGAGGAGAGCTGGGAGAGGCGGCCGCTCGGAGAGGAGCCGCTGATTCCGTCTGCGCGCTCCTGAAACCAGAGAGCTGCGGGTGAGAAGGTGCGAGGCCCAACAGAGACCCTCATCTCAGAAACCAGCAGAACCAGAGACCCTCAAATCACAAGGACCTATAACTCTGGGAACAAAGTCAGGTTCGTTAAAAACTGGAGCGCGTCTTGTGTCCCTGGCAGCACCCTGTAAATATTCTAACTTAATGCAATGAATAAAAAATAAAAACTGGAGGGTGTTTAATTATAATAAATACTGAGACACAGAAAATCTAAAGATTTAAAAGACTTCGACCATTTTATACATCAAATAATATTTCAAGGCGACCCAATGTGAATTAAATGGGGATATTATCAGGGATGCAGCTTGAAGTGATGCGCGGTGGCAGCAGCCGCCTGTGGCGCCGCCGCTGCAGAGTTACAGAGGTCAGGGCCACCAAGAAGCTGCACAAAGGACAACTAATGCGCAGCAGCAGCGACAGCATCCCGGGAGGGGGGCATCTGTAAATATTCTGCGTGAACAAACACAAAATGACCCCGCAACACAAAGTATAGTAGCTTCATTCCGCTCACACATCCTGCTGCCATCGGTATTCTGCAGCTGGGTCAGTCAGATCGATGCTGCACCGAGATGGAAACATGTCAATTATCTGGCATCCAAACAAGGCCACGGGAAACTCGGTCACAGCGCGTCCACTGCGCGCAGAAAATCTCGATGCAACAAGAACAAAGTTTTTCCTGGAAGCAGGAAAACTGTAGCAGGGGGACCGGAATCGTGTCCCGGGTGGACCGCTGAGTGTCAGTCGTGTGACTGCCGGAGACACCCTGCAGACACAGAGCACCTCTGCGGACAGATGCGCCCTTAAACGCGCCGTCACAGAGCAGAGCGCACGCAGAAAACTGTTTCTATCTGGAGGGAAACAGGAAAAGGTCTCTAAAAGCAGCGGAGAGACGCTGCAGCCACAGGTTTAAACACTGATGGAGCTGATTTACCCGAACATCCCGAACTTTACACGGAGTCTTCCTCCGTTCACACTCACCATGGCTGAATATGTGTGGATTAACATCTGGACCACTCTGGAGACCCTGAATGTGACTTGGTGAGGACGCGCAGGTTCCGGTGACGCACAGGTGTGTCCAGGTGTGATCCGCGCTCCTCAGCCCTCCATCAAATGAAAAGTGTCAGCTGCTGCTTGCCGTACACCTGTCCGTCCGAGCTGGAGAGAAAAGCTGCTGCTGGAGACGCACACGCGCGTGACACACACGGACTCGTGCAGCCTCACCATGAGCGCGCTACTTATAGGATCTGCGCGCTCCCGGCAGAGATAGGGGAGGGGTTGGCAGGGTCCATTTGTCTTAAAGAGATATTTTCAAGTTGGTCCAAACGATGCATTTCTATTCCTTTCATTATTATTATTGTTATTATTATTATTATTCATACTATTTTAAATGATTTTAGGCAACAATTAAGAAGATAAATAAAATCTTATTTTTAATCGTTTCACTAAAACCACACTTTAGAATAAAACTTTCCTGCAGATATCCACATCATGCAGTCAGAATTATCAAAGAATTTAAATCCCAACCTAGTCGGAGAACCTCGCTGACGGAATTCCTGTCTGATTGGCCCAGAATGAGCCCAGCAGAACCAGCGTGAGTTTACCTGCGCGGCCTCGGCTTTGGTCCGAGACTTCCACAGCATCCTCCTGTCCGGGTGTCTGGCTGCAGCTCAGGGGTTAAAGTGAGGATGAGGAGGAGGAGGAGACAGGCTGAAGGTGCAGAGAGGAGTGAGTTAGTTGGAGAGGCGCTGCAGGAGTTTGTGTGGATGAGTCAGAGCAAAGGAGGGGAGAGGGAGGGAGGTACGCTGGTTGCGGGGACGGGGGGCAAAAACTTTTTAGGGTTGGAGCAAAGATCAACCCAGATCCAACCCTCTCTGAGTCCTCACAGTACAAACAGGAACGCCTTAAAACTCCACAATAAGCAGGTTTCAGATCAGAGGCACACAGCTACTGGATCTCCTCCTTTCTGAGTAACATCCCTCAGAAAGCCATGGACCCGGACCAACACTCAGAAACTGGAGAACATCCTTCACCCCAGTAGATCTCCTTGAGTGTCCACTCTCAGGCCCGGTAAGGCTCTGGGTTGGACCAGGTCAGGTGATCTGGGACAGATCCCAGGACCTAGACCTGGAAATATTTATGCTGCGCCTGCAGATGAAACCAGAACTCTGATCGACCCGTTTAGGACCTGCAGCTTTTCTAAAATCTGTGCAAATTTCTACAGTGATCCATGAAAGTCTGCGGTTTCTTCTGAAAGCTTAAATGTTTGCTTTCATTTAAAACGTTCAACTAAAGAACTGTGGAAGGTGCTGAACGCAGAACTTCATTGTTCTCCACGTTTATTTGAACATGTTCTGCAGCAGAAACGGCTCTAGTGGGTTAGGAACTTCAACTGATCTTTAAAAACCCAAAGAAACAGAACCAGGTGGTGAAGAAAGGTAACAGGACAACACACAGAAACAGGGCAAAACATTAAAACCAGAGAGTCAGCAACAGCTGAGCAGAAAGGTCTTAAAGCGCAGTTAATAAAGTAAAAATAATCATTGTTTATATTAAACTAAAACAGAATTAAATGAAAAACAAAACAAACAAAAAAACTAAAATTCACTGATTTTTATCGATTTTATCGATCACACAATTCATATTAAATAATTTAAATGACACATAATTAAACTAATAAAAAAGAAAGATTTAATTTTAACAATTTATCAGAGTCCAGAGTGTTTAATATTCCGGGTTGAAGCTGTCGAGGCCCGGAGTCGATCCAGTTATTCCTGATTTGTGACTGATGAGGGACCAAACCCAAACCTATCAGTATGTTCTGGTTCTGTGTAATGCTTGATCCCAGTCATGACGTCCTGCAGGGATCAAATCAGGGATCATTCACGATTTTATTGTTTATTTGTAAGAAAATAATTTTGGTCTGTCTAGAAACTGGTTTCTGGTTGTACACCAAACTGCACCATTGCAAAATCTCTGCTGAACTGTGATGATTAACCAGAACAAAACAAGAATATTAAGGATTCCGCAAACATCAGGAAAAACTGAAACAAATAAGCAGAAATAAACTTGCAGGACAGCTGAGCAATGCTTGGTTAGGTCTCAGTGCGCCACCTTGTGGCGGCAGAGATGTTGCATTTAGACGCAGAGGATCAAATGAAGAAGAAATACAGAAACAGTGGTGAGCATCTGTAATAAAATAGATCTTTATTAAACATTTGTCTCCCACAGAATGAAGATGTTGGAGGTGACAGAACCTAAGAACATGATCCAGGTAGAAACCACATCAGCCAGGGTTCAGTCAAGCCTTTAATGTTTAAACTCCCACCAACTTCTTTAGGTTCTTCATCCTGCTCAGAGCTCCTCCCCCATTGCTCCTAATCACCTCTCTGATCTCCTGTTGACAGTCGGGGTGGTGCTCCACCACGGCACACAGCACCTCCTCCAGCACCTCCTCAGTGTACCGCTCAGGCAGGCTGCTGCTCTCCATTAGAACCCCTACGATGTGTTTCAGCCAGCCTTCGTCTCGGATCAGCCCGGTGATCCACGGCTGAGCCCGAACGCAGCCTCCCAGAGCCTGCAGGGACAAACGCCACAGCTCCGCAGCCTCCTCCCAGCTCTTCTCCCAGCTGACGCTCACCTGAACCGGACCAGAACCAGAGCCAGAGCACAGGGCCCCACGGAGGAACCGCAGGGCTGCAGAGAAGAAACATCTCTGGGCTGCTTCCTCCGTACCTGGAGAGGAGGAGCAACAATGAACAGGATGGACAGACAGCAAAGCTGAACTTCATACCAGCAGCAGAGACTCTTATGCAGCTGAGGTGGTCCAGTTCAAATCAGCAGGAGGTTCTGAACAGTTCAAAACCTTAAAACCTAGAAAAGTTCTGGTTCGGTTTAAAGCAGAGCTAGGTTCTACAACAATCTCCCAAGCTTTGAACATCTCCCAGAGCTCTGTTCAATCCATCATCTGAACATGGAGAGAGGATGGACCACCTGCAGGAGGTCCAGCTAGACTTACATGCTGGGCAAGGAGAGCATTAATCAAGAAGACGCACCGTCCCCACTGTAAAACACGGTGGTGAAGGTGGCAGCATCATGCTGTGTGGATGCTTTTCTTCAGCAAGAAGAGGGGATCTGGTCAGAGTTGATGAAAAGATGGATGGAGGTAAATCCAGGACAATCCTGGAGTAAAACCTGTTAGAGGCTGCAGACTGGAGACTGGGGTGGAGGCTTACCTTCCAGCAGGACCACTCAAAACATACAGTCAGAGCTAGATTGGGATGGTTGAGATCAAAGCTGATTCATGTGTTAGAATGACAGACAATCCAATATCCACTCAATCTGACAGAACTTGAGCTGTTTTACAAAGAAGACTGGAGAAGACCTCCAGTCTGTAGATGTTCAAAGTTGGAGGACAGCAGAATTAGTTCTTATCATATTTTCATTGGTATCCAGACAGAAACATGGAACATCTATATCCAGTTCTATATAGACTTTACATGAACTCTGACCTGCAGTCGGAGTCTTTAGTCGGCCAATCATAAGCCCCAGAGTGCAGTAATTGGCTGCTAGGACCAGGAGGCGGGGCTTATGCACCAGAACAGGAAGTGCTTCACTCAGATGGGCCTCCAGGGTTCTGAAACATGGATTCTTCCTGGGAAAAGATGGTTAAATGGCATCAGCATCAGAAACAAACTTCAGGAACCTCCTCACTGCGGCTGCAGTACCTGACGCTCTCTGGCTCTGCCACGGCAAAGTTAAGGAGGGCGGAGCATGCCGTCTCCATGCTGGGATCTCTGGTAAGTGCTGAGCCGCTCCTCCCCCTCAAGGAGGTCCAGGCCCGTGTCAGGAAGTTGACCAGCAGCACTGGGGTTTCCAGGCTGAGTAGCACCTTCCTGGGAGCGTCCTCAGCCGACAGGTGGCACAGAGCGGGGAGGAGATACCTGCAAAGAGGGCGGAGCCTGTGTCAAACTGGAACCTCATCACACAGCTGCTTCTGTGTTCTGGTACAATTTTCATGTTAAAATTCCAGACTTCTCTAAACAGATTTCCAGACCATTTTTAATTAAAAATATCAAAGCTAAGTATTCCAGACACTGAAAGCCTTGTGTTTACCTGAGAGGCTCCCCGCCTGTCCAGGCCTCTCTCTCCTCACTGACAGACACCCGGGCCATCCAATCCGAGAGGCTCTTCTCGAAGGTTCCCTCCTGCAGGTGGTACCGTGCGTAACCGATCAGGAATGGCAAGAGTCCAGTTACTTCCTCCTTCAGGCAGGAAGTCTCCTCAGCCAGCCATGAGCAAAGAGCACGGAATGTTGCAAACACAAACGGGTCGGAGAAGCGACTGGGGTCCACCTGAGGGAAGAGGAGACACAGTCTGAACGTGCACAGCAGGACCTCCCACAGGGAAAATTAGGATTCATGGACCAGCATTAGGAGGAGTCCTTTACTGGTCTGTGTCTCCAGAGTCCCCCTGGTGGTCTGACCTGCTGCAGGTGGAACATGATGGCAGAAAAGGCCTCCTGCAGGACTCCGAGGACCTGCCGGCTCTGCTGCAGGCTGAGAGCATTCAAGGAGGAGCTGTGAGGAGGTGCAGCGTCTCCTGCCGTGCAGGCCTGCTCCATGGCAGCCTCCATGATCCGGTAACACCCTGTGGGAAGGAAAAGAGGGAGTAAATGATGACGAAGGTTACAGGACTTCTGTCAGGAACACCAACTGAGGCAAAATACTGAGTGGACTCAAACTGCTCTAAAACAGGCTTCCATCTGGATCCATCTGGAGATCTGAGCTTCAGTCTGGTGTTAAATGGCTTAGCTGTTGCTGATGCACTTAGGGCTGCAAGACTGTTCACAGCTCAGGTCTTAAATAAATAAACCAGAACATCTGATCCAACAAAACCTGCAGGATACACAGGAATACCATCCTTTCATGCTGCTAGAGTCCAGAGTTCTGTTACTGGGAGGCTGTGGGAGTAAGTAAAGCCCAGTTCAGGTGAAGCTCTCAAAGGTGGAGGTGGAAAGAGTCCCACAGAGAAACAGAACCCATCTGACCATTTAAACCTGAGATGGGGAGGTGTGCGGGCAGTTTAAAAGGTTCTGACTCTGAGCTGATTGTTTGGGCTGAGCTGTAGCAGTTTGATTAGTTTATTAGACCAGATAATATTTTGTTTTTTTCTGTATAATATTAATATGTTCCCAGTAAAACATCCTCAACATCCTGGTCTGTCCAAATGTACTTCCTCTCTACATTTCCGTCTGGTTCCAGGATCATTTTAACTTTCTGAATCCCGTGAGAAAAGGAAAAGTTGGATCAGGCAACCCGTTAGGAATGAGACTCTACCTGTGAGCGTATGCTGCAGCTCTGGACTCAGATCATTTCCAGGAGGTTCTTCCAAACCCATCCTGACCTCAACACAGGCCCGGTTCACCAGCAGGCAGCAGAACTTGGGTGGGCCCACTGACTCCCACCCATACAGGTCCAGTAAGCAGGCACTGAGGACCAGAACCAACCCGATCTGTTTAGGTGTTAACTTGGCCTGCAGCATGGGTCTTAGTGCGGCCCACACAAAGCTTATGGCCTCTTTCAGCTCTTCACTCTTTGACCCCACCCCTGCTGGGGGCAGGAACTGCACCAGCTGGGCACACATCTGAAACCGGGTCAGGTCTGAGGACCGGCAGAGGTCTTTGGAGAGTCTAAGCAGCAGAGAGAGGAGTTCTGCTGGGTGTTTACTCCACGCCTTCTCTTTGGTTTTACCAGAGAGAAGGCTCCCGAGCAGGGAGAGCGCCCTCTGGTGGTTGAGGGCCTGGTTCTGTTCCACTACCCGACACAGAGCAGGGACGGCCCCCCGGTTCAGAAGCTGCTCAGTTCCCCTGGGTAACCCACACACAGCCGTCAGAACCAGGAAGCAGTCTGCAGCCATGGCTTCATCAAGTTTGGAGGTATCCTGAACGGCTGAAGATCCATCTGCATCCCTGCCTTCATCCCCATCTGACTTTCTGGTCTCCGTCCTCTCACCGACCCCTTTACCTCTGGGATGATCTTCTGGACTGACACTACCTCGGTTCCGCAGGTTCAACACCGAACCGTCAGCTAAAAGGCCCAGCAGGAGGGGGATGGTGGTGAGGAGCTGGGGGTGGGAGGCCATGTCTGGGTCTGTGCTCAGGGCAGCGAGCAGGGCTGTACCCAGAGAGAGGAGCTCATAGCGGGGCAAGCCTGAGCCTTCAGTGTCCCGGATTGCTGTCACCAGGAGGCGAGCTGGGAGGTTTAGACCCACGGCCTCAAAGATGCTCCGCATGGTGGGTTTATCCAACTGACTCGCTGGGCACAGGCGGGTTATCTGAGGAGAAAACAGACTGAGGTCAAATCAGGTTAATTTACCGGGTTTAAATAACCCTAAAGATCACAGATGAGTTAGATCAAACCAGGTTACTGACTCTGTAGTCAACATTCTGCATCTTTAAAACACTCCAGAACATTATTAATGGAACATCAGTCAGTCAGTCATTTTCTACTGCTTCTGGTGCCTATCTCCAGCAGTCTATGGGCAAGAGGCGGGGTACACCCTGAACAGGTCGCTAATCCATCGCAGGGCAACACAGACACACACAGGACACAAAACCCACGCACACACTGATTCACACCTAAGGCCAATGTGGAGAAACCAATTTACCTAACAGTCAAGTTTGGACTGTTGGAGGAAGCTGGAGTAACCGGAGAGAACCCAAGCATGCATGGGGAGAACATGCAAACTCCATGCAGAAAGCCCTCGGCCGGGTTAATGGAACATATTTAAAAAAAAATAAAACTAGAAATAAAATGTTAGAATCAGCCTTCAATTTAACCTGAAGAAGTCTAATTCTGCAGATGGGTCAGCAGTTAACAGAGAGCCGTCACACCTTAACGAGCTGCTGCAGCTGATTAACAGGAAACCAAAGAGCTGCAGGCGGAGTATGTAAATGATTCTGATACTGAATCATTCAAATCAACAGAGCGTGGGGAAAGATGCTTCCTCTTCCCACTCAGCTGGGTCCAAACTGAATGTTCAGGTTGAAAATTTGAAAATTCCAGGTAGACCAAGGAAGACGTCACAGAATTAGGACAGAAAACTAATCAGACGCTGAAAAACTAAAGAAATGAACAACAAATTCCTGTTTGGAAGCAAATTAGGAAAAATCAGCTCAAGGAAAAGAAGCAAAACTGGATCCACCATTAAGATCTAAGCAGCAGAAAACAAGAACATGGCCTCTGGATGATTGGGCAGAAGAAGGATTGCAGTGGAATCCTGGAGATGAAGCTTCAGTAAGTGATGATCTGGAGCTGCAGGTCAGGTAAAGGAGACTGTCTGACTCCATCAACCCCAAGTGGTTTAACTTATGATGAAGTCAGTTTTCAGGATGATGTCCGTGTTTGGGTTAGATCCATGAGATCCACAACACTGCTTGAAAGCAGTTTTCAGCACTGTTGCATCACAGCAAGAAAATCCTGGGTTTGAATGCGAGACCCTTCCATGTGGAGTTTGCATGTTCTCCCTGTGTTCTCCCATGTTCTCCTACTTCCTGCCACCATCTAAAAACATGCATGTGGTGTGAATGTGTCTCTCTGAGCAGCCTTTAGATGACAGTGTGTGTGTGTGTGTGTGTGATGGACAGGTCACCTGTCCAGGTGTCCCCTGCTCATTGACTCACCAGCAGCAGAGCAGCTAACGTCTGGCTGTCATTCTTCGCGTGCCTGAGCGCGTGCAGACACCTGTCTAACACCTGTCTCTGGGCTTCATTGAGAGACCTTCCTCCTGCTACTCCCTGCTCCTCTTCTTCTGCAGCCCGGTCAGCCATGGTAACTCTGGCAACTGGTAACCCTAGTAACCAGCAACAGCAGCCGCTCTTAATTTAAATTCAGCTGAAAACGTAAAATCTGACAGGATGGAGGCTTTAAAACCAACTTACTTGGGGTTACAGCTCTCCCACACGCAGCACAGCAGCCCGTAAACTCTCCCATATCAAAATAAACCTTCAGAAACCAATAGAAACCCTCGAACAGTTAGCAGGAACCAATCAGAGCGCGGCTTGTTGAGCAGTCAAGGCGCCATTTTGAGCTGCGCTGTGAAAACGAGGCATTGACTGGGTGTGCACCATTTATCACCCGGCGCGTCCTCTGGATGGACCGGTCAGATCAATCCAACCAGTTCGACCATGTAACTGAAGTAAACAGAACAGAATTTTTTGGGTCCAGAGACCGAAATTTTCCCCTTAATAATAAATAAAGTCGATGATCTGGCAGAGTGGGATACATTCCAGCCAGGGTGTGGGATTTCCAGTGTTTATATTTTAAAAGTAAATATTTGAATTGGCAGTGGTTGATGAAGTCATTAACAAGTCATATGCAAGTCGTCACAAGTCGTCTCTGATCGCTCACACCGGTAAAGGGCAGAGTTCAAGAGATAATCACCTCCCACACCGGGTCGTCGGCACTTCTTCCCAGGTGATCTGCCGGATGACGTTAAGGAAAGCAACCTGTGACTACATGACCTCAGAGGAACCTTATTTACTGTCCATAATCCGTATGAACTTTGGTTTTCTGATGAGGGAAATCAGTGTGTAGAAGGTTGTAGAGCTGGATCTACCTGATCTACTGGTTTTATTAGGCAACAGGATTCAGAAGGTCAGCAGTACCACTGAGGCAGAAATTAGGTGTATTAGGTGGGACTAAAGTAGAGATGACAAGAGACTAGCGCTGTTTGGCTGATTCTAGTGTTGATATAATTATAATAACTGGTAAGGTCCTTATTATTCAGACTGTCTAGCAGAGATTGGGTCATATTGACGCCTCTGAGGATTCTGTAGATGTCCAGATGTCCATAAATGAGGTCAACCTTGTTATTGTCAGAGGAACAAGTCACGGGCTAGAATAATTATAATCCTCTCTCAATGTGTGCCAGAAGAATATGTGTGTATTGAATTTATTAGGGGCTGCAGGGTGGAACAGTTAACATTGTTGCTTCAGAGCAAGAAGGTCCTGGCTTGGAATCTGCATGGTGTTTGCAGGTTCTCCCTGTTACTGCATGGGTTTTCTCTAAAACCATGCATGTGGCCCTGCATGGACCACATGCTGTTCCATGAATGTATAATGGTATCTGTGATGGAGTGGTGACCTCGCCTCTCACCCAATGACTGCTGGAGATAGGCACCAGCCCCCTGCAACGTAAGCAGGCGTAGGACATGGATGAATTTACGGATGTCAGCAACCGGTATAGCTGACACTGATAATCCATTTCTGGGAATTCGCTGAAATCTTGTTAATCAGGTATCTGTTTATTATTTTCTTATTTATTGAATTTATAGTTAACAGCAGTGAGGATTTAATGAACACTTCATTATTATTATCAAGAAGCTTGCAGTGCTTTGAAAGCGACCTGGAATAAAAAAAAAACAATACTCTTAACGGGGCCCTGTTCAGTCTAACTTTCCAGGTTTTTTGCTATTTTCCAGCAGAAAAGAATATTTTAAAATTTTAGCCGCATTCTTGTAAATTCAGCCAAATGAACTTCCAGTTTCTGTGTGCACAGAGACCAGGAGAAAATTAAACTGATGGAAATGCTGGAAAACCAGACTGAAAACCCTAATGGAGAACTTCTTTTGGAAGTTATTAAAAAGCATCATAAACTGATATTTAGCATGTAAGGATTTATGACTATA